>JAUMJL010000143.1:1200000-1800000 GCA_033558185.1 Dromococcyx pavoninus
GGTACCAGGTGGGATTCCTAAAAGCCTGCTGAGAATTTGGACTCCAAAGTTGGCCGAGGGCTTTTGGAGCAGCCTGTGGACACTTGCAAAGGTTGTAAAGAGATCTGATTTTATTGAGCCATTTTAGACCATAAAAGGACTTCAGTAACTGTCTTTTCTATGAAAATTTTACTAAAGAGTATCAATTCTTAGCAAAAAGCTGTCTAGAGGAGTCGAAGAAGGCAAGTCAGCTTTAATGGGCTGTGTGATCTCAGCCTGATCTCAGCCAGTGTAAACTAATTTTCCTTCTTTGAATACAGTAGAGCCATGGTGATGTGCATGAAGACTTACTTCTTTATCCTCAGGTGCGTTTTACAGCTAATTCATAATGAGAAGAGAATTTCCACTGTCACATCATCGTACTGATGAGCAAAATTGGAGCAGCTGCCTTGTAAAATGTGAAATGGGGTCAGTACACTATGCTGTGTTTCAGAGCATGTGACTGAGAAGGTGATTGCTCTCGTTAATAATGAGCCACTAAATTGGATGCAATTGCAATAGCTCATCATTGGTATAGAAATATTATGCTTTATAGGTATATTACTGGGCTGTATTTTACAAGGCTGTTAAGTACACGCACCTTGCCTTGCAGTAAATGTCAGCAAGGTTGCAATAAAATTTAATACAATATTATTAAAGCTGAAGTGCATCAGTATGGAATGATCATGTACACACACTAAAAATTCTTTATTATTTCTCCTTAACCTTCTTAAGGAACTGCTTGTTTTAAAATACGGCAATGAAAAGGATCAAAGCTTGGAGGTCCCTCTGTCCACCCAGAGGTTCATTATAATTTTCAGTGTAGATGGGAGTTTTGTGAGGCATTAGTTCGAGTAAATTAAACATTAAAATTTCAGCTCCAGCAGGAAAATTTCAATACAGCTGCAGTTGATAATACAGGTGGTGAGGTCTCCTGACTTTCACCTTCGCTTTCATGGGGTGGAACTCACTGGCAGATTGTTGGCCTCCAAAGGAGCCAGGCTTGCCCTCTGTGGTGGAACACCTCACAGCCTTCAGGGCTCGGCCATTACCATGACAATGCCAATGGCCTTCTCCTTGTAAAGAAATCAATAGGCTGTGGGGCTTCAGAAACAATTTCTCTGACCTCCCAAGGTTGCCAAAAGCAAGGTCAAGCAGCAAAGATTAAAGGCCCAGTGGAAACAGACATCACCTCCCTGACCTGCTGTCTTTTGATGGGGAGTGGTCTCACCTTGAATTATTTTCTTAATTTAAGAAGCTGGTATTATTTGCACACGTTCCAGCCAGAGGATATTAGAATTAATCCCAGTGAAATCTGAGGCCTTGTCTCCTATTTGATCAGATTTAGAATGGTTTTCATGGGCAAGGCAGCGTGCAGAACCGAACAGCAGCCCAGGGAGATGGTTTTGTTTGGGTTATGGCGCAGAAGAAAAATGTTAGAAGATTTATCTTTGTACCTTTGAGAACTTATCAGTGGTCAGAGATATTCTTGGTGCTTGCAAGGCTTATCCTTATGTATTTGGAAAGAGCAAAGTAGAGCTTGATTACTTGAATTTTACAGTCAGCTTCTTCAGACTTGTTTGATATGAATAGCTGATGTAAAAAAATGCATATCAGATACTGTCTCTTATCAGGAATCTTCAGCTTCCCAGAGGCAGATCACGGGAGCTCCAGGAATTACTCCCTGCTTGAGATACACCAGCCCTGGGATGAGCTGAAACAGTCTGTGGTGTGTTCATCTTCTAATTAGACACTCTCACTCTGGCAAATTGATGATCTTCCTTTGCCATTAAATGGATTTGGATTCTTGCCAAAATGTTTTGTTGTTGGAGAGCTCCTGAAGAGGGTGGATTTTAGGCAAGTGTGTACTTGTTGCTTCCCAGAAACCTGGTCTTAGCCAGGCAGAGGTCTGGAAATGCTGGTGGGGTTCATGGGCTCGTTTCCTTTCCAAGCAGCAGCTCCTGAAAGTGGCAGTGGCCTCGGATGAATTAGGTTCCTATCTCTACCCCTTCTGCTTTTGAACATGCTTTTAAATCACAATTTTAAGAGCTTGTGTCAGAGACTTCATCTCTGGGAATTTATGAGGGACTGATGCCTTTTACTCAGTGTTTTTGCGACAGCCCCACTGCTCAGCACCATTGCCAGGGCAGCCATGGGCAGTGGCAGGGTCTGCTGCATCCCCATGGCATCAGATGATGCAGAATGAGGGCAGTGGCCGTTGAACTGGGAAAAACACTGGGAGAGCTTCAAATGAAGGTGAAGAGACCTGAGGTGGTACTGTGAGTCCAGTGGACAGGGGTATGGATGGGGGAGAAAAGCAGGTGGCATTTGTTCACAGTGGTGAGACTTTTGGGTGCACCAGGGTGTGCACACGCCAGTCATACAGCTCGCAGGGGTTTGCACACACACACACACACACACACACAGAGACAAGCTTATAGACAAACACATCCACATACAACTTGCTCCCTCTAGCAATGCTGTTTCAGATAAAGACTTGTTCTAGTTCTTCCTGTTCAGTTTCTGGAGTGCAGAGCTCCTGGGGGATGGCTGGGTGTGCTGTGGTGGGCAATGGCTGGGTGTGCTGAGGCTGGAGGATGGTCATCTGTGCTGAGGCTGCCCTGTCCGTGCAAGGGATAAAGACTCATGAAGACTTTCTTTGAAGGCCATCTCATGCTTGGGCATCCTACATAGTCTGATGAGCCCTTCCTGCACACAGAGCTTGTGCCAATTATCACACTGTGTACGTGGCATCAGTGCATGGTGCTGATGGGAGGAAAGGAAGGGTGTGGGGAAGGACCCCTCTTACCAAATAAAACCTTTTGATTTTTGCCCCTTTCCTCTTGCAAAACTTCAGAAAGGAAGGGGTTGTGACTGACTCCTGAAAACAGTCAAAGAACAAATTTGTATGAGATAAAGCCCAAAAAACTTACTCTAAGCAGATATAGAGCATGCTGCAACATTTCCTATTTTCACCTTGCCTGCTTGCTCCCTCTACTCTCCCCTCCTCCCCACCCAACCCCTACTCTCTTTTTCCCAGTTGTCTCATCACTGTACTCTGGTGCCTGAGCCAGGCCCACCCCCTTTTTCCACGTGTGGGTGACGCTGTGGCAGTGCCATTTAGCTGCTGCCCTGAGGTGTCTACGGCTCCGAGTGGCCAGCATTCCCCTGGCAGCAGCTGTGCCCTCTGTCTCCTTGCTGTTCGTTTTCCTCTGCAACAATCCTGCACTTCACCTTCTGTAATTACTTTCTTGATTTTTACTTTCATCTCGGTGCCTGATGTGACCAAAGTACCTGAGTCTGTATCTATTGATTTCTGACAGCAGAGTCTGCTTCTTCTCCACTAATATTTCTAGCATCAGCATTCATATTCCTTTCAATCTAAAAGATATGTCAGTACCACATCACTAAGTCTTCATTTTTTTCCTCCTTGTCAGCATCATTCTTTCCCCAAGATTCATATCAGTCAATTGCTAGGGGAAAAATTGATCTTTTCATCAAGCCCTTAAATATTTTGAGACTCCACAGTTCTTCCATCCTTTCAGGAGGGAGACCATGGCCAAGGAAGCTGCTCCTGCTGATCTCTGGGTTCTTTGGGAACTGCCTCTTTGGTCTGGTGTCTGTGGTCCCACATGATCTGGGTCATCTGTTCCTTTACATCCACATCCCCACACACTTTGTTTTCACCCTGCCCATTTTCAGTTTTTGTCACTAACTCTGGTATTTCTGGGCGTTGTAGCAAAGAGCTCTGGCTGTCGCTGTCGTGTATGATGTAGGTTAATAGGTGTCTGTCTGCGCAATTCCCTGCTGCTTCCGCTGTAGCCAGGCTTGTTGTAGGGTAAATCTGATGTACATCCTGAAGAGGCTTGGTGGCAGGATGTGGGTCACTTCTACCCAGTGCAAACTCACTGCTGCTGTTCATGGTGATGGTTTACAATAGAAAAATCACAGCAAATTTGGTGAGATGCTCTGGAATTCCTTTATCTGATGGCAGAGAGACATATATTGGATATTTTGAGAAGCCTGTGAAATACACAACCAACGGCTGCTGAAACTCTATTTTTTCAGTGACATGAAGGATGTTTTTAATTTCACCATAGGTGCCTTTTCCATCTCAGGAACCGGGTGATGGTGGCATTAGTTCTGCTTGTGTCATTTACTTCACGTTTTGCATTAAGCTGTGCAGCACTTGACCATCAGAGTGATGCTATGATAGTTAAAATACTTCACCTGCCCCTTCTCTTGAACATTTTCATTGAATTGGCTGACCTACTTCCAGGCATCAATAAACCTTTACAGTTTTTTCACCTGAGAGCAATACCAGGATCACTTTGAACCATTCTGCTGGTTTGCCTTGGTGCTTGCCCAAAGTTCATATTCAAACTGGCAAAAATGATTTTCTTCATCCAGCTGTTGTATCTGTCTCTGGGATATTCCTTTGTTGGTTTGGTCTGCTGGATGTATTTCAGTGCTATTTCAGGTGGTGTGTGATTCCTGCACCCTCAGCAAAGTTCCTATTTTTACTGATCTTTTACTGCTTTCAGTTGGGGTAGAATATTTGCAGCAAGGAATCTGAAAGCTCCATGAAGATTCTGCCTATTTTTTTTTAAAGGGAAGATTTTATTTCAGATGTGTGTTGAGCTGAGACTTTGGTTCTTTGTTTTATTTAGTGTGATGGATTCCTGAGCCATGGTGGCACAGCCTGATGTGGTGTTGCACTGCAGCTCCAGGCTCTTTGCAGGGTCTCCAGGAAGATACAGAGTGATCACCAATCACTTCTTAAACCCTGCAACAGGCATCTGCAGGGAATATCCACCTAACTAAAGGTGGAAAGGAAATTGTTCCCCTTTATTCACGGGATATAACTGCAGGGTAAATACAAAGTGAGAGCAAGTTTTAAGTGCTGACACAGAGAAGGTTAGGGGGGTCACTTGCCTTTGTGAAGCGTCCAGGGCCTCTTGTCCCCTGCGCCACTGACAGATGGAAATCATTTCAGCTCAGGGGTGTGAGCCAGGGTCAGTGAGGGAGAGAGGCTGAGCCCATAAAGAAAAACTCATTAATACCCTGGGGCCAAAGAACCACCTTCTTGAGCTGATCTCTTTGTGTTGGTATAAAAAACAAAGGCGAGCAGGCAGACTCGTGGGCTGTAGGAATTTAAATCAATAGGACAAATCCATAATTACACAGCAACTTGTGCAGTGAGAACATCTTGGGCTTATAAAGAAAAACAAACACCAGTGTGAAGATGCAATGTTATATAAACTCCAGGTGTATATATTCAATATATGTATATTAATATTTGCCTTGTTTTGGATATTGTGTACATGAGTGTTTTTCTAAAGTCTCTAATCTTTCTGCCTAATTCATAAATCACAGCAGCAAATATAAAAAAAAGAATTTCATGATCATTAAAGCAGTATGCACTGGATGAATTTTTCCTTTCCTGTTTCCGTCTGAGAGCTCATTAAAGAGCTCACTTGCCTCTTGAAGCATCTTGACACTGAAGATGATGATGAACAGAGCCGCAACGAATGTTAATAATTTGAAATACATTGTCAAAATCACAGGATGATGCTGTAGGAGATTGTTACAGTAGAGTTATTTGTGTATGGTTTATTCAGTTATCCTCTAATTGAGCAAGATTAGAAACAGAGCATTAAGCTGAACAAGTATTTATTTTCCTTCTTGAAGGACATTTTAATTAAAAATGAGCTATTAAAAAAAAAAAAGAAATTTAGGCAGGAGAAAATTACTGGAATGACAGTACCATGGCCAAGCTCACCAAAACATGCTTAATTCCAGCCCTTGGCCAAGTCTCCTTTTCTTCCCAGGTGTGAGGGCTTTGCTGGCTCAGAGACAGTTCCTAACATAGAATCATCCAATTGGAAAAGACCTCTGAGATCAACAAGTGAACTGCACCTGTCCCCTTACTAAACCCTGTCCCTGAGAAACTCATCTACCTGCCTTTTAAACACCTCCAGGGATGGGGACTCAATCACCTCCCTGGGCAGCTGTTCCAATCCCTGAGAACCCTTTCAGTGAAGAAATTTTTCCTGATGTCTAATCTAAACCTCCCCTGGCACAACTTGAGGTCATTTCCTCTCATCCTATCACCTGTCACTTGGGAGAAGAGACCAACGCCCACCTCACCACAGCCTCCTTTCAGGCAGTTGCAGACAGTGATGAGGTCTCTCCTCAGCCTCCTCTTCTCCAGGCTAAACAACCCCAGGTCCCTCAGCCGTTCCTCACAGGACTTGTTCTCCAGCCCCTTCCCCAGCCTCGTTCCCTTTTCTGGACGCTCTCCAGCCCCTCAATATCCTTCTTGTAGTGAGGGGCCCAGAACTGACCCCAGTACTCGAGGTGCAGCCTCACCAGTGCTGAGTGCAGGAGCACAATCACTGCCCTTGTCCTGCTGCTCACACTGTGTCTGACACAGCCCAAGATGCCATTGGCCCTCTTGGCCACCTGGGCCACTGCTGGCTCATGTTCAGCTGCTGTCAACCAACACCCCCAGGTCCTTCTCCTCCAGGCAGCTCTCCAGCCACTCTTCCCCAAGCCTGTAACACTGCAGGGGGTTGTTGTGTCTCAAGTGAAGGACTCGGCACTTGGTCTTGTTGAACTCCATCCCGTTGGTCTCAGCCCATGGATTCATCCTGTCCAGATCTCTTTACAGCACCTCCATTCCTTCAAGCAGATCAACACTGCCACCCAGCTTGGTGTCATCTCCAAAATTGTCATCTCCAAGGGTGCACTTGATCCCTTCATCCAGATCATTAATAAATATATTGAACAGGACTGGACCCAGCACTGAACCCTGGTAACACCACTTATGACTGGTTTCCAACTGGATTTAACTCCATTCCCCACCATCCTCTGGGCCCGGCCATCCAGCCAGTTTTTTACCCAGCAGAGGCTGTGCCTGTCCAGGCCAAGGGCAGCCGGTTTCTCAAGCAGAATACTGTGAGAAAGGGTGTCAAAGCTTTAGGAAAATCCAAGTAACATGGTGAAATTTAAGCTCATGCTTAAGTTCTTTGCTGAACCTGTCCCTCTGCAGCTGGAGCCACCTCTTTGTCCTTAGCATGGGGGGGGACAGTGGGCTGGGCTCCCTTTCTCCACACTGCTCCTCTGGCAAATACTACATCACTACTGGATGGACTCTTACTGTGGGGAGCAACTTGCTTGCTTTCCATGCAAAATCTCTGCTGATACTAACAGAAGAGCCACCTTTTGCTGCTAGGAGGGGATTTCTCCTCCACCCCAATGAGTGGAGTTCAGCTCGTTGCAGAGGCATTTTCAGAAGAGTCTGAAGGGTCCCTGTGGATGGGCTTTGCCATCTCCATTTGAACCTAATAGAGCAGTTTCATGTACTTAGGAGGATTTGTCTTGGGGAGAGGAGTGCAGATGCACACGGGCAATTCAGCCTCATGCTGAACCCCAGAGGAGGTTGCCCCAGACTCTGTCCCTCAGGTTAGGCTGCATGGGGACTCCAATTGACTTAAATTCCATGTGGTGCAGGTTTCTAAATGTGCTGATTGCTCTTTGTGACAGGAATCGTGTCTAAATCCTCACTGCTCTGTTTTGCAAAGGGCACTGGGTATTTTGAGAGGCATTTCCACAGTGCAGGGGGTGGCTGCCCCCCTTCAAGCTGGGCAGCCCTTAAGGTGCTTTTGTTTCTTTCCCACTCAGCTGTGCATCCTGCAGCAGGGAGGCAGCTGCTCCTCCCCGAAGCACGTAACTCATGCCAGCCCAGCTCTTCATTTTCCTCCATCCACTTGATACTCTCAGATAGAGCATCCTGTAAATCATATTTAAAAATACATTAGCGTAATGTTACTGGGGTTGATATTAAGTGAGCTCTGGGGACACTACTGGCTCCACATTCCCCTGTCTTAGACTAATTTACAGTGTATTTCACCAGGACAGGCATTTCCATACCTGAGGACCCACCCCAACCCTTTTCTCTCTCTCTTTCTCTTTTTTATTCTATTATTCGGCTGTTTTTAGAGGATGATTGATGGCTTTTGATGTCAGTGCCAGATTGCTCGTCTGTTTTTCCACCTACCACTGTAAATGAAGAGGGAAAGAATGAAAGGGAAATGCATTATATGGGGCAGGCAAAGGCACCAGCTGATCCCAGTCCTGCAGTAGCTCCTCTGACCTTTGCTAGGGATGTGCTGCTCACTTGAGGGGCTCAAGAGGAGCATTTGATGCAGGAGCTCGGCACTTTTGTTTTCTGCCATGGGATGAAATGCTGGATTTACAGGAACTGCCCACCTGCTCTTCTCTTGGCACTGGGAAGGGACTGGGGCAACCAGGATCTTCAGGCTGCCTGCAGCAGCGGAGATTTTCTTGGGCAGTTCCAAACAACAGGGAAGTGGATCATGAGTGGTTGTTCAAACAAGAAAGTTAGAGCTAGAGAGAAAAATAAGTAAGGGAGAATAGGTTTCAAACACATGTGAGAAGTGGAGAGCCTCACAGTCTGGGTGAAAGCTTAGGAAAGGTAACACAATTATAATAATTTATTTATATAAAGCTTTCATAGAATGGTTTTGAAGCCCTTTGCAACTACTATGGGCCTAATCCTTGCAATTTTCCTGTGAGAGAGGCTAGAAATTCATCAGAACTTAGTGCTGCTAGAAGTCTGCAGCTTCTTCCAAATGCATGCTTCGCTCTCTGGGGAGGGAGTGAGCAGTTAATTTTTTAAATGTAAAGGCTGATCATCATCCTCAGAGTATTGGTCGGCCCATCAGATGCTTGAGTTGTGAATATGGCAGTGCAATCATTTCATTCTTCAGAATAAGTCCTTTTAAAGCAAATGAGGTCTTGGTGGATGCTCCTAAGAGGGAAACCATTTTCTTTTGCAAGATGCGTTGCAAGTTGAAGTCTCAATAACTGCCTCACTGAATGCACAGATTTAAGGCATAGCAGTGGTTCATGTCTTTTATACTTTTATCCTTCCTGATTATTGGACTTTTTTTTTTGAGGGGAAAATACTTTTTAATATAAGAGGAAAACATGGAGAGCTTGGGGTCTTGGTTCTCCAAGCTGTTTTTTTTGTAACACAATATTCTTCTCCCATTGAGCCTTTGGGGTGAAGGATAAGCTGTGCAGACTTTGTTCCTTGCTGACTTTTAAATGAGATGACAGCCCACCACTGAGAAGACCTTCCAACTGTTCTCTTGGTGCCCTTACAGCACCTTTGAGCAGAGATGTGTCTCAAGGTGAAGTAACAGCTTGTTTTGTGTCTAGACAGTCAGACCTTCATAGAGGCCTCTTTATACCTCTCTTCCTGACCTCACCTTGCTTCTCCTGCTCTGAAGAATCTGAAGTCACTCCAAAACATATCAAGAAACTGTAACAGTCATAATGTTTCAAATCTGGTTCACAGACCTGGCAGTAGAAGCCCTGACATCTAAGGAGTATCCCTGGAGACAGAAAGTTGATAAAAGCAATGCTCAGTCCTGGAATCTGGGACAGACCCAAAGGCCTCTGTTTTTACTTGGTCTCCACTGAAGGTGATTGACTTTGAGTGAGAAATTGCGGCAGAGTCTGCAACTTGATCCTGGAGTTTATGTACTGTGTAAGTAACCTTGAGATAGGGATAAATCATAACCTTTACCTGACCCTGGGTGTGCATCTCAAGTGAACAGGAGCTCTTTGTTTGAGGTTTTTGGAGCTATGGGAGGTACATTTAGCTTGTAGTCATGAATTGACGCTAAACACGTGTGCCCAGAAGGCTGTTCCTTTGTTTCATCTATGAATAAGTATTGATTGATGGAAGTATAAATTTGTACATTTATTGAATTGTTCTGTGGAATTGGTACCAAACAATCAATATGTTGGCTTTGTCTTTTTTAGTAAAATGAAACACTTTTCCTGGAGGAAAAGGGACTTTGGATATTGAAAGATGAATCATTTAGAGAAGAAAATCAAGTGCAGTCCATGCTCTACATGTTGAGAAATTACCAACAGATGGACAATTGATTTGGCATGTTGCAGACTTCTGAAACGCAGTGCAGATGAGGAACACTTTGGTGATTACAGGGTGTATTGTGCACATTGCATACAGCCAGGTTGTGGCAGGAAAGCCTGAGCTTTCATAGAAAAGGTACAGCATCAAAGCAGTTGGATCCAACAGCTGTGAAGGACTGTTAAGTTGTCTTCCTTGACGATCACTCAGCCTCTATGGGAAGAGTGTTTATGGAGGGAAGCAGTCCTGGCACCCAGTCTGCAGCATTCAGGAAGCGTTTGGACAATGCCCTCAGTCACATGGTGTGAGTGTTGGGAGTGTCTTGTGCAGGGACAGGAGTTGGACTTGATCATCCTTTTGGGTCCCTTCCAATGCAAGTAATTCTATGACTCTATGTTTCTAATCTGGACACAAAATTAATCTTGGATCCTGCAGATTCTCAAGGGCAGTGACCTTTTTGATGGCAGTAGCAGTGTCTGTGACAAATTCAGTTTCAGTGAGCCTTTGTCTGGCAGTCTGAGGCCTTGAGCTGCTCTTGCAGAGGCACAGCTGCAGGGCTGCCTGCTTCTTGGGCAGCCTTGAGAGCCCCGGAGCGTGACTGGTGGTGTCGTGGCCTTGGGCAAGTCCTTGGACTGTTGGTTTTGTGGGTCTTACTTAGATCTAAGGACATGATGTAGTACTGGACAGTAAGGACATACTGCCAATGTATACTGCTGGACAACTTTGCTCCAACCTAGAACTTCTGGAAGAATGAGGAATCTTGCCTAGATTGAGTTAAATCTTCAGTTAAACCCAGGCTGGCTCAGATCAAGGATTCAGATTAAACATTTTGGTCCCAACAATACATATTTTTTCCAATCTGCCATGTCTGTGATTCAGCACTCTTGTGCAACACCACAGGGCAAAAAATGGATTTTTAAAAATTATCTCACTTTTTTGGTGTCCTAGGAGAAGCCAAAACCTTTCCAGCTCCTTTCTTTTAAGCCTTCCCTGCTCAGTGACACAAAAATACTCACAGAGCAGCCTGTGCACCTCTGCAGCCTGGATCTGTGCATGAAGGTGCTCAGGAAGATACAGGCTGACTTTGCATGGCTGCACACATATACTCACAATGGTCAGAGAGCAAAATGTGAAGGTGGCTCCTCTTTTTGTGGCATTTCATGTTTCAATCAGTTCAGGTTGCAGAGCACCTTTTGTTTCAGTCTCTGAGCTCACAGACCTGATGATACACACGTTGGGTAAAAATGGATTATTGAGGGTTTGCTTGCATGACTTCCACATGCTGATGCTTTTAATGCTTTGCATCAGCCAATAGAATGAAAAAAAAGATGAAAAACAATTTACATGAGAAAATACTACAACTATATCCTATGCTATCCTATGCTATCCTATGCTATCCTATGCTATCCTATGCTATCCTATGCTATCCTATCCTATCCTATCCTATCCTATCCTATCCTATCCTATCCTATCCTATCCTATCCTATTGTTTTAAAACATCTCTGGGGATTACCATGTTTTCTCTAAAAGGTAGGGTGCCTGGCTTTATAACCCTTCTAAATTACCACATTGCAATAGCCTCCAACAGCTGGCCTCATTCCTCAATTAATTTTTATCATCTGAGAAGTAAAAAGAGTACAAAACACACTCTTTGAAGCCAATGTTCCCAGTAGATCCCCCATCGTGGGGAGAAGGCAACTTCTGACTCATGAATGCTGAATTTAGGCAGCCCTACTGAGGAACAACAGGATCAGAGAACAGGAGGATTTGTTAAATCAGCTTGAACTTGTGGAGTTGTGTTTATATGCATTTGCTTCTGTTGGAAAACAGTGGTGATGCTATTGGAAGAAAAACTAGCTTTAACAATAATTCTATCCTCCTAGGAGCTGTACAGGGAGGGGGGATTAACGTGGAAAAAGGGAAATGGTCATGCAGAACACCTCCCTTCTGCCAGCAACATTCTGCATTTCCCTCAGCAGATACTGAGATTTGTTTATGGAAACAAGCTTAGCCTCTTCTACAAGTGGAAATGTAAAGATGGGTGAGCATAAGGAGACTTGCAAGTGTGATTGTTTGATACATAATGGGTCTGGCTCGTGTCTTCATTCAGGGTGAAAGACAGAAGAAGTGTACGAGATATGTGAGTGCCTTCATGTCCTTTTCAGCAATCTCTAAAAATTAAGCCTTTAAAAAAATTCATTTGTCTGCGTGGTGATGTGAAGTAACTTGGGAAGTTTAGGACCATTAGTGAGGTTTAGCTGTGGTGTTTGCCTCTAATGCTGCTTCTCTGTTGCTGCACATCCGAGTGTGCCTGTATTTGTTGGGAGCTGCTGTTTTGTTACTCCTTGTAATTACACTTTTGCCAGTGTATTGCTGGTAGATGTCACCCACCTGCTCCTCTCAGGGAGACTTCAACCATAACACTTGATAATGTTCTTGGTTGCCTTTAGAACAATGTAATAGTTTATCAAACTGAATGCAGAGATGAACTTGTAATAAGATGACCGATATTCCAAGAGGTGAATAAGCTTGATTTCTTTTGAATTTTGCATTGTTATAGGAAGTTCCAGTAAGAGCCAGTCTTGAGTTCAGTCTATATTTGACTTTCTGTGCTGCTTTCTACTTTGTTTGTCATTAACAGTATACTTACTTTGTTGAGAAGCTTGAATATTCCCTGCATGCTCACTTGTCTGTAGTCCTTACATATGTTCTATCATATCTAGCACCAACAACGTTGTTTTTCACCAAATCACTGATGTTGGATAAACAGGTCCTTTCCTAAGGTGAAGCTCCTGCTCCTGGCTGTGAGCAGTAATTGACTGCACTGGGGCTTTGAGGCTCATAAGTATTTAGACCCTCGTGCTGTGCTCCGAGAATCAATAAGCCCCTTTGGTCTGGAACTTAATAGAATTGTTTAATGGATAAAATTGTGCTTGTGTTTCACCCACTTAGCTCTTTTGATATTGTTGCCCCATAAAACTAACTACTGCAAAAGATCATGCAGTTGTCCTACCCCTGTGACAATGAACGTTATCGTATTTCCCACACAAACTCCAGTACGTGGTTAATTTGCATTCTTTGAAAAGAACTGTGATGAACCTGTTTTCTGCATAAAATCACAACTGGGGAGAAATCAGCAGCTCCTCCTGGGAAATCAAAGCAGGGCAGAGAAGATCAGACACAGGAAAGCTGCTGGGTAATCTCCACTCACATTATCTGCACAAGCAGATAACCTGTGCTGTTATCAGTCCCAGGGCTTGAAGAGACAGGACAAACTGTGTCCTGTGTGTGAAACTAGGTTAATTCTCAGTTAGCAGGTGTGTTGTAGCAGTCACCAAAAGCTCCACGTGGGATTGAGGGGATCCTGTTTGTGGAACAGAGGAAATCATGGAATGATTGGGGTTGGAAGAGACCTTTAAGATCATCCAGTTTCCACCCCCTGCCATGGGCAGAGACACCTCCCACTGGATCAGAAGGCTCAAGGCCCCATCCAACCTGACCTTGAACACCTCCAGGGATGGGGCAGCCACTACTGCTCTGGGAAACCTGGGCCAGGGCCTCCCCACCCTCACAGCAAAACATTTCTTCCTAAGAGCTCATCTCAATCTCCCCTCTTTCAGCTGAAAACCGTTCCTCATTGTCATATCCCTTCCCTCCCTGATCAAGAACCCCTCCCCAACTTTCCTGGAGGCCTTTCAGTACTGGGAGGATGCTCTAAGGTCTCCCTGGAGCCTTTCCTTCTCCAGGCTGAACAACCCCAACTCCCTCAGCCTGTCTTTGTATGGGAGGTGCTCCAGCCTTCAGAGCATCTTTGTGGCCTCCTCTGGACTTGCTCCAACAGATACATATCCTCCTTATGCTGGGGAACTCAGAGCTGTATGCAGGGCTCCAGGGAGGTCTCACAAGAGTGGGGTAGAAGGGCAGAATCCCCTTTCCTGCTGGTCACACTTCTTTTGATGCAGCCCAGGACACGGTTTGGCTTTCTGAGTTGTGAGCGCACATTGCTGGCTCATGCTGAGCTTCTCATCACCCTCAAGTCCTTCCATGGCTGTTCCCAAACCATTCTCCTCCCAGCCTGTATTTGTGCTTGGGTATGGTCATGTCCTTGATAATAAAGGGGTAGAGGTGAAAATGTAGAAAGCTGAATTTGCAGGAAATGATAAAAAATTACGGGTTTTAGGTCTTGGCCTCTTGATGAAAGGAGCCAAACTATTTGCTTCTGCTGATATTGTTATTGGATAGCTGGCTGCAATTATGGATATTTGGGAATGAAGAGGTTAATCTGTCTTTGCTCTTTTATTTTCCCCTGCCTCTCCCTTCAGAGGAAGATTTCCCTATAAAGTTATTTTTAGATCATTTTTGAGCAAGTTTTTTGCAAAGACAAGCAGCCAGCAGCCCCCGGCGAGTTGCTAAGCCTACCTCTCTCAGCTTGCAGCATGTAATTAGCAGATAATCATGCCAAAATCACAGTCTCCAACAGGCTACATTTATCACATGTGCTGACATCAGTAAGCTTGTTGAAAGTAAGTTGTGGTTTGCTGGTTAAAAGTGTTTCCTCACTTGTTTATGAGCTCCTTTACTTGTGTTCCAGCATTTGCTGTATAAAGGCAGGCCTTAGCATTTAGCAGCCACTGGTGTTTTGATTAGGTTAGATAACATGGGATATTTCCTAGCATTAAAACTGCATTTTATCAAGACGTGGTCACTGCTAAGAGTGTTTCAATAATGCCATTCAACAAAGCCCAATGCCTGGTTTTGCACTTGGGTCACAACAACCTCATGCCATGCTCCAGGCTTGGGGAAGAGTGCTGCCCAGCAGAGAATGATCTGGGGGCTGCTGATCAACAGCAGCTGAACCTGAGCCAGCAGTGGCCCAGGTGGCCAAGAAGACCAGAAGCATCCTGGCTTAGATCAGCCATGGGGTGGCAGCAGGAGCAGGGAAGGGATCGTCCCCCTGCACTCAGCAGTGATGAGGCTGCACCTTGAATTCTTGTGTTCAGTTTTGGGATTCTTAGTACCAGGAAGACCTTGAGGGGCTGGAGCGTGTCTGGAGAAGGGGAACAGAGCTGGAATAATCTGGAGCCCAGGGGTTCTGGGAGGAGCTGTTTAGCCTGGAGAAGAGGAAGCTGAGGGGGCACCTCATTGCTCTCTGCAGCTCCGTGATAGGAGGTTGTGGTGAGGTGGGTGATGGTCTCTCCTCCTAAGTAAAAGGAGATAGGATGGGAGGAAATGGCCTCAAATTGCATCAGGTTTATTAGGAAGAACTTTACTGACAGAGTGGTGAAGCACTGGCAGAGGCTGCCCAGGGCAGTCGTCTTCCCTGAAGGTGTTCAAAAAATGTGTGGCTGTAGCACTGGACATGGTTTTGTAGGCACAGTGGGTCTGGGTTGACTGTTGGACTGGATGAGCTTAGAGGTCTTCTCCAACCTTAATGATTCTGTGATTCTATGATTTTATTGTGTTTTGGTGCAAGGTTGATGTGGAGGGTGTTTGAGCTTTGATTCAGCACTATATTCAAGCATGTGCTTTGAGGAGCACTTATTCAGCCAACACTTAATTATATATTTTTAAATGTATATATGAAAAGCTGCAGATGCCTGCTGGAATTGAGCTGTAATTTCCTAAGATCTAAATGGGTATTAAGCATGCATTTTTAAGCTATGTTTATACTTAGGACTTTTGCTAATTTAGGGCCTTAGTAACTCCTTCTGTTTTCTTTAGCAGAGAAAAATATTGTGTGTCTGATGGTTGGGCTGAACAAACTTCAGGACTTGCATACCTCTCTTACTCATGTGATAAAATAAGGATACTTCCTAATAGAAAACACAGCCCAGAGTCATCCATCTGGGTACAATAAATCTGAGACGGGTAGATACAATAAAAAATATCACTATTTCCTCCTGATAATAGGAAGATTAAATTGGCCAAGGTTATGGGGTCAAAAATAGGCTCAGAAAGCGGAATCTTTGGGAAAGATGACCTGAAGAATGTGAGAAATGAGCCTGACCTCCTGCTGCTGGATTTATTGCCTGCTTTCTTCTGACTTGGAAACTCTGACTTTGTGAGAGGTACTGGTCTGCAGTGGGCAAAGGTGTTTTGGGCTCTCCCAGAGGTCAACCAGGAAACGGGTGCATTTGTGTTCCCTCGGTTTGCATAACTGGGTGCATTTCCTCGCTTGTGGGAGTTTTAATTTATTGTGGATGGTTGTAGGTTTGGGAAAGATCCTGTGGTGGCCAGAGCAAAGGGGGGGAACCTTTTCAATTTACAGGTGTCTCTGGTTTTGCACGGTCCGCTGCAATGGTTCTTGCTTCCTGCCCAAGCCTCTTTCCTGTGAAATTTTAGATCCAACTTCATAGAAGCAGATGTCAGGCACGGGAATCGGCCTCCCTCAGGTGAGCATTTCATGTTTAATAGAAGAGAATAGGCCTTTGTAACTTGTTTTCATTTTCTGAACAGTTGCCATAACAAAAAGTATCTGTAGCTGAATTGGAGAGACTTTGAGGATTCACTGCAATATGGCTGTGAGTTTGGATATTTGTGGTAGTATCTTGTGCCTTTGGGTTGAATGAGAAAAGAAATGGGGGAAGTAATAGTTCAAGCTGAAGCAAAAATCACTCCAAAGTGACCCTTTGCTGATTGACCAGCAAACAAGCATTTGTGTAGGAGAGAAACTTAGTTCCTATTTTCCCTAATCAAAATGTAGGCTGTGTGTGTAGAGGAAACATCCCTTGTGAGAAGAAGCCAGAATCACTGGGCTCCAGGTGTATTTGTGTACTCTGTCTGCCTGTCATATGGCAAATTAATTCAATGGCAGAATGTGGCACCGTTGCCTCAAGCAGGCAAGTGCCATTCTGCAGGAAGCATAGTTCATCCTGATAGCTGGCTCGTGAGCAGAGTACCAGAGTAGCAATGAAGTAACATCTTGCATGCAGGAGTTGTGGCAGTAGCTCCAGAAATGAGATTGCAAGTCTAGTTCCATCGCAAGTCTCCATTTTCCCACCCATCCATCTAAAGTTCACTTGGAAGCAATCAGTGACTGCTCCATCTGCTCAGATTCAGGCAGTCTGAATTCCTGAGTCTTGACCCGGTCTCCTTCAATCTTGTTTTTGTTGTCTGCACTGTTTGTGGCTCATGAGAGAGAGGAAAATGTCCCATTAATGGAATCATCACGGTATCTTCATTTGGGAACAGACAGTTACCAGGAGGGTGCCTTCCCCATAACATTGGGGTGCGATGTCCCTCGCTACTCATTTGAATATACAGATTATTTTTGGCAGTTGCTTGTCAAGAACTTGTTTTGCTCCCATAGCAGAGAAAGAAGGGTGGTGGGAGGTGGAAAATCCTGCCACGTTGTCAGAGTAGATGTTCAGATTCATTTCCAGGGTTGTTTGGGGGAACAGCACGGTTGCCACCGTAGGGGTGGTTGTTTCGGTGATGATCCAGCTCCCAGGGTTCTGTGGTCTCATTCTGCTGTGCCCCAGCACTGTTGCAGCCACATCACACAGCCAGCTCCCTAGGAAGTGCTGAGTGCAAATGCGGTGATGCTCCAGGCTCTGGGCACACTTCGGGGCAGATTCTGCCCAGCCTTCACTTCCGTCCTTTAATGCTGAACTCTTCCAATTAAATATTTCACTGTGGAGGAAATTGGTAAAACCCTAAGGAATCTTGTTTTTTTATCAGAATTCACAATCAAATGTATTGCCCGCCTCTTCCGAGAATCACTATTAAAAATTAATTACATTCACCCTTTTGACTTGGCTTCCGAGTCAGATATGAGGACAGTTGGTAGTAAAAAACCTGCCAAAACTCATGAGAAGCAGCTACTGAGGTTTCTGTGTTTAAACACTGACAGATGGAAATGGTATCTGATGTTTTAGTGCTCTTTAATTGAGCACTCAGCGGCGTGACAAGGTCCAATGACTGGAAAATGAAGCCAGAAACATTCAAATTGGAAAAAAGGTACAAATTTTTAACAGTGAGAGTAATTAACCTCTGGAACAGTTTACTGGGGTAAGTGATAGATTCTCCATGGTTTGATTTCTTCAAATCAAGCATGCGTATCTTCCTCAGAAATGTTCTGTGGCTCAAACAGAAGTGAAGAGGTTTGAAACAGATTTATCTTTGGTTTTTGTTTTTTAATTGTAAGACTGTGACTTGGACAATGCAGGTCAGCCTGTCGTATCCAAGAGAAAAGCATCTGTAAGCCTGAACAAAAACACAGTCCCCAAATTCTAAGCCCTGCACTAAATTTAATCAGGATCTAAATTCTCCCCTTCGTTCCATCTGCTCAGAAAATAGAGGGCATTTTCTAAGGCAGTGATTTGGAGAGGTCAATGCAGTCTTTTATTCTCAGCCTAGGAAAAGTCCATGAGAATTTTCACTGGGGCACTGAAGAGCTCAGACCTCCACTTTGGGCTGACAGAATAGCTCTTGCTCAGCCCAGATCTCAAGTGGATGTTAAAGCCCTGGTTTTATGTGGTTATCTAGAGCTGGTCTCGTGGTCAGAGGTGTTGCTGAGCAGTCACACCTATGGGAGCCAGGAACTCACTGCTCATTTCCTCCTCATTCCAGGAACACCTTTCTCCCCTGTTTGTAATTATGGGGATTTTGCTCATCTTTAGAGCTAAATTTATCTCTTATGCTCTCTGGAGTTAATTAGTGGTGCCACAAAAGCTGACTCATCATTAAGAATGGTGCACAGGTTAGAAAAATTAAGACCAGCAAAGTTCCAGAAGCCTCCTTTTCGCTGAAGTTACACACACTGTTTTCCCACTTTTTAATGGTATGTTGTAACGACCGGTGTCTCAGCCATGGGGATTGGATGCTGTTGCCAAGAAAAACTGGGAAGACAGAAGGTGGAAGAGGTCCATTAATTGGCTCCAAGTACAGTTTCTCTAGAGGGGCTTTTCTTAACAGAGAGAAATTGTTTGGCACTGCAGGGGCAAAGCATACCTGCAGAGCAAATGGCTTTTCTGAGTCTGAAGACATCTACAGACCATGGCAATAGTGCAGCAGAAATATCAGAGCCTGATTTTAAGGGACACTTGAGAATGCAAAGGAATTGCTCTTTATTAAAAAGCCCTGACCAGAGCCTCTCTTAGAGCATATCGAATAGGGATTCTTTCACAAGGATCATTTGAGGGAATGGGGAGGAGGGAGGTGGATGGAGAAGAGGAAATGGGGAGGGAATTTAACCCTAAAAGACCTTGTCTTGAAAACCTTTCTTTGCAAAAACGTCATTGCCACAGGAATATCTCCCCACCTCTGACTGATTACTTGCTGTGTCTATAGAGAACAGCTGGCATGAAGAGCTATTCTCTTCGCTGTGTTAAGGCAGATCATCCTGTGTATTATGGGTTGGAGAGAGAATGTACAGGAGAATCTTTGTGTGGCCTCTCTAGGCTCAGTCATACAAATCCGAGCAGCCTCATGACTGTTTTGCTGTGTATCCTCTGCTCATTTCAGTGATCAGAAATACCCTTCCCTTGGGAGCAGCTTCTGACAGAAGATGAACAACACGTGAGGCTGCTTCACTAGGACCATGAGACATATTTTTTGGGGTGTTTTCTGTGATGGCACCCTTGTTGAACAAGCTTTTAGGTTTGGGTTAACCCACTGTCTTCTGTGCCCCAAACAAGGCAGAACAGACCCCAGAGCAGTAGTAGTGGGACAACCAGCCCCAGAAAGCTTTCTCCTGACCTCACTAGCTGGGATCTGGCTCAGGCTCCGCATGTGATGCTGGGAGACACTGAATGCAGACACACACTTCAGTGTTTCGCGTTGGACCTTTGGACCTCTGAGGCTCTCCAGGACTGTCTGCTGACTCCTGGCATTTGTAACTGCCTTGATTCTCAAAGAGGTCTTTGCTGCTGCCCTGCCACCCAACATAGTCAATATTGAGATCTCATAATCATTGCATACTTTGAGATTTGTCTGGGGGAAACCTGGCGGATGTAGTACCTGGGGAGGCTTTGGAGCATTCACATGATGCCTGCTGTGAAGTGTTTGTTGCCTGGAATGATTGATTAGGGAATGACTCTTATGCCTCTTTATGCTGTTGCTCTGAAGCCTTGGACTAACTGCATGGCTCTCCTTCTTTGTTCTTTGTTTTTCTGGAGATGAGTTGGATGGATACACACAGGGCAGTCCAACATTGATGCAATGACTTGTGTGTTATCATCCATAACTTGTGCAGGCATAGATCAAAGGTTAGCTGGAAAGAGAAGAAGACAGCAATGGTGTTTTTAACTCTAGAAGATGCCAGGTAGTCTTGGGCTGGGCAAAGCCCTACCCCGGTGTCCTGCTGATGACACCCAATGCGTGCCACAACCACAACAAAGGATCTGTCTGGAAGAGCACATTGTGCTGGCTCATTCCTCCTTCAGTTCTGCCTCTAATTATGGTCCTCTTCCTGCCAGCTTGTCACCTTCTCCACGAGATCACAGTCCAGGAGGGTGGCCAGCCAAGGAAACGCGTGGTCTTCAACCTCATTTGGGACAAATTGCCACAACTTTTGCATTTTGAGGTACTGTCCATGCCACAGACACAGGTGACAGCATAGGAAAAGATTACTGGGGCTCCAGATCCAGAAACAGCAGAACTGAACGTGCCAGCAGAAGGTTTCACTTGTGTTGGCCTTTGCAGTGTGTTTGCTGCTCACTGATCTGAATCTTTGAGTTGCTGCACACAGAAAACAAATCCTTCATTCCCTCTATTGTCCCCAGTATCTTCATTTTCTTTCAATCCCTGCATCACATCCCTAATGAATTTTGTGAAATTCCTTGCTGCTGTCTGATATCCATTGGCATTAATGTTGCTTATCTTCCATGGGGAAGAATTTCTCATTTGTCCATTACTTTACTTGTCCTCCAAGCCAGCACAACCTTTCTTTTCTGTGGGATGGTGGTACCTCTGCACAGGCAGTAAAATGGGCTTGAATGGTTCTCAATTATCATTCACAGATTCCTGCTCAAATTCTTTCTCCCAGTTGTTTTGCTTTGTAATTATTTTCAGCTTTGTTAAGCCTGCATTTTAAATCATCAAGTAGATACATTACTCTCTTGGACTTTACTCTATTTGCACATAACAAATGTAATCAAATCAGTCTCTTGAACCTAAGCTGCTACTATATTTTTACATTCTGTCATCAGTTCCCCTTGATCTGTAAAAATGAGACCTAATATAGAATTTCTTCCATGTTAGATGCGATTGTTTTTGTGTCTGGATATTTTCAAGTATAATTTTAGGAATTCTGAGCACATTTTTACCATTTGCAGCACAAGGCTTCAACATATGGCTTTCAAAATGAAATCCCCGTAGACATGCAACTCTCTGTCTTGAGTGATATAATTATGTTTACAATAAATCAGTGCTGCAAGAAAATGATAGTGTTGTTAGTAATATTGTATAGAATTTTGAAGAGTTCAATAAATAATTCTGTTTTTTACAGGGGAAAGGGGGGATTATGTGAGTGTGTCCTTTAACAATAAAATAGATTTTATAATGAAAGAATATTGTGTAGCAGCTTTTGATTAGAGATAATAAATACCAGCAAGTTATAACTACGTGGAAGGAGTTTAGTTTTGTGCCATTATTTTTTAAGGAATAAACAAGATGGCTCACAGAACTGCGGATTTTTCTGCCTGACATTAATCCCCGACAAAATAATGGAATTGCTGATAGGGCATGTAATTAGTAAAGAATTAAAGGGATTAATGTAAGTAGTGTCAATCAACATGGGCTTATAGAATATAGTTCTTGTCTAATTAGTTGTTTTTTAAAGCAGATTACAAGTTGTGTTGATAAATGTAATAGTACTGATGTGATAAACTGCTGGAAAGGCCAGAGGATCCTTGTCCTTTCTCACAGTTGACCCTGCCTAGAGGAGTGGGTTGGGCTATGGGAACTCCCAAGGTCCTGTGGAATCACAGAATCATGGAGTGGTTTGGGTCAGAAGGGACCTTAGGGCCCATCCCGTCCCACCCCCTGCCACGGGCAGGGACACCTCCCACTGGATCAGGGGGCTCGAAGCCCCATCCAACCTGGCCTTGAACACCTCCAGGGATGGGGCAGCCACCACTGCTCTGGGCAACCTGGGCCAGGGCCTCCCCACCCTCACAGCAAAACATTTCTCCCTAAGATCTCATCTCAATCTCCCCTCTTTCAGCTGAAAACTGTTCCCCCTCGTCCTATCCCTGCACTCCCCGATCCAGAGCCCCTCCCCAGCTTTCCTGGAGTCCCTTTCAGTACTGGGAGGCTGCCTTAAGGTCTCCCTGGAGCCTTTCCTTCTCCAGGCTGAACAACCCCAACTTTCTCAACCTGTCCTCTTATGGGAGGTTCTCCAGCCCTCTATCACCTTCATTGCCTCCCCTGGACTCGCTCTACACAAGTATTGCCTTGGCTACAAATAAATTCTTATATAAGACTGAAATGATAGCAAACCAATTAGGCACCTCTGAAATGGGTAAGGGACTGTTATAGTCTCCAGTTTCAAATGGGTATTCATCAGTGAGCAGACAGGCTTCTAATGGAATCTTGTAGTTTTCATGGATCTGTCTTTGAGATGAGGTCAAAAACTGAAGACAAGAGAACTGAAATAACTGAAAGAAAAGGCAGAACAGTAGTGCAGAACGAATAGATGTCATTAGTAACCTGGGTGAAGACCAATAGTGTGTTACAATATGAGTTCAGCCCAGCAAACAAATATGAAATGAAAAGAAGTAGAGAGATACTGAAGGTAGATAAACAGAGACTAAACAATAAAACACATTTTCAGCAGCGAGAGCAATTAACCACTCAGAAGGGCTCACCAAGAAACATGAAGACTTCTGTTTCACTGGAAAATTTTATATGTTTTTCTTTTCTTAAAATATCTGCTCTAGTTTTAGAAGGAATCAGTTCCGGGAAGTCTTATGGCTCGAGTTATTCAGGGAGTGAGAAGTGAAAATTATAGTGGCCTCATCTGGTTTTGTCATCAGTTAATCTGACAACCCCTGACACTGTTCACACTATGAGCTCAGCAGTCTGTGTGTCTCAGTGGGACACAAGAGGTGGTTTCCCAAAAAAAGGCTGATTTGGAAGTCAATTAGCAGTTTTATTTGTTTCTTACTAGCTTAGATGAGGACTTCTGGAAAAACCAATGAACCAGAGACTGAATTTTCTGAAAAGCTTGTTATTTATTAAAGCATTCCAGATACAGGTTAACTCACTTAGCTTCGTATCGATTCCTCCACCTGCTTGGAGACAAGAAGTGCATCCATGCAGACAAGTGGCTCAATGGGCTTCTCTCATTGCTACATCTCCTGGGAGCCCCTTTTAAGGGACCTCTCTGGACTGTTTGTGCAGCCACTTAACTCGGTTTAGAAATACATGGAGGTAAATCAACAAAAATCCCAGTAGTATGGTCATTTAAAAATCAAGTTACATGTCCTAAATCACTTCAGGCTTTATCCTTTAGCCTAACTGAGCTCATGGCTGCAGTGCACTGGGAGCAGCGGGGACTCTCCCCACCCCCTCCCTTGGCTGGTTCAGCAGGAGGTACTGATGCTTCCTGCAGACTGAGTAGATGCCTGAGAATGGATGCAATGAAGGCAAGGTCAGAAGAGATGAACCCCTCCCTGGACATGTGCCCACAGGGTGCTGAGCCACCACGTCATAGAATCACAGAATAACTAAGGTTGGAAAAGACCTCTAAGCTCATCCAGCCCAATCAGTCGAACCATCAGCCCAACCAGACTGTGCCCAACAGCCCCTCCAGGGATGTGGACTCCACCTGGGAAGCCTGATCCAGTGTTTCACCATTTTTTGGTAAAGGCATTTTTCCTACTATCCAATCTAAACCTCGCCTGGTGCAAGGATGGGGATGTCCCCACTGATGTCCTAATGGATCAGCATTCCTTTTGCCTTTCCACCCCATGTGGCTGTTAATTCACAATGTGATTTATCTCTGAAAGTTACAGCATGTTTTTTAGACTCCAGGATATTTTCAAGAATTCACCTAGACACTTGGAAACCATAGGGATAAAGAACAGAAGTATGTCCATAAGTATGATTAACGGATCATGGTTATTCCCAGATCCTTCTCTTAAATACAATTAGTTCATTACTGTACATTCATGTTGCAGAACTTCTATAAGCAAATGTTAATGTCTGTCTACTCAGACTCTTTAAAGTCCAGATCTAGGAGAGGAAAAAGGATTTGGGATGGAGAAAAATAGCAATTAGAGTTAAATGGCAAAATGGAGAGTTAATGTGTAGTAAGGAAAACTCCTTTTAGTGGAAAATGTTTTTTGTGTTAACTTTTCTAAGAAAACAGCTTTCCATACTTGTCAGGCTTGACAGTTAAAGTTAATGGTGTTAAAGAACAGAGGCCTGAAAAATGTTCCCTTCAGTATAAAAGATTTATTCAATGAGAGTTTGCTTGAAAAGTTATTTTGGCTGATGGTGCTGGCTTTTGCTGAAAGCTTTGAACAAAGATCCTTGCTGTGCTAACAGGATGGGGACAGCCCCAAATTCATGATTTCCCAATTAAGATGACATGACCTATTTTCTTGTATTGTTGACCTATTGTTGACCTCTTTTTAAAAAGAATGCCACCCTTCAAATATCCCCCCCCCCCCCGACTTCTGGAAAAACACGTGGAGCAAGAGCTGATCTCACTTCTGCCTGGAATAAAGCTTGGTACGTGCTGGGATGCTCAGAAACAGAATTTGTGAGTTAATCTGCACTGAAAGCTGACTGAAAAGTGGGTTGAACTGTTTCTACCTATTACACGCTATTCAGCAAGGTGGTTATGGAGTGAATTGTCTCGTGTCATATTCGTATGGACAAAAAGGGCTGATTCAAAGTGGGTGGAAGTCGAGGGCAGTTTCCCTCTTGACATCAGAGGTTTGTCTCTTGAAGCACCGGCTGGGCTTACATCTCCTTGTGACAGTGATAAAATAGGAATCACTTCACTCGCTTGTTTCATGGAATTAGGCTGTGGGGCCATGTATCTATGTTTTGTTCTGGCTGTGGCCCATGTTCTTCTAAAGGAAAGGTTCATGACTGATCTCTTGAAATCTGTCTGCCCATCACTTCCTTTTCCACCCTCCTGATTTAGTGCTACTTTTTATTATCTGGACCTTTCAAAATATCTGAATTCTACCATCAAAAATCCTTGTAAATACAGAGTTAGTGTAGATTGGCAGAGCTCCACTGGCCTCCCCTAAAAGCTGGTTGGCACCATCTGGGAATCTAAACTCAAGTTTAGAATAAATCCATCAAGACTTACTCCAGAGAGGCAGAGATTCAAGTCAACAGTGTTAAAACTCTGGTTTGGAGTCTGTCTGTGTCAGAATCTATGTTTTCCTGAGCTGCCATTGACTAAGATTTCATTGCATGTTTATTTCAGAAGAAAGACAAAAGCATCTCGAGGCTTTCTGTGCTCCCTAAGCCCACATAAGTACAGATGCTGCATTGAATATGCAATTATGGAATTGCTGCTCCCTCCAGCCCTCCCATTTGTCTTATTCTGTCTGGATCCTGGACGAGTCCGGCCGCTGAGAATCCTGTTCTGGGCTCCGTGTCTCCTTTCTGCAGGATGGTCCTCACTGCCCCAGGTGCAGGTAGAGGATGCTTTCAGATCTTGGGCATGCTCTTATCAAAGTCATTTGCTCTGTTCCCACTCACACACTGTCTTTTGCTGTGCCCTCCAGCTGCCAGGGTGACAGTACAGATGTGGTTACAGATTGCTCTTCTGGAAAGGATGCAAACAGAAAACACATCATGGGGCTCTGCCTGTAAACACCTGCCAAAGCAGTGTGTGCTTGGTTTAAATATTTTCCTGTGATCTTTTAATCCTTTGGCAAATCAAACACTGAATGATACTCCTGTGACCCCAGTGATTTAGGGACTGAGGGGAAGCAATATCTGGAAGCTTTTGGAATTATGAAGGCATTTGCCTCTGCAGTGAAAGTTTTGTTAAGCAGAATTAAAGCCTCTCACCTTCCTCCAGCTACACTTCTTTGGAGACACAGTAATGATGCTGCTTGGCCGGATTCTGGGATCAGCATCAGTGCAGGAGCAGATTAAACTGAGGGAAGAATGTAGATTATGTCCCCTTTCTTCCCATCTGTCCAAGAGAAACTTTGTTAATGTTACAACTGAGTCAGATTTCCCTGACCTGGGAGATGGATGTGTTTTTCCTGGAGAAAATTCCACATTCCTCCCACTATGAGTTCTGAGGAGTCACATCTACCAGAGTGAGGGGCTGGGGAGAGCAAGGAGGTAGCAAGATCCACGTGCATAAAGTCATTAAATTGTTACTTTAGCAGACACTCCTTGGAGAGTGGTGAAGATTATCAGATGGACAGAGGATTTGAGCAAAGATGTTCACAGCATGGGTCCTGGAATGGTTCCTCAGTCCAGCTTCAGGTCCTGTATTAATAGGAGCCTCATTTCAATTGAAAAACTTCATCTTTGAATTGCGAGTGCTTCTGGTGCACAGTGCCTGAATGCCCAGAGATGGAGTCAGAGCCCAACTTTGTGCTCCTGTTCTTCAAAACCAGGCACCAGATGATAATTTCTGGAAACTGCTCTGCTCATGGATGTTTTCACTGGGATGAAGGCTTTCTAGCAAGATTGATTTCAAGTTACCCTCCTACTTGTCCTCTGCCAGTAGCCTTTAGAAAAATAAAACGAATCCCAAAATGAGTTAACTTTCTTTGCTCATACAGAGCTTTCCATTTGGTTCAATTCATGAGTATGGATTTTGACTGATTATTATTGTGCCTGACTGGGTCCAGAGCCATCTGCCTTGTGTTAGGTTTCCATGTGCTGGCTCTTCAGCCAGACTTCAGATGGTGATTCTGGCAGGAGAAGGACATGTTCTCAGTTACGTGGTGGTAACAAATGGATTTTTAAATGGAAGGAAATTATATTGTTATCTGTTTGGAAGAAATACTACAGTACCCTGTGTGGAAAGGAAAAATGTGCCCAATATGTTTATCTGTAGTATTATTATAACCCATCATCTTCTGTTGAAAGTAGAGGTGGACTTTGAAAGAGTCCAAACTGCAGGGAATGGAGCTTTTGCCCCCCCCCCCCAAAATGTGTTCGCTTTTAATGACATTTTCTTCTATAAAAAGCTAAAAATAATATGCTTCATTAAGTTCAAAGCACTCTGGGACACAGTTTGCACTTTTTGGCTGAGACATTGAAGCTTTCCCCAGAGAGGATCACGTTTGTGTTTGGTTTGGTGTTCTGTCTGCCTGTCTGGTGCCGTTTTGCATGGTTGTGGAAAATGCAAGGGAGTTCTGAAGCACCGTTCACAAACCTGGGGCCTTGGAGAAGATGAAGTCTCCTTTCCAATGGAGATTTGTTGTTGCTGCCTCCTCTGTTTGCCAGGAGGACAGCGAATGACACCAATGCAGCAGATATGAGTGTTCAAGCCAATCTTGCCAGTCTGTACCTGGGCTTTCCAAATATTTTGTTGCATGAGAAAATGTTTCTGCCCACAGCCCAGCAGACATTGTGTTGCAAAAGGCACTGAGAAAGCTCCCTCCTGTTGTTTTAGTTTGGGAAGGGAGGGAATGGCTAAAAATACAATGGCATCAAATGTCTATGGCACCTGACTGTGTAATGGTGTCATGTAGACCTCAGTACAGGCAAGATGTCCTGGAGTCCTCAGCACAGCAAACACATGGATCTGTTGGAGTATCTCCTGTACAAGGACAGGCTGAGAGAGTTGGAGTTGTTCACCCTGGAGAAGAGAAGGCTCCAGGGAGACCTTAGAGCAGCCTCCCAGTACTGAAAGGGGCTCCAGGAAAGCTGGGGAGGGGCTCTTGATCAGGGGGTGCTGGAATAGGATGAGGGGGAATGGTTTTAAGCTTATGATTCGACGATTCTGTGAAGCACTGCTTACCCTGGATAATGATCTCATCCAGATTGTTCCTAGAATTATGTCTGAGTAGGAAAAGAGATCTGGTGCAGCCCAGCATGCTACAGCTTAGTAACTGGTGCTGTTTAATAAATGGTGTCAGATGTGCATGGTGCGAAGAATTCAGGATGTGAGAGTAGGGCTGGCCTGGATGCAGCCCAGGAGCAGCGTGGAGGACCGGGTGCTGGAGTGCTGGGCAGGGGACTGAGGAGAAAACTGGATTCTCAGAGAAAAGATGATTAATGGAACCTATCTGGTTCCTACTGAGAACAGTCAAGGCCTGCAGAAAGGGCTTGGGTTGCAGAACATGTGGCTGGCAGGGACTCTGGTAAGCATGGAGGTGGGAGGAGGAGAGGTTTTGTGTTCACAACAGATGAGGAGGTCAATAGCAAGAAAAGTGTTGAATCACACTAATCTGCTGCCACCTCCTGCCTCAGGAAAATCTGAAATCTTTGAAAAAGCAGTGCCATCTCAGAATGGGAAAGCCTGAACAGTGTCAGTAATAAGTTCTGCTGTGGCATCACTTGTGTAATGTTTCCAAGCAGCAGGAGAGACCTGTGATGCTTCATCCTGTACGTGCAGGTAGTGAGGAGAAGTCACATTTCCCGAAGAGTTCACAGACTAAATAATCCTTATGTGCTTAAACACTCCACAAGTGTTGTGGAGTGGCTGCAGCCAGGGCAGTGTGTGTGACACTCAGGATCCAAACCGGCTGGTGAAGGCAGCGCTGGTCTAGAAGGTGCTGTGCCTTGTGGAGAGGCGTGGCTGTGGCACCGCACGTGGATTAGCACGCCTGTGGTAGCACTGACACGGATCTTCCAGACACTCTTCTGTTCAAATCCTCACTTTAATTTCTACCCAAAACTTTCTTGCATACACATGAGCTCAGATTGAACCAGATCAGTTTCTCTCTCGTTTACTGAGGTGCAGAATTGCACGCGTTTTACGGTCTCTCGATTGTTTGAAGACAATTGTAGGTGCAGTTCAGTGCAGGTTGCCTGTGTTCTGGAGAGCAGTAAAAGGAGCTGTGGTGTCATGCACAGGTGACATCTTCATAGAATCAAGGAATGTCCTGAGCTGGAAGGGATCCACAAGGACCATCGAGTCCAACTCCTGTCCCTGCAGAGGACACCCCCAGCATTCACACCGTGGGGCTGAGGGCCTTGGCCAAATGCTGCTGGAACACTGTCAGGGCTGTGACTGCTTCCTGGGGGAGCTGTTCCAGTGCTCCACCACTCTTTGGGGGAAGAACCTTTTCCTGATGTCCAACCTTATCCTCCCCTGGCACATCTTCCTGTCACTGGTCACCAGAGAAAAGAAATCAGCACCTGCTCTTCCTCCTCCCCTTGAGAAGAAACTGCAGAGCACGATGAGGTCTCCCCTCAGTCTCCTCTCCTCCAGGCTGAACAGACCAAGTGACTTCAGCTGCTCCTTATACAGCTTCTCCTCTAGACCCTTCACTCCATGCCCTCCTCTGGACACTCTCCAGGAGCTTTAGAACATTTTATCTTGTGGCACCCAAAACTGAACACAGTACTCAAAGCAGGGCCTCTCCAGTGCAGAGCAGAGCGGGACAATCCCCTCCCTCTCCCAGCTGGCCATGTCATACTGGATGCACCCTAGGACAGGGTTGGCCCTTTGGCTGCCAGGACACTGCTGGTTCATGGTCAACTTGCCATCAGCCAGAACCCCCAGGTCCCTCTCTGCTCTCCAGCCTCTCACTCGCCAGCCTTTATGCACATCCAAGGCTGCCATGACCCCAGTGCAAAACCTGGCACTTGCCTTTGTTATACTTCAAGCTGTTGGCATTTGCTCAGCTCTCCAATTTGTTTAGATCCCTCTGCAGGGCCTCCCTGCCCTCAAGAGTATCATCAGCTTCCCCCAATCTCATGTCATTTACAAACTTAGATTTTAAACCTTCAAGTTCTGCATTTATGAAGATGTTAAAGACTTCTGGCTCTAAGATGAATCCCTGCTGAGCCCCACTGCAGCAACTGGATGTGTTTCTACATGGTAGGATGTATTTTAAGTAATTTAAGACCAAATAATAGTCACTGTGTTTTGATTTTGCTATTGATGCACTCTCTAGTATTTCCTCCACTGGGAGTTCCTACCCTGCTGAGAAGGAGAGTGTTTCTCAGCACTGCTCCACAGCAGTGAGTTTTTCACACACTGATCTGTTTGAGGCTGTGCACAATGACCAGACAGAAAATAATACAAAAATAGGAACAGGAGTGATTTGTGAGGGATCGGACAGTCAGTTGGTGATAGCAACACATGGAATCTTTGCCTGTACGATTGGGGACTTGTTTGCCCAAGATGCCTCGTGGCCCTTTCCTGATTTTCTGAAAGATCATGTATGGCTTGAAGTGTTTTTGCAGCTGATCCTTTTGAAATCCCATCAAGTTAAAGGAAAAGAAAAGACACATTTGTTGGATTATGGTTTCCAGATCCTCCAGCTTCTGGCGTGAGCAGTGAGGGGAATGGGGAGGGAATCACAACTTGAGCAATTCATCTCGTTGCAGCTTGGAGAACCCTTTCCACTGGCTGATAGTGATTTAAGGACAGAACTTTAGTATTTTTCTACTCTGTCTTGTGCAGGAGCAAAGTTAGATCTGCCCCAATGTAAACAGGCATCATTCATGGGAGCTGAGGGTCTATCAGCCTTTCTGAAGGCCATGTGTTTCCTCCTGTCGTTGTTGAGAGAGATGAATAACAATGCTGTTCATCTGTCCTTCCTGCAATGGAGAGGTGTATTTTGAGATATGTGGCAAGGTCCAGAGCTCTTCTTACCCCTTGACTGCCTGTGAGCAAGAGACTGAGTAGGAGTTGAGAGGTTCCTCTTGTCAGTTCCTAGTTCAGCAGTGAGCTGTCCAAAGCCACAGCTGCTCCGGGTGACATGGGGTCCTTCCTGGCCCATTCCACCTGGCATCAAATGACTGCTGCAGCCTTTCGGCAGATGGAAGGAGCTGAGGATGGAAACTGCCCTTTCAGACTGCTTCCTTCCCACTTGTGCAGACAATTTTGCAACTACTTGACTCTGTAAATCAAAACATTTGCTGTGCGCTGGGCCCGTAGTTCGTGTTATCTTCAGCCAATTGGGTGCTGGTCAGCCAAGTGCAAGGCTGTAGGAGCTTGGGGCTGGTGTCCATGCCCATCAGTGACATAGAGAGGATCTGCCAGAGCCACTCAAAACACCATGTGAACGTTGGGCAGCCAGCATCCTGGTGCCAGGAAAGGGGCTGATGAGGGAAGTCAGGCCTTCTTTACATGTAATTTCAATGCATTCATGCAGTAATTTCAGATGATTATTTAAAAAGGGAAAAGACTCAAATTTCCTTTTCCATGCCATTCAGAGCAAATGTTGCTCTGTTGTTCAATTTGAAAGTAGGTAAAGAAGAACTCGTGCGTGGTGCTGAGGGGTTAAAGTCTGTGTGTGAGACTGAAGAATAGATCTGGGCTTCACTCTTCACCCACCCCTAAATTCAGGTACCATTAGACCTTTTTTCAGTTCAGATAACAACAGCTCCAGTGGGACAGTGTCTGGTCCTATTTCTTATTTCTCATCAATTTCAAAATTCAAGATTTCTTAAGTTACCTGCTAAAGTGCAAATACCCTCTTTGCTTCTAATCTCCACTCCCTGAAGCTGCTTCTGTCTTCATCCTTCATCCAAACCCAGATAGAAACTTCCACGAGGTCTTGTGACCATTTCCCCGGGTGGTTTTTCTTTTCAGTTTGCCTCTGCCCTTCTCCAATCCAAGGAGGAGCTGAGGTTTCAAAATACCTCAAGGAAAGGCTATTCTTGTGGTTTTTCCTCCGTGCTTCAGAGGAAGACACACAGCATACTGCTTGAAGGCCTGGCTTTGGGGGATTTGCAGTCTTGTTTTCCAGATCTTGCAGCTTTAGAAAAGTTACTAAAATGAAGATGCTGAAACAAATCAGTGAAATTCTTGAAGATTTTCTTTCACTAAGAATTTATTTGAACACCAAAATTTGGACTGCTGGGGGTTTATTTGTGGGTCAGACCTCTCTCCTGGCTCAGCTGTGGTGCAGGGACACGTACTGCTAATGCCAGAGGACAGATGTCATTTAGAGGCAAAGTCAAGTCAGTCCTGGGCATAATCAAAAAATCATAACCACAGCTAATCCTGTTGTAACTTTCCTGCCAAAACTTTACTTTGATTTTGAAAAAGAAGAAGGGGGGAAAAAGGTATTTTAATGAAATAAAAATTTCTGTGGAATGCATCTGCTGTTTTCTAAAAGCATCCGTGCTTTATTGGTAACTCAAAGCCAGAGGATCATGGCTGAACAAAACTATTTATATTTGATAGCTTTTCAGTTGAAAATGTGTATGTTTTGGAATTGAAAATCCTTTTTTACGGCTTTCATTTCTATGAGAACACTGGAAAATTTCTGCTTTGAGAAAGGACTATTCTGACCAGTAAGCTTTTTATTCTCAGAAGCCAAGTACTGTTTTGTCAAGCAGACACTTCTATATTTTTTGTAACATCTTTTTCTTCCCTTTTGCTGCCCAGACCATTTCCTTTGACTTGATTAACTCTAACTTAAAAACCAAAGTGAGAAATGGGGCTTTATGTTACAGACTTTGTCTGGCATCTTGCTATTTTGGGCCAGTTGAAAAAACTATCCTGGATAATGCTCTGGCTTGATGGCAGCCACAAAAATGCTTTGCAATGGAAGCTATTTGAAAGGTTATATTCTGGCCTGAGATTTGACTGTCCCCTTCCCCACCTGAGCCTGGCCTCTGCTGCTTGGCAAATGCCCACATCCTATGCAGCGCTCCAGGCTCGTGGAAGAAGCTGGAAAGCTGCCTGGCAGAAAAGTACCTGGGGGTGCTGACCAACAGCAGCTGAACATGAGCCAGCAGTGGCCCAGATGACCAGCAAGGCTAACAGCATCCTGGCTTAGATCAGCCATGGTGTGGCAGCAGGAGCAGGGCAGGGATTGTGCCCCTGGACTCGGTGCTGGTGAGGCCACACCTGGAATCCTGGTTCAGCTTTCCTCCCCTCCCTACAAGATGGACATTGAGAGGCTGGAGCATGTCCAGACAATGGAACAGAGCTGGGGAAGGGTCTGGAGCCCAGGGGTTCTGGGAGCGAGTGGGGAACCTGGGGCTGTTTAGCCTGGAGAAGAGGAGGCTGAGGGGAGACCTCATTGCTCTCCACAGCTCCCGGAAGGGAGGTTGTGGTGAGGTGGGTTTTGGTCTCTTTTCCCAAGCAAGCAGTTAACTGATGAGAAGAAATGACCTCAGGCTGTGCCAGGGGAGGTTCAGGTTGTATATTAGGAACAACTTCCTTACTGAGAGAGTGGTGAAACCCTGGCAGAGGCTGCCCAGGGCAGTGGTGGAGTCTTCATCTCTGGAGGGGTTCAAAAAGTGTGTAACCATGGTACTTGGGGACAAGGTTTAACAGGCACGGTGGTGTTGGGCTGATGGTTGGACTTTATGGTCTTAGAGATCTGTTACAACTTTAATGATTCTATCATTCTAGAGGCAGGGTAAGCCTGGATGATTTTAATTTAAATGGGCATGACAAGAAGAGAGGCCAAATGCTGAGTGGATTTAATCACCTGACAAATGCTATGATTAACCTTAAGTACTTTGTATTCAGACCCAGGATGGAATTTCTGCATAGAAATGAGGCTGTCAGCCATGGGCATTTATTTTCTGGTGGCTGTGATGTGTGCAGCTTGATTAGGAAGTTCTGGTTACATGTTAAAGTTGCAGTAATGACAGACGATGAATTGTTAAATAACTGCGTAACCCATCAGGCTCAGGAAGGTGCTTTCAGCCCGAAGCGTGGATTTCCCTTCCCTGGACAGCTGCAGTGGTCTGGGGACATGTTCACCTTTCCAGAAACTGCGTGATTTTGTGTTGCAAAGTGCTGCTGTGTTTGCTCTCTGCAGGCTGAGGGTCTTTCCCTCACCTCATTTCCCTTTGTAGCTGCTGCTTACAGGGGCTTTTTTTTGGCAGAAACTCGTGCCTGTGTCTCGTGTGCTGAAAGCGAGGCTGAAGGGGAGATGCCATAAGCAGCCTGTGCGCCTGTGTGGGGCGTTTGCACCCCGGATCTGGCCTCTTATATTTCTTGCATGTGAGTTCAGCTTCCAACCCAGATTTATGTCTGTGTGCAGAGTGAAACTTCATCTCCAAATGACTTCAGCAGCCTCACGCTTTCTCGTCTCCCAGCCCTGACATGCACAAAGTGGCAGGTTTCTGGTGGCACTGGAAGGTGGATCTGGATCAGACACATTCTCCTCTGAATGGCATTGCCACGTCAGCACCTGGAGGGCAGGGAGGCACTGTCCCTGCTGTCTGTCCTGCATTTTTGTCCCTCCTGTTCATGGAGAGACAGCTGTTTCTGCAGGAGGACTCGGTTCAGTTAAACAGGTCTGCACTGCAAAGGGCTTGGTCTGGGGAACTTGCCATGGCTTTTGATGGGTGATGGTTCCTGGCTCAGTTCTCTGTACCATCACATGCCAGTTGTATGTGCTGCATCTAAAGTAGGGAAGATGCAGCCTCACATTTCTACAGAACAAACTCTCTTGATGTCTTTGACAAAACAGATCTTCTCCAACTTGCATTCCAGGGTAATCCATCAGGCATTCTAGCAAAAGGGACTTGGTTGCTGACGAGCAGAGAGCAGGCTCCAGGGCTGTGTTGAACATTTAGGGTCACGTAGGCAGCAGCTGACATAAGATGTGGCAAGAAAAACAGTATAGGATTAATTAATGAGGTAGCATGGCTGTTTCTTTACCTTAGAATGCCTGAGGTTTTGAGCTTAATAACAGCATTCTAACATGCATTTAATGTGAAAGAAATGAAGTATTTCTTTATTCACCTCACAGTGTAAAGTTCAGTATTGGAAAGGTATTTTTTCTCTCCATCTCTGAATGTTTAACTGTTTAATAGTAATAATTGCCGTTAAAGTTCATAGTGTTTTATCTTTAATAGTGAGACATTTACCTTTTGCCTGCAATGTATTGCTGAATTTTCACATTACATACGTGAGTGCAACGCTTATGATGATAGAAAATGCAAGCCTAGCTGGAACCAAATGATACACCTCTCCACAAGCCTTCAGCTGGTTTCCTCTGTAGTGGAGCTGGTAGACAGTAATGTAAAGAGAGGTAGATGAGAAGAAAGAGCAGATAGAAGACACTGGAAGCAAGAGACACACTGAGCAAGTGCGTGCAAAATACGGTATATTCAAGTTATAGAGTCCTTCCAGAGCCTGTCCTTTGAGTGCCCAGCAAACACCAGTCAAAGAATGCTGATGCTCAGTGTTCAGCAGACAATGTAGGGAAAGCTTGAAAAAAAAGTGATTTGTTAGAGCAGAAACTACAGAAAATATGGGCCATGAAAAATATAGGCCTAATGCCGATTATTTAGTGCTGGAATTTTTTGATGGGGTATTTGAAGAGCAGAGAGGGAGCCAGCTTGGTTGAAGACCTTCTTGAAACGGTGCTGATGAGCTCTGCTAAATCCTGAGGAGGATGAAAAAAGTCTGAAGTCACTGATGTTGCCTCTGAAGTTAGACTTGTGTCCACTGGATTTGGGATCGTATAGCTGTCTGGAGCTGGGAAAGAAAGGCTGATAGGGCAACAAGCCCAAAAAGCCTCAAGTCTTGCAGTGAGACAGTAGGGTAGAAATGGGTTTATTTAAAAGATAAAATATATTGCCTAAATCCTACAAAATGGTGTCATATCCTCCAGGTCTGTGGTGTCCAGATTGATGGTGGAAGCCAGGCTGCAGCCATCCCAATCAAATTAACTGAATGCCTCTCATTCGTGGCTGGGCTTGAATCCCTACCACCTTTAAGGAAAGCAGCAGTGTGATACACTGGATTCTTCCTGCTTGATAACAGCTGGTAGCCTCTTTGCCATCCTTGTGAGAAGCAGCAGTTGTCTCCACATGACAAGAGAAAAGTATGTTTTAAAGAGCAATATTAGTAATAATAGCAATATTAAAGTGTAGAGAAGGATTACAAAGGTAATTCTGAGATCTTGCTCAGTAGCACAGGCTATTAACAAAAGATAATCACCTTTAAGTCAGTCACCTTTCACCTTGGAGTAAAATGGAGGCACAATTATTCAATGAAGTACAAAAGTAATTTAAATAGAGATGGTTGAGCCATCGTCTCTCTCTCAGTTCTTGCTTGAGAAACCAGCCAGGAACAGCTCTTAAGGGGAGGAAAATGCTATGAAAAAAGAGAAGCAATAAATAAATAATTCCAGGTGTCCTCTTCATTTTCCCACCAGAGCTGAAGTCACTCACCTTTTGGAGAGTAAAAATTGAAAGGGAAGAAAATAGGAGAAACGTGTTGAGAAGCGGTTCTTCATGCTCCTTTTACGAGTACATTTGGGGGCTCTTATACTTCAGACTGCCATTAAAAGTCTAGAATGGGTTTTTGCTGATGGAAACCACGCAGAGGTGCAGCTTCATCATTTCTATCACTTTGGGCCTGTGGCTGAGGAGCACAAGGTGGGACAAACTTCATATGGAAAAGGTACTGTATCTCCTGAAAGAGGGCTCAGGAGCCAAGGAAACTGTTATCAGCATGACCAGAAAACATGACCATGAGGTTTATTTATACATGTAGTAAAATTCCTTTGCTGGAAACAGGAGAGCTGCTATGTGATCTCTTCCCTTGCATCCACATCCTGCCCTCTTCCCAGAAAGTGGCCTGTGTTTGCCGAGTGCAAGGTCTTCTATTGTATCTGTAACATTTCTTTGGGTTGTTGCCGTGCTGATTGTGTTGGTTAAAAGGGCCATTGGAGTTTTATGCTGGGAATAAGGAGTGAATGGACTCTGGAACTACGTATGAAATTGCAAAAGTGACTTTGAAAGGCCTTTGAAGCTGCAAAGATGGGCAGTTGGGGCCCTTGGAAATGCCCAAGGCAGGGCTGTTGCCACATGCGAGTCCTCTGGACAAGCTGACATTGACTTTACCATCTGAACTTGCATCCAGCAAGCTCTTAAAATTCCCTCTGATTTTCCTTCCCACAGAAAGAAGCACTGGAGCTGAGCATCCAAAACCTGTTCGTTGCCCTGCGTTGCCTCCGTGAGTAGCAGAAGGGATGACAGCCAGGCGGTGAGGTGAAAAGAGACTTGGCGAGCCTTGTGGCACGTGGCTCAGCCTGACCCTTGCTCCAGAGGAACCAAGGACATCTGGGAGAGATTAGCAGGTACAAGAAATCACAAACAAAGTAAATTTTTTGGGAATAAAACTGAGATTTGCTGTGAGAGGCATTGTTAGTGGCTGTTAATCCACAGAGCGTGGAGGGAGGAGAAGCTCCAATCCAGCCCAGTATAAAGTGGAATAAATTCCACATTTCTGTTTTATGTCCTGTCTGTGCAAGCAAGGGGTCTTTCTGCGTAGTTCCTGTGTGGCTCCATCTGGACTGCTGCCTGCTTTGGCTTTATAAACAATATGGTAGGAGTTCAGTGTGTGATTGTTCTCTGTGATATTATCTCAATGTTAGCTCCAGTTACTCATTTTCCATTGCACAGCTCACATGGAGACTTCTTACCAAAGGAGCCTGGAGAAGAGAAGGCTGTGGGGAGACCTTAGAGCAGCCTCCCAGTACTGAAAGGGGCTCCAGGAAAGCTGGGGAGGGGCTCTTGATCAGGGAGGGCAGGGACAGGATGAGAGGAACGATTTTCATCTGGAAGAAGGGAGATTGAGATGAGATCTTAGGAAGAAATGTTTTGCTGTGAGGGTGGGGAGGCCCTGGCCCAGGTTGCCCAGAGCAGTGGTGGCTGCCCCATCCCTGGAGGTGTTCAGGGCCAGGCTGGATGGGGCTTTGAGCCCCCTGATCCAGTGGGAGTTGTCCCTGCCCATGGCAGAGTGTTGGATTTGAGGTCCCTTCTGACCCAAACCATTCCATGACTCTGGTGCTGGTGGCCTCTGCCTGGGTGTGGCCTTTGTAATGAGGCTGCCCCAAAGTCCTGGTTTGTAGAATGTTGCTACTGGTGCAACCCTCCGTGTCCCGGTTTAGGGGCTTGTACGAGAGCAATGTTGCTGTGAGAGTCCTTCAGAAGGGTCTGAAAGACCTGGGGGAGCCTGTGAAAGTTCTCCAAGGGAAGAGCACTCCCAGCTGACTGCCAGGATCAGTGTGGAGGTGGCAGAGAAAAGGCCTCTCCCTGTAGCCATGAGTGGAAACTAGGAAGAGGTGGGGAACCACGATCTGTTTTTGCGGCTGGAGACCTCTGATGGTGGTTGGTTTGGGGTTTGGGAGTGTGCACGGGGCAGCACCTCTGGGTGAGGCACGGTGTTATCGGAGTCTAGCAAGGGCAGAGGGAGGGGTGGGATTTGTCCCTGCCCGTTGCACAACTTGGTAAATTTGAGGAGGGCTGCACCGTGCCTGGGATTCCAGTGCTGTCTGGAAATTCTCCGTATGTCCATCAGCACCTGCACCACTGGGGAGTCTGAAGCTCAGGCTTCCAACCAGAGAGGTAAACATTTAAGACCCAAACACATGATGACAATAACCAGAGCAGAAATTTTTCCGTGTTATTGCAGGTCAAGCCTGGTTTACGCATTTGAATCCAGAATTGCTCTCCCGAGTTATTGGGGGAGCAGTGCCTGCTCAAGGCCCTTCACTTCACCCCATAAAACCCTGCTCAGGACCTGGTGGAGAATATCTTGAAATTGTAGACAAAGTAACCTTGTAAAAAACCAGACTAAATTGACAGCATTTTTGTTGCACTCTGGCATTAACCTTTGGAGCACTGTGCTGGGGGCAAGCTCTGAGACTAACACACCACATGCTGTAGGGTTTTCTGAACACCCTTGAGCTCTGATGCTGGCGAGATTGGTGCTGCCATTGCATTGGCCCACTCAGGCTCCCAAAGATGGGGTTCTCTACCTGCTGCCTTCTTGCTCTGGCAATGTGTAGTAGTGGAACAGACGGCATCGAGTTTGTACTGGGCATTGCAATGGAGACTCTTGTGTTCACAGGAGGGCCTACAAGCTGGATCAAACCACAGATGGTTGCTACCAGCTTTCCCCATGGTGTGAATTTGAGTGGCACAGAGGCCTGGTGGGTGCGTAGGGACTCTTAAGGCACCACAGCCCTGTTGAGATCAGTACAGGTTCAGTGAAAGAAGACAGGAAAGCACCTGAAAATCAAATCCTTCTTGTGTTTTGTTCATCTGAAACACAAAGCAATTTGTGAGTTTCCTTTCAATATCTGTGGGTTAAAGCAGACCTTTTTTTCCATAGAAATTGCTCTCAGGTTCTTGATCAGCTCGAATAAGCACAATAACTTCCCTTGTCAGATAGGCCCACTTCAGCTGTAAATCCGATGCTGAGAATTTAGATTTCCTTCCTGCTCCTGAGCTGTCGTCAGAAGAGTACGATGATGGTGATCTGTGAGGAGAGCTGAGCATGGCATCACTGTGACCTGCCCGACCAGGCAGGCAATAAGCAAGGTTTCCTTGGCTCAATAGAAAGGGAGCTTTCACCTTCCAATTTTCATTTGGTACGTAGGGGATGAGCAGGAAGGACTGCAGACTGAAAGAGGGGGCCAGGAACTGTTTAACTCTGCTGTATTCAACTAAGCCAAGTGAGACAACCTCACAACTCAAATTACTTGTGTTTTAGTGGAGAAAAAGTCGCTTTCCTCTTTCAAAAATCCTAGAAGAGATGGTGTGGTATCTCCCCTGTACAAGGTGCTAACATGTTGGTGGTAACATATCCCAGCCACTGACTGACTATTCTTGTCTGGGAGCCAGAACCGAGTTAAAAACTGCTAAAGGATGGCTCACAGTGTCCATTATTTGCTATTAAAAATTGAGTATGATCACCAGCTGCTGGTGGCGAAAATACCATCATCCAGGCCAAAATACCATGAACAGCTTTTACTGTTCACGTTTTTGAGCTTTCCTCTGCAGCCATGAAATGTGGAAGAGCATTTAAAAAAATTAAAGCTGAGATTTTCTTAAAATCACATGTTTTCAGACACAGGGGACTTGACAGTAAAGCTCCAGCTGTAATCCTGAGAACTGGCAATGCTCTTTGTATCATATTAAGTGATGGTCTATAGCACTCGTTAATTACTGCGGGCTGAAAACCAGTTCTGGCTCCTGACAGAGGTCTTCTGCTCATTTTCAGTATATGAGTTTATCCAGTTCTTTTGGGTAAGAGGGAAATATCACTTTCTAAAGTGCATAGTACAAAATTGCACAGTGGTGTGACCCGTATTTGACCTGAACGGTATTTTTAACTGCTTCATACAAAAAGTGAAATCTGAGTATATGCAACTAACACAATCTACAGATCTGTTTCTGAATAATCATGCAGATAATTTTGTCTTTACAAGCCTCCGTGTCTAACCCAGAATCTGTTGAACTGCTGGTTAAAGGCAGTGATAACCAGTGATATGGTGTTTGTTGATGGACACATCTAGGATCAATCCACGTTCTGATCCTCTGCAAGTTGGGCTTTGTGCAGGTCCCCAGGAGAGGCAGTGTCACCTGGCAGGTACAGCACCAGTCTGAAAATAACTCTTTTAAAATGTTCATTAAAACTGGTCTACTTTTGGACCCTAGATCAGTCACTCCCTGCAGCGTTGCTCCTGCTTTCACCCTCTGAGTTGGCTGCTCAGACACCAAAGCCTTCGGGGCAGCACCTCTCTGTTCCAGGTGTTGCGTGGGGCACCCTGCTCCAGGCTGAGGCAAGGTTTCTACTTGGGCTGAGCTCCCTTAGTCTCTCTTAGGATGGATTTATGTCAGCTGAATATGTTGTCCTCAGCCATGGCGAGACAATCTGTAGGTGCCATTGGAGATGCTGTCCCATGTCTCCCTGCATATGTGGTGGAGAGGAGCAGGACACTGCCTGCTGGCCAAGGAAAACACGCTGCAGAGCTGTCATATACAATGCTTAGGATGCAGAGGAGTGAATCTGGCCTCTCTTCCTCCTCCAGCAGCTCACAGCCAAATCCCCATTATTTTTACGAGCCCCGTCCACCTGCTCCTGGGCCTGATGCTGCCATTGCCAAGACTCAGCACTCATTGTCCATTGCAGGGCAACTGTCCCCATCAATGATGCTGCATTTTGCTTTTCAGCAGCACGCAGGGAGCAGCAAACTCAAAGCAAAGGCAAGAAGCGTTCTCACACTGCTGCTCTGGGGGATCCCTCTTCTGTCCCGTGGAGCTTTTAATACTGGAAAAGCAGCGGTGATTGACCCTAGTGTAGTGGGCTGGAGTGAAGCCCTTTGGAAAAGCTGCAGGGAAAAGGGAGTTTATCCTGCTTGGGGTTGGATGGGGGAGCGTTCACCTGTTGCCCTTGCACTGCCCCTGCCCGTGCTCTGCTGCCTGCAGCCCCAGGTCTGGCAGCGTCGACTCCGGCAGCCGGCGGGTTCGCGGGGCTTTGTCTCTGTGCGAGTGCTGACGCCTTCCAGCGAGCTGCCACACAAACACAAACATCAAAGGGCTGGCACGTGTGTTTTCTGAAGCAGCTTTCGAGGTTTTACTGGGCTATAAAATACAGCGACAAGGATATAAAAACAAAGCTGTGATGGACTTAGCAGAGAGCCAAAGCAAGCGGGGAGAGAAATGATGGAAATGAGAAAAAGGGTTATGAGCAAGGAATGATGTATCAGCTCTGTGTCAGGAGGAACAGATTTTGGAATAACTGTGAAGAGCATAAAACTGGTTTAGTCATTAAGAAAAAAAATAGAGAAAGAAAGAAAAAAACTGAAAAGGAGAAAAAAAAGCCTGATAAAAATGAATAAAGGAGGGAACTTCAAAGCATAAATTCCTGGACTGTGTGACACTGATGTTTTGAGCTGTTATTCTATGTGAGATAGCAGCAGTGATTTTAATGAACTTTAAAGAGCAGCATAAATAGGAACAAACAAAGAAAAGGCGATCGCATTAGTGCGGAGCCAGGCACAGAGCTAATTGCCTGAACAGGATTTAAATGGCAGGTTATTATTTTTTTATTTATGTGTATAAACCTATTTTTCTATTTGAGCCTCAGAATAAAATAAACTCAAGCATCTCAATTTGGATTTTCAAGAGAATCAAAAGCATGCTTGATTTCCATGATCTGCTTGAGCTGTTGAGCTAAAGGGCAGTGAGATGAGTGTAGTGGAGAAAGGGGGAGCCTTTTGTTGGCCTATAAGGGAGCTGCGTTGGTAGAAGGATTTATTTTAGTTTGATGCACAATCTTCCTCTGATGTTTCAAATGGATTTCACAGTGCAGCTGCATGGGGATTCAGAGAATCAGAACCTCAGAAATGGGCAAAAACAGGTCACCTTATGCTTGGAGTGGATCACATTATTCTCATCCTTGGCTGAAGATTTTCTTATGCTTTGGATTTTCAGATTAGAGCATTTTTTTGCACTCTGGCCTGTTTCTTGCTTTTCCACATGCTATAGCTCAGGGCTTGATGTCCCCACCTCTGTCAGCAGGAGATGTGCAGAAGTGCCTGCCAGAGGAGGCAAGGGCACTCTGATGTTCAGCTCCTGTGAGATGTCATTGATGCCTGCTTTCCTGGCTTGGTATTCTCACCTGAAAGAAAACCAGCTGTGTCATGGAACAGATTCGCTTGCAGATCTGATGTTTCTAGTCAAAACTTTCTCACTTGTTCTGTGGTTGGTGGAATAGGAGCCACCAATGTGGGGGCAGGCAAAGGGAGCCAGCCCTCAACATCTGCAGTGTCAGAATTATCCCAGACAGTATAATAAGTGGGTCATCTTGTTAGAGAAATTTATGGTCCTTCAAGAACTGCCAAGGAAGTTAATTAAAAATAATATTCTCTAATTGGGTACATGACTGGAAAGCTAACATCCTGTGTAGTACAAATTCAGATGGAAAACACTGCTTTCCAATTCCCGTCCCAACTTCCCTCTCAAAGACTCCAAAGTTCTGACCCACGGCAAGTGTTAATGAGCTCATCAGCTCTCCCTAAGGCCCTTCACCACTCTGCTGCTTGTAAAACAGGTTTCACACAGCACAGCCACTGCTCTTACTGTGGTCTTTTGCCCTGCAGCCCAGTCAATGTGCTTCCTCATCTGCCATTTCTTCCTGGGAGAGGTATTTGCCCTGGATCCTGTTTCTGTGCTGACCCTCTACGATCCGTGGGCTGTTGGCCAAAATCCAGCAGCTGAAGTAGGGATTCATCTCTATCATAAGTTAACTACAACTCAGGTCATGGGTCAAAACAGTAGAGTCTGGAGAAAATCCAGCCTGTCTCCAACAGCTCTTCCAGCTGCCATTCTCCATCATCATTTTCTTCCTTTGGTTAAAGAGCAATGTGAATTCAGAAACCCTCAACAGAAGTCAGCCTTCAGTGGAAATGTTAATCCTCACCTGACTCCGTAATTATTTTAAATTAAAATTCTGGAGATGTCCATGTGCTTTTCATATTTATTCTTCCTCACCACGAGAGGGACTGGCCCAAGACAGACATTTCTGAGCTGCTGAGGTGGCTACATATTAGAGTAATTACAATGATCAGCACTGACATTAAGGGATTTGGGTTAAGAACCGAGGCAACTGGGGAAGGAAAAAGCAGAAGGAAGGAAAAACGTTTCAGCACCTTTTCTTGAAACCTAGAAATATCTTGTGTTTGCAGTCCATTAACTCCTGTCACCTGCTTTATTTTTAGTGACCATAGGCTCAGATACAATGAGAAGTCCTTCAATGGGTGTGCATGGTTGGAGGAAACAAGCCAGCTTAAAGCAGAAAAGAGACCCCACAATTTTGCCAGCTTCTAGAAACCAGCCTGAATTGAATACTTGCTCAAAGTTGCTAAAGGTTCAGAGAATATAAAGGCTCTTGCAGTGCTGTTTGTAGAAGATTTAATGGGTCAGTCTGTTCTTTTTGGCTGTGCTGAATGTTCCTGAGCCAGGCGCTCTGACTTTTTTAGTGCCAAACTCCTGATACAGTCAGTAGGGCTGACTTTTGGGAAGTGCCTGGCTTTGACTGGCTTGAAATTATTGATCTCTGCTCCAAACGTTTGAGGTGGGTGCTCAAAATGGGAACATCACAAATGGCTTGTTCAGACCTGTGCCTGGCTGGGCCGTGCCTTGGTGCTTCCATCTGCTGAGCCTGGCAGCTCCATGCTGCAGGTCTTCATTCCAGTCCAACAGAGATCATGCCCTTGGTTTTGTCATCAGCTTCTGCAAGGAGGATCAGTTTGATACAGGTTTGTTCATAAGGAATGAGCATCTTTCCTCCATGTGTCTGAATGGTGATGTGCAGCTCAGCTTTTGTTCTTACCTGATCTTGGTGCTGTTCGGGGTAGGGCCCATTCCCCAAAACCTCTCCAGCATTTCCTGATCTGGTAGCAGGACACAAGATTATTTTTTAAAAGCTGTACTGAGGGACAGCTTAGTAAGAACAAATGATTTGTAGCAGGAGAGCCCATCCACCTGCCCATCCAGTGGTCACTGGAGCTGCAGCTAGGGAAAGGTCAGCTCCCTTCTCTGCTCTGGGCTGGAAAATGCCCCGGATGCGTCGAGTTTTCTGCAAACGTAGGTTTCTTTGAGCTTGTGCAAACTCTGACTTTACAAAAGATTGTAAAAGATTTCTCAAGGACAACCACAAGGACAGTCCCCAGTAAAATGCCTGCTCGGAACTGGGAAAGGTGGTGAGGAATTTTTAAGGAAAAAGCTGCTTGAACTATTTAACATAGCTGAAGAATATTATTTTTGCTTCTATCCTCTTCTCATTATGGAAAGGGAAAGGCCATTTTAGAGATAAATTAAAACCAAAATATTTTGGAGGCAGATTGCTCACCTGCAAAATCTCATCTCAAATCATTAAAGTTCAGCAAAATTGTGTAAACAAGAGAGAGGGAGAAGCATTCAGCAGCTTTAAAACTTGATAGTGTAGTGTGTATTGCAAATCTTCACAGGCACTTACATCAAAATAACAAGTTTTAAAGAATATTAAGAAAATTTATGGTTAGAGTAGGCCAGAACTTAAGTCACTGCCTCGTGTAAATGTACACGATTGCCTTTCATTTCATGGTCACCCACTATTTTTTCAGATACCCTATCAGAATATTGTCAAGCGTTCCCTGGTAAAAGGTGAACAGCCTGGCTAAGCGGTTTGCTATCGGGTGTTTATGCTGCTCCTGAGAAACACCCCATAGCTCACTGACAGTAATATCTTGGGTCTCTTTATCAGGAATGCAATAAGCTGATATATGGTAAAACTCAAAACATATTTGGGTTGGACCTCTGAGATCTGGAGCTCTGCGATTCACTGCCAAAGCAAAGCTGTCCCAAAACTGACCTGAAGAAACTTCTTGCATGTATTGGTGAAGTACTGGGAGTTCAGAACAGCAGAGGTGAGAAGCAGCAAACTGTGAAATTGGTATCGAACCTGAGGAATTCCAAAGTACTTCATTGTCTCTTGCTCTTTTATTTTGCAGTCACCGCAATCCGTTTTACCCCATGAAAACTGCGTCTGTTCCACTGGTCAAAACAAAGCCATTCTGCATCATTCTGACACCAAAAACGTAATAATGAAGTGAACAGAAATCAAATATTCTTCAGTGGAGTATTGAGAGGCAATTGTAAAATGATATTACAAATAATAGTTCATAGTTACAATGGAAATGATCAGCACCCTCAATCATGCCTTGCAGCTATGTTTGTTAATAAGAAAGCAGAGTACAACAGTATTGCAACACCTTCATATTATTTTTAATGTAGTTTAATGTAGTTTTAATTTTTACACTTTTCAGGCCAGATTTTAAGATGGAGCAAAATGGCCTTTATTACCTCCAATATAAACAGGCTGCTTCACACTGGCTAAGCCTCTGACCTTGTTGTGCTTTTCAAAAACTCGTTCCCCCCCTAAAAAAAGCCATGCAGTAGTGAAGGAGAGCAGACCTGTGGGGATCTGATTCATTTCAGCTGAAACTGGTTTGATGAACTAATGTTTCTAATTAATATCCAGCTTAAAAACACATGTGCTTCAGCTGATGTTCAGACACTGGAACTGCACAGGTAACCTCAGGAAAATGAGGAACAGATGGCAGGACATGGCTGGACTGCAAGTCAGGTGAGGAATTTGTCTACTTTAAGAAAAGCAGAAGCCAGAGCAGCAGTTGCGATTTAGGGCTGCTGGAAGAGCCTTGGGATGGTTGTGCCTAGGGTAGGAGGAGGTGAGTGTGTCCCACCAGGGTGTGTGTGATCACAGACCTCTCGCTGCAGTGATTGTGCCCCTGTGCTCAGCTCTGGTGAGGCCACACCTTGAGTACTGGGGTCAGTTCTGGGCCCATCACTCCAAGAAGGACTTTGAGAGGTTGGAGCACATCCAGAGAAGGGAATGAGGCTGGGGAAGGGACTGGAGAGCAAGTCCTGCGAGGAGAGACTGAGGCACCAGGGTCTGTTTAGCTTGGAGAAGAGGAGGCTGAGGGGAGACCTCATCACTGTCCACAACTGCCTGAAAGGAGGCTGTGGCAGAGCGAGTGTTGATCTCTTCTCTCAAGTGACAGGTGATAGGACAAGGGGAAATGGCCATGAGTTGTGCCAGGGGAGGTTCAGACTGGATATCAGGAAGAATTTCTTTACTAAGGGGTGATTGGGCACTGGAACAGCTGCCCAGGGAGGGGGTTGAGTCACCATCCCTGGAGATGTTTAAAAAACAGGGGACTGAGTTTTTGAGGGACAGGGTTTAGTGGATGATGGGTGTGGTTGGAGTCAATGATCTCAAAGGTCTTTTCCAGCGGGATGATTCTGATTCTATGATTCACATCCTTGGCCACTGGGAGAAGGTGCTCATGGCCAATGTGGCTTCCGACTGCTTGAGTGGCCAGTCGTGACTTTTCTGGGAGCGGAGGGAAGGAATTACAGTGGGACAGTAGTATCAGCCAAGCTGGGTTTGTCGGTATGTGTTAGACACTGCCAAATCTTTCCCCTCCCTGAACTCCAGCAATGTTTGCTGCAGTCAGGCTGGTGGCACTGCTGGTCGTATGCCCACTCCAGTGGTGATGGTGCCTTCTATCCTTTTAGTGCTTTTAGTGCTGTTCCTGGAACTGCAGAGTCTGGGGAAAAGCATTTGAAAATTGCGTATCATTAGCATGCCAAGGAGGACGTAATGTATGTAAAGTGTTTGACCTCCTTCTGGCTCCTGTGGCTGGGATAAATTCTGATCTCATTTGCAGCCACACAAATCCAGAGTATCTGCATCAAGCACATTAAGTTTGGTGGAGTTACTCTGAGTTTATATGACTGCATGGAAGATGCCACTGTTGGCCTTTTTGTGACCCAAGGGAAGGATGTAATGAAGGTAACCTGCAAATGAGAGGATGAAAACAGTTCCTGACAGCAGGACTTTTGAAAGAGTGTGGAATTTATTGGGGACTGCTGCATAGTCAGCATTTTTAAAAAACAGTTCTTGCTTTTGATGCTGGAAGTCTGGAATTAGGAACCTTACTGTAGGCATTGAGTTTTTAAACCATGTCAATGGCTGCCTGGGGCCTGCCTTGAGAAGGATTTGAGTAAGGGTTGACAGAGCATTTTGAAAGAAGTTAAAGTAGAAAAGGGCAAGATATTAATTTCTTATTTTCCCTCATTTTCCTGAGAGTGAAAAGAAGATGGGAAAGATGTGAAAAACACAAAACAAAACAGAAGAGGGGGAAATGAAAATGAAAGCAATTTTAATGCAAAATTAGTTGGAGGAATTAAATATCACACAAAATAACATTTGAGTCATAGAATCATCATAGATTCATAAAAACATCTGGTTGGAAAGAGCTCTGAGATCGTCAAGTCCAATGTTACCTGTCCCCTTACCAAACCATGTCCCTGAGAAACTCATCTGCCTGTCTTTTAAAAACCTCCAGGGATGGTGACTCCTCCCCGTCCCTGGGCAGTTGTTCCAATGCCTGAGAACCCTTTCAGTGAAGAAATTTTTCCTGATGTCTGATCTGAACCTCCCCTGGTGCAACTTGAGGCCCTTTCCTCTCATCCCATCACCTGCCACTTGGGAGAAGAGACCAACACCCACCTCACCACAGCCTCCTTTCAGGCAGTTGTAGACAGGGATGAGGTCTCCCCTCAGCCTCCTCTTCTCCACGCTGAACAACCCCAGTTCCCTCAGCTGCTCCTCGTGGGACTTGTCACCCTTTTCATCCTTTCTCTGCATGGGTAAAACACTGGTGAGAGATCTCCTGCACGTTTCAGTTTGCCACCAGGTGAATGAACAGGCGCCAGCTCCCTGTGGACAGAACCCAGCCCTTCACGTGGTTCCCTGCCTCCTAAGATACCTGTCTAACGTAAGCAGATATTAGTCCTGAAACTGCCTATTTTTCTCTATTTCACTTCTTTTTCCTTCCAAGCTGTGTCTGCAGTCAGTTACCCTGTGTGTTGATTTTTTCTTCCACACCTCGTGCCACGAGGTTCGATTTCAGGGCAGGCTGAGTCCTCTGCTCGGGCCTCATTCCAAGCAGAGGGCACAAGCGTGTAAATCCTCTTATTTGTCATTATTAGAATTAGTATGGCCAAAAATGCCACAGATTAGAACTTTCTTATGGGACCTGGTTGTCAAAGAGTTTTAAATCACCAACTAGTTTCTCACTTTACTTGATTCTTAGAAAATCCATGCTGTGCTTTACAACTTGCTAAGTCTGGGAACGCGTGCCGGGATTTTCACACATGCTATTGCTTTCTGTGCAGGAGGAAACCCAGAGCTGGTTACATCTGTGGTTACACTTATTAGGAGGTTCTGGAGCTCTTTCTGCATTTCTTTGCTGATCCCAGGTAAGAAGTAGCCTGCTGAGATGGAGGCAGGTGTTCAGGGAAAAAAGGAATTTAAAACTTTTCCCAGTTGCAGCAGGTTCATGCTGAGTGGAGCAATTCCTGTATCCCACAGGATGTCTTGTCATGCACTGGTGAAACACTCTGAAAGAGGGAAACAACGTTAGCTTGCAATAATCGAATGTATGAACATTAGAAGGCTTTTGCTGCACAGCCCTGGTTTGACTGAATTTCCTCTGAAAGTGAATTTGACAAGGCTGGAAGACTGCATTACACACAAGTGCTCCTGTTTGCTCCCCGTGCAGCTATTTGCAGCAGCTGCCAAAGACCTGACAGGCTGTGGGCATGGGCAAATTTCTTCCATGTGCTGATTTGTCAGGTCTGGTACTGCAGAACACGTCAGACACTGGCAACTGCCCCTCTGTGAAAGGGCTGGTGGCTCCTGTGCTGTCAGTGTGCATTTAATGTAATGCACTCAGAAATTAAGTGTGTCTGGGCTGGACCCCCATTCAGCCCGTCCTTTGTAGTTTTTTACCAGGTTGATAAAATACATTTCCCTCCCCCTAATTCATTGATACAGCCATGTTTCTTTAAGAAGACAATAAAAGCAAATAGTCAGCAGTACAGAATAAATGACAGTTTACCAACGGCCTCCCGGTGCTGAGCTGTTACACACTAAATGTGAGGAGAACCCTCTGAATGGAGCCAGTCAGCTCTTAAAAGAGAATTCTTCAGCAGAAAGTAGAGATGGTTTGATTGCTTAACTGACTTCATTAAAAACTACCTGATTGTGATGAAGGGGAAACAACTCTCGGCCTGAGTCGGATACAGTCCAGGCTGTATCACAGTCCCTGTAATGTTAAGAAGTGAATTTATCAGGAAATATATTAGGGATAAACAAGCCTGAGATCCTGCTGCGCTGCTGCCAGGAGGGCTCATGAAGCTCTTGGGTTTATACGAAAACCATAGCTGCCAGGACTTAGTTTAAGCAGTTATCTCAGGGAAGTGGTTGGCTCTTTCCTGTCTGTGTCTGACCCAAACCCAAAAGAAGTGGGTGACTGTAACTATTTCTGTTATCTTTCCTTTTACGTCCTCCTTGGGATTAGCTTGGGCTGGTCAAAGATGCACGAAAGCCTGAGCTTCTTGGTGCCCATTGAAGGCATTGTTAGAAGGGGCTTTAATGCTGATAGCAGCTGACTGAAGAGGCTGAGCTTCTGCTGAAACCCAATTAGCTGATTATCCCAAAGGGAATTGAAAATGAAGGTTATCTTTCAGCTTGTGATGAGCTTCCAAATAAATATTCAACATGCATTTAATAAGACAGTTTTATGCATTATTTAAGTATCAATTGATGGGTAGAAGACAAAACACTGCACTATTGATGCTTAGGTCTGAAAGGCAAGGGCAGAAATCTGGAAAACGAGTCATTTCTGGAAATTTGTATCGTTCATTTCACTGGGTTGTTATTTACACATGCAATCATGAAGAGAATTTTCGCAAGAATTCATTTTGGTTGTTTGGGGATTTTTTTGTTTTGAAGCATGAGATGAGCAAGAGTAGAAATGAATGAGAAGTTTAGGGAAAAGGGGACCTCTGGCAACAGGAATCCACCCAGTCTCCAGCTCAGGGCAAGTTCAGCTCTTCTGGAGCCAGGAGTTCGTTTGTCCCTTTGAGTTTTGACCCTTGTTCAGAGAGAGTAATCGGTCCATGTCAGGAGCAAAATATTTTTCCTCAGGCTTGGAGGGTTTGATTCTCCCGTTCCTTCTGGCATAGCTGAGGAGGTACTTGTCTGGGACAAAAACCCTCTCTGAGGAGCGAATCTGGTGCTGAAGGGCAGTCCAGCTCCTCACGCTGTTGCTGGATTGACCTTGCAGGGTATGAACCAATAATATGCCCTGTTCTTGTGGAGAAAATGTGTGTGCTTCTGTGCTTTGGCAAGTGCAACCCCAAGGATTGATCCCTGTGTTAGGGATACCTAACATGTAGAATCAGAGAACTGTAGAGGTTGGAAAAGACCTCCAAGCTCATCCGGTCCAACTGTCAGCCCACCCCCCCTGTGCCTGCTAAACCATGAACCCAATTGCTACAGCCACACAGTTTTTGAGCCCCTCCAGGGATGGAGACTCCACCACTGCCCTGAGCAGCCTCTGCCAGGGCTTCACCACTCTCTCAGTAAAGACATTTTTCCTAATATCCTATTAAACCTCTCCTGGTACAACTTGAGGCCTTTTCCTCTTGTCATATCCCTTTTGGGAGAAGGGACCTAGTACCTGCCTCACCACAACCTTTTTTTCAGGGAGATGCTTTTGCCTCCCTAACTTTTTTGTTTCTCCAGTCTAGGTTACCTGAAACCTTGGTGAGATGCTTTAACCTGATCCCCTCCCTGCCAGAGACCTATGGCGTGGGCCAATGCAGCATGATTCCAACACCATGGAAATGTTGTTGGAACTCTTCTCCTGTGGGATAATGGAGAGTCAGATCAGCCTCAGAGACCGGGGAATCACCACTTGGTTAATTAAATAAACCGGTGACCTCTGAGACAGGAGTGAAAACAAGAAGAAAAGGAGGAGGGTGTCTCTTCATCTCCAGTGCTTTGCTCTTCAGCTGCCCAAAAGGGTTGAACCCCTCCTGGGAGCTCTGGGCAGGCTCTGTTTTCCCTAACACCCTCTGCTATTCCAAATATTATTTTATTAATTTCTTTTTCTGTTGTTGTTGTTTTTAAAAAAGAAGTGTTAAAATAAAACCAGAGGATCTGTACTGATTTATGGGACTTCCATTTTCAGCTCTCTCTGTTAACAAATGTATTAATCAGGTTGGGGTTATTTGTTTTGCCTCTAACAAAATGTTTTTCCCTCAAAAGAAAAGAAAGGCCATGTATTATTAAAGAAAGTTTGGATTTCAATGCCCTTTTCCTTGTTGGTTCAGTGTTTGGAGAGAAAACTTCAAGGGTATTTTTCTTAAAAAGGATGCTATTGAGCAATAAGAACTTGAGTTCAGTTTGTCTTTTGCCTTTGATTTTTCCACTTTTCCCTCCCTCTTTCACTCTATGCAATGTGACCTATTTTCTGTACAGACATGGTTTCCCAGTTTATTTACCTAGTACTGAGTATTTGCATTTTCATTACTTTTAAGAGAGATTATATCTCCATATTAGTTGAAAAATCAGCTGTTTTATTGGAAATATAAATAATTTTCAAGTCAAATGTTTTCACTGATTTTTATGGAGATTTGTTTTAACGCTTTCATTTTACATCTAATATTTTGATGCTCCCTTTAATTTGGTGCACATAGCTGTATTTCTTAATATCTTTTAATGATCTCAAGCATATCATTATGGTAGATTTTTCAACAGAGTTCAGAATAAGATATCCGAATAATTGACTTTTTTACTTTTGGTTGTTAAACTAAAAGATGTTTCTTACTTTCTTTCTGATCACACTAAGAGGAATATTATTCAGCAAAATAAATAAAATCCCCTAATGTTTAGTTTGATTAATTTTGCTTCAGCTGCTTGTTCTGAAACCATTTAAATCCCTCTTTAAAAAATAAATGCTGATGATTTTTCAAAATAAATGTACTTGAGAAGGAAAACTTTAAACATTTGAAAACATCTTCAAAATGCAAAGTAGAACCATTTTTTTCTCTTCCCCACACCACTGATTTTTATTCCATTATGGCCTCTTTCTTGCCATGCAGTAGCTACCATGGGATGGTTCCCATCCCTGGTCGCTGTAGGCTCCCTAAGAAATCATCAAAGAAAAAGTGATGCCTCTAGAAGGTGATTCAGCTCTTCTGCTTTTCTCTAATAACCAGAGGGGTAACACTCTCAGATATTTAAGGTCGGAGGGCAGGAGCCTGGGCGTGTGGATGTGCTGTTACAGCGTTTATCGTGCTTGCACAGGCTCTGTTGCACATTTAGGGTGTCAAGGTCTGACGTTACACGGCAGAGATGCTGGGACACAGTGAGGTTCATGAGTAAAAGGCACCAACACCAGGAACAATGTGCAGATTGAGCTGTCTTAACAGCCACATTCACACAGCTGGAGTTGAGGAGCCAGCAGAGGAGGCTCCTTCATGGCGTGAGTATTGTATTCACAGCTACCTTGGGTGGGGGCAGGAGGGGTCACACCATGAAAGATGGCAACACTTGAGGGCTTCTGATACTTTTAAGGTGATGCAGGTATATATTTATACCAGTGCTTCACTAAAGACTAAGTAGGGCCATTCCACCCTCTTAATGAGATATATTTTGCTATTTCTGCTGGATACCCTAAAATATACCATGTAGTATTTTGTCTGGCACAGGCAGTTCAGGAACTGATTCTTGCAGGAATATATAGAGTTTCATAGTCTGAAGCATGATGGAAAATATTTAAACACAAAGGGTTACAGTTTTATCATGGGATCTTTGTCTTAGTGTCAGTAAAATGTGAATTTGCTGCTTGTTTTGGAAGAGGGTCTAATAGTGTTTTTGTTATCTCTGAGCATGCTATACTGACTCAATGCAGTATAATTAATTAGGCCATTTGCCAGTAGAGGACAGGGATAACAATAATAATAATAATATTGGAAATTACTTTACAGGCATCAGAGAAAAGTTGCTGAAGCAGGAGCTCTCGGTGCCCAGAAGTTGTTTCAGGAAGATCTGACCAAGAGACAGATTTTGTACTTTGATCAAAATAGCTCCATGCAACACTCCAGGTTTGGGGAAGAGTGGCTGGAAAACTTCCTGGCAGAAAAAGACCTGGGGATGCTGAATGATAGCGACTGAACCTGAGCCAGCAGTGGCCCAGGTGGCCAAGAAGACCAACAGTATCCTGGCTTGGATCAGCCATGGTGTGGCAGCAGGAGCAGGAGTTTTATGAGGAGCGGCTGAAGGAACTGGGGTTGATTAGTCTGGAGAAGATGAGGCTGAGGGGAGATCCCATTGCTCTCTGCAGTTCTTGGAAAGGAGGTTGTGGTGAGGCCAGCAGGAGCAGGGAAGGGATTGTTCCCCTGGACTTGACACTGGTGAAGCCACACCTTGAATCCTGTGTTCAGTTTTGGGCCTTTCACTCCAAGAAAGACAATGAGGGGCTGAAGTGCGTCTGGGGAAGGGAATGGAGCTGGGGAAGGGTCTGGAGCCCAGGAGTTTTGGGAGTGGCTGAGGGACCTGGGGCTGTTTAGCCTGGAGAAGAGGAGGCTGAGGGGAGACCTCATTGCTCTCCACAGCTCCCTGAAAGGAGGCTGTGGTGAGGTGGGTGCTGATCTCTTCTCCCAAGTAAGCAGTGATAGGATGAGAAGAAGGCCTCAAGTTGTACCAGGGGAGGTTCAGATTGTATATTAGGAAAAATTTCCTTACTGAGAAAGCGATGAAAGCCTGGCAGAGGCTGCCCAGGGCAGTGGTGGAGTCACCATCCCTGGAGGGGTTCAAAAACCATGCAGATGGGGCACTTGGGCACATAGTTTAGTACACAGGTGGCGTTGTGTTGGTGGTTGGAATGGGTTATCTTGGAGGTCTTTTTCAACATTAATGATTTTATGATTCTATGAAGATGTTGTTTCTTCCCAAGTCACCAGTTACAACATCATTGCTTTCGGTTACTGTTATCGAAGATGCCTCTGCCGGCAGTGGAGCGAGCACAAAGAGAGTGGATGAAGCTGCTGCTGCATGCCCAGAGGGTGAGCCCCAAAGGACAGTTTTAGCTCAAGGAGCAGATATTTGCTCACAGCAACATAACCCCCCTGCATCGTCAATATTTCCTTCAGTCACGCTGGAACTCTTGGGGACAGCCCAAGTTGTCGTGTCCTCAAGCCATGACTCCCGAGTGAAGGTGCACTTGGTGTTCAGTTGTGTTCGTGGCATGAATGAGACTGGAAGGTCTGTGCAGGTAACCTAATCCATAAAGCACTGCAATGTGATACGTGGTGTTGAATGTAGAGATCAGGACTGGCTTCCCTCCATGCAAAGCACAGTTGAAAATGCCGCTGTTTTATAAACTTTCCCCAACTTTCCCATAACTGTACTAACAAGTACAGTGGCCTGGAAGAGACTCTTTATCATTCTCTCATCCATTTTTTCAGAGATATGGACATAAAAATGCTGGAAACACGTCTTATCTAGCTTGACCTTGTGAAGAGCAGGTTATAAAACGTTGTCCATTAACCTCACTACTAAGCCCACTAGCTCATTTCTGGCTAAAAACATCTACTCTTGGTCTGAAGAGACCATGTGGTGGATAATGCACCATTTCTCTCAATAGTTTCTTTTAATGTCTAGTGTGTCTCTCCATTTAAAGCAGCAATTATCCCTGCTGCTCCTGCCATGCACCTGATCCATGGGTCACTGTAGTTTGTGGTACATGTGAAGGCCAGGACCAGGCTGGAAGGTCGCTGTCAGTTAGGAGGGAGATGGTTTGAGTAGAGAGGATGGTATATGGGAAGCCTGAGGTGCAGGGCTCAGGTCTGAGGAGTGTGACCATGTTTTGGGTGGTAGCCCTCAGTGCTGGAGTTTATGGGTGGCTCACTGAGGGCTCAGACCAGAATTAGTGCTGCTATCCCAGGGGATTGCAGGGGTGTTGACGGAGCTGGGTGAGGTCCTGAGGGAATCATTGGAGCTCTGCAGATGGTAACTGCTCGCTGCTTCAGCTGTGCTCAGCATCAGGGCTGATTCAGCAGATTCCTGCTGGGTCGCATTATTCAAACTAGATGAAAAGCTGCAGTGTTCCCCCATGCCCTGCCTGGCTGCAGTGCTTTTCTGTCTTTATTATCACAAGCCCTAAATTAACTCACAAAATCATTCAAGTCCCTGTTTATCTGCTTCCTTGGGCTCCATAATTAAAGCAGAGACAGCGAAGCCTGGTTTGGGAGACCACCAGCACAGCCTGTGGGGAAACATCAAGCCCCCTCGGCGTCAGGATGTGCTTTCTGCAGGGTGGCTGTGTAAGTCAATGGACAGATTCACATTTCTGTGGGCAGAACAAACACGGCACAGCCTGCTCCACGCTTCTGTAGTGCTGCCTGAGCAAAGGAGCAGCTGCCCACTGGCTCCAGAGAGGTGAGCAGTCACTTGCCAGAGTGAATATTGTGACAGGCAGCCTGGGAGCTGGCAGTTGCCTCCTGAGCAGCTTTGGATTGACCATCTCAGTTTGCAGAGTGCATTTTTTTCAGGGCTTTTTGTTTTTAAGGGCATTGATTTTAATGTGTTTTCTTTGGATGGAGATTTGACTGTGGAGAAATTGGCTCTAAGAAGGAATGGTGTTCCTTGGACTTTCACCTGAGCATGCCTTGACTGGAAGCTCTAATTGCCAATAGTACCCAGAGAGAGCTTTAGTTGATAAAATCATTCCCTGGATGCCTCCCATGTGGGTGCTGAAAGAATGAGCCACTTATTTGGAAAACTGTCCTCTTCCCCATGGGCAGGTGCCTTTTTGAGCAAAACCATTTCAAATTCCAGACATAACTCTCACGGACGCTGCAGAGCACCATGGCAAAGAAGAGATTTCAATGTTCAAAATCCGAGTGGAGATCCCCAGATATTTGTGAGCTGATGGATAAATAACACCAGAAAATATTTGCAATTGGCCTTTAAGGAGCTCCAGAACCTGTGATTCCCTCCCTTTTGGCAAACCCAATTTCTAGCAGGTCAGTGTTTCCAGCTGGGGCAATTTCCCTGGGTAATGCTCATTTGCCAAGCACAAAGTTTACAACTCTACAAATGACACAATGGCTTTTGTTCTCTTCTTGGATAGGAGTTGGAAGATATGACAACTGTAATAGGGTGAGCCAGGGTCTTGAATGAGAGGAAGACACAAAGAGCTCAGATCGCTTAGCTTGCTGAAAAGAAAGTTTGGAGACAATGTCCTCAGGAAGAACGTGGATCTGTTAGAGTGAGTCCATGAAGATAAGAGGGCAGGAACACCTCTCAGCTGAGAACAGGCTGAGAGAGTTAGGGACGTTCAACCTGGAGAAGAGAAGGCTCTGGAGAGACCTTAGAGCAGCCTCCCAGGACTGAAAGGGGCTCCAGGAAAGCTGGGGAGGGGCTCTTGATGAGGGAGGAAAGGGATAGGATGAAGGGGACGCATCCAACCTCCCTCCAACACATTAGAGGATGGGTGTGGGAAATACAGATATGTGGTGTTGCTGGGCAAATTGGAAATGATGAAGTAAAGAAGGAGGGATCGTGGTAAACAAACAATTTGCTTCTTTTTGATATTGTCCTCAAAACCAAAATAATATCGGGACAACAAAATCGTTTCATTTTACCCTAATATTTTGCTTCATTTCGGGGTTATTTCTGAGTTGTATATTCAAACACTTTAAAACATGAGTGGCTTTTAGATAAGCCAACAAAAATGTCATTTTGAAACAAAACAGTGAAAAATCTGGTTCTTAAAACTGGCAGAGTGGTCTGATTGTCAGCTCTGTGCCAGGTATCATCACCTCTCTCTCCCAGCTGTCTATGCGCTGAAGTTTGCTTCTGCCTACTGGTGGGGACCTCAGAGCAGCCAAGGCAGTGATGCTCTTGAGGCAACCAATGCAAGGGTCTATATTGCACACATTTCAAGGCTGTAGTGAATCTTTGGGAGTGTGGAGAAGGCTTTGTGGCCAAGCAGGTGCAACCAATGCATCCAACAGTTGTATATGTGCTGTCTTGGTGCGCGGAAGTGTTGGGTTCGTGTGGCAGAACTGTCTACAGCCCCCACTCCAAACTCATGGGGCAGCAAACCCACAGGTCCAGGACCAAAATCCAAACTCATGGGGCAGCAGAGCTACAGGTCCAGGACCAAAAGCCATTTCTATACAATGTGCATAGTGTTTTTCTCCTGAAAGGCTTAGACATGGTAAGGTGGAATAGGACATAAAGCACAATCAAATAGCTATGGTATGATGCTGTGGTTTTCCTCTTTCTCTTTGAGATATTGCTCTCAGTTCATCAGTTTTATAGCTGAGGCTTGGAATGGCCCTGTGCTGGAATCTTGTTAGAAGTTGCAGGTATCTGTTAACGCTGGGCAGCTGCTGTGGTTGTCATAGCATTTCCTGGCTGCAGGTCAGTGCAATGGGATTTGGAGAGCCCTCTTCTTTGCAAGACAGAGAGGGGCTGTCTTGCTAATTCTGCTGTATTGGATGACTCCTGGAAGCAGTTTTTCTGAGCCATCATAAGGGTTTGTAATAAATCTTAATGTGGCACCTCTGCTATGGTAAATCTTTTTCTTTAGTAAGATCTTGGTTTATGGTCCCCAGGGAAAAGGGGAAGAACCTCAAACCCTGCATGAAGATGGTGCCAGGGGTTACCTGGCTGTTTACCATCCAGCTAAAAAACATTGCAGCAGTCCCCCCAAATCCCTAGGATGCTGTGTGCTGTTTGTAAAAGTCAGTGTTTGCCTCCCAGGGCGAACAATTGGCCTTGAATGAGATGCTTTCTTTTAACCCAAGTCCTTTAGCTGGAGGGATTCTTCCCTTCTCCCTGCCTCTCATGTTAAATAAGATCCAGGAGAGATTTGTGACCAAGTCAAGAGAAAAGGTGACAAGACCAGAAGTAAAGCCTGAACAAACACTGCTGTTGCTGCTCTTTCTTTGCTGGTGAAAGCAATCAGGGGTCCAGCTGAGCACTGGTGCAGTTGGGTGAGACTTTGGAAACACACGGAAAGCAGCAGTTCTCCTCTTGTGGATCTCAAAATGGGAACAAAAGCAAGCTGAGAACCAGAGCTGACCAGTTTCCCAAAGGTTTGCACCACCTTAGGCCAGTCCTGTACTGTCACCACCCCCTCTTCCCTTTTCCCCTCCCTTTCCACGTCACTGCTCTTCTGAGTATTTTCTTACACCGTTTTTACTGTCAGCAGTGAGCAGACACATCCCCGTGGGGGGAGATTTCCAAGCGATGCATCAGGTGATGGGCTCAGGGAGATCCCTGGGAGCTGTGAGAGTTGTAAATTAATATCATTGCTAATTTGCCTTTCTCTCAATAGAGACAGTAAAATTCGTGGGTGTCAGTCACTGCTGTGACGGAAGACAGAACCTGTCAGAAACACCTCCACGTGGTCTGGTTGGGCGAGACAACTATCGAATCATTTTTAGTTCATTAGTGCATGACTTCTTGATTAAAACGTGTTCATACTTTGTAACTAAAAGAGCACCTGAAGGATCAGACCTAAAACCTGTTGAAGCCTACCTAAGTCTTTAATTGACTGCAGTAGGTTCTGAATCAGGCCTTGAAGTGACTGTTAATCTGCAGCTCTCTAAAGGGACGGTGCAAGTGCTGGGTAAATACAGGTTGGACAAACTGGGGTGACAAACCCCAAGGAGAAGGGGTTAGGTTACAGTCATCTGTGCTTCTTAGTTAAATAGATTCAAGCCAGCAAAGTTATCTTAATCCAGGCAACTGCTTTCGTATAATCTTTTAAGTGGGTTAACCTTGTAGGATGGCAAGGATTCATCCCATTAAACTTGGGAACTTAACTGTGGTGTCTAAGGTAAAGTGTCATCACCCTCAACAGGGGAGAGAGAGAGGAATGACCAGAGAATGATCTGGATTTTAACCTCACTGCATTGATAGCAGCCTTTTATCTCCCTGTGGATGAAGAGACAGCTGAGAGAAGCGCCTGCTGTTTGGTGGGGACAATCTGGATCTACAACTTGGACGCATGGAAATCAGAAAGAGTCTGAGAAATATTGTGGACATCCCTGTCAGTAGGAATTCTGGTGAACTGCTGTTTTTAAAAGGCCAAGGTACCCTTGAATTGTTTAGAGATATCATATAAACATGAAGTCTAATAAATTTATGTACACCAAAGGAGCACAATTCTAGGGCTTGAAAAGCATATTTAGTGTTTTGGTATCTTCAGTGGGTTTGGAAAAAGATCAGATCACTCTTTATTTGTACCATATTTATATAAAATCCCTGGTTGCTTCTCTTCACCTTTGAGATCAAGAAGGAAGCTCCTGCAAGTCTCTGTAGCTCTGGAACCTGCAGCATGGTGGCTGGTAAGGAGCTGACTTCAGACTTTCTGGTGGCTTCACGTTCTCTTCAGAACCCTACTGCAGCATTCACAGAATAGCAGAATTGTGGAATGGTTTGCGTTGGAAGAGACCTTAAAGATCATCCAGTTCCAACCCCCGGCCATGGACAGGGACACCTCCCACTGGATCAAGGCTCTCAAAGCCCCATCCAACCTGAACACCTCCAGGGATGGGGCAGCCACCACTGCTCTGGGCAACCAGGGCCAGGGCCTCCCCACCCTCACAGCAAAATATTTCTTCCTAAGATCTCATCTCTATCTCCCCTCTTTCAGCTGAAAACCCTTCCCCCTCATCCTATCCCAGCACTCTCTGATCAAGAGCCCCTCCCCAGCTTTCCTGGAGCCCCTTTCAGTACTGAGAAGCTGCTCTAAGATCTCCCCACAGTCTTTCCTTCTCAGGGCTGACCAACCCCAGCTCTCTCAGCCTGTCCTCTTGTGGAAGGTGTTCCTGCCCCCAGATCATCTTTGTGGCCCTTCAGTGCCTAAACCTGTGCTCAAGGGTGAGTTTTCCATTCAGGTTTATTGGTAAGGGCAACAGGGAATTGCTTCGTAGTTACGGCTTTTCTATTTCTTTGGGTTTTGGTCATGTTTGTTTACCTGCCTAAATAACAAGATCTACTTCCCATGTTCCACTAAGAGCCAAATTTGACAAATTCTCTTCTAATACCTTCTGTGTCTTTCCTCAGTCCAAGGAGGAGATAATCTGGGGAGAGAGCTTCAGCCACACCATTTCTGCCAGACTTCATGTGAAAGATGGGAAAAAGAGCTTAAGATGTGATGGTAAATAAGGCTTATTTTGAAGGGGAAATGGATTGCAGGCCTAGAGAGAGACAGATACAACTCATACTGCTGGAATGCAATTGCTGATAGACTGGTTAAATTTAAATGGCAATGGCCCAGGCCCAGATGTTTAAGAACTTCAGCATGGCTTGAAACTGGCATGGCAATAAAAGCACTCTTGTTTGAAAACAGCTTCTTTGAGGTTAAAAAAGACCTCTTTAAAGTGAACTGCACCATCTGGCATTGAAACCCATGAGTCCTGGGCCTGGAGATCCAGTATGGTCTGGAGACCCACCATCCTTTGCAAATGACAGAGCTCCCTGACCTTGCCACTGTCCCTGTCCAGCACCAAAAGGGAGGTAAATCCTCTGTGACTGGTTGAACGTAGCCATGCTGTGGCTGTAGAACAGCGTCTCAAATGGGGCAGAAGGTGATGAAGTGGTAGCAATATTCCCTATAAGGAAGAGAAAGGACTGAAAACCACTGTCTTTGTCAAAAGGTCTGGCACCCCCTAACTCCAGGCAGCCTTGTGGTAGGCATTAAGGATAGGAGAGCCTCTAGCCATGCCGTTACACCCCTTGCCCATCGTCAGGTCCAAACAAGACCCCAAACCACCTATCAAACTGAAATTCTTCATATGGAAGTCTGAAAGCACGAAAGATTGCTGTGAGCTGTCAGCTGAGAGTTGGAGCTTCTTCTTGGCGCCTTTAGATGAAAATGTCTTAACAGCCCTGGGAACTCTGTAACACATTGGACATGAGGAAGAGGTTCTTCCCCCCACAGGTGGTGGAGCACTGGAACAGCTCCCCAGGGAAGCAGTCCCAGCACCCACTCTGCCAGCATTCAAGAGGCATTTGGCCAATGCCCTCAGTCACACAGTGTGAATGTTGGGAGTGTCCTGTGCAGGGACAGGAGTTGGACTCAATGATCCTTTTGGGTCCCTTCCAACTCAGGTGATTCTATGATTCTACGACCTCCTGCTGCTGTTTCATATCTGTTTTATTTTTTTGAGGTGAGAAATCTGAAGCAGTTGCAGTAATGCACTGAAAGCGGAGTGCAAAGGAACAGACAAAAATTGCCTTTTCCTATGGAGTAACTTTCCATAAATGGTCCCTTAGATGCCAGGGGAGGAACTCCTTTGATGTTGTTATAGAACTATAAGGTCAGGCTCAGCGGTTTGGTTGCAGGTACATGAGACCACGACAAGCAGAGGAAGAGCGTGGCAGATCCACCCCCTGCCCTTTGCCACAGCTCTACTGACTTAGCAGGACAGAGCTGCTTCTGTAGCCAGCAGGCATCTTGTGCAAATCACAGCCTCACCAACGTGAGTGGCAATATTCCCCCTGTCTTTTGGGGACAGCACTTTGCTCCCATGCCTTCTAATGTGCAGCTGGATCTTTCCCAGTGATCCCATTAAGGCTCTTTGGGGAACTGCAGGAAAATTACGTTAAGAAGATAATTACAGGGTAGACCAGATAAAAAGGCAGGTCAGGAACAATTTGGAGAGTTAGGGAATGATTTCAGTCAGCTGAAGAGGTGTCAGAAGGTCTCTTTTCTCTCCAAGATGTTTCCTCACTGCCTCAGATGAAACATTAGCTGCAACTTTGCACAGGATCTTCTGGTTTTCAGTATTTCCCTGGCACAGACAACTCTCCTTGCTGTGTGTGTACCAGGTACTGACAGAGCTGGAGTTAGCTGAGAACAGTTGGATTATAGGATTGAGGGACAGATGGGACCTTTTTCATTCTATTTTTTTTATGATTAGCTTACAACAAAACATGTGAGGCAGTCACGTATTTCATATTCACGCAACAAATTATGCATCTAGTATGAAATAGCTCGTTTCCTTCTCTGAAAGAGAGTATGAATTTCCATCTGGAAGATATAATGTGGTTTCCATATGTACAAATGGAGACTTGTAACAAATACCAAAGCAGAGAGAAGGTTTTGGATGATAATGAGCTGTGGAAGTGTCTGTCCAGTGAATGCATGAGAGCTGTCTGTTGATTCACAAATCCTAAGACCAAGACCTCGCTACAGGGTGAGATTTAAGCCGGGTGATAGGATGAAGGGGAATGTTTTTCAGCTGGAAGAGGAGTGATTTAAATCAGATATTAGGAATACATTTGTTACTGAGAGGGTGGGGAGGCTGTGGCCCAGGTTGTCCAGAGAAGTGGTGGCTGCTCCATCCCTGGAGGTATTGAAGACCAGGTTGGATGGGGCTTTGAACCCCCTGATCCAGTGGGAGGTGTCCCTACCCATGGCAAGGGGGTGGAACTTGATGGGCTTTGAGGTCCCATCTAACTCAAACCATTCCATGATTGTGCAATGATTCCATGAAGGACACTGAATTTAAGACATCCAGTGCTGGAATGCCAGAAGTCCAGTCTAACCCAGAACATATGAACAAAAAGTCAAGCCCGGATCTCGAAAATACTTGGTTTCTCATTTTCCAGACTCAGTTTAGGTGGGTGCTGAGTGTCTACGTGTGTGTAGATGGAAGTGTGTCCTGCAGCGTGGGCTCTTGTGCTCTCACCGTTAACCTCCTGTGCGGTGCATGGTTCTCACTCTGGGACCAGCCCACCACGATTTCCTGGGACAACCTGCTGCAAATCATTGCTCCAGGCCTGTTTTGGGCACATCTCCCGATGGTGAGTTGACAGCCCTGATGTTTGGGGTCTCACTGTGACCAGCAGACAGTCCAGCCTGCTGCAAGCCAGAGGTGCCCTGCCAATTCAACACCTCTGTTGCTGATTGGTTTCCATTGCACATAGAACATGTCAGAGTTTTAACTTTTTGTTTTCCATTTATCATATCCTCAAAGACTGTTTCAGAAAGAGGAATGGATTATTTATTGGGTAGCGCAGGTTTGTGAGTATCTATGGAAATGGCATCTGGTCTCCAAATGGAGACCTTCTCCCCTCTTCAGGTCCTTAAGAGAACATGACAGTAATTGAGAAATAATGGAACATTTCAGGAGGCGTGTCGAAAAATTCAGTGTGATATGAGAGAGTTATAAATCTGGGCTGAATTTGGCTCGAGGAAGAAAAACCCGTTATAAACTTATAAGCTACTGACACAATGCTTCTCTCACCTTGCACAAGATGTAAAGCTCACCTCAACACCATCACGCTGCCTTTCACTTGCACCTGGCTCAAGGTGCTGTGGGCTCAGGCACCACTCTTTGCCTCCCAGGAAATCAGTAGCAGAGAGATCAAGCACGCACTCCGATGCATGCGATATGCTCTGACCAGACCCCCGTGTGTTGCTCCTACTGGAACAAACCTTCTTCCCGTTGAGCTGGGTTGCTCTTCCTTACAGTAAGAGCTGAGACCAAAGCTTTATAGGGGCAATCAGTGCATTTCCCTTTTGATGTAATTCGTCCCATCGAAGATTCAAAGACTGCTTCAGTTTTGTTCAAATGAGCCTTTGAGTACCCAAATGGAGACTTTCCTTCAGCTTCATAGACCGCTGTTAATTATTCATATTGTTTCTAATTTGTGTTTTTCAGAAAATATTGCTCTTTTCCCTTCCTCATCAGAACAATTTATGGGATTATAAATAAATCTGGAATTTCAAATTCCAAACTGGGACTTTTTTACTCGTGTCAAATTCTGTCATGTAAGTTGCCTCTAGGTTTCAACCTAGAGTTTGGTGCCTTAGCTGAGGAAATCATATGAGCTGTTAGTACACACAGAGGTGGAAAAATAGCACTTCCAAGTTCATCTCACCTTTTTTAAGTGTCTCTCTTAGGGTTGGATGAAGGTGCGTGCTACCATGCTTGATGGAGGTGTCTGGGTGGTGGGTTTGTTTTAGACACCCTGCTCTGAGGCTGTAACTGTGGTGGATAAAGGCACGGACCCCGATGCAGGTTCAAAATGAAGTCGAATCGGAATCATTTATTTGTAACACAAATTGCTCTTTTATAACAATCTTTTTGCAAAGTCATTGTCCACGCACGGATTTAACATCACTGATTGGGTTAAAGCACTTGTGCACACGCCTTGAGCTGTTTCTTAGTTGGTAGTATAAGTTCTGTTTTCTTTACCTAATCCCTCCTGATAAACTGCTTGGGACTTTCCACTACTTCAAGGTTAGCCAGTTCTCAGCTCATTATCAAATCCTGTCAAGGCCTCTGTGTTATTCTCTGTGTTACTTTAACCCTACATGTAACAACAAACTTGACCTACACAGATACAACAATTTGCAGTGTAGACATCCATATCTGAGAAGATACCAAGGTCTCTGTCTCCCATGCAGAGAAACAGGTACTTGTAAGGTGTGATTTATCTGGGCTGTCTAGCTCAGATGGAGAGGGGCATGCAAATATTGAATAGTATTGCTAGAAAAATCCTTCTGACATCGTCTAGGGATGTCATCAGCCAAGGTTTGTGTCTTGATTAATTTTTGACATCTATAATACAGTCATTTCTTGATCCATATGACATGCAGTGTGGAATACCTTGATCAGAGTATTTTTGTTACTATGGAAAATGGCTGATAAAAGCCTATGCACTCTCCAGCTTCGCAATCTATCAAACCCATGGTCCTGTCAAGGAATGAAATCAGGTCTTCTTGACAACAGGAATAAAATAATACAGTGCTTCACTTCCAAGCTGGTACTTGGGCATCCTGCATTCAGCCAAAATAACTCGGAAACATGTAAGGAGTCTAAAAATATTGGTCTGACTGAAAAATATTTTCTGTGTCTGGCTTTGTGAATCTTGTGAACGCTTGTTTCTACAATCAGTGGTTACAAGATACTGCTAAGTGTTTTTCTGAGACAGTCATAAAGGGACCGCACATTTGATTAATTGTGCTTGCATATGTCTAAATAAACTTCTGCAAAAAATGACATTTTTAAGGAGAACTCATGATAAAATTGCTCTGGAGGCAAAGTTAGGGTTTTCCAGTTTGATATTTAATTAACTTAGCCTGACTTTTACAGGGCTTTGTGTTACGCATTCCTTTCTTCAGTAAACAAATGGCAGAAAAATTAAAGCAGAGCAACTGCCAATGAGCAATAAATTTAATTGAAAAATAATGAGTTGCCATGGGGTGCGTAGGGCTCTGCAAAGATAATGTTATTTATCTTGGAAAGTTTCACTTGTCTCTGTCAAAAAATGATATATAAAATGAGAAAAAGGAAAAAATGCAACATTCAATAGGAAAGGGCTAAGGCCTTGCTCTTCATCCCAAACCTGGGACTGGAGTTTGGTGGAGTGAAAGACTGATTTCCCGTGCTCCGTGTGCTCAGTACTATTTCCTTCTGATGCATCACTAAGTGAAATGTTGTGTCAGGAAGAGAAGTGGCTGGAATTTGTGAGGTCCAGATGAGCAGGAAGGAAGATGAGCATCAATACCACTGGAGGGGAAAAACATGTGAAATAATCTTGGTCTTTCATGGTGAAACAAAAGACAAGATCTGAATTCACTCTCTGGTTTTCATGTCTATTTCAAGGGAAATTAATTGACTGGAAAACAGAAGAGTGAGCCCTTGAATAAAGGCATTGAATTAACACAGCAACAAGAGGTCTTAACCTTGGGTTAAAAATGTACACTTATACCACCAGGTTTGGTCCTCTTTGTGAAATAATTGCAATTCAATCTGACTGAATAACTCCTTGGGCAGCGAGCAGTAAGAGCCAATTAGAGTCGCTGTGAACAGTGAACTCTTCATCCTGCTGACAGAGTATGCAAAGTTACTCTGGAGTCATAGACCCAGAGTGCCTGCCTGTGGGTGAAGATAATGTTCTGGGCATCCCAACTCTTCCTGCTAAACTGCAGTTGGTGGGTGGGAGCTCTTCCACCCTGTACATGTTTCTTTGATTGCAAACGTATGAAATGTGATGTGTAACAGCTCCTTTTTGCAACATCTGTTTTCCAAGCCCATCATTTCCCAGCAGATCCCACAATGCAGCAAAACCCACCTTCTTTACAGCCTTCACATTTGGAGAGCTCAACAGAGCCCAAATTTGGCTGACATTTACAAGGTTCCTGCTTTTTCATTTCCATCCATTCTTACTTTATTTTTAGCTGTTTTAAAATGACATGTTCCCATCTTTTAGGTAATGAGATGCTTTCTGTTTAATTCAATCACTAGTTAATTTGATCCCCTATTTAATTTGTTCCAAACATCTGGAAGCAAAGTTCTGTATCTTAAGTAAGTGTATATATTACATATATAGCTTCGACCCTTTTCCTGATTATTCTGCTTGCTCTAAACAAGCCTTATAATTAAATCTTAGGCTATTGAAACTTGCTATTTAATTAATAAGAAAAGCCAAAATCGAAGCAAGGTAGAAGGAAAAGAAAAGGTTTAAGGAATGAGTGCTGATCATAAAAGATGACTATGACTGAAAGTTGCATCATGAAGTACCTGCTATAGGCTAATAACAATGTTATGGGCTATCAATCAGATCTGTGAGGGTGGGGAAAATTGATGTACATGAAATTCTTTTAGAGTAACTTTAAGACTAAACATGAAGAGCCCCTGTGTGGGATAGGATTCAAGGCTCATTGTGATATAATGCAACACAAAACCAAAAATGGCTTGTAGCAAAGTTTTGTCAGTCACCCCCAGGCCTTTGGAGCTTGGGAATCAGATGGTAAGGGAAGAATGCTGCTGCAGCTTGTGCCAAATCCCTGTCATCTCCAGTGCTGTCAGGAGCACCCACCAGCACTCCATAAAGCTTTCACTTCCATCTCCAACAGATCCCTGAAAAACCTTCACCCACCCAGTTTAATCAAACACTCACCTCGGTGCTCGACCTCTGTGCTGACATTTCTGGCTGTAGCATCAACGGATCAGCTCATCTGAGTGTCACATCCCAGTGGTGTTTGAGGAGTGGATCCGCTCTCGGCTCGCAGAGTGCTCTGTGTGTGCGCACGGAGAAGCGCACACAGCCAAGCTCTTTGGCTGCGGTGACCACAAGGTGAGCATTGTACAAAACACTTCCCCATACTTTGCTCTTAGGATCATCTAATGGGGTTTGCAAAGGCAAGAGAGAGCAGCTGTGGGGGGAAAGGAGAGGTTTTTAGACTTTGGGACATGTGAATTGTTGCACTGGGTGGGTTTTCACACGTCCTGGTCAGAGCAGCGTAGCTGTGGGGCAGTAGAAGTTCTTGTCAATGAATCTCCACGTTATCCTGCCAGGAAATTCCTAAAAATATCCCCATGCAGCTCACTTACTCTCATGGTGCTTTGCTTGCTGGAAAGAGGCAATGTGAGACACGTTACACTTTGGCAGAGAACTCAACTTTCAGCTCTAGGCTGAAGAGAAGGTTCCGGAGAGACCTTAGAGCAGCCTCCCAGTACTGAAAGGGGCTCCAGGAAAGCTGGGGAGGGGCTCTTGGTCAGGGAGGGAAGGGATAGGATGAGAGGAATGCTTTTCAGCTGAAAGAGGGGAGATAGAAATGAGATCTTAGGGAGAAATGTTTTGCTGTGAGGGTGGGGCAACCCTGGCCCTGGTTGCCCAGAGAAGTGGTGGCTGCCCCATCCCTGGAGGTGTTCAAGGCCAGGTTGGATGGGGCTTTGAGCCCCCTGATCCAGTGGGAGGTGTCCCTACCCATGGTAGGTGGTTGGAGCTCGATGAATTTTAAGGTCCCTTTCAATCCAAACCATCTATGATTCTATGATATGATTTTCTTTGACACTGAGAGGTGAAGGCAGCTGAAAGCCAAGTCAGCCAGCAGCTCCACAAATGCCAGCAGCTGTGCTGCTCTCCTTGCACACATGGTTTCCCCCTCTTTCTGTCATGAAAGCACTAAGGGTCATCTTTGCAGAAGAGACACAAAGGTTGCGTGAGGTCTGTTGGGGCTTTTCAAGGCTGGAAGAGACCTGTGGCTATGGCTGTAGCAGGGCTCCTTGGGCAGATGCTGCTGTCACTCCTTTGAGTGGCTTCCTCCTGCCCCGAAAGTGCTTGCTGCAGCGGTGGAACATGAAGGTGTGAGGTGATTGCAGAGATGATTGCAATACTGGGACAGGAGATCAGACGTCACAAGCAACTGAGAGGGGAATGACCCAAGAGCCAAGAGAAAAGGAAGAGAGGTAGTGAGACTGCAGACCACAGCGAGCAGTGGCACAGTGTTGCCTGGGTTTCAGATCCCCCACGAGATGGAGACAGCGTTGCTAATTTCAGTTCTTCCCAACTGTGGTGCAGGAACAATTTGTCTTAATAAATTGCAAGGAATAATGCAATAGGACAGAGCTCTCGAGAGGATGTGAGGGTTTTTATGGGAATCATGAGATGAATATTAACAAATAGATCATGTTATTTGCTTATACTTGGTCCGTGACCTGGGATCTACATGTGTCTGTGCCCCAGACTCTAAGCTGATACCCTCTGATCTCCATGGACCAGTTTCTGTTATGGTGTCTGTGGTTTATGTGATTGGGATCCATTGCTGTGCTGGAGCTGAGATGATCCCTGCATCTCACCAAGCCATCACCCAAGGAAGCACACTGTTAGCGTGAGCATCAGCGTAGTGAAACTTCTAAAAGAGGGAAGAGGCTTTTTTCATCCTTCACAGAAATAGAAGTGTCATTTATGTGCATTCAGTGGTCTTGCTGCTTTCCTGAAGCAAAATGCTTCAGCCTCCTGTTCCACCGTCTCTGTGGATGGATTTGATAGGTTCAAGACAACTCAGGACGTCCTAGGGGGGTGTAATTTCCAGAGTCCAGACAGCATTCCTGCCTCTGCCACTGCTCTCCTCTGGGGGCTGTGTTCAGGGGTGTCACACACAGACAAGCCTGGGGAATTTGTTTCTGGCAATTATAATGCAACTGGCAGTAGTCTGGCCTTGCACGAACGTCACTGTAACTTTCAGTATCATTATAGTAACTGGAAAAGTACAAGAGGCACAGGATCAACGCAGAAGATTGCCAACAGCAAAACCAAACGTGCTGAGAAAGGCAGATGAACGTCAGCACTTCGGGGCCTTTATTAAGAACAGTGGCCAATCGCAGGGCAGCCCAGCAATTCATTCTGGCCTGGTGGTATCTCCGTTTCAGTAATCGACACGTACTCTGCACAAATCAGCAGCCGCTCTTCTGAGGTCCTTTTGTTTCTGCTGTTGTGGTGTCAGGTACCTTGGGAGACTGGACACCCTTCTGTGGTCTGAGGACTCATCCTGCATCCACCACCACGCTGTGGGGCTCTCCACTGCCATAGATTCAAGAAGAGACCCTTCACAAACATAAAGAACCACCTTCTTTTTGTCTCTCCTGGCTTCCAGATCTGTCTCATCTGCTTTTACCTGCATCTCCCTCCTCTTTGCACCCGGGTGAAAAGCAAGCCTAATAGAAAAAGTGGTGCTAATGATCACGACACCAACACTATTTTATTTCCAATTGGCAGCTCATGCAAGCAGCACTATTTTCTGTTCTAATAGGAAATTTTATGATGTACCCAATTACCCTCTAATAGCCTGCACTGAGTTCCCTCCTGGAAGGTAAATGATTTTGGTTTTTTATGATCAGTTATTATTAGGTTTTTTTGCCCATTCCATAAAAAGGAGGGGGTGGGAGGGTGGTGCTGTCATTAAGGAGACTTTAAGGTTGCAAAGCGGCGCTGTTGGAGCTCCGTGGTGCCTTGGGGCTGCTGCTCAGCTGCCCAGCAAGGGCTGGTGACTCTGGCCCCCTTCTCACTGCCAGGCATCACCTCCCTGGGCCTGTATGGATGTGATACACCTGATGACTCCTGTAGATGCTGATGGGTGGAAGAAATTACTTGACAGGCACAAAAGGGAGCGTTTGGGGCATGCAGAGCCTGGACATTATTCTGCATGTTGTGGAGTGCCATCTCCTGGCTTGATGTGCATTAACCGGGACTTGTGCAGCTCTGTACTGTCTGTAGGGAGCCTGGAACGCTGCTCCTGCTCCCTTTAGGTTGATGTCCCGGTCAGGAATTTATCCAGATATGTTGGCAGCAGTAGGAGATGAGAGCACTTAACCCAGAGCTACACTCCTTTGCTGGTTGGGGAAACCTCATTTTCTGGTAATGGCTTTGATTTAATTAGGGAAGCTGAGTCCTGGCAGAATGCAAGCTGGAAGCGCTATGACTCTGGGAAGTCCTACTGACTTTTTCCTCCACATTTTGCAGTGGAGAGACAATAGGAAGTTGTGAGATGTGATCCAGGGAGGGACTAGGCAAGAAACTTCCCATGGGCATCAGGACATGCACTTTATTTTAGCTGAAATTAGGTCCCCAAATATCTTGTGGGCTCAGTATGAAGGTGACTGCAAAGATCAGGCCTAAATCACCTCAATGTCTGCTTTTATTTTTAAAGATATGTGATTTGGGATTTTTGTAACTGATCCTGGCTGATGAGCTGGAGACTTAGACGAACTGGAGTAGGAAAGGTGAAGTCCTATCTAGTAGTAGTTTGTCCTGTCCCAGGCATGGTAAGGGCTGATGTTCCTCTCTGAGATATGGCTATCCCATGTTGGTCTGTACAAGGTCTGACTGCAAAATAGGGAATGATTTATGTGAAAAAGGATTTAATTCAGCCCAGTGGATACAATTTTAATTTTCTTTCATTATGCATATTTTTTTCAGTAACTATGAATTTTTGGAAAACTACTGGATCGATCACTAGATGGTCCAACAGAATAATGGTCAACAAACAGCAGTGGTTTTGTGAACAAATGATCTTACACTGTCCACTGAAGTGCTCGGTGAAACCTGTGACTAAAAACACTGCATTGAATTCTGAAATAATATTTTCACCTAGGTTGAAAAAATGACATTTAAATATGTCTATCTTTAATATCAAAAGCTGTACTCAGAAGGCTGATCATCATTGCTGATCGTAGGAGATGTGTGGATAACGGTGTGATTCCGGTGATGATTCTTTTCCCTGGTAACACAGCTCCAGAGCAGGGCAGCCCCATTGGTGCCTGCTGTCAACTCACTCCCCCTCTTGCATGCACATCCATGAGTGCAAGAGAGCTCACAGACAGCTCTCCAATCACTGAAATAACAGGGGAGTTAATGGAGCTATAGATGTATTTATAGTAACTTCTGTTGCTTGCCTGTCTCCATAGACTATCCCTAAGATTTAGCAACAAATCAGATTCCAGATGCACTTTTTGGTGTAGATGCCAAATGGGTTGGGTGCCTGTTCCTGGGCACAGACTCTGGTGGCCCTGGATGCTGGGACAGTCCCTGGGCTGAGCTGTACTGGGGGAGGTTGTGGTTGGAGGCTGGTGGCTGGATGCGGGGTGGGCTGGAAATCAGACCCTGTGGGTTATGCACAGAGTCTCTGAGTGGTGACAAAGAACAGACAGCGTTCCCAAAGGTCTCCGCCTCTGGGGTGGCCAGTTGGAAGGTGACAAGCTGCGTGTCCGTGTATCTGACTGATCCCAAAACAGGCCATGGAAAGCAGTTCTCCCTAGAGAAGCTGAAGATCCTTTTCAGCACTTCTGGTTTGAAAATCCCTGCCCTGGCTGCAGCCGTCAGCCCAGGTCTGCCTGACTCTCTCCAGTGGTTTTGGGAAGCTGTTGCCCCCATAGGTGTCCTCCTTGGCCTCTTTCAGAGAAAGCTTTCCAGGGAGCCAAGGCAAGGTGCTCTCCTCCTCCAGGGAGACCAGAGGGGCCTCACAGCAGAAAGAAATAGAAAGCGGATCCTTGGCCTATTAAAATTTAGTGCTGGGGGTGATGAAAGAGAAGGTAATAATTCTCTTGGATTCACTTGCTGCCCAACATTTGGAGACAAGATTGCTCCATCTTTCCCTGTGGAGGGGGCAGAAATGAACATCCATCAGGTGCTCTGAAAACGTTTAGGCCATTACCCACCCCTGCTCTGGCTGGTCAACACCAAGGAGTGTTCTTTGCAGCTGCAGTTCACATCTTCTTCTGGAAGGGAGTTGGAGTGACAGAGAGCAGAGTGGCTGAGAGCAGAGCCCTCTGCATTCAGCAATGGCTTTGCCCACTTTTAATTCATTTCTTTCCTTAGTTCTTTACACCTACCAACACCCTGCTTTAGTTTCTTTAAAAGCAGTCTGTTTATCGTATGTGGGTGAAATCTGGTCTTGCTGTACTGCTTATTAGTCCAAAACTGAGGTCAGGCAGGTTGGATTTCTTTCCCTAGTGCTTTTATAATATTTGTGTTAGCTGGGCAGCTAAGTGCTGTCAGATGTAGCAGCAATGGAGCTTGCTGCTGCTGAAATTTTTATGGTTTCATGCATTTTACAGCATCACCTGTCAGACTCCAGCAATCATGATGTCACCTGTAGTGGAATATATAAACCTGAACAGCAGAGACTGGAGCTGGGGGATTTCTCTATTAATCTAGGCTTCTTTCTCCCCTCCTCCTCCAGGGGGGTGGCCGGGAGATCTTAAAGCATGGCGAAAGAAAAGGAGCAGCCCTCCCTTCTCCCGCAGAACTCTCTTTTCCCCTGGGCTTTGCCCAAGCCATTCTGCAAGATCTGGGCAAAAATTGCTGCCTTCACTCTGGCTGTAGTTTCCATAGAGCCTCTTTGTTTTGCTGGCTGTGTCTCTGGGGATGTGGATTCCTGTATTCATCCCAAGACATGGGAAAGGCTTGGTTGGCACTGGGGCTTTTCCTGAGGCTCTGCTGTAGTCTCATACTCCACGTGTGTGGGATGGAGATGTCAGACCTGGCAGCAGAAGCAGGTGCTGTCGGGGCTGGCATGGACAGACAAGAGGAAGGGTAGCTTTATTGGACAAGTGTTTGAGCATATCTGAAGGAAGTGATGGGAGGGGAACTGTTCTCTGTCAATAAGAAAGGCCTGCACATCTGGGCTTCCCTCTGTCTGGTGCACTCATGGTCTGTGGCCAGCAGTGCCCTCGCTGCACTCAGCTCTCTCCTCCCAGGCAGTGTTTAGACTCTCTTTAATTTTAGTGTCATTGCAGTTTCGGTTGCAGTCGATTTACAACAGTGTGACACAGACAGACTCGGTGAAAGCCCTGAGGGATCATGAGGGCTTGTTGAGTGCAAGTTGGTCAAGGTCTAGGCAGCGTTTTGAGCTGCACAGCCGAGGGCAGGAGGACATGTTCTGCTCGTGGTGTCAATGTGGGACAGACGTGACTCTGCGTGTCGCATGGTCGTATCCTCAGATCACCCACGATCCACCCACTCCACTGGAAGAGTGGTTCAGAGATCAATGAAAAGATTTGACAATAGGTCAAAGAGTGGCTCTGGTCTATGTGTTGGGAGCAGGAAAATGATTGTGTTTTTTCCTGGTTCTTATTTGTTAGTGTAGCCTTTGCCCAGCAAATGTTACCTTAAATATCCAATGAGCATTAAGATGATATTCCATGTGGTTCAACAATGTTAAATGAAGACATGTAGCCCTACTGCTGAGCTATAAACCCTCAGTGAAAAAAGACATACTGATCAGGTTTTAAGAGCTATGTAACTGATATGCATCTTATGGTATCGTTAGGCCTCAATAAATCTGTTTCTAATAATTGCTATTTACTGAGGTTTCGCAGCTATGCCAGAGGTAGAGATCTGTTACCTTGTGGTCCAGCCTCAATAAATGTGTTTTTAATACTCAATTGGTACTTCAATAATAAACAATAATTTCTTTATTAAATATGAATTTGAACATGTTCTGCATTTCAGTCATACTGAAATCACCCTCACTTTTGTTCTGTCTTACTCTGAAGGAGCTTTTACTGGCCAGCTGTTGGTACCAAACATTACTGTTCCTTATAGAGCATCACTGACTTTGCCTGATTTATAACTCATGGCAATATTTCAGTGCTCTGTTTCTGCTCTGGCCTAAGCAGTCTTATCAGTTTCTTCCAAGTGATCTTCCTTGGAAATATGCTACAGTCCCTCTTATGGTTCATTAACTGGAAATGAACTTGAGACCTTTGGATGTAAACACACCACCTGCTGCCCAGCAGACCAACAGTTTTAGTTAACAGTACTGGTAATAGCAGCACAGGACTCTAATCTTTTACAGAAAAAACAAGAATTGAAGAGGAAAGTTGATTTCTTGTAGTACCATTGAGTTTTTCATGGCCTGTGTTTCAACGCAGGACTTCAGAAAGAAGTGCTCCTGTGGCACAGCCATCCCAGCTCACCTGCCACTGGCTGCTCTCCTGTGCTTCTCCCAGTGCTGCGGTGAGTGCTCGGCTGGTCTGGGGAGAGGGTGGCCCCTTGCAGGAGAGGTCCTGCACCTTGCTGGCTGTACCACACTGCTTCCTACACTGTGATGCTCTGTGGAGAAGGGGGATTTTGGATTTGGCATAGGAGGAGGTTTTGTCTTTTTTCCATCAGTGTCTAAAGCAGGTTTTCTTTCTCAGGTTTCTGCTGAATGTGGTGACGTAACCATGGACTTCAAGAGACCTGGACAGGAGGTGAGAAACACAGTATGTGTAAGTCACATCACTCTATCTGAACATCCAGTTGGTTTAACTTATGTCTGAAATCTTCCATAACTTCAGATCTTTGAGACCTAATTTGATACAATCTTGTGTATCATGGTCCTTGGAAATATTCTGCGCTTCGAAGGCACAGAAGCTGTCAGTTCCTGTGCCTGCACGGGACAGAAATTGCTCATTCAGCACCTTCCACTTTGGATTCACTTGAGGAAAGATTTGAATCCTAACCCCATCCACACCTTCTCAGATGACCATTCAGCCTCGCGTCAGACCACACGCCTCTCTCCTAAACGGGACCTTCTGCAGAACATTTAGCTGCCCAGGGCCGTTAGTGTGTCTGCAGCAGGATGAGTAATTATGCTCCACTTTGTCACCCCACACAGGTCACCCCAGCAGGGTGAGCAGAGGAAGTGTGCTGAAGCTGGTACAGCCCTCGGATGCCAAGCCCCCTCAAGCAATGAGAACCTTATGTGCGCCTCTGCCTCCCTCCCCTATGTCGAATGTCACATTGGATTAAGGCACATCAAACCATAATGGGTGCAGTGTTCGATGCCTTTAATTAGTCCAGTCAAAGGCAGGAATTCCCTTCTGCTGAGTGAGTTTGCTCCCATGACAAGAAGATTAGCAGCCTCGGCTTGTGATTGTCGAACTTGGAGTTTTCCGTCCCACTTTAAGTCATTCGCAATTTTCTGTTCCTTATGCTGATAGTTTCGAGGGACTGGTTTTGCTCCAGGAGGGCAGGGTCAAAGCACTTTGGTGAATGGTGGGGAGCCCTGTCCCTGGTGTATGTTTGAACAAGGCTGCTCCCTCCTGCACTACCACTGGGCTAAACATTCATGTGTTCATCTGGACCTAACAAGGAACCTAGGAGTGCATCAGGACCTCTCTAGGGAATTCTGACACCACCAGGGATGTCTGGTGGACATCAATTGGCCCATAGTATTGAGAGGTGCAATGATGAACACACTGAGGAACAGACTATCTCCTGCCTGGCAGCACATGCCAGCCACAGTCCTTCCACTGCCTGCAGGAGGACTCCTTGCTCGTAAAGCAGGTGGTAGGTGGCTGTGTTTGTGCAGTCCCATGTTGCTGTCTGTCCCCGCTCCCCATCACTCCAGTTCAAAGACCTCTCTGTCCTCAGGATTACAAATACCTGTGCCAAGCTCCAGCATTATGAGGTCAGAGACCCACTGAGAGCTGCTCTGGGCTCCTGATGTCTGCTTTGCCCCACAGCTCGTACTGGCTGTGGTGAACACAGGTAAAATCTTGAGTACCTGTGATGTGGTGTAGATGGTCTAAAACATCAGCTGCCAGGAGTTTATTGAAAATCCCCATCCTGTGTGCATTTCCAGCTTACTTTCTCTTACAAATATTAAGACTATTTATACTGTTAGCCACCTCATCACTGGAGTAATTAATAATATCAATATAAATAGAGAAGAAATAACTTTATTCCATATTTTCTCTCCTTTTTCTACCCTTTTGGTCTTAGTTAAGCTCTACAGGAACTTGAGTTTATTGTTTCTTTGTCAGAACTGTAGAAAGGCTTTTGTGTGTGACTGTTCATTTTCTCATCTGAGTACAATAGTCCTCCCTTTGGTCTTTGATATCCTGAGATTTTCTCTTGCCACAGAAAAACTATTAAACTTCTGACTTAAACGGATCTTTGCTTTGGTAACTTAATGCTTCCTGCTCCGAAGACTGAGTCCTATGCATGCAATAACAACACAATATCTCACGGCTCTGCATGGAAGGGGGTCAATGCTCTGGTTAGCAAAGAGTGTTCCTGGTATCTGTCTGTAAGAATATGTTGTTTGGGAGTAAGCTAAATACTGTGGAAATATGTGAGAACTAGAGATGTTTGGGTTATTGTGGATTAACTGCAGCAAACTGAGACATCTGGGCAGAATTCCATATCAGAGATTGAACAATCACTTGACAGATCAGAGGTCTTAAAATTTAAGAAATACTTGGAGTTTTGGGACCAGGCTCTCAGCTGATAGAAGCACGAATCACAGAGATCAATGAGATCTTTCTCAAAACCATGCAGGGGAGATAAACACGGGCTGAGGCTTTTAGTGAAGCCGCAGAAAGTAAAATGCAATGGTTGGTTCTGTGCAGAGAGCTAAATGACCCTTCAGGATGGTGTTTCTGGAGATCCTTGTTTCGTTTACTTTGGGGTAGTTCGTAACACACACCCCAGGTTCTCGAGCTGGGGGTTCTCATGTGCCCCAGGGAGGGGATATGAACACGGCTGTGACTGGTGTTTCTTGCCCAGAAAGGTGGCTCCATCTGCAATAGTCAGGATACAAGATTTAAGGTCAGGCAGGATGAATCATTTTAGGAGGCTGGCAGGATTCCAAGCCACCCTTATCCTGGATATTACCCCTCATAAAGACCACTGTGGTGTGCTGGGTCCTTCGGTTGGAACAGTATTTTCCTAGCAAATTACTCCGTGGTGCACCTGGGATGCGGAGATTTATGAGACAGAGTTGCGTGAAGGATATACACTGCATATGTAAGGGGAAAGCACACACTGGCTGTTTCACTCTGGGCTGGAAGGGGCTGTGCTGGCTGCAGAGGAGAGCAGAGCGAGGCAGTGAAATCCTGCTCGAGCCATCCAGCCATGGCCAATGGGCCCAGTGTTTAGTCAGGTGCAGCCCAGCCCCTGTGCATAACCCTCATGTTATCTTACCTTAAATAAAACATTATTGGGACGTGTCAGAAAGAAAGGCCTTGGCTAAGACACCATGAAAGGGAAGTTTGTTTAAGTAATTACCAATGAGGCAGTGGGTGCTTCCTGAGAATTAATGACTGGTCAGCTCGATGGCCTTCGCGCCATCCTCAGCAAGCTGATGACCTGGCAGCACATGGGGAAGTGCCAGTGCACGTTGGAGGGTGAGAGATGGGTGACACTTGTTGTGTTGACTCTGGGGAGAGCCGCTCAGCAGAACAGAGTGGAGATTCTTGCACAGCCTTGGGGGAATTCCTTGGCTCATTTAATTGCAGTGACTTTGAGCTGACTTCCTGAAAGGTCTTTGGAAAGCTCAGGTTTAATATCCTCCACCCTGGTCAGAGGGAGGGAGCCTTGGTTCTCCCCCAGCCCTTGAACTCTAGGGGGCCCACACTGGTTTACTCAAGCAGAGGATTTGGCTTGGTTGTTCTGAAACTGGTCTTGTTTCCTTCCCACAGCTGGTGACTACTTCTGTTGCATTCTTGTAGAGGTTATTTGGTTTGGTTCCTCTTCCTTTTTCAGTCCTGCATGAAAAAACACTGAGCTTTCTAGTACTGTAATTGCCATCATTATTAATACTAATTTTAAATTATTCTATTAAGCCTTTCTGAAATGTTTTCCTGACTATCTTCTTCTTAGGTAATTGCTTTCTTTCAGTGTCCTGAGGAAGCTTTCATTTTCTGGAAGTTATGTAAGGAAGGAGAGCAGAGTTGGCTCTTATATTTACACATTTTTCCTGAGCAGCCTTTCCCATCTGGTGGAGGAGATACAATTTTGATGGGCCTTCTTGTGCCCACAATGGGGAGATAAAAGCCTCAGGATATCAGTAACCAACCAAGTCAGCCTGAGACAGGACATAGGAGTCAGTTCCTGCAGAGGGATGTGGCTCACCTTTCCTCATAAAGAAAAGGGTCAAGTGAAGTAGTAAATAATGGAGGATTCCTCACATGACTGCATTTGCGCTGCTTCCATTGTACAGAAGGATCTTGGAGCCCAAACTGGCAAGACTGGGTGATTGTACAGGCACATGAGAGTGAAGAGATCAGCTTTTGGTCTTGAGAGGGGTGGCCCTGCCACTGTGGGTGGTGGAACACTGGTGGATGCAGGGCAGAGGTGTGGGAGCACAGGAATGGTGAGAGGTGATGTGAGATGGAGGAGGAGAATTTGGAGAAGTCCTTTCTTGTAGCCCCCAGAGCTGTATGAGTCCCCATTCATCTCTCCACACATGCAATAGCTGTCCAGCTGTTCATCCAATGCCTTTTTAACCCCAGACATGAACTGGCCTTAGGAAAGCTTGCTCCTGTGTCCCCATCACAAGAAATGGCAGATCATTCTGGGCTTCTCAGATCATCAAAAAGGCACCTGCTATTCCTCCCCTTCCCCGCGTTGCTTGAGGTGAGGTGGGTCTGCCACCAGCTGTGCAAATGATGGCGTTGTCAACAAGTGGCTGAGATGGGCTGTCAATAGCCATGAATTTTGGTGGAGGGAGGATTGCACTTGGTTTAAGCTCTGTCTCTGCCTCCTGTCCTTAGCAGTGTGGCTCAAGGACACAAGGACTATTGAGAATTCAAGTCCAGAGCAGTTGACAAACTGGTTTCTATAAAGGACAAGGATCTGTTGGAGTGAGTCCAGAGGAGGCTATGAAGATGATCCAAGGGCTGGAGCACCTCCCATCCAAGAGAATTGGGCTTGTGCAGCATGGAGAAGAGAAGGCTGTGGGGAGACCTTAGAGCAGTACTGAAAGGGGCTCCAGGAAAGCTGAGGAGGGGCTCTTCATCAGGGAGGGAAGGGAGAAGATGAGCAGGAATGGTTTTCAGTTGAAAGAGGGGAGATTGAGATGAGATCTTAGGGAGAAATATTTCTGTGTGAGGGTGGGGAGGCCCTGGCCCAGGTTGCCCAGAGCAGTGGTGGCTGCCCCATCCCTGGAGGTGTTCAAGGCCAGGTTGGACGGGGCTTTGAGCCCCCTGATCCAGTGGGAGGTGTCCCTGCCCATGGCAGGGGAATGGAACTGGATGGGCTTTAATTGTCCCTTCCAACCCAAACCATTCTACGAAAGTCCAGAGTGCCAGACATAGACACCTGAGGTGAGGTGGTACACAGAGAGGCACTGGCACTCATGCTGGACAGGTAGATCTAGAAAAATTACGTTTTGCTTGCAGGTGATTGAAACCAAGGCATTTTTGTGACACTTTCAATGGAAAATATCAATTTCCTGATGAATCTGAATGAAAATTTCCACCTAACTCTAAACCCAGGCTTTTCCTTCACCTAGACCCCTTCTTCTCAGTCTGTCACTCCTCTTGGTTTTACCCAGCCAGCAGCTTGCAGGATGCTGAGTGTTAGAGCTGAGGAATTGTTAGCAATCAGGGTGCCCTAAATGCCAACAGCAGAATGCAATAAAGGACTGTTCCTTTCCACTTGAAATGCCTGATGCGTTTGCCAGGCAGCCAACGCTGTAAATTCATTCTGACTATTTAAAAAGACCTTTTAAAGCTTTTGAACGGTTTCTGGCTCACTCTGTGGCAATAAACCCATAATGCCCGAGAACCAGACATTCAGGACCTTACCAATTACCTAAATACAAGATACTTGGAATCCTTGTCCAGTGCTAGGAACAAGATGATTATATTGGCCCTTACATTGTTGTTCTCCTGCTCATAATCACTGTCTTGGGCTCTACCCAGTGACATTTGGGGTTATGATGAAACAAAGAACTAGGGTAGGGATTTGCAAAATGGGAATTCCACCTGCTGTGGGATGGTGGAACAACTGTGTGAAGAAAAGAGGCAAAGTAGGCAAGTGAAGTGGTGAGATCTCCTTCTCTGTCCTGCTGCACAAAGCTAGGAGATCAAACACTGCTCATCTTGTCCGGTTTTGTAAGGACAGGTTTCATCTTGTCCCTTCAGATGACTCTTCTGAAGGAGACAATATACTACTGCAAATTTTCCCTCCTGCCATCATTAGAGTGGGACCAGGGCTTGCTTCCTGCTCTTTCTTCAACAGTTATTCATGTTTGAAGCTGTCAAACTCCTCTTTTAGGGGAATCCAGCTCATTGGAAGGGAAAGTACCATGTATGTACTATGCTGATGTTGTTTTCTGTTGACATCTGCCCTTCTTTGAGTTGGAGAAAGGATAACAAACTGGGTGGACTTCGGAAGTGAGTGTTTGGTCATCCTTCTGATCTTAGGTTGAGTGGAAATGGTGGATGTTGGCTTTCATCCTGCAACAGGGTGAGACACCAAGCACTTAACATCATTTTGACTGGAAGTTAGGCATACCCAGCACCAGGATGAGTTGTTGCAGGATCCCAGGAGATCCATAGGCTTGGTCTGGTGCTGCTTGGAATCAGTGCCACATGCATGGGAGGAGCTATCAGCCCAAGCCACCACAATACTTCCTGATGCTTGTTTTCCTACCTTGGTGATAACACCTGCCTTCCTCATCCCTTTGCATATCCATGACAGTTTGGGCTTTTCCAGCCGGAAGGTTCTATGATTCTCTATCTTGGTTCTCTTGACCTGGGAATGGTGCTTACTCCCCAAGGAGTCCAACCATGAGACCCTTAAAAAAGTAGAGCTCAGTAGCTTTATTTAGAGACTGCAAGGCTCAATTTAGGCTCACATGGTTCTGCTTTTCTCTGATACCTGTTATCATGGGAGCTGATGGTCACAAAGGTCATCAAAGTGGCTTCCTGGAAAGTGGGTTTCCACCAAGGGACTTGAGTGCTCAGCGTGCGTGCATGCCATGGCACCCAGTTTGCCAGATGGCTTCCTAGCACCTGAAAACAGCTTTTCCATGCAGCAGGGGAGAATGTAGTTGACAAGGCTGATAAATGGTCTGTGAGGATTTGCCTGGTAATGTTTTGGTCTTCTGGGAGCGAGAACATCGTTGCAGATCAAATGACTGGTCTTTTTCTGGCATAAATCAGCATAACTCTACCAAAGTTAATGGTGTTGTGCTGATTTACACCGGTTGATTTTATACTATCAAAAATAATTCATTTGCTCTGTCTCTTCTCCATTTTTCCCTCTCCTTGGATTAGAAACGAAGTCTATAAAACTAATACGGTCCCTGCAGCAGCATAACTTCCACAGAGTGTTGGCTTGAAGAGGTTAAAAGCCCTATAAACTGCTTTACATTCTCTAATAACAGAATGCAGATGCAAAGGGGAAGGATTCGATGGTCAATTAATGCAGAAACTATCCAGTGCTTTGCATAGATCCTACTCCCTGGCTTTGAAACACAACGCCCAATTAAAACCTTCCCCAGAACTGGATCAATATTAAAAAAAGTAATAACAATCTGCAGCACTCTAGGTAGCACACTGCGGTTTTTAGGGTGCCTCTGAACTCTTCCTCATAAACTCTTGCATAAGATTTGTCTGGGTGTTTCCAGTTGCAGCTGCTCCTGGAGAGGAGCTGTGAAGTAGCATTCAGTTGGTGGAGCTGGAGAGAGGGTTATTTTACAGAGCAAAAGTGGAGGTGAAGTAAGGAAAATGTTGACGATCCCTTGCATGTTCTTCCAAAAGTAAAAGAAAATTATAGTTACTGTAACAGTTCTACCCTTCAGCTGGAATATCCTGGGGCCTCACTGCCATGCTGGACCAGGTGGTGCCCAGGGAGTGGCTCTGGGAATGGGCTGAGCTGACAGAGCTTCAGCTTCAGCCCTGGAATAAAATAAATTATTCCAGTCCCTTATTTTGCACTTTGGTTGAGAATCACTGGCTCCAGCTCTTAGGGGGGAATGGTATCGATGACCTGTCAGGATGTCTCTCTGTGTGGTGGTGGCTCCAAAAGGATGATGCATTTTATGAGCAGACCTTATCTGGCAGAGCGAGGGAGGCTGGAGCTGCAGTAGTATGAATGGGATCTGGATTTGATAGTCCAGAATGTGAAATGAAAGTCCTTCTCTTTCACTAGTCCACACCACAAGTAGGAGCTGAAAGGGGAGAAGGCAGTTTGGGCAGCAAGGAGCACTGGTAGTAATTAATCAGGACAAGAGCCAGCCCCTTCTTGGGTCTAGAGTTTATTCACTGGCAAAGACACCAATGTGGAAATGATAGCACCTTCTTTTTAGGGCTCTAGTGATTTACTTGCCCTACAGAGCAGCAAGAAGGTGGAAAAGCAGGGCTCTGCTTTTGAGGTACCTGGAGACATTTTCTTCAGGACTGAGCCCAAGAGGAAGTGCTACCTTAGGCAGAGACACCTTCCCTCAGCTGCCAGGTTGCTGGGGCTGAGCTGGCTTCTTGGTCAGCTCCTGCTGACTAATGGATTTCCTCTGCATTAACCAGAGACAGGGGAAGGGCATCACATCACCCATCTGACCAGGCAAAACTTTGCATAGCTCCTGCAGCAATTTGTTCTCCTGCCTGTGTGGTCAGCACTCAGAGGCTTTCTCTTCAAGGCAAATTAATGCATTTAATAGTAGAGAACCAAGGACGGCCGGTTCCTTTTTTATCAGAGTCTCCTTTGATGTGCACTGAGAAAACTGGTAACTGAGCAAAGTCAGTGGCTTGGGCAGGGATATGTGGTGGTGGCTTCCCCTGGGCCTGAGCAGGACGCATGGCAAGTCCAGCAGTGAGGCATCAAAACCCTGATGGCAGCCCAACGTGTCTCATTATTCTCTCTCTACCTCTCTTTTTCTCCCTTTCATGGTTTTGTAAAGAGAACTGGAACACATTTTTTTAAAAGCCTTCGAAACAACAAGAAAGAACAGATTGGTCACAGATGGCCCAGAGCCCATTGGAGATGGGAAGCCCTCCAGGTGCGTCTTCAGGTCCACTGTGGGTTGAAGGTTTCAATGTGTTTCTATTTGAGCTCACACACCTTCTTCAGCCTCTGGTTTTACTCCCAATTGTGTAAAATCTCAGCACAGACTGCCAAGGCCAAGGAGAATCGCCCAGGTTTGGGAAAACAAAACTAAATGAATGGAGCATGATATGAAAGCATAATGGGGCTGACTTTTTTTTATTGCAGGAAGACCTCTCGACACCGTTCTGACAGCATAAAGGGTCATTTACATCTATTTTAAGCAATGTAAAAGCTTGATCCTCATTTACACATGCTGAAAAGAAAATATAACATGCACCAAGACTAAGCCCTTTCCTACTGCCAAAGTGATGGAAAGAGACTTCAGTGTAAATAAGGTTCAGGCCTGTTTTCAGTTTGAGCACTACAAACATGCTGGTGCAGACGCAGGAAAGATGCCAAATGTATTTATTTTGGCCCAGCAGGGTGTTTCTTCAGTTTTCTGTCTGTAGACAAAAGTGAATGCACACGTTTTGGCACTGTCTTCCACGAGAGCCACTGGAAGTGTCACTTCCTCCCTCTCAGACAGGGACCGAAGACGCCGTCCCGAAGGTCACTGCACAGAGGATGCTCTTGTTGGGCAGGACCCGGGGGACCGGCGGCTGCTGAATGGGCACCTTTGTGGAGAGGATTGCGAGTTCTCTGTTTCCAGCTGCTAAACTGATCCAAAGGCCTCTGCAGCAACTTAAACCAAGCAGAAACCAAGGATGCAGGAGCTGACAAACTCTGTTTGTGTCAACGAAAGAAAAGCAGCTCTCTGCCGGCTGCCGGAAATGGGCTCCAGACCTTCTCCTGGGGTGGAGGAGACATGGAGTAACTGCTCAAAGATGTGAGTAGTTCCCTAAACAGGATGATGATGACAATTACAGGCTGATAGGGGCTCAGTATTTACATCCCTTTAACCAGTCATTCTTAAAACCCAATCAGAGTCTGAGAGAGCATTGCTCTTCCCTGAGAACGTTGAAGGAGGCTGTGATTTATCAAGGGGCGCAGGGGCAAGTGGCTGATACTCCACAGAGGTTCAATAATACAGACCATCTGCACGCAGACTGCAATGCAGCCTCTCCCCACCCTTTCTTCTCTCCATGTAAGACAAGGAGCAGCCTCGATCTGAAAGGAGGTGCAGTTTTAAGCAGGGTTGACGTGCCTCTGTGCCAGCATGGGACAGATTAGAATTAGTTTCTGCTAATTTGCTCCACATGGAGCTTTCAGTTTGAATTCTGTCTCCTAAATTAACAGGCAGACCACCCTCTCAGTATCCTGACTGCTGTATTTCTTCTTGTGGGGCAAGAATTTCTCATCCATCCCATTTTTCCTGTGGTTCAGGCGGTGTCATTCTCGTTGCTCCAAGGGAAGGCCTGTCTATGTATTCATCATCCTGGGACACCTGAGTTGATCCAAACCTGGGCAATTATTTCAGAAAACAGCGAACCTGAAGTTTGGGAGCAGGAAGAGCACGCAGACCAGTGTTTATTACTTTCTGATTTGTTTTGTTCTTGTCTGAATACCAGATTGCTCTTGTTCAGGAGGCAGTTCTTAGTAGTTTTGCTGCATTTCTTAGCAGAGAAGTCAAAATAAATCTTGCTAGAAAAGATCCAAGGGCTCTGATTGAGAATTTGATTTCTTCTAAGTACTCATGAAACCAATTATTTTTGCAGAGTGGCATAAAAAAAGAAGCATAGAAGGTCCTGTGGCAGTTCTTCTTCTGCTGGTAAAGACCACAACTTTTCCAGCTGGCCCAGGCCCACAGGGCTAAAAATCTAAAGGCTACAGCATAGGCTTAGTTACTTTGGCTGAGAGTGATGCACTTGCACTGTGGAAAAATATTGAAGCTTTGTAGTGAGAGATGAAAAGACATGATGGGGTCCCCGTGCTTCCTCAGGCAAAGGGTTGCACAGGTTGTTTTTGTGGGGTGTCAGTCAGTCCCAGGAAAACACCCTAAGACAGATGGTTCTGTCAGGAGTCTGTCCAACCACGGGGGGGAATTCTCCCTAAATTTCAGCCTCCATGTTCCACTTCTCGGGCCCATCCAGCTGAATTCTTCATCCCTGTGTCACCTGCTGAAATCTTCTGTTGATTGTCACAAGGAAGAGCTGGCCTTGGCCAAATCTAGCGTGATCGTTTCTCTTTCTTGGGATGTGTTGTGTTTAGGTTCCCACCTGGAAAAAAAGATATTACTGTGATAACAGTTCCTCTCATGTCCACAGCAGCTTGGGTAACTCTTCGCTACGCAGTTACTCAACTCTGGACTTTTGCAGCAGCTTCTGAGTCGCGAAGAAGCTGTTTACTTGGAGCTGTAACTATTCCTGATAACTTATTCTGAGATCACGTAGCGCTTCTTGGGAGCCTTGGAGACGTTCAGGAGCCCCTTACAAACTTCAGGTAAAACATCTCTTGAACCAAAGACTGGCTGCCCATAATATAAGGCAGAATGAGACCGAATGTTGAGCAGTCCTGGGTACTTTGGGCCCAGGCAGCCAAGTACACAGTGGTGATGTGAACCTAAAGTTTCACCACTAAGGGCTGAATTTTACCCTGAGCCTCCCTTCCGTGTGTAAATCTGGAGCACCTTCACTGAATGTGAATGAATGAACTCGAATGAATAAAGCTAAAGATACTTCTAGAATATTTCTGTGTTTGCCTGAGAAACAGTAACATTTCTTTCTGTTTGAATTTTCAGAGGGCTCAATATTTTATCCTTGTTTTTAAGGTTTTTTGTTACATTTTCATCTCAGCCTTGGTCAGTAAGAGCTAACTTTGTGCTTCTAGATTCAGACTATAATGAATGAATGGTATTTTGTGTGTTAACTGTAGTGATGTGTTTGCGGGCAAAGACTGGGAAAAGAAGGAGGAACAGAGCACCTCTGTTTGGGCTGGTCCAAGCCAGTGTGTTGCAGAGTCCTTCCTGGTTATGATCTACACAAAATACCGATGCATCTGCGGAGTTTTATTACAACTGTCCAAAAATTTATTACATCTTTTCAGCCAAGAAAGACATCTCTAGTGGTTCTGACTCAACAGGTTTCATTTTGTCATATCCAAGCTGCCACCCTTCTCTTGGTTATTTCAAAACAAGTGTCTTAGAAATTTACCTACATTTAATTTCCCCAGAGCCTTTTTCACAGCCCCTAAATGAAACCACAAAAAACTGATGAAATATTTTATTTGATGTCACAGCATCTTTAAATCTTGTTTTTATTTTGAGTGGGGCGAATTGATCTCTGTGCCTTTTTGTTCAGGGCAACCTTCAACTATTTACCAGAGAAGTAAAGAAATAATTTATTCACCTTGTCTGGGGTTTACCTCTTTCCCAGGGACCAACAGTGAGTCAGTCTAACCTTCAGTGCTTTTACCTCTGTTTGCCCTTCCTGCTAATTTTTGTTACGTGTCCTTGAGGTCAGCAAAACAGACTTTCTCAATGAGGGAGTATCTGAGCCTGGGTGTTTATTGCCCTTCCACGATGACTGGCAGCAGGCTTTCCCATACAATGCATCCGGCATGGAGGTGTCTTGGCAGATGATCATTTCCCCTGTGGTTTTCTCTTTTTCCTCCCTGCTAGAAATAAGATGAATATATACCTCTGATGTGTGCTTTGCCCTACGTCGTGTGCAAGATGTGGGAATGCTCCTTGGGAGGAGAAAGAAAGAAAGGAGATGATCTGCAGAGCACTCATCCATAGCTCACGGGCTCTGTGAGCACACTTGTGATGGACAAAGCCATGGAGAGAGCCAAGTCCTGGCACTGGCACTGGAGAGAGCGTTTACTGGAAAATGCAGAAAGCTCAGCAGAACCACGCTCCACCTGCAAGTCCTGTTCTTCTCAGACTTCTGGTAAGGAGCAGCTTTAGAGGTGTTGCTGGAGGTGTTCCCAGTAGGAGTGCGTGGCTGATAAGTTCCATTCCCGGTCTCTCATCTGGACCTGGCCTCGTGACTCTGAGTTTGCCCAGGGAGCCCGGTACCACCCAGCTGGGGGTGCTGCCAGGACAACGCAGACCACTCTGGGGCTGGGGCTGCTCTGGAGAGCCAAAGCGTGTCTGGGCAATGATAGTGTCTGACCTGAGTTCTGTCCCTAGCACTGCCACAGGCTGTCTGCTTAAACTCACTCCACCTCCCTTCTCCATCTTTAACTGAGCAGCACAATACTTCTTTTGTTTGTTTTTTAGAACACAAACAACTTATATGAGCTGGAAAACCTTTACTGATAATTCACAAACACAGAAATATGTGCCTGCAATGTGGTGCTTTTTAGAACAGCATCCACTCAGATGGTGCAGAATCTATCACAGCCCAGGGTGAGTAATCCTAACGGCTCATTACTCTTTCAATTACAAACTGGCACCTTACTTGCAGTTTGAATTTGTCTAATTTTGGCCTCCAGCCATTGAATGTTGATATGGCTTTGTCTGTTAGATTAAAGAGTGTTCTGCTATAAGAGATCTCCTCTTTAGTAAGTGCTCTTTACAGTTAATAAGATACTTCTTCCTCTTCTTTTTAAAAATCTAAAATATTAAGTATCTCAGTGTGAGCAGCTCCCCTCCACCCCACAGCCCTCCAACTGTAAGTGCAGTTCCCTCCTGAATTCCTACTCAGGTACCATTTGGGTGCCCCCTAAGCCCATCATGCCATTTGAGATGTCTGTGGAACTGGCAGGTCTGCCACGCCTGTGGTGGCACTAGAGGCAGGTATCTGCATTTAGGCACCTGAGTTTAGCCTTCAAATTCCAGAAGAAGGGTGTAAGATCAATCTGCCTTAACTTGAATCTCCTACAGTTGTAGCACTAGACCAAATCTATCACCTCATCTCCTGAGTACATCTTGCATAGTCAAAGTGCTCATGTGGTTTTCTGGTAACTAATTCAACACTCACTCAGCTGCAGTTGCCCAGAGGGTGACTCTGGTATCACACATCTGTTCAGCTTCCCATCGCAGTAGCTGTGGAGCCCCTGGTATGGCCGTGAGGTCCTACCTCAAGAGACTGCTGTCCATTTTAATTTGTGGGTTTGGGGGAGCATGCCATGCCTGTGATATAGACACATGCCCATAAAATCTAGTAAGCTTAGGTTGTTGATGCTGATTACCGTGGCCTCAGGGACAGAATGTTTTGTCATCTTCTGCTGTTTGGTTCTGGGTGTCTTAGAAATTGCCCCAGGCTTTGTGTTGTGTGAAGCAGATGTTGGCAGGGAGCTTTCAAGGAGACCCATCAACCTTGTTCTCTGTCCTCACATCTACCTGAGGGGAACCTGAAGAATGCCATCATTCTCTAAAGACTTTTCAGAATCTGTCGACCAGGGATGACCTCTGTTTTAACGATGGTTTAGAGCTGTTTGAAAGCCTCCTGGCTTTTCTTAGTGTAATTTGGGTTTATTTACAGCGACTGATCCTATGCCAGGACTTTTATTACAGACAACAAATCTCATTCAATCAACAGCAGAGACCAAATAACCATTGTTTAACCTCATTGCAGTGGATGACTCCAGGAGCACCAGATGGGATCTACCACCCTCACTCTGCTCTGTATGAGTAATCAGTAAGTCAATGGGCTGCAGATTTCCTTGTGAACCGTGCAGTACAGGGGCTTGTTTCTGGCCCCACTGAAGAGCTCTGCTGGTTAATATGGGATGGTAGCATGGGAGGCCTTTGGTGCAGTCTCTGGTGAGCTGGTCAAGGTGGCACTTCATGCCATGTCTTTGCCACCATGCAAGAGTTAGAGTACAGTAGCTGAGCAGAGTAACTTGCTATTTCACGAGACAATATTTTCCTCTGTGCCAAAGGTGTTGATCCAACTGTAGAGGTAATCAGTCTTCTGGGGCTAGAGAATCAATAGCTCCAGGAGTTCTCTCCCTTGTGCCCCAAGCTTGTCTGTCTTCATCACCTTAGCCCAAGGCTCAGAAAGGTGTTTTGGAGATACTGTGCTTGCAAACTCTCATTTCATGAGCAGCCAAGCCCTGTGGAACATATTTAGTGAATGCACTACGAAATGAGACATGAAGAGCTTGATCATGGCAGGATAAAACATATATTCATTGCTCAGGTGAGAAGGATGTGTGGCAGAGCACTGAGAGAGCCTGAAAGAACAAGCCTGAGTGTGTATAATCCATGGTGTGAAACTAATGCTATAAATAATGGCCTGATGGAAACCAGATCTGTTCTGCGTATGCTTCCCATTTCTACTCCAAAGCAAGAAAGTTGTTTGCAGTGAAACGCTCATACATGGCCAAGCTTTGGCCTTTGTTCCTTCCCCCAAGGCATGTGCTGGTCCTCCTGAGACCTTTAAAAGGAGGTTTTGGGCGTGACCTGTGAAAGGAATGTGCAGATCTCGTGAAAGATTTTCTGTTGGCTGCTCGATGTGAGGGTAGGCTGGCATCATTCCACTCCTAACAGAAATGATCTCTTTCACTTGTTCCTCTCAACACCCATTTTTACAAAAGAAAAGTTTTGGGAGTCGAACTAACCTGTCTGAGGGCAGAAGGTGGCTGTACAAATGAACACTGCTGATATCAACATCCAGGGCACCACTGTTAATATTTGATACTTTGGTCTTTTCAAGATGCCAGTTAAGTAAAAGTAGAGAAAGCAGGAATTGCAATATTTAAATGTCCTCAGTGCTAAATCCTCCTTTGAGCCACCAGAGTAAATAAGTTTGTTTCTCCCTTACCTTGTATTCACGTAAATCACCACAGACAGTGGAATTAAGCCTTCGTAAGGCCAGCATGAGTGGGACGTGGTGGGACCGCTGGCTCCCGGGAGTACAGCGAGAGCCGAACTTTGGCTACCAGTTTTCAGGGAGTTAAAGACAAGGCAGCATTTTCCCCAAGGCACAGAGCAGAGACCCATTTAGAGTAAATCTGCTTGCTGGCTGCACTCCTCCTTCTGGCAGTCAGCTCATTTACACTGCAGGCCAAGTTTTGCACTATGGTCAGCTTTAACTAATAAAGATCTAGTGTGGTACCTTGCTAATCTCATTAGGTGGAGAGGTGTGTTTCGGTAGTGGTTTCTGGGGGAGGACACAGAAAGAAATATGTTTAGAAATTACAGCTCAAGCCATTTCTGTCAGATTTTTCAGAAGTGTATGTATGTCATACAGTACATGTATATATCTGTACATTTCTGCTGTTTCTACTTAAACCTCCCACTAAAAATAGTGGTACCAGATGCGTCAGCTACCAGTCCCCAGGATAACTGCACTCCAGGCTATGGGGAGTTAGAAACTCCAACAGGGTCATTGCTCATACCCATTGCAGGCTGGATACTAATCCACAGAAGTCTTGAGGTCCTTCTGGTATCTTGTTTGGAGTTGAGACACGTTGACTGAACCACTGCCATCAAAGTCTATGAGAAGCTGTGACGTTAACACCTGCTGATTCCCATGCCTTGCCTAGTGCTTCACTGTCAGGTTTATTTTCAGTTGCATGAATGGGTTTGAGATTTTTTCCCCTCCAAACTAGGTTTTAAAAATGTCAGGAATGGGGCCAGTAATAATAAATGGCAGTTCTTTCATTTGGAATTCAAGGCTTTTCCCCCACCCCACAAAGCAGGGCTTCTCCCAGAAGGGGAAAAGGGGAAAACCTGGTTCTCTCTTTTTTTCATTTCTTCTTCACAGACCCCTGTGGCTCAGTGTTGTCTTTGAAGTGCTCTACAGATCAATTGGCACTGCTCCTTGGGACATATTGACAGGCTTTGCTCAGCCCTCTTTCCCGGTGCCCTCCGCAGCAGTATTTGCCAGAGGAGCCTCAGCTGCATCTTCAAAATGAGTCCTGAACTGAACACGTCATCGCTGCCCTCCCCATTTAGGTGCTGTAACAAATGCAAAGAGGGAAACATATCGACGTCGTGGGATACACTTGATTAATCAATTGGTCAAGGTGGTAGCTCAGAGGCTTTGTTTCCCCTTATAAGGTTGTTCCTTCCCTTTCCTCGTGTCACAACAAGGACGTTGTTGTGCTTTTCTGAATCCTTCCTTGCTTGGGGCCAGTCATTTATCAAAAGAGATTTCCATCTTGGACTAATAATTCATCTCTTATTGCAGTCCTCACTGCTCGGAGGGCCCATTTGTTTCCTCTTATCACAGTCTAATTATTTGCTGAAGGAGAATTTCTGACTGTCTTGGGGCCAGTGGCCATGAGTTCAGAGGAACCTGGCTCCCAGGTAGGGATTTGCTTGTGAGTGTGGGAGAGAGGTTTCCGGGGCTCAGTTCTCATTCGTGGAAGAGGGGACAGTGCAGGAATCTGGTAGGTTCGACATGAAATGCAAAGTCTCTTTCTTTGCCTTAACTTTCCCTTTGTGCATTTTTCACAGATGAATGCTCCCTCCAGCCTCACACCTCCTCATCTCCCACGACCCACTTGCTCACTTTCTCACACACAGGAGCAGACTCTCACACATACTAATAACAAATCCTGGAAATTAAGTTTTTTTGTTTTTTTTTTCCCCACTCCCTTAGAAAATAGGGAAAAAAAAAGAGAGTAAGAATTTGTGTTCATACATACTTGGCCAGTGCTGGATTTATAGAAGGGAGGATGGGTAGATGAATGAACAGATAGTAATCACAGCAGCATAATTATAATAATGACAGAACAGTATCCTGCTCCTATTAATAGTGCATGCACAGCCTTAATCAGTTCTCTTCACCATCCGATGGGAGGTTTTAACAAAATCAATTCTTAGTTTCTGTCAGAGAGGTTGTTCTGGCCAAACTGATGGAGTAGAGAAGTCCCCTTGGTTGTTTATTTCAAAAAAGAAGAAATTATTATTTTTACTATTCATTTCTGCATCTTTATCTGACCCAGGATAAATTCTTTGTTTTATTCAATGACCCCAGTGTAATTCTGAGACCGTGGGATATGTCAGGGAGTTCATTCACTCCTGGCTGAGCATCCTCTGCTTCTTGATCTGCTGCCTCTTGAGCCCTGGGTAACCAAGTCGTGGAGAGAACTATTAATAAGAACAACAAGGCTGTCTGTGGTCATTGAGTCTCTATCTTCCTGCTGCCCTCACTGTTTTACAAAGCATTTTGTAATCACTTGGAGCATGGAAGGTGTTCTTTAAAATCAAACTCTATTTCACTCTATCTTGCAGCCATTGCCCAACTCTGAAAGCAGCAATAAATTCAGCTGGGCTGGTAATGGCCATTACACCACTTCAGAAATATTTACAGAGAAGTTCTAAAATACACATTGGTTTATTAAGCACCCCTATGAATTGTTAATTGATGCATTGAATGCAAAATGTACAATGAATATAACAGCTTTTTCCAACATTTCATTTTGAAGCCCCATTTTCCTGAACCGAGCTGCTTCCAATAAATATTCCACCATGTTTCTCCTCCACAAGTGCTCTTACAACTTACGAAGCAAACGTGAATGTTTTAATTCTGACAAAATGAGCATATTTCATGTACCAGCCTCTACTCAACACATAGTTTTGTAGCTAAATGGCTTACTGATTATCACGTCCCAGGATATTGCTTCAACTGAAGTCATCTGAAATATCATTAAAAAGTAATGTTCCTCTGTTTTGACAATCATACACGTAAACAGTGGAGGCTCTGCAGGTTGTGTGTCAGCCAGGCCGACACTAATGGGTTTATTAACATATGCAGCAGCACTTTGTCAAGCCTCCTTGTTAATCTAAATTTGGAGGTGACAAAAAGAAAAGGAGAGGGAAGAAAGATGATATTTAATTATTGTTTAGGTTGGGCCACAAGTGAAAGAAGCCCAGCCCTCACTAGCAAGCAGAGGTCTCCTGATGGGGAACAGTTGCCCATCCTGGAGAAGGATAAGTGTAATGCACAGGAAAGAGCGTGAGATAATTTGATCAAGTGTTGGGGGTGAATAACTGCACCCCCATCTGAGCCAAGGGCTGGGGGCTGTGTCAGTCAGTGTATCTGAATAGCAAATATAAGAGGGCAAACACGGTCAGGAGGACAGACTGGTTATCACAGGGACATCAGGGTCCCAGGGTCCAGGAGGGTCCAGGCCCCATTGCTGTGTGGCCTGAGACATAGCACCCAGTGCAGGGGCTGTGTGGCTTTTTAGAGGTGATGGAGGGTTGAGGCCAGATTTATACCAGGATTCAGGCAAAGGAAAGAGGGACATCTGAGCTTAAGGGGGGGATGTCCCCAAAGGATGGGACAGGAGGTGGGGGGGGGGGGGGGATTTCAGATGCTATTGCTGGGTTAGCTGATGCTGAGCCCAGCCCAGCTGGTACCTGGGCAGTAGCCCTGGTTGGTCACAGGCAGAGGGTACCACAAGCTAACAGGGAGGCTCTGGGCACCCCTGCAGAAGCTCTGGCAGTTGTGCTGATGCCAGACAGTGGGTTTGGCTTCCAGGTGAGCAGCAGTGAGGCATAAACTGCGCTCTCGCTGCTCCCCACAGCAGTGATGAGAGTTGAATTTGGCCCATGGAGACTTATTTACCCAACAGCTGTGAATGCTCCCCTTGAGATGTTAGCTAAATACCTATTTCCAGTATTGTTCAAATGGCAACATCTGTCATTGGCCCAGAAGCTCTTCCAGCACCTACCAGAAAGAGATAGCTGGAGGTGTAAAGCAAGCAAAACAGCACCATGTGGAGTCGCCTTGAGGTGATCTCCAGGAAAACCCTGTTTCCATGTGGGAAATGAATTGCATCCCCATACCAGATGCCTCCTGCTCCTCCTGGTTTTGAGAAGGACAAGTAATAGTGGTGAAACTTTGTGCAGTGAAGATTTGAGGGCTGCACAGATGTTTGGCTTGCGCTGGCACCGGGGCCTGGTGGGGTGCCGGAGGTGATCCAGGCTTCCCATTTGTGCAAGGCATAGCACTGTGCCCTTGGGCAGCCCTACAATAACAAAGCAGTGGCCCTGTCCAGGCACTGCAGTTAGGTGGGAGCCTTGCAGACAGACCCCACTGGGCTTGAGTTACCAGAAGAATCTGAGGATTCAAGTTGTAGAAGACAAACCCACTTCTCTCTCCTCAAATATCCTGGCTTAGAGAACCACGAGCTGTTTAAAATAATCTCTTGACGTATTTGAGATGAAGTCAGATGCTGAAATTTGGGTTTATGGCCAGACTTCAGTCCCCAGGAACATGTAGAGCCTGGAGGGACCTGTTGATACCTCTGAGCACCCCAACACACGCACACTGAGTCTTGCCCATGGGGACCCATCATGTATTTTTTCCCCTTCAGAGCAGGACGATGTGGGTCCCCGTGTGGCAGAGCTGTCAGTCATGTTTGTAAGGATGCTCTGAAGCAGCAATTCTCTTTCCCCCTCTGAAAAAAGAACTGGGCTTGATAAGGCTGCTCAAAGGGACCATTGATCTCGGAGGTCCCAGGGCTGTATTCGTCTTTTGGTTCTGCATCAGGAGGAAATAACTGCTGAGTCAGGGGTTTCCTCACATCAGTTCTGTGCTAAAGGGTAACTAAAGTCAATGACTTGCCGTGTTTTTTATTTTGAGAACTAGGAATTGTGAGTACAGTGGGACCTATTCTTGTTCGAATGACTAAGCCTCTGCCAGCCTCGAGCTCTTCATCTTGGCAAACAGATGGTGCGTGGAGGAAGGAAAGTGAAGCTATTCTCTGCGCTGAAAGGCCTTTTCTTTCTGGAGCAGTGCCTTAAATGTACAAAAGATTGATTTATCAGGCTGAGTGGTACCGGGCACTCAGGTGCCTTTTGAGGAGTAGCATAAAACAGGGCAGTTTCAGACAAGTCCTGCCTTGAGGGTCCAGGAAGGACCTGTCCTCTGCCGGTGTAAGTTGTCTGCAAGTGGAAAGCTCTGCCATGAGGCAGAGCGGCAGGGCTTGGGGATCCTTTGGGGCATGCTGTGGAGCATCATTTCTTGGTCTAAGAGAGAGTTCCTGGAGCTGCTCAAAGCCCTGAATGTCCCAGAGGTCAGCAAGTGTTCCTGGTACACAGATGTGTACAGATGTCTCTCAACAATTCATCATTTCGGAAATCAGAAGCCTGAGGTTGAATTGCCAATCTGAGACTGCAGCTGGACTCACGACACGAGTGTCCTTTGCAGACAGGCACAGGGCTGGTGATACTATGGCTATTCTACCCAGCCTGGCAAACCCACCTATTCCCTTCCCTACCTATCAGCAGCATTTCTGGATCAGCAGCCGCTGTCTCCATCCTTTGAGCTACATCAGCATCAGGCGAAGCAGAGGCTCTGAACAAGGTGGTTTCTCTGCTGGAAGTAGTGCAAAGAAATCAGAAGCAGAGTGAGGAACATCATCCCAGAGAGCGTCTCATCTCCTGTTCCTCTACCTCCAACCCCCAACCTCCCCATTTGCTCCTCTTTCCTCTGCACCTCCTCTTAGGACTCTAAAAACAGGCTGATTGTACTGCCATGACACCTGTACCTGAGACAGAGGAACGGGCATTGTAACACCTGGGAGCTGATCCTGCTGAGAGGGTGGGTTCTGCTTTGTTGGCAAACAATTACAGCACTGAAAGAAAAAGTATTTGCTAAAACCAGCAACTTAATGGGGATTATAAAAGATGCTTTGTCCAGGCAGCTCTTGGAGTTAATAAAACCCAGCTTGGGCTCTGCAAAGGTCAGTAGCACTTGAAGTCTGAATTTAGCTGAGTGTTGCCAGGCTGGGAATTGAGCAGCCTGGTCCAAGGGGGAGGTATCCCTGCTCATAGCAGGGGGGCTGGAACTAGGTGGTCTTTAAGGTCCTTTCCAACACAAATGATTCTGTGATTCTACGGTTCATGATTACTGTCCAATACTCCACAGAGAGCTGTGAAGGTGCAAAGGGTAACAAGAACTTGGGGTTCTGCAGAAACAGCTCCTGAGCATCCTGGTTCACATCAAAGTTGTAGCCAAACAGGCACAACTGTTCTTGTGTGCCTGCCAAGGAGTTTGGTTACTGGCAAGAAGCAAGATTTCACACTGATCGGATCCGTGTGTTGAAACAGCACTGCAGGCTCCCAGAGTTTTTCTGTTTTGGGGCTCATTGTTGTTAAGTGTTTGGTGCATTTGTCTTCATTTGATCTCTTCCAGCTAAAAAGGTCAGCAAGACTCGGTAGCAAAGTTCTCCGGAGATGAAGAGGGATGTTGTGTTGTCATCCCTACCTGTGCGATCCCGTTCCCCATGCCCAGGTGGGATGAGGGGACAGGGTGCTGACCTGCACCCACCCATCCCAGAATAGCCATTGCTCCAAAGGTGCTCACTTGGTGCACAGGAACTGCTAACTGGGATCTCAGCTGGAGGTTGTATCTGTTGCTTATGAGCATTGAATTTCTCAATATAACATAAAGGCAGTGGGAACAGAAGAGCTGCTGAATTGGCATTTTATTTGGGGGGGTGGAATTCCTCCTCTTATCTCATCTTTTCATTCTTTCCTCCAGTAGCTACAGTGGGGAAAAAAAAAGTTTAATAAAAGAGAGGAAGGACCTGGAGGCAATAGGTTAGAAAACAACTAATATAAGAATGTGAAATGGAGTTATTTGGAGAGCAAAGTTATTTGCTTTGACACCCAACTTCCTTTTTTCTCTGGTTTTTTTTTGTTTCCCTTTTTTTTGGTTTGGGTTTTTGGGGTTTTTTTTAAGAAAATGGAAAAAACTTCATTTTCTCAAAATATGCACCTTTTTATTACAAAATTTCAGCAAACTTCTGGTGTTGCCTCTGCTCAGGGTAGAGTTCACATTTTAATAACCTAGTTACTTTACAAATCCTGAGACTTCATGACTCCTGCTCTAGTGTATCTGCCAAGCAGAGAGCATTTCTTGACCTTTTAAAGAAAGCCAGAGATAATGAACCATTTGGACTGTAGGATGCCCGAGCTGCTTGGAATAAAATCAGCATGGCTGTGAGTTTTGGAGAGGAACAAATGTGCGGCTCTGAGCCAGCCGTGCGGGCTGAGGTTTCGCAGTGATTTCTGTAGTAAAAGCCATAAAGGCCTTTAAAACAGTCAATAAATCAGAGGACATTGGCAGAGCGAGGTCTGGGCTTCACGAGGGCTTTAGTAAATGTCTTGAAAGGTCCAGAGAGCGAGGATTCTACTGGCTGCCATTGAGTTTGAACTTGTAACTAGCACTTTACTACTTCAAAAACCTCATTGGCTCCCGAGAAATGCAAATGCTGAAGAGGCTGATGCTTGGGGGGAGCTGCTTTCTTTGCTCTTGGTGGTGTTGGAGCTGTGGATGTTGGAGGTGCTAAGGTAATGTTGCTTTCATCAATATTTTCATTTTCTGCGATGGGTTTTAGTTCCCTCAAAAGGGATACCCAAAGTACTTGTAGAATAATAGAATGATGTGAGTTGGAAGGGACCCACAAGGATCATCAAGTCCAGCTCCTATCCCTGCATAAGACAACCTCAGGATTCACACCATGTGTCTGAGGGCATTTGCAGTTTCATAGGTGTTGTTCCAGGTCAGGTGTCCTGTCTTAGGTCAGCGTTCCCTGGAGAGCAACACCGACAGTCGTTAGTGAAAGGGTCCTTGTGCCTCCCAGACGATGTGACTGGGAGCACAGACCAAGCACTCAAACCAGCATCTCCTGACCTGACCCTGAAACCACTTGGTGCAGCTCCTGCAGGCTCAGTGCTGAGTGGTAGCTGGGGCTCTGCCAGTCTCTGAGTGCTCCCGTGGAGAACCAGAGGGTGGTGGTTCTCTGATCCTTTCTGGAAACCAGCAAATGTTTGTGGATGGTCCTTTCTGCATTTGGATCATCAGGTCTCTCCCACTGCACAGGGGATTGTACCAGGGTGTGTGGTCACTCATGCCAGTGCTCTATGTTTAGCCCAAGTGGTTATGTTCTTTTCAGCTGCTGGCTGAGTTACTCTGTCCCCTTTCCCTGCATTTTCCAGTGTCTTTCCATCTTTGCAGAGAGCCTAGCGCAGGACCACCAAGCTCCTGCCCAGCTCTTCTCTTGCTCTGCCTGCTGTGGCAGTTCCAAGGTGCGGGCTCGATTCAGCACACATGGACATGAGCAGGGCCGCACACGTATGTGCCAACCTGGCACAGGATAGCGCTGGCAGGCTGGTGCAGACTTTACTTCCACAACCTCCTTTCCATTACATCCAACTCACTCTGCAGCTCCAGCTAAAGGAAAATCTCTTTGGGTGGAGCAGAAGAAGGGATGGTTAAAGCGTTCCAGCCCTTGACTACTTGGTGCAATGGAGAAATGCATGATTAACTTGTTTGAAATGTCACTGGGGATATGTGTGTTCTTCCTACACTGTGAAACCAGAGCCAGAGCTTCGTTCTGTAATTATTTTAGGGAAAGATGACATAGTTAGTCTTGATTAAACCATTAGTTTAATGTTGATTAAACCATGGTTAAATTATTCATGTGTTTAGCTATCCATCCGATACATAAGGAATTTATTGTAATGTCATGGGTTGCCATTCCCAGTATTAAAAACTTGTTGTTGTGCTCACTGGCAACTGCCATGGCAAACATAAACAAATAGGACAGTAGGGGAAGAACTTTCTGCATTGCACTGTAGCAGAAAAGGAGCTGTCATTTAATCCAGAATAGCAGTAAATTTATGGTGACTTTTAGCCACAGATCTCATGTCATAGCCTGCTTTCCTGCCAAGGAAACATGGGCAGGCTTGCTCTCCTCTAATGAGGGTTCCCAAAGCCTTGCAGAATGTGGCCACCACCATGCTGGTGGCGAAGAGCCAGGTAGGACGGTTTCTCAGTGCCATAATAAGCAACGATTTAGCTAAGGGAAACCTCCAAAGTCAACGTTCATAAGGAAAATCCCAAGACTGTTTTGATGTCTTGCAGAGCAGATGAAACACCAGGCTGAAGGAGGTCTTGTACTCTCCATACAGTGCTTGCTTTTTTTTCCTTCAAAACTGTAAAGCTTGGTACATGTGTAACACACCTCACACTGCTGGAGGTCTGTTTGTGCCGATTGCTGAAGGGTCTTCTTGTTGCTGTCATCCCCAGGAACAAAACATTTGTGTTAGTCATGGATGATCATGAGTCTGCCCTGATGCCCAGGCTGGTTTCAGACCCAGGTCAAGGGTGGTTGGGTCAGGGCAACACCCTCGGCACTGGTGACCTGTGAAGGGGCACGTTGGTGGAGCTGCAGTGCTGCCCTTGCTTCACCTGCAGCTGCCTCCTTTGCCATGCAAAAGCAGAGGGTGGGGAAGGAAGGAGCAGGCATCCTCCTGGGGATGGCCCCAGCCTATCCCTCTCTGTGGCTGCATGCAAAGCTGCTGTGGGGTCAGGGAGGGGGTGCTGGGGCACTGCAGAGGCGAGAAAGAGTTGGTATGGAGGAGGAGCAGGCAGATGGAGAGGGACCAACTAAAAAGCAGTTGAGATGAAAACAGGACCAAGCAAATTTTGAAGAAAAATAAAATGACTGTTTTGGAGTGCAATGAGTTAAGAGAAAGGATGATATGGTGAGTCTGAGGAAATTGTAAGCCCCTGAGATGAACCTTCCAGTGCTGGTAGCCTTCAGGGAAGGCTTCAGAATTTTGACAAAACCCCAGATCCTGAAATTTTGAAATCACAGATCTCTGCACCTGCTCTGTTCCTGGGCCACACTGGGGTGGTGCTGCTGGAGGAGGGGAGGCAATGAGCCCTGAGCCCTGGAGCGCGTCAGGAGGCCCCCTCACCCCTCCTGCCTCTGCTTCTATGGCTTCCCAGGGCCACACTTCTCTAATGTTTTTCTTTAGGGCACCAAGGAAGGTTGGACTCTGTTATGTTGTCCTCATTGTCAGTCTAAAGAGTGATAGATCCTGCTGACCAGGGGAAGACTGACATATTAAGATACAAATGAGCCACCCTGCTTCTGCCACTGTGACTCTAGGACATGGCATAGCTCAGCACAGCTCCTGCTGACCAAGAGGGGCAGTGGGGTCCCATAGGAAAATACCATATATATAAATACCATACCCACACGGGCAGCGCTGCACAAGTGAGGGCTGCTCAGACAGGAGGAATGCTGTCTTCAATTCCTCTGAGGTGCAAGATTTGGCAGATTTATCAACTGCTATTGTTAACACAGCTGGGGGTGTGAAGCTTCCCAGCTTTTAAGAAAATCAAGGAAAAACAAGATTTCATCTGGTGGTGCTACCTGTGTCATAAATGGCACAGAAGTGATTCATTTCAGCCCAAAAGATTGATGTTATGCAGTCCTATAAAGAACTGTAGAGAAGCTCTGATAATGCAAACGCCAAGAAATCTAATAACAACAGAGATTAGCGCCCTGCCTGTAGTACATTGTTGCTGAATTCCACCAGCTTTCTATATATGATGTCAAGAGCTACAAACAAACTGTGAATAGTTTCCTATCTCCTCTGGCCTTGAGTCTCTGGGAGCCTGACTGACTTCCCTAAGAACTGTTTTGGATTTACACTGGCCTGCTGCAATCAAAACTGAGCAGCCAGAGCAACCCGAGACAGCCAGCCTCGCCGCTCTGAAACCAGAGGAGCTGTGTTGCTTTAGGCAACAGGAGGATGGAGGAAATGCTCTTTGGATCTCTCTCTTTCCTTGGCAGAATTCTGCATCCCTCTTCCTGCTCGAGTAGAGCTGTGCTGATTTATGGCAGCAGGGCATCGGGTCCTCTGCTCGTAGCTCTGCAGGGTGACAGAGCCAGTGCTGATAGCAGAGACCTGTCCCATTCCTAACCCCAGTAATAATTAATTACTCAATTTAAGCCTGATTTTTCCAGTCTGGATGGAAGGTGAGCATGTCGTGGGCCAGTGGGTCAGACAAGGAGCATCCTCTGCTGACAGACTCCCCCTCGCCGATCCCCATCCCCACTGCATGCTCTGATCACTGGCTGATGGATGGGATTTTGACAGGAACATCCCCTCAAAGTGCTTTCTGGTCTCTGAATAATCTTCTGTGGGGTTTTTGGGCTGCTCTTTCGCAGCCAATGTTTCCTCCCCAATGTTTCCAAACGGAAAAATAAATTACATGATCAGTTATTCTGAAAAAGTTAATTTGTATTTTGGACTCCATGAAACAGAATGCTTGATTTAATACAGTATCCAAAAACGTGTTGTTTTTCTTTTCAGCACAATCAAGACCTAAATCTGCGTCTCCCTCATATGAGCTGGAAATATTTTATATTCCATCTTGCTTTAAATTATACACATTAAGTCTATAATGGGACACTGTCTATTTTATTGCCAAAACCTGCTCTGTACAATCATCTATTAAACTGTATTTATTTTTTATGACAAACAAGAAAAATGGAAAAAACAGCTACTGCGCATCTGCTAATGAGGACCAAATGCCTTCCCAGGCACCGTTCCTATTACAGGAGCTGTGTTAACACCCTCTCACCTGCCAGCGACGGCCAAAGGAGGACATGGGGTTCTATAAACCCTACTATCAGCCCGTGGGGCATTATGGCTCTTGCTGTCTGCACTTGGGTGTGAGATCTAGGGTCAGGAGTTGTATCCTGGTAGGATGAAAGTAAGGAAACCGAGCCCTGGTAGAGCGGGAGACGTGCTGTTTGAAATAAGGTGATGGGAGAGATGTTCATCCTCTTGCCTGGGATCAGGGTGTGGGGAAGTCAGACTGATGGGAGATAGGCTAAACCTGAGGCTTTGGAGCTGGCAGGTGAGGAGCTGTCAGAGGGTCAGGCTCCCCAGCCAGTCCAATCCTCTCCTAGAACCTCCAGCTCCTGGGGATGAGACTCTCTTGACTCTCAGAGGGGCTGTAGGGACCCTCACCTGGAGTAAGCCACAACCTTAAGTCCTGATTCTACCCACCAAGAAAAGCTACTCAGTAAGGATATTATGTAAAACTCCCAAGAAAGGGAAGAGGGGAAAGGAAAATGGGAAAAAATGGGCAAAAAGGAACAAAACCAAAACCAGTATGAACAATTGAAAATCCTGGTAACTAACAAAACAAAGAACTAGCAAAATCTCATCACTTCCCTTGAGAAAATCCGACGCAGGACTCTCCCCCCACGCGTGGGCAGACAACAGCAGCCACCACAGGCCTCAGCTCCAGACAAGACCAACGCAAGGGACCTCCTGCTCCCAGGCCTCCCGGAAGAGAAGAGAGAGAACTCTCTTATCTATGCCTTATTTATGTGTTGTGTTACGTTAAAGGAAGATATGGAATACTTACGTAGATTTCTGACCTCCATTGTTAAGGAAGACCTAAAAAATCCAAAAACCAACCGTCTACAGCTTGTCTCGGCACCCACCAGGCCTTCCAAACTCTTTTAGTAGCATAGACTTTAGGAAATGCCTTTTGCTACCCAACAAGTCCACCCAGACTGATCCTAGGGCCAGCAGCATCTCAGCCTCACCCTGTTCTATGGAATTATCGTCATCCCTCACAAATCACCCACCCAGTCCTATAGGAAGCCTGCTCTGCTAACGCAGCAAGAGGCCGTACACCAACGTGCAGGCACAAGAAGATAAGTTGAACCTCTTTTTGGGCTGGGAAGTGGCATGTTTTACTGGAAGACCAAACCAGTTTGCTTTGGCTGTGCTGCCACCCATCCTCCTGGCAGCTGTAGTCCTGCTGCCGTTCCCTGGTGGGGTACTTAATGCCGGAGGTGTTGTGGCAGTGTGTTGGAGCTGAAATGTATCGGCTTCCTGCCAAAATTATTCATTTAGAGTTCTTGACTCTTTTTTTTCCAATGAAAAATCAGAATTTCCTCTGCAAAATGAGACCTGATTCCAGCGGGGTGGGGGAGGACTGAGCAGCAGTGCAGGAGGAGGAAATAACTTTCTTTTTTTAAAAAAAACCCCACAACTAAAAATTACTTTTCCTTTGCAAAATAAATTTTATGAAACATTTTTCTACCAGCCATGATTTTGAACAGTATTGGCAGTTTGGTGCCAACCTGATGGGTGCTGAAGCAACTCACATTCCTGTAGGAAAGGTATAAATCCCACCACCAAATCTGAGGCTGCCAATGGGCCTTTCTGGCTGGGATCCTGTGGACCAAGGTACTCCCTGTGCAGAGGAAATCATCTCAGTGGGATCAGTGCTCAAAGCTGTGGTCTTCTCGTAGCTATATTAGAAACACAAACCCTGCAATGAACCCATTCAAGCATGGAAATGCATTTGGACTATCACGCAGCCGACACAATAGTTGTGTGGATAGACAGCTGGGTTAGCGATGGGGTTAGATAACAATCTCATTTGGAGAGGAATTGTTCCTAAAGGGTCTGTTTTGGGCTTCCACACGACGTTGTCTTGCATCTGCTCAGGACTGGTCACCTCCAGTCACCAAAGGTGCAAGTGGAGTTGCAGGACAGTGACTTATGGGGAAAGGTGACCTTGCATTCCAAACCCAAGGCTTGAATTCAGTTCCTGGCTCTAAGCTGCAGTTCCTCTTGCCCATGTTTTGGTTTCCTTATGCCACCAGCAGGGCATGGAGCCACTGTGGTATCTGGGGTGGGACCTCCCTGGACCCAGTTGTGTTTTATTAACGAGCCAAAAGAGAGCTGCAGGCTCCAGAAGTTTTTGCAGCTGATGGATGGGGCCAGGGTGGGTGTGCACGCTCTGAGCCTCCGTGAGCTCTGGCCGTTTGTCATCCCCAAATCCAAAGAGGAAAAAACACAATTTTCAGAACATAAAAAGCAGAAAAGGTTTCATTGTTTGCTGGTTCTCTTGAAGCAAAGGCATAAATACTACTTGATACATAACTAAATAAAAGCAAGCCAGACCCCATCTCACTGGATATATCTCCAGGGATATATTTTGTGGCTGAAAAGGTGGCTTTTCTCCTTGGAAATGGCAGTAACTGTTTTCCCCATTTTGTGTGTATTAACAGAAAGAAATGGGAACTTTTCTCTTCTGCTCTTCTTTTTGGTTTGACCTGGCTTGTTTTGGATGACATCCTGAACACTCTTTATCAGCACTTGGGCTCCTGCCCCTGTCTGCAAAGCTGGTGCAGTTTCACCGAGTTGCTTGTCCATGAGCAGATTTGATCCTGAGGAGTGATGATGGACAGATGATTTGGAATTTGTTTCAGAGAAAGAACAGCTGGTGGTTCACTGCATTCCAAAGTGAGACTTGTGGGGAGAAAGGAAGCAATGAGCAGGTGTCCTCTGTATAAAGCATCTTGTGGAGCTGAAATTTTCCAATTTGATAATTTTTGGTATTCTATTTCTTGAAACACTTTATGGAATTTTGGGCCACTGACTGGCCTTTCTCCACCACAGTAGGAGTGTTTTTCTTGATTAAAAAGTCTAATTTCCCTTTCTTAAAATGTTGCCCAGAGCATGGCCTTCTCCTCAAACTGTGCAATGACTTCCTGATGTTCTCCAGCTTCAGAACTGAGAAGGACCTACACATTTCTTGTACAGCTACTACCATGGAGCCATGAGAGGAGGATGGTTTACCACCAGGTGAGATCTCTCCTGCACTGAAAAAAGTGGCTCTCTTGGTGGACCTGGAGACCTTCCCAGTGTGATGAAGCCTCCAGCCTCCACCTCCCTGGTTAGCAGTTGTGTCTCAGTTGTGTCCCTGGGCACTGGTTCTGTGTCCTCCCCACCTTGGCAGTGCTGCATGAATATGGGTCAGAAGGGAGCTCAGCACTCCACGATCACAGGGACCTTCTGCTTGTTTTCCCTTCTCACTGGCGAGCTGTGTGTCTCCTGAGGAGCAGCCAAGGAGTAAACAGCTGGTGGGAACCAAATGCTTGTGCTGAAGTAATGACAAACTCTGGCATAGGAGCTCTGAGGACCTTCTCTGTTATGTGCTCTGCCCCCAGAATGAGTAAATAAAAGCCTCCTCATTTATTTATGATGCAAACAGCAACTGTACATTCAGCTCTAGGATTTGTTGATTATTTATTTAAAGCCTCTTGTCTCAGAGGCATTGGCTGTTTGTGTGCAGGAGGCATCTGTCTGGGTTTATTACCCACAAATAGACACTTTGCTTCTTAAGCTGTGGCTGCCAGTGTTTTTGAAAGTCTGCAGTGGAAATGGAAATCCTTCCAGGACGACACAGATCCTCTGGTCCTTGCTCTTGAGAGTCGGTGGCAGAAGCTCACAGTCCCACCAACCCCTCTGAAAATTCCAGCTCCTATGGAGCAATTGAACAGTGAGTTCCTCCAAGCATGAAGGTTTCTACTGTAATCACACCAAAGACTGACGGCTAAAATCCAGTTGCTGTAGGTCCTTAGCCTCAAAAAACTAAAGAGAAGATGGGTAGGAGATGGATACAGGCAGGCATGGAAACAATGAGACCGTGTTTGGCCTAATATAGCAGTGATGGTAACTCAGGATCCCCTTCCTCTTCCCCCATGATGGGAGACAGAGTGTTGCTGTGTGCCAGACTGTTGGATTTGTCTTGTTCCACAAGCAGACACGAGAAGAAGTTTGTTGAGTTGCCAGATACCTGGGGAGTGAATGAGTGCTGCCTTGTGTGCCAAGGTGGCTTTAAATGTTCCTGGTTTTTCTCAGATTGGTGGCTGATAAAGTTTTGAAACTTGGCTTTAGGAAGCTAACAGTGGTCATTTGGTACATCCTTCTGAGACCATTCCCTTGGTGTGACAGATGATGGAGCACAAGTGTTCCAGCAGAGAGCACCCTATTAGTGACCTGTGGCAAGCACCTCCAAAACTTTGCTGAGAACAATCCTGCACAGCATTTTTTTAATGAGTGCAAAGGCAAGAAGGAAAGGGTTTGTCCCAGAGGATGGACAAGCCCAGAAGAGTTAGAGTGTGATGAAAGAATTCTGTCCATCCCTGCTGGTCGCAGTTGTGGCATCATCACGAGTCTGCAGGAGGAAAGGCAACAGCAGCTGGCCCTGGCCCACTGCCACTATCTCATTATCCACTAAGTTATCCTTGCTGAAATATCTGTCTTTAAGCATCCTGTGCAGGAATCTCTTTTTTGTCAAACAATGTCATAGTCACAATTTTAGAGGCAAGAGTTGATTTTTCAAGATTTCTTTTCAAAAAGCTGTATTTACCCTTTTATTTTACAGCCTGCCTTGCACTCCCTGAGCCTGTGAATAGGAGCTCTTTTCATGGTGCCTCCATGGTGTATTATTGTGGGGTAAAATCTTTTGCATCCATAAAGTCTCAGAACTGAGACTTAGAAATAGAGAAATTAATTCATGCTCCATAGCCCAGCTGGCCAATCTGCTACAGAGAATGATTAAATCCAGACTTAGATGATCAGAATTAGGCACCTAAGTGAGTGACCAAAGGCTCTGGTCCAAGCTCAGATCATTGTAGGTCTTGGATCTCTTCTCTTACAGACTGAGAAAAGGTTGCTGTTAAGCCAGATAGATTTTGTTTGACTCCTGTACTCATGGCAGGATTCCCAGGGCTTTGCAGGACTTCAGCCATTCTCATGGTTCTTCTCTGAATCCTCCTCCAGGACTTCAGCCTACATCTCAAGGTGGAGCTGCCTGGGACCTTAAAGACAAGGATACAGCCTAAATCCTGGATACCTTATGCAAAATGCCACCCCAGTGGTTAGTGGTGAAAATCACTGCTAACTAGTGACAGAAATACTTTTAGAGCTGGCAAAGTTCAGCAGAGGGGGGGGTGTCTACAAGCCCCTGGGCTTGGAGAAGGTATTTAAGATGTGAAGTGCTATGGCACTCCTGTAGCAAATAATCAGTGTGTGTCCTGGAGGGACGAAAGGGATTGGGTACAGGTAAACTGTAGAGTTTACCTACACAGTGCCTGCACTGTGTCTGTATGTGCCCAGATATGCACATGTCTGGAGTGATTTTGAGAGGCACTCAAATACCAAAGAAACCTACAGAGATGCACAAATGGGTCTTGGTGATGATCAAGGTCTCACCTGAAACGTGGCTTCAGCTGAGCAGGCAGCTGGGGGCGAACGGCCTTGGCCCTGTGGTGGGGCAGGACACAGCCCAGGGCAGTTTTCCATGGCTGTGATGCACAGTGGGAAAACCCTTGCCCTGGTAGAGCACTGGCCACTGGGTGGGTTCTCCAGCTGCTTTGGTCTCTGGGCTTGGACTCAAGGCAGAGTGAATCTCACCAATGGGCTCGGATGAGGAGCTGGGTAATGAACAGTTTAGAGGGCCATGGACAGCTTTCATCAGCTGTCACTGGAAATGCAGTGCAGGACCCTGGGAGGAGAGACTTCCTCCTGGCTTCTGAGTCCTCGCCAGCTCCATCCACAGCCTCCTCGGGGTCTTTGGAGACTGAACCTTTTAGATTGAACCTGCTACAGTGACTGCTAAAGGGCTGGCTGGACCCCCCAACTACACGACACAGCTCAGCTCTTGCTTGACAGCGTGCAGAGAGGGTCAGAAGTTACCAGGACCCTGCTGTGCTTGATGTGAGTTGATGTGACTGCACAAACACAAACCTTTGCAGACTTGGAGGAGTTCTGCAGCACTCAACCTGAGCACAGGAATATTTAATTGTGAGCCTTCTGCCAAAAGGTAGCAGAGAATTTGATGTCAAAATGGAAATGTGCTGCGTTTGCCTTGGAATACAATATCCTCCTGAGCTGGCTTGCGTATCGCTTCCCAGAGATCAGCTGTCCACCAAACTCACAATACCTCCCAAACTTGGCTGCATTTAGGTGCTTGTGGGAAATAGTACAAAAAGAAAAGGAGAATGGCTGAGTGTGTCTGTTTCCAATTGAACATGGTGCAAAGTGCCTAAATCTAAGTCTGAGGATGGAGCTATGTCCTTGGTAGGGATGGTTGTAGGAGTTCTTGGTGTTACTTCTGGTTGGAGATGGCTGTGGTGCTGCTGGAAAGGAAGGTGAGCATGGAAAAGGAGTTTCCAACAGGGAGTAGCCAAAGAAAACTGCTAGTTTTTATGCTGATATATTGGAACTCGGATTACAAAGGCAGAGAATAATTCTTAATCTCTGAAACTCATTTGTTTGCTTAATTCTGGGTTTGGGTGGTTGATGCAGGAAAGGATGGTGGCCAAGGGTTGAGCACAGAAATCCCCAACCCCCGTATCTGACAGAATTATTCACTTTTCTTATCTAAGTGGTGTGTGCTCTGAGCAAGCAGCTTGCTGAGCGTGATAGCTGGTGCTTGGGAGCACCCAGGATGCTGTGGAGGTGTGTGGGGGGAAAAGGGCTGGGAGGAGGGAGAGGGTGAAAGAGTTGCATTGCTCTAAGGCCAGGGTGGGGCTGGAGCAGAGAAGGGGTGCAAAGGACAAAGAACTCTTCTGCAAGAGCAAGCTTTGTAGAAACAGTTTCTACATTCCAGTTCCTCACTGTCTTCCCACCTAAAGCTCCCTTGAACCTTCCCTTCAGTCTTTATTGCATGTGATTAATAAAACCCTTCCCTTCTCTCAGCAGAGATACTGGAGCACAGCCCGTGGATTGCGAGTGGAAGGAGGGAATAGCTGCAGCTTGGCTTCTCCTCCCTAACCACCAGCCAGCTCACTATCTCAGAATGGATCCAGCAGGAGCACGGGAGCTCATATCCAAGAAGCCCCAGTGCTTTGCCAGGGCCACACAGGTAGCAAAGAGCCTGAAAGAAAGTCAAGTGCAACATCTGGGAGTCTTTTTTTTTTCCTGTTGCCTCCCCTGTATTTCAGAGCAGTAACTCTCTGATGTGCATGGGGGGCGTTGCCAAAGCCCCAGATGCTCCAGTCTTCTACACAAACACCCCTGAGTGTGCACAGCCACATGCCATGTCCATCTAGGAATTTGGGATCAGAGGGCAGCAACCGTACTGGCTCAAGGTATTGCCTGTGAGATCCCGGGAGCCCTTGTAGGAGAAGGAGTCGCAGCCTGTTCTGCTTGGCTCTGTGTCCAGCCTTATGCTGCCACCCCAGGGCAGAATGGCCTGGGGGTACCAGTCTGGGGAACTTGTCCTTCTCCCTTCTCTCCTGCTTCATCCTCTCCTAACAGTCTAAGCCTGCAGCAAGTACACAAAGGAAGACGAGCCCAAACCATCCTGTGAGAAGGAAATGGATCCAGGGAAGGGGAAATTGACCTCCCTTGGTGTTCATCAGTGATGCCCCACAGACTGCAAATCGATTTGCTTTCTCTTCTGTGTGCTGGATGGTCTCAGACAGTGGGCAGCTTCCCACGGGGTGGGAAGCAGTGGCCCTGCCTCTGGTCTGGAAGCATGCAGCTTTGCTAAAGGGCTGTGCAGTCCAACACCTTGTTTGAGGAGTTTTTTTCCTGGGGTGTGTGCAAGCTACTGAGGGCCTTGTTGGGATGGAGACAAGCAGAATCCTTCCTGAGAACCATTTCTCAGGCAGGGACATAGGATGCTGACAGAAAGAAAAGAGGAAAACAGAAGCTGTGAGAGAGGAATAAAAAGGCAAAGGCAGGCTCTAGAGCTGAATCATGTTTAGGATGACAGATTGGGCTGTCATAGTCAAGGATAGATGGGTTGGCTTCCTGAACTCAGAGAGTTCATTCCCATAACTGGGCATTTTGGGGCCATATTTACCCCCTACAAAACAGTGAAAAACGATTCAGTTCCCACTCGTACTGTACTGGAAATCAAGTACTTTAACAGGAGCCACAATCTTGTCAAAGAGGTTTAATTCTTACTTTCTTGTCCAAAGGCTGAACTGGTGATAAAATTCTTGACTGAACCTTCCTCAGTCTGGCAGAGGCAGGACTGCCTTCACACAGGGCTCCCTTGCTGCCTGCTGGGTGATTTGCAGCCCAGTTTCATTGTTTTTGGGACATTCCAGAAGAAAGATGCAGAATTCTTTCGTGGGTTCAGAGGCCAAGGGCTTTGCTCCAAGGGCAGGCTTATACAAATCTTGCCTTCAGACTTGGAAATGGTGTCTGAATTTTACTCTCATGAAATCATTGGTAACCAACCTGAACTTGAACATGTCCAGGGATGGGGCAACCACCACTGCTCTGGGCAACCTGGGCCAGGGCCTCCCCACTCTCACCAGAAAGCATTTCTTCCTAAGATCTCATCTCAGTCTCTCCTCTTTCAGCTGAAAATCCTTCCCCCTTGTCCCATCCCTGCACTCCCTGATCAAGAGCCCCTCCCCAGCTTTCCTGGAGCCCCTTTCAGTCCTGGGAGGCTGCTCTAAGGTCTCCCCAGAGCCTTCTCTTCTCCAGGCTGAACAACCCCAACTCTCCCAGCCTGTCCTCGTGCAGGAGGGTCTCCAGCCCTCGGATCATCTCCATGGCCTCCTCTGGGCTCACTCCAACAGCTCCATGTGTTGAGGACTCCCAAACTCAACACAGGACTCCAGATGAGGTTTAAGGAAAGTCCTCTGGCATGATTCCTCTGCTCTGGAGTTGTTCACCTTGGTGCCTATCAGAATGAACTCACAATGTAGAATTTGGTGATTGCAAAGTGTTAACAATAAATACAAGACATTAGCACACGCCTCAGACCTGATGCATTTCAGGAAGGGCAGTTGAACATCTAAAACACAACCAGGAGTTGGTTAGTAACTGTTTTCAACTTCTTGCTTCCTGAGAGATGAGTTATCCAGCCTGGGAATGGGTGTACTGCCACGTGACTTGACTGAGCAAGGGCTAATACCAACAAAGAGCTCAAATAGATGATTTCCTAACAACAGAACTGGAAAATTATGTTCCTGTGAGCCATCCAGCAGAGAGACAGAAGTTAAAAAAAACTATTTCTGCAATTAATTGTGAGCAGAAAAGGCATCCAGTGTCAGCAGTGCATGGAAGACACAAGAAAAGGGGAAAAACCCCTACATGAAAATATAATTTAAAGATCCCCAGAAGCCATGGAGATGCAGACATTTGCTCAATGAGGGGCCTCTGGATTTTTCCTAATAAACTCTAATGCAAAGAGGAAATTAAAGAACTCTGTTTTCCACCCTGCTCTGTTGCACAGCCCCTGTGCAGAGAGCAGGGCTGATGCCAGGGAGGAACTCTGTGAGTGCTGATGGAGGAAAGGCTGGGCCAAGGAGGAACATTTCTGCTCTCAGGCTGACAAAATAACCAGGGATTTTCCTTTTGACAGGGTTTTCTTCTTTGTTGAGCAAAGCAAAAAACTAATTCAATGAAACTGAAACTTTCAGCAGGAGAGGATCAGCCTGGATAAACTTCTTGTCCGAGTATTTTTGTTTTCTTTTTCTTTTCCAAGACGCTTCAATATTTGAGACCATTTGTTTTTTTAAATGGACACATTCAGTTTTCCAGTCCATAATACTTTTCATTTTGAATTATAAGCTAAGTTTAGCATGAATGAGGCATCTCTGCTGAAGGTCTGGGGGAATTAAAACCAAATGTTTAAAAATTATCTGTCCAAATTGCTTGGCTCGACTGAACTCAAGCAACTGTTTTTTTTTTTAAACTATAAACAATATTGGAATTGTGACTGTTTATCCCCATATGACTTGAGAATTGTTTACAGTTTTTAGACATTTTTCAGTAACTAAAACCTGTTCCTCATATATATTTATGCTGGCAGCTGCTGTCTAAAGGACAGCTCAGCTCCTCAAAAAGTAGAAACATATGACAATTTTCTCTTTAGTAAAGCTGGTAAAATGCGAGGTGTCAAACCAGGATGAATTCCCTCAGCCATTTTGGCTGACTGGGCAGTGGTTGCATCCAGGCAGACTCCTCTGTGGCATTTCCCTGCAGTGCCGAGGGTCCGATGTGCACCACGAGCCCTGTGCTCTCCCTGTGCTCTCCCTGTGCTCTCCCCACGAGCTCCCCAGCTCTGGCTCCTCTTATAAGTGAGAGGGGTTTAGGTGTTTGAAACGTGAGACTCCACCTTCAAATGGATGTTCCTGCTCTGCCTGGAAAAGAAGCCACAGCTCTCTGATCAAAGTAGGTTTTACACCCAGGATCTGGCTGCTCAGGACCGTGGGCGTCAGCTGGAGACTGGTCAGCTCTTCCATTAATGAACTTTTCTGAGGCAGTGAAAGTCCAGATTTGATCCCAAAGGCAGATGTGATGATATATATGAGCAGTCCATTACTACACCAGCAGCATTGTCTTGCCTGAGTGTCTGCTTGGGATGACACAGCTTGTGCCAGCTCGTTGTAACTGTGAACCAGGGAGAGTTCATGTGGCACCTCTTGATCACGAAGATTTACAGGGGCAATATCCGATTTACATGGATACAGCTGGCCAGGCACTGAGCCCCACTTCTGCCAGTAGCCCACATGGGTGCCCTTGCAAGGAATTTCTTCATTTAACCTTGAATCTTCTTGTTCTGGAAAACAGAGGAGTTTGCTCTCAAGGCAATCCTGGGTTTGAATTACAGGGAACTCCAGTGAGGTTGGTTTTTTTTTAAATCATAGTGAGGATTATATCTTTATGTGGTTATATCTTTATAATTCCCATGGCAGGTCACTAGAGACATGTCTGTGGGGTAGGACGTGTCCACAAACTAAGGTCCTTGGACTGTGGCTTCACTTTGGACTGCAGACCCTGTCTGAGCTTAGCAGATGTGTTCTTGGTCAGGAGACCTGCTTAATAAAACAAGGAAGGAATGGCTCCTTGCAATCCAGCAAATCCTGTCGTGCTGCTGAGTGGATGAGGTGCTTGGAGAGCCCCAGATGGATCCTCTCCTCTACCTCCACCAGCCCCGCACCTCACTGGGTCTTGACCTGACTGCAGGGGAGCCTGTGGGAAAAGCACAATCACTTCCAGGCACCCCGAAGCCGAGTGTCCCAGGAAGCCACTGAGCCCGTTTTGCACCAGCAAAGCCCCAGTGAAGCAGAGACAAGGCAGCGCAGAGCTGTAGGTGTGCGGGCAGGCAAGCGGTTACATTCGTGGCTGTGTTTGCACTCTTGATACGATGCATTGGTCCACTTTCCGCTGTGCTCTTAAATTTCTCCTTCTCTGGAGAATTCTTTCCCTCCCTTGTGTGCCCAGCCATGGGGGGCTCTCCAGCAGTGTAGAAAATGTATTGATTCTGTTCCATCAGACCTGTACAAGGGAAAGTAAGCTCTTCCCAGCCAAAATCTTACAGTCATTTCCTTCAGATGTTGCTCACGTGCCCTAAATCACAGTTGTTGCTGAAAGCACAAAAGAAATGAGTTGGAGAAACCACGGCTGAGCAGGGCTAATCCTGCCTAAAAACTCAGTATTGCCTCAGTGTTGGTGGAGGAACTCACAGATGCTGGTGTGTCTTTGAGGAAGGACCCTTCGGTACCAGGACTGTTTCAACGTGCAGGAGAGGAAATAGCAGAGAGGTTTGGCAAGTGAACGTGTACTTGTGGCTGACAAAGCTGTGTTAGAAGCTCCTCTGCTGCACTGAGGACCTCAGGTAACACTCACACCAGTGAACTTGGCCTCCAGAAGTTACACAATTGTCTTAAGACCCATGGGATGATTAATGTCGTTATTATTCCTATTTAATGATGCTGAAACGCAGGTGCTGAGTCATTCTTGAAGAACTCTTCTTGGCTCCCGGCAGCTTTCTCCACGAGCCAGGGTGGCTATAGAGCATTTATTCGTCCAGATTTGGAAGATCCCTGTGCTTAAGGCTCAGCACTTTGTTGGCCTTTGCTGGCCAAAGCACACCTGAATGGATGATGTTTCCAAAGCCGTGTTCATGTGGCGCGGTACTGAGCCTGAGGGCAGCACCAGACCTGAATTAACAAGAGCTTTCCCCATGGAGCAAAGAGCTGCTCTGCCTCTGGGACGCAGCGAGCTCGAGCAGCGCGCCAGCCCCTCACGGTGCTGTGGACAGGCACAAGATGAAGGAGGTATTACGGAATTTTTTTCAAAAGCCACGCTGGCCAATGTCTTTGGTAATAAATACTGAAACTGAGGAATGCAACCTTGTTATTTCCTGGCAGAGGGGAATTCATTCTACACATTGGCTTCTCCGGAGATTTCCACCCAGGCGTCGTTGACTTCTTACTACCACATCGATATTTCTGTATTTCAGCAAAATTCCCCACTTCTAATCTGGATTGGCCTCGCTGGGTGGAGCGTAAAACCCACACTGTTAACTCCGGATAACGATAATTAAAAGAAAATAAAATCAAAGGTGCTCAGAAAAGAAATGGAACATTTTTCTGTGGAAGCCAAAAGATTATATTAAACTTCAGTGGTTTAATAAAATATTATGAAGTTTGGGAGCATATTTTCCCTGGGACTCAATCTGTTTATACATCTAAAAAAGTAAATAGAATATCACTTTACTTTACCACAATGAAAACCTGATATATGGGGGCTGCTCTGCTGTATATATCTCCTGGTAGGTTGCTTCCACCTCAGGTTTCACACAATGCATCGTGAGTTGGGTTCATTCCTCTCCTCCCAGGTCAGGTGAAAGCAGGAATTCATCAAAATTGATGGCCAAATGCTGTGGACGTGGCAGGGCCAGCGACGACCAAGGGCTGGATGGTGGGGGAAGCTGTGAAGACCTGGCTTTTCAAGTTTGTTTGCAGCCTAAAGAAGGAGTATGTTATTTAGCTTGCTAGAGAAACATGAAGTGGAAGATAAGAGGTCATGGAAACGATGCCCTCAGTGCCACTGGGAAGCTCACAGCAGGCAAAGCCCCCCTGCCCCGGCTGCCCTGGAATGCGTTAGATTTAGGAGACTAAAATCAGATGCAAATGAGTAATTCTGTGTTTTCCCCTTTTTTCATAAACCTGCCCACTCTTTCCAGGTTGTTGCTGCCAGCAAAAAGAGAGCACAGCCCCTCAATACCCGTAAACTTTATTAAACGTGTGTTTGTTCATTCTTAAATTAAATTAAAACCAGTCTGTTTTATACTGGAATAGCACCAGAGGGAAAGGGATGACAATATCACCAAGTGAAAGGGAGGGAGGAGGGAAAACCAAGGAACTGCTACGTAGGAATGAGAATTGTTTAATGGTTAAGAAAATGGGCAATATTTTCCCTAATCTGGAGACCTAACATTGTGTATGTGGGGGAATGGAGAAGGCTGAGGATCAGTGTTAGTCAAAACCACTCAGTCCAGGGCAGGCATCGCCAAATCATGGCTGGAAATTTAATTTCTTACTGCTGAACCCCAAAGACCACCCTGAATACCGCGTAGAGGAGTCTCATGCACCGATCTCCGTGGCATACAGATGTTTTAACTGTGTAAATTATTGGGTGGCAGCATTTCCTCAGGAATCGATTCAATTCCCCATGGCACAAAATCAGCGCCAACTCCAACACGGCCAACTGCAGCCTGGCCCTTGCCCTTCCAGAAATCACTGCAATGTGAATTGCAGCAGCAGAGGGGTTGGGTTTTGTCTTGCCAGACTGCACTGGTAGAGAAAGAAACATTTCTCTGGAATTTTCCATGTGTGGCCAGTTGAAGCATGGTGCAAAGAGCCTGCCCACAGCCTGGTCTGGCTGAAAGTGGCCGCTGCAGAGGGCTAAATAAAGATCTTGTGCTCAGCTGCCTTTCTGAATAAGGTTCTACAAGCCAAAGCGAGTCACCATCAGTGGGAAGAGAATTGATTTTCATAGAACAAGTGCACCAAAGATTACAGTGGATTCTGTGCAGCAGGGCTGTGCTGCCCCTTCTGAGGGGCTGCGCTGGGCAAGGTGCTGGGCAAACCCTCAGCCCCACAACTGCCTGCTGACCCAGGGCACCCGTGAGTGCTGCAGATGGGGAGGTGACACAGATGTGTCCTTCTGCTGAAAGATTAACTTGGCATTTGACTTGGACAGGATGCTCTATAAGGGGTTTTTTTTTGTCTTTATTTAAACAAATCTTCTAAAAATCTGAACATTGCATCGCCTGTGTTTCATCACATTTCATTAGTGAAACCAGAAGAATTTTAATACACCTAATTAGTTTCTCATCGTTAATGTATTGATTTTTCTGCTTTTGTTTAAAAAAAAATCAAATTCTATAGGTCACTTTCATTTTTATTTATAACTGCTTTTGCTTTCCCCTCCTAAAAGCCATGCTCAGTTCTGTAGGTCTAGGAGGGATGAAATTCTCAATAGTTTACTTCCAATTCTTCTTAGATTAAAATAATCTAAACTGCATGACTTGATTTTAAAATAAACCTAAAGAGTTTAGAGGCTTAAATGTCACTTGAGTTCAAACCAATTTGATTGCATGACCTCTTTTTAAACGCCATTGTACAGAAGTGGAAGGATTTTCAGAAAATAGAATCATAGAATCATGGAATGGTTTGGGTTGGAAGGGACCTCAAAGCCCATCCAGTTCCACTCCCCCCAGCCACGGGCAGGGACACCTCCCACTGGATCAGGGGGCTCAAAGCCCCATCCAACCTGGCCTTGAACACCTCCAGGGATGGGGCAGCCACCACTGCTCTGGGCAACCTGGGCCAGGGCCTCCCCACCCTCACAGCAAAACATTTCTTCCCAAGATCTCATCTCAATCTCCCCTCTTTCAGCTGAAAACCCTTCCCCCTCATCCTCTCCCTGCCCTCCCTGATGAAGAGCCCCTCCTCAGCTTTTCTGGAGTCCCTTTCAGTACTGGGAGACTGCTCTAAGGTCTCCCCGGAGCCTTCTCCAGGCTGAACCCCAAGTCTCCCAGCCTGTCCTCACATGGGAGGTGTTCCAGCCCTTGGATCATCTCTATGGCCTCTGCACTCGCTCCAACAGCTCCTTCCTCTGCCAAGGACTCCAGATCTGAACACAGGGCTCTTGGTGAGGTGTCACCTGAGAAAGCAATACTTATGGCCCAGATCAAAAAAGTCAATTGCAGTCTCAGATCCCTCAGCAGTTTCACTGCAGCAAGTGATTCAAACTCTCAGAAATCAGAAGAAGTAAAACGTTCAAGCATTTTTGGGGAAGTTTGCCTGTGTAGCTGAGTTCAGTGTTCTGGGAAGGTTTTTTTAAAGGCACGTGTGACAGTGACAGTGACAGTTAGGCTTGTGTACTCACTGAAGCTCTACTGATTTACTTACAGTGAACTGGTGGCAGTTGTAGAAATTTTGCTTCTCAGCCAGTTCAATACGGGAAGAACAATCTGTAGCAATATAAAACTGCTTTATACTTGTCTAAATGTGACTGTATGAGAGACAATAGCAATAAAATTATATTGATTTTTCAAAATCATAGTCTTAAGTGATATTTATACTGGTTAAAGACATGTACAGTTTAGGCCAACCCTAAGTCTCCTTGAAATACCAAGGAAACAGCACGCTTAAATCTTCTTTTCAGATTGGAAAACCTTTGATTTTGTGCCTCAGCAGTGCTGGCACTTCTTGGTTTCGCCCATGAGAAATCGATGCCTTTTCGTTGCTGCCAGTTTGATTTTTTCATGTGAATGGAAGAGCACAGTGTGGGAGGGACTGTGGCCATCTCCCATTCCTGCCCCAAGAAGCCTATTAGAAAGGTTTTCCCAATAATTAACCCCCATATACGTAAAAGGCTATACCTTAAGTCCATTCACCTTTAACGTGGTCAGTATGGGCAGAGAGCAGATTGCTCACCTCGTCTCCAGTGACACTTTGGGGAGACCACTACCAAGAGCCACTCTTCCAGCTACTTCTGATTTGGGAGTGCTGAGCTCCAGCAACGAAGTGCAGAGATGCTGGGAGAGCCAGGACCCCGTGAAGCCAAAGCTGTCTGACCATCTTTGATTTTCTCACGTCATCTCTTGCATGAACGTTGTGAGGCAAATAAGGGAAAGGGGTGTTGGAGGTCTCTGTGATCCCTCACGCCTTTATGCTGCAATATGTTTGAAGAAGGCAATTCCATAAAATGTTTACCCAGACATGATATAAGACATTGTCAAAAAGGGGCTTAAAATGGGACACACTGGAGCAAGAATGGTGGGATGGGGTAAAGATACTGTTGGAGGTACCCAGGTTGGCAACAAGCAATGCCAGGATAGACTGTTGAACTCAGCCTGGCTTTGGTCCATCCCACCACCACCACTCTACCAGAAGAGGCACAGAAACCTGAGCTCAGGTAAGGCTTTGGGGTGACAAGGGTGGGAGAAGGTCCCGGGGCCTCACAACACTAGTGAAGGTATTTTAATAACCTGGGAAATGGGCCTTGCATGCAAAATCAGGAAGGACCCATGGCTCTGCATCCTTGGGAACAGGGTAAGGCCTGTAGGGATGAGTAGGAAGGAGGAGGCTCAGAGCAGCTAGAGGGAGACACGGCTCAACACCTGCAGCAGACCTTGGTGCTTTGATAGAAGGTGTTTTTGTAATCTGTCAAGCAAGACTGTCCAAGGTAGAAATGACTACCTCTTCGGTCAGATTGTAATTTCAGATTCTCTTTGGAATCCTTGAAATCTCTGCTTTGCTGTGATTGCATTAAGATCTTGTCCAGTGAGATTGGTCCCCAGGCTTCTTCCTAACCAGATTACCAGGTGAACTCTTAGTTTGTTTCACCCCATCATGTTTTTTTTAAAGTTAACCTCAGGAGAGAGGGCATCATTGTGCTGTGTTTATACAGCACAAAGCAATAATAAGGTGTGCCTATGGTCCAGAAAATGCTGAAGATAAAGAGCCAGCAGATAAATGAGCCCATGGTAACACAAGATCCTGCTTCTCTAATAGATTTCTGCTGCTGAGACATTTCTACCAGCCAAAAAAGGTGATAAAGATCAAAGCAAAGAATTTAAAGCTCCTGGTTATTGCAAACAGGGGATTTGTTTTGCCTGACAGTTTTTTAAACCCTGCAAAACCAATGCCCTTGTGCCTGCTTCCCCTTCGCTTCTCCTTTAGGAAAGGACAAGAAAACTTCCTTCATTTTCTCCTCATTCTCTCCACTTTCTCTAGGTTTTTTTGTTCATTATTTCCCCAAACAGCCCCTTCTCCTCTGTATTTCTTTTAAGGCTGGCCCAACTTAAAATAGTCTTCATTATAGAATCATAGAGTCCTAAAGGTTGGAAAAGATCTTTAAGACGACCCAGTCAAATCTTTATGGCTTTACCAGCATTCACCACACTCTGAAGTTGTTTCCTCCATACAAGTGGGGAGGTGGTTGGTTCTCCATCCCCTCCAAGACAGGTATCATAAACATCATATCAGTGTTGACCTTCCTTGCCAATGATCCAAATCCCTTCAGATGCCCCCCTTCTGGGGAAAACATTCTGCTATTAGCATAGCAAAAGGGGCACACATTGCTGGCAATGGTTCAGAGCCACCTCCTGTGAATGAGGCCTTTTGACTACCTGGCATTTTTCACCATAAAGTCAAAAGAATAATTTGTTTTCTTTCACTTTTGGCTACTAAAATTGTTTTGCCTTGAAACAAAACAAAGGATTATTGATTCTGGCTTCTATAAAGTGAAAAAATAAGTTTGGTTGAAGAAAAAAACTTAAGTGGGACAAAAGTGAAATAAGAAACTGGATAAATGAAAAAAATCATGAAATGTTTCATGCAATTAAAAAAAAAAATCCCCTAAGGTAAGGTTTTAAAAGCCAAATTAGATATTAAGCCTGCTCTGCTGGCAGCTCATGGCTTGGACAGGCACACTCTTTTCTGGGTGAGAAACTGGTTGGATGGCCAAGCCAAGATAGCTTTGGTTAACGGAGTTAAATCCAGTTGGTGTCCAGTCACAAGCAGTGTCCCCAGGGCTCCTTTCTGTTGGGACCAGTTCTGTTTGATATCTTTATCCATGATCCAGACAATGGGATCGAGGGCACCCTGAGCTGGTTTGCAGACAGCACCTAGTTGGGTGGGAATGGCGATCTGCTGGAGGGCAGGAAGGCTCTGCAGAGGGACCTGGACAGGCTGGATCGATGGCTGAGGCCAACGGGATGGGCTTCAACAAGGGCAAGTGCTGGGTTCTTGGGTCACAACAACCCCATTAAATACTCCAGGCTTGGGGAAGAGCAGCTGAAAAGATGCCCAACAGAAAAGGACCTGGGAGTGTTGGTTGACAGCAGCTGAACCTGAGCCAGCAGTTGCCCAGGTGGCCAAGAAAGCCAACAGCATCCTGGCTTGGATCAGCCATGGAGTGGCAGCAGGAGCAGGAAAGGGATCATCCCACTGGGCTCAGCACTGGTGAGGCCACACCTCGAATCCTGGGCTCAGTTTGGGACCCTCACTGCAGGAAAGACCTTGAGGGGCTGGAGCGCATCCAGAGAAGAGAACAGAGCTGGGGAAGGGTCTGGAGAACAGGGGTTCTGAGAGTGACTGTGGGCCCTGGGGCTGTTTATCCTGGAGAAGAGGAGGCTGAGAGGACACCTCATCACTCTCTGCAGCTCCCTGAAAGGAGTTTGTGGTGAGGTGGGTGTTGGGCTCTTCTCCCAAGGAACAAGATATAGGACAAGAGGAAATAGCCTCAAGCTACGTCAGGGGAGGTTTAGGCTGGATATTAGGAAAAATTTCCTTACTGAGTGTGGTGAAGCCCTGGCAGAGCCTGCCCAGGGCAGTGGTGGAGTTCCCATCCCTGGAGGTGTTCAAAAATATGTGGCCATGGCTCTTCATGACATGATTTCATAGGCACAGTGGGGCTGGACTGACGATTGGACTGGATAAGCTTAGAAGGCTCTTAACGGTTCTGTGATGGTTCTATGATTCTATAATTTGTTTCATTGTCAGAAATGATAAGGTCTGGTCTAAAATGGCATGTGCAAGCCAAAATCTGTCTGACCTTCTAATAAATCTCTGAGTTCCCTCAAGCCCCTCTCTTGTTACTTCTGGAGGTGGATGTGAAGACATCTAAAAAACTCCCATCTGAATTTTTTTAGAGAAAAGGATAAACCTTGGGCCTATTGAAGAAAGCAGCCAAACTGCAGGCAGTGTCGAAAGGATCAGGTTGTTCACAGCCTCCTTTTCTGGACAAACACACCGCCTCACCTCTAACAGAAGAAAGGAAAATAAAGCAATGCCAAAAGAAAAAAAAAACCAGACCAAATTGTGTTGCAGCACAACTATTTTTTTTTCTGTATTTCCCCCCCTCTCTACTGATACGTAAAAAAAATATATATTATATTATATCTTCCTTTTCTTAAATTATTTTTTTAACTTCAGTCCCAGCCGAAGTCCTGCCCCGTCATCTGGTAGAACTTCATGTTGAAGGGCCGGTAGAAGTCCCGCAGTCTCTGCACCACCTCCTGGTCTATGTCGGGGTGGGTCCTGCCTTTCGTCTTCCCCAGGCAGTGGGGTTTGCTGCTGCCTTCCGCCTTCTTCAGGCACGGGAACCCCTTGGTTTTGTTGAAGTAGAAGTGTTTGTCGGTGATGATCCTCTTGAGGCCCAGAAAGTCCTGGACCCTGCCCAGCTCCCCCGCGGGGTCGCTGATCAGCCTCTCCCCGCTGACAAAGAGGATCTGCCCGATGGGGAAGTAGAGGAGCCAGTTCTCCAGGTGCTTGGCGTAGATGCCAATCTGGATGGCGCTCCACGAGGTGTCAATGAGGCCCGTAGTCCTGTTTTTGAAGGTCAGGCTCTCAAAGGTGGGGATGTCGGGCTTCTTGGAGAGCGTCTGGGTGTAGTCCGAGATGGCTCTGGTCACGGGGTCCCGCACCACCACGATGAGCTTTGTGCCCTTGGACATGGAGGAGATGCGGGCTGGGGCCTCCTTGGTGACAAAGTAGCTGGGGGTCTTCTCCATGGTGATCTGCCCCTCCAGGGTCCTGGGCATGAGGTCTCTGAGAGAGGAGGAGAGAAGGACACATTAGTGCCAAATGTCCCTGGGCAGGATGGGAACAGTGCTCCAGGGATGTGCTGGGTACCAAGGGCACGAAGCTCTAAAGCCTCAAGCCTCCAAACCCATCCTTTCCTCCTTGCATGGATTGTCAGGAGGCCCCTGCTACTGTGATTCATCTAAACATACTCTTGATTTCCCAGCTCCTTTGGCTGCCTGTTTACCTAGGATTAGACCTAAATCCATGTAACCTCTTAGCGGCTCCCTGAGGGTGCTCCCAACTTCCCTTCTTGCAATGACATTGTAAGAGCAAGCACAACCCTACAATCTCAATGTCCTATTCCTTTAAATTCCTCTCTGCCTGCACTTGGCTGAAATTCCTTGGGATTTCTTGAGCAACAGCACTCCTTTCCTGCAGGACACAAGGGATAATCACAGGCCAGGATGTAAGACTCTATCTTTTGGTATTTTTGAGGTGTCACATAAAAATGTGCAATATCAGCCCCCTGACCTCAGCAATTTCCTTCTTCCACCCAAAGAAATCCTACACACAAGCTGTTTTGAGAAGCTCTCCCAGCCAGGAGCAGGAAGGGGCTTGGAGCTTGGGCCAGGATGCATCCTGCTCCATTGTCCCCTTGGGAGTTCAAAGCCCTCCTCAGCCAGGCATTGGGTGTTATCTGCTAAAGGACCACAGGACTTGGGCACACAATAACTTGAGCTCTTCCGTGTTAGACAACACAAGCCAGAAAGGTTTAGGAGCCACAGGAGTGGCTCTTTGCCTGCTCCTCCTGGGTGCTTGCAGCTCTTCTCCTCACTCCCCTTTGCCTGCCACACCACATCCCATCCCCTCACATTCACATCACTCCATGCATCACCCCTGGACAGGAGCCAGAATCTACAGCAGCCCAGTGATCTGCATGATTATCATTTGGGTACACAAACCCATTCCTCTTTCCAGGCCCTCAGCAGTTTTCCTCTCTGCAGTATGGTCTCCTTCCAATGGTCTGGTCCTTCCCAGGGGGAGTGGGAGATGGATGGGAGGTGGCTGCAGCGCTGGGGAGGTTTACTGCCGTGCCACCAGCAGTTCTCATGACAACTGCAGCCCCGAGCCCCAAGGAGCAGGGACCTGCATCCCCACCCCCACCCCCAAGGCCTCATCTTTGACCTCACAGTGGTTGTGACACCCATGGCCAGTGATGAACTGCTCCCTGACTGTGTTACTGCTCAAGTCTCACAGCAGCAACATCTGGTTTGCAAAGCCATGCAATATGCCAGCAAAATTAAACCCATCTATCAAAAAAGCAACAATGAAAAGCCAATAACAGCTAAAAGCACCAATAACAACCAAACCCCAGGCTGAGTTGTTATGTTACAAATGAGGCAGCAAGGACTGACCCTTCCTAAAGCAATTCTTTTTCTGTGCAACCACATTACATACAGGCAGAGTAAAGACATGGTCCTAGAGAACACAAATCTCTGCTGGTCTTTGCTGAAGGTTTGTGTTCGGGAGAAACTCCATGAATTGGAACACTCAGGTTGGAGAAGAAATGAGCTGAGGGCTATGAGAGAGCTCTTGGACATTCTGAAAGGTGTAAAGGCAATCACTCCTGACACTAAGGATGGCCTTTCCCAAGCAGACACATTCTACATTGGAATTAGCCATAACGAGATGCTGCAAAAGCAAAAAGTATAAATGGTCCAGAGAAGTCACAGAAGTCCTATGCCTGGAGGTGTTCAAGGCCAGGTTTGATGAGGCTTTGAGCACCCTTATCCAGTGGGAGGTGTCCCTGCCCATGGCAGGGGAGTGGAACTGGATGAGCTTTACATTCACTTCCAACCCAAACAATTCTATGATTCTCTGAATCATTCTGACCAAATTCATGGTCGATGAAATAAATCGCTGGCAATGAGATGTTTAAGTCTGAGAGCCACTTCAGCCACAGGGAGTCCCAATCCTGCTTGTTCTCAAGTGGGAGGAGATAAAAGCAGAAGGAGCCCTACAAACCATCAGCTTTCATAGACTTGTCTGTAGATACCTGATACCAACCACCATCTGGAAGAAGGTGGCGGGCTGAGGGGCTCTTTGCCCTGGTCAGGTGAAGCTGTTCATAAAGTGTTTAGTTCAGGGCCATCTCACACATCACCCTTTCCCCCCCACACACGCCAAGATGTGGTGGTCTTATGTTCTGCATTGGAAACCCTACAATGACAGAGCCATCGGGAAGCACCTGAACCCCTGAAAGGTGCCCCCCTTCCCCACTGCGTGCCCACTCTGTCCCTGTAACACAGCCTCCTGCAACTGCAGCTGCTGTGCAGCAAAAGCAGGAGGGGCTGAACTGGTAGCAGTGGGGTGAGGGCAGCGGGAAGGCCGTGCTGACTTCTCTTTGCGTTTTGATAAGTGGTGAACTCTCTGCTGTGTCTTCCCAAGGAGGAGATCAACCCCTTTTGTGGCGAGGCTGCAACAGAAAACCTTTCTTCTGTGCCCAGGAATGAGCACGCACCTCTGCTGCCAGGCTGGCGGGCAGGGACACGCCAGGAGCCCTGGGGAATGTGCTACCACAGCTTTTGGGAGATTAATTAATTACAAAGGGCATCTTTCATGGATGTAAACAGTTGCCTGGAGGCCTCCCTCTACTAATGGCATCTGGGTTTTATTGCAAAGGAGCCACTTGAAAAGACAAGAACCACAAAAATGTTTTTGGCAAGAGCAGCCACCAGTCGGCCCTGCCAGAATAAATGGATTCTGTTATTTTAATTTTAGTAGAGCTCAGGGCTTTATTTAATTACTTAATAGGAGAGGAAGACCTTCCTCAAAGGGAGCTTTTTGGCTATGCATGCATACTCATATCTGGCCTTTTCCAGCTCTGTACTTTCTTCCCAGAAGTCGTGTCCAAGACAGCTGTACCCACGTCTCTGCAAAATCCCCGGAGGCCTTCCCCACCCCAATGGGCTTCACAGGACTTCATTCTGTTAGTGCAGTGGTTTGGGTTTGTCCTCCTTCAGCACTGCTGCAGCAAACCCTTCAGCACCCAGCCAGGGAGGGAGAGATGCAGTTGCAGGGTTGGCTCCCCAGGGTGCCAGGCTGGGGTGTGATGCTGTGCAAGGGCTGAGCACCAGGTGGTTGCAGGTCCCAGTGACACATGCAGTGCTGCTCTGGGATTTCCTTACAGCTCCTGGTGTGCCAGTCCCTGACATCAGCACTTTAGTACCGGCGTCACATAAGGACATCCCACCAACAGTCTCCCAACACTCAGACACTCCTGGCATAGGAACTGATCTTTAATGTCGTATTTACTTCGGCTCTTATGTCTCTTTATGATGCCTTTAAAACATCTTTAAGTTTCCCAGGGCAAGCAGAACATTGGCTCAGCCATGGAAAGCGAAGTCCATGAAGAAGCCATCTGATCTTGAGATCCTGTTCTTTGCAAGAGCACAGCTCTGGGGAAGAAAGCATCACTTTATGTCAAGAAACCAGAATGACATATCGGGCTCTCTCTTTACAAGACTGAACACCCAAAGGTTTAGTGTTTCTGGCACTTCAGCCTGAAGGAATGGATGTAAAGATATGTGTTGCTGGTGTTTGCCACTAGCCCATGTTGGGTGTCTCCTCCACTCCATCAGGAGCAAGGAAATGGGTTAAACCAGCTGGTTTGCCTCAGCTGCCTTGTGCTGCTGCCCCACTAACTCTATGCAGCAAAAGAAGCTGGTGATCAGCGAGCAAACAAGCACTGGTTGTTCCAGAAATGAGCTTTGGGAGGACACAACCTGCTCACATAGCAGGAGCAGCCCTGTGCTGCTTTTTCCCACAGAGGTGGAAGCGACCTTTAGTCACTGGATCCAGAAAAGCTGAGGTCAGTTTGCTGTTTGTAGTCCATCTGCTGCTTTCCCCCCAGCTGGACCAAGCCATGTCCACTTTAGATGATGGTTGGTGTTAGTGTTGGGTTATAGGTTGGACTTGATGATCTCAGAGGTCCTTTCCAGCCTTGTCATACTGTGATACTGTGTGATACTGTGATACCTGCTGGGCTCCTCGGCAGCACGCGAGCCATTAAAAGCAGCTGGAGATGGACCCACTGCAAGGCTTGCCCACCTAAATCTAGTACAGATCTCTCCCAAAGGGAGGCTGAAGCTGGCAGATAAGGGCAGCTCTTCTCCAGGCCATTGCAACCCAGAGCAATAAATAAAGCTGCTGTGATTACAGCCATCAGCCCCACATGCTCTCGGGCCCCTCGTCAACCTGCCCCAGTCACAAGCTACAGGCGGGACTCATCTCTGGTTTCAACCCCAGGAGGTGAGAGGGCCTTCTCTCTGGTAGCCCCAGTATGATTGTTTTTTAAATAACCAGCCTGTCAGAGCACAGCTCTCCAGGCTGGCTGCATTGAAATGATCACCCAGAGCAAGGTGTGCCAGCCTGATGTGACAGAGAGGATTGATGGTGTCATCTCCCACCCTGTGCGGGGTCTTGCACACTCTCCTCCATCAGAATGCACAGCTAGGGCTGCCTTGAGCTCATCTGTAGCAGAAAAGTGAGTTTGTGCACTGCCTGATACAGCAGGATCTGAGGGAATGGCAGGAAGATGTGCCAGGGGAGGGCTAGGTTGGACATTAGGAAAAGGTTCTTCACTCAGAGGACTGGAACCCCAGGGAAGCAGTCACAGATCTGAGCCTGACAATATTGAAGAAGCATTTGGACAATTCCCACAGTGTAAATTTTGGGGTTGTCCTATGCGGGGACAGGAGTTGGACTCGATGGTCCATGTGGGTCCCCTCCGAGTCAGGTCCTTCTGTGATTCTGTTATTCTGTGGGCAATTGCAATACAATCCAGGAGGAGGAGGATGCAGAGAACGGGTCAGGACCAGCACTGGATTTTGCAGCTTGCAGCAACGCAGCTCCTCGGTGCTGGAACAGGGAAAGATCAGTCCCTGCTTGGCAAACGCTGATGTCCTGGTCCCAGCACCAGCAACCCAAGGGACACACTCAGAGCATCCCCGGCACGGTCACAGCTTCACTCGGCGCAGGAGGGGTGAGTAGAGCAAGGCTCCAAGAACCCCAGCAACCACAGCAGAGGTACAACCTGCAAGTGCAAACCCACCATCAACCAAGTCTTGAGATGCAGAAAAACCTTCAGCCTGGGCACCTTTGTGGCAGCAGCAGCTCGGGGATGCTGCCCGTGGCCCTGGACAAGCCTGGTGCACTGCTGGGCTGACTTAGTGCTCTCTCCAGCCTCTTGCAGCAGCACAGAGGCAGCGACAGAGGAGCTGATGTCCACCCTTACCTTTGGCTGCATTCCTGCAGCCCTAAAAGTGCATCAGCCAGGAACCACCTACCACATAAAGGATGGGAAGGAAGCAGAAACATGAAGCTGGAGTTTTGCACAGCCAATTTACAGAGTTAGGCTTTCCCAAGCACAGAATCATGAAGTTGACTTCAGATGTCAGGTTCTTTCCATTTCACAGCCATCAAACTGCAGCAGAGTTCTGAGATGCAGAAGATGCAGAAGGGAGTTGCACCCCAACACCTTGTCCGTACAGCCTGGGGGGCACCTTGGTCCAGCCTCCAGGTGCCTTTTCCATCTGAGCCAAAGTCTGAACTACAAGTCCAAGCAGTGGGATACATACAAAGAAATGGTGGGAAAAGAAAGCAGATTCTAGGGTACCCAGGGAGACTCACTGGGATGTTTCCATGGCTCGAGGTGAGCTGCCACTGAATGGGACAATAAACACCTTAGAGCAAGCTTACAAGAGGAATGTTGGGGTTTTCCCACGCACGGACAGGAGTTGGACTCGATGGTCCACGTGAGCCCCTTCCAACTCAGGACACTCTGATTGTTTGAAACCTTCACGCTGATACTTTTTGCCCTGCTTGACTTAAACCAGATGCATTTTGGTTTTGCTCCAGGGTTCAGCTGGGGTTCAGAGCATCCCAGCCAGCAGCAGCGCTGGGAAAGGAAGTCTCTGTGGTGGCCAGTGCTGTTATTAAGGAAGTGCCACCAAAGAGGTCATCACAAGAAAAACTGTATCAAAGAAATGCTGCTCTTTCCAAAAGAGTCCAACTGCTTTGCAGTCTGCTGCAGGGCCTTGAACACCATGAAAGAGACTTTCTGGGAAGGAAGGGCCAAATCTGCTCCCAGAAATGTAACATGGGGTTGCAGGGAGGATCAAACTCTCCTACCAGGTGTCTCCAGACACCTGTCTGGAGCTGTGCCCTTGTGCCACAAAGTGACAGCGTGGTTAAAAATGAAATCATCTTGTCTGTGCAAAATGATCTGGTCTGTCTGTATGGGAGGGAAAGGAGAAAAGGAGAAAAATAACCATTCCTTTCATCTCTGGGAGCAAGTGTTCAAGGCCTGGGGGGGGAATTCCCCTCCATCAACCACCTGAAAAACCAGGCAGTCCCACCTGAGGGTGTTTCGTGCCTCGCTCCCTTGTGTGCTGCCCTCTGTGTGTTGGCTGCTACAGGACTGCCAGGGATGCTGTGGCAAGGCCAGGAGAGCAGAGCCAAGAGAGAAAACTCAGTGTACAAGGGGGCTTATTTCACCTTTCACTTCTGTACAGAAATGCTGCCAGAATTTGTGTCTCCAGGATGGGACATGAGTGTGATGGAACACAGCTGGTAGTCCCGAGGCAACCACCGAGCCTTCTCCAGCAGCAAGCTGTTGGACAAGGAGGCACCACAAGCACTGAGCCTTCATGCAGCCTCACGCCCTGGAGGTGCTGTGCATTGCTCCTTGTCCTACTGGAGCCACCAGCAAGGTGTCTTCTCTACCCACACATTTTCTCTTTTTCTTCCAAATAATTTTAAGCAGTGACCCTACAACAGAGATTTATAAAGAAATCAAGCCCTGCTTTCACCAGGTTGCCTTTGCCCCACCCTCGAGCCCACACTGATGTTCCATTACAGTGTGTGCAGGAGATGATTGAGAAGATGGTCTGGCAAGAGTGATAACTTGATGTAACCAGCAGCGTGTGTGTATATATGAATGAAAAAATGCTGCCTAAAGAGATGAATGTGTCCCTCCTGTGGGGCCGATATCTCAGCTTACGGCCTCTGCTGCCCTGGAAGTCCTAGCAAGGCTCTAATTTTGCTTTGATGAGTTGTAAGTACATGTTGGAATCAGTTGAGCCTCCTGCTTTGCCTTCCTTTAGATGTCAGGTGAAATCAATAAATGGAAAGATGCCTTTGAGGAGACATAAAAGTTAAAAAAAGACAAAAAGACAAACCCAAGAAAAGCTGTGAGGCTGAAGACGCTGGAAGGAGAGCGGCAAAAGATCTGAGAGGTCTGGAAGGGAAAAAGGAAATCACTCATTGTGTTGCTGGATGCAAAATCAATCTCCAATTGACAATATCAGAAACACACTCTTGCCATTAGTTTTAAGGAGGATGGACTGGGCTGAGGTTGGAGTAAAATATGAGGCAGGAATAGCCCTGGGAGAGGACAACGAAGACCACGGGTCTCTCCCATTCCTATCCATCCTTCTCTGGGTAAAGATAACATTGAGGGAAATCTGGGTGTTACTGGGAGACCTACAACACAACCATCTCCTCCCAGAGAATGCCTGCACCCTTGCAAGCCACTTGTGGTGGTGTCAGGGACCTTGGGTTTTCTCTTGGCTCTGCTCCTCTGACCCCACCGAACCACTGCAAACTGCGCAGGATGAGTGCAGCCCCTCTGCTGGGATAACCCACAGCTCGTGCCCTTGTCTGTGGTCAGAAAGACACCCAGCAGGACTGCTTCATTCCTACAAGGGCTAAATGGTCCCTGGGTTATTCGTTCCCCTGAGATCTGCTGAGGAGCCTCCTGCCACCTTGCCACACGCCCTGTACTCAGCTCAGCAAGGTCTCTCCCAGGACACAAGTTATTTACTATTCAAGTTTGAAACATCAAAGCATACACGAAAACAGGGCCTCCTTGCATTGAGCTGTGCTGGGATGAAAGGGCAGTTCTCAAAGTACACGGCAGGTATTGTCACTTTAAGGTGCATAAAAAAGACCCCAAGCCCTGGTTGCAGGCCCTGAGCATGGGCACCTTCACACCCTCACCTGCACCGGAGCCTGGGCTGCAGGGTGGTCACTGCTGGGTGCTGCAGCCACAGCCCTGCCCGCAGGCATCACTGCAGGGGATGAAGATGCCACCTTCCCGAATAAAATGCTTTTGCAGAGGCAGGGCCTCTCCTTCTCTGAGCCCCTGAATCAGCCTGGCCTGTGCTTGCTGCTGGCGCACCGTTAGCGGCATCGGGAGCTCCCGAGCCCGTCCTTGCAGTGGATGCCAGCATTTATCTGAGCAATCTTGGTATTTAGGTATCTCATTACATCTGCAGCCCGTAGCATCTGTTTCCACACTGTATCTGTCAAGCAACATCTTATCAGCAGCGCTGCCTTCCTGTCTCTCCCTCCTCTCCTTCCAGCTAATCTCGCTCTGAAGTTCAGGGGACGGCCGAGAGCCCCACACGGGCGCAGCCAGCGCTTATGGTGCAAACCTCTGGATAAAGGGCAGCTCATAGGGCCACAGCGACTCCAGGACATCGGCCCTGTCCCCACTCAGACCCACAGCAGCAACCAAAGACCCGCTCCCACCAGCAGGAAGGGTCTGTCTGGGGCAGGCTGGGACAGAGGGACAAGGCAGGCAGGCATGGTCATGCCAGCATCCATGCCCATTGCACGGGCATCCTGGCAATGGCATCTGCGATCCCAACGAGGGGGCTGCATTGGGCTCTTGAGAGGGTGCTCAGCAGACAGCTCCTTCCCCCCTCTAATTTGCAGCACCCCCCCAACATGACAAGTCTGGGAACAGCTCTGCTCCCTGCCACCAGCAAGATTGACCACTTCAGCATTTCAGATAAACCACTGCAGCAGCCTCGCTGCCTCCAAAAGAGGGACTTGGGCACTAAGCTGTCAGTGCCATATTTCTGGGAGAAACAGCTGGTGTCACCCCAACCCCAGAGCAAAACTAGGAAGGTTTCTTCTTCCTCAGGAGCTGGGAAACCCATCAAAGAAACACCACAAAGAAAGTGGCTTGTTTCAACAGCCCATTGCTGACAGCTCTGCAGGTGGATCTCTCATTCTGGATTCCAGGGCCGTGACCTTGCTCAGGAAGAACAGGAACAATCCCTTGCCAAGGGCAGAGGGGCTGCTGCCCCGCAGAGCTGCGGCCAAGGAGCCCCGGCAGGAAGGGCAGAGTCCCCAAGATAAGGGGTTCACAGCCCTCAAGAGCACTCCAGTACGAGCAGACCCTCACGTAACTTCACATGGGCTCCCCTGGCCCTGCAGCACCCGGGCTGCCCGTTCCCTGGGGCGTTTGCAAGGGGCAGAGGAGCATCTGGATGCGAGGAGAGGCTGCACCGGGGTCTCTGCTCAACAGCACCATCCCCTCGCTGTGCTTCCAGTGCTCAGCTGCTGCCTCACTGCACCACAACCCCCCCAAAAGGGAGATTGCACTGATTAGAGCTAATTACAACATGCAAGCCCTCTGCCTAATTGCTCTGATTAATTATTGATGGGCAGAGCTGCTGCTTTGAGGGCAACAGGTAAGCGGGGAGCCCTGCACTCAGGAAGGCACCTGATGGCCTCCTGACTCCCAGAGAAGATGATGCTGGTGGCGAGAAGTGATGCCGCTGCCCTGGCATCCCCCGACCAGGCTGGGAGAAGGAACTGTGCCAAGAGGCTCCCGAAAATCTGCTGTGCTGGGAAGCACATCTGGGCATCTCCTGGAGAGCACCAGAGCCTAAGTGCTATCGACAAGCAGGAACTCTCTGATGCCATTAGCCGTGCGAGCCATTGATTTTCCTTGCTGGAACAACAAACTCATCGGAGCTGAGGGAATCACCGGTGGCATCGCTGCTTCCTCCAGGCTGACCAGCTGGAGGGGGGTGGGAAAAGGGCATTTTGTAGTGGTTTTCTTTCCAGTGGCTAAAAAGCCCAGTCATTGCGATGCGTTTCTGTGTCCGCCTGGGAGGATGCTGGGTTCTGCCTGCTGGTATTGCTGGTAAATCTGGTAGGCAGATGGCTACCAAAAGCAAAACAAGAGCTCTGGAGCCCTTGGCCATAGACTCCTTTCCCATGTTTCCATCCTCTGTACAGCAGCGGAGACAGCAATAGGCACCATCTAAAGGGGCTTTTTCTGCTGGGCTTGGGGATGGCTTCATCAGCCATCTCAGCCACCAAGGAGTCCTGCAGTGGTTCCTCTGGCCTGGCCATGAGCCTGCTCTTTAACTCAGCCTTAGAGCTCCTTTTGAGGCATTCCCATCAGCTTTAGTGAGCGTAAAGTTTTGGGATATACCATGCCCTGGGAGCACAAACCCTGCCCTTTCTCAACAGTCCCAGATCCAGTGCTCATCACCTCCAGCAGTGCCCAAATGCATTTTTTTATCTCCCGTGTCTCTACATCTCGGTAGTTTCTTCAGTATCATTTGCCTTCCCCAGTGAGAGCTTCACCCTGGGGCTCCAAGCACAGGGCATGAGCCAATTGCCAGCTCCCTGCAGCACCAGCTCATTCATAGCTGGACATAAATCAGGCCCATGGTGGCTTCATCGTATTTCCAACGTAACTCCCAAATGAAAAGTGATTCCCCATTTCCCGGATGGATTTGCTTGGGTAAATCCAGGCTGCTGGTGGCTGATTCTGTTGGCTTTCTGGTGCTGCTTTTTATTGTAACTGTAGTGCCTCTTAATGAAAACAGACACCACTTCTGCTCTCTTCTACTGATGCCTCTATTATTGTGCAACTTGCTGATTCCGCTCTCTGCCACATTGTGCCAAAAGAAGCACCTTAGAGCCACTGAAAGGGGCTCCAGAAAAGCAGGGGAGGGGCTCTTGATCAGACGGGGAAGGGACAGGATGAGGGGGAACAGTTTTCAGCTGAAAGAGGGGAGATTGAGATGAGATCTTAGGAAGAAATGTTTTGCTGTGAGGGTGGGGAGGCCCTGGCCCAGGTTGCCCAGAGCAGTGGTGGCTGCCCCATCCCTGGAGGTGTTCAAGACCAGGTTGGATGGGGCTTGGAGCCCCCTGATCCAGTGGGAGGTGTCCCTGCCCATGGCAGGGGGATTGGAACTGGATGGACTTTGAGGTCCCTTCCACCACGAAATTATTCTGCTAGTATAACCAATACATAAAAATTATCAATAAAACAAAAATAAATAAAATAAAAATAACCTGAGACCTGCACCACAATTCTGATGTGCACTGTATTTCCTGTTCCATTGTGCCACACAGGCAGGTAGGCTGATCTTTATCCCTGGGTACTACATGAACAGAGCAAGAGATGGCACATGCTCTAAAAAGATTACGGAGTATAGAGAAGACTGAGAGATGAGAAAAAAAAATGGCATAAGTGACCCCACATCCAATATAATTAAACCTCACACCCGCTCTTCTACCTAAGAGCACCCCTGAAGTCTTCCATGTGTACAACTCCCCAACCATCCTCCCAGGCACTGCTGGTGGCCTCAGAGGGACTGGAGCTGCACCTTTCCCCACCTGCACCCAGCTGAACCCTCTTGATGGGCTCAGCCTTGGGGTACTTGTGCAGAGGCTCTGCAGAGAGATCTGGACAAGCTGGATTGATGGGCTGAGATCAATGGGATGAGGGTCAACAAGGCCAAGTGCAGAGTCCTCCATTTAGGTCACAACAACCCCATGTAGTGTTACACGCTTGGAGATGAATGGCCTGGTGGGGTGTTGGTTGGCAGCGGCTGAACATGAGCCAGCAGTGGCCCAAGTGGCCAAGAGGGCCAATGGCATCTTGGCCTGTGTCAGACACAGAGTGGGCAGCAGAACCAGGGAGGTGATTGTTCCTCTGCACTCAGCACTGGTGAGGCCACACCTCGAGTACTGGGGTCAGTTCTGGGCCCCTCAGTACAAGAAAGACATTGAGGGGCTGGAGAGCGTCCAGAGAAGGGAACGAGGCTGGGGAAGGGGCTGGAGAACAAGTCCTATGAGGAGAGACTGAGGGAAGTGGGGTTGTTTAGCTTGGAGAAGAGGAGGCTGAGGGGAGGCCTCATCACTGTTTACAGCTACCTGACAGGAGGTTGTGACGGGGTGGGTGCTGCTCTCTTCTCACAAGTGATGAGCAACAGGACGAGAGAGAACGGCCGCAAGTTGTGCCAGAGCAGGTTTAGACTGGACATTAGGAAGAATTTCTTCACTGAGAGAGTGGTCAGGGATTGGAACAGCTGCCCAGGGAGGTGGTGGAGTCTCCATCCCTGGAGGAGTTTAAAAGACGGGTAGATGAGTTTCTTAGGGATATGGTTTAGTAGGGAGACAGGCACGGCTGGACTCGATGATCTCGGAGGTCTCTTCCAGCCTTATGATTCTATGATTTGTCTGAACATTACCAACTTGGAGAGATACCAGGAGCTTTACACTCTGAGAGAAAGAACTGTGTGGTACAGGGAGTACCATGCTGCTCTCTCATACCTGGGGTTGCTGCATGGCTGCTACCCACGAGAGGGGTTTCATCTGCTGCCTCAGCCAAGCTGCCCCACCTCCTCCCGGTTTGTAAGGCCAACGAAGAGGAAAATGTGCAGAGGTTCACAGAGGGGATTGAGGTCCCCCAAATGTGAGGTGGCGCAGGCACAGACAAGTTTTGGCAAGTAAAACAGGAACTTCTGGGCCTGTACAGTTATGTCTGGATTGTGAAACGAAGGCAGAGATTGGACACAATCCATGGAGAGAGGAGGTGTGAGGGGCTGTTGCTTAGCATAAAAGATGGTTCCTAACTGAGCCTTGGTGAGATCTCCCCACCAAAGGATCACAAAGAGGTTTAGCAGGATGCTGTTAGGGATCTGGGACCACAGGGACACCTTGGGCCCATGGTGGGAGCTATAATCCTCTTTCCTCCCTTTTACTTTACTCTTTCTTTCCCTTTTCTCCACTCTGTCCATCATGTGCTGCTTTACGGGCAAAACAATAAAGTTACACTGTGTGATTGAAGTACAACCCCTCAGCATTTTGGTCGCCTTCCAGATCACAGTAAATGAATCATCACGAGTCCACTGACCGGACTGTGACAGGGGTTTGTACCACGGAGAACATGGGAAGCCCTGGACCCCCAAACCATCTTATGTCTCTTACTCAAGGATCTTCCAGATCGCACGTTTCAACCCTGACTAAGCAAATCACCTTAAAGAGGAAAGTGAAAGAACTGTTTATTATTGGAAGTGTCTCCCTCTCCAGGATTCATTTTTTGATAAATTAGCTTCAGCTTCATTACTTCGTGATATATTTCCCTTGACATTTAATTATACTTACCCCAAACACATTAAGCCAATCAGTCTGAACAGCTTCTTATTAATATGCAAATTTCTCTTTTGAAAAGCCATGAATCTGTGAAAAATCTCTTTAGGCTTCAATTAGGCCCATTTGGAAGTTTGGAAACCCCCCAAAACATCCTCCTGCTCCCTGGGGAGAGAGCACCAGAGGGGCTAAGGGAGCCCAGACCTAAAGACACACCGCGGTGCCCGGTTTTGGAATGGGAGAAAGGGATGCTGCCATCCATCAAAGAACCTCCAAAGGCCTGGAGCCATGAAGAGGAGTAATTTTTTTGTGATGAGGGTGGTGAGAGACTGTCCCAGGTTGCCCAGGGAAGTGGTGGCTGCCCCATCCCTGGAGGTGTTCAAGGCCAGGTTGGATGGGGCTTTGAGCCCCCTGATCCAGTGGGAGGTGTCCCTGCCTGTGGAACTGGATGGGCTTTGAGGTCTCTTCTAACTCAAACCATTCCATGGTTCTATGATTCCATGGTTCTATGATTCAAGGATGAAAGGTTGAATCCTGCAAACCAACACAGTGTTGACAGCTTATCCCCATTTCAGTCCTTCTCCATGGGAGCTGATGTTTCTCCTCTCCACAAGCCCTGGAGATAAGAGTGATCCTTTGCAGAGAGCCACAAAGTCTTCTCATCACTGGGAAGCTTCAGACGGGAGCTGCAGAAGATGTGGTGAAATCTCAGCCCAGTTTTCATCAAAATGATCAGGAATCTGGTTCCCCTGGTGCCACAGGCAAATGGGATGTGATTTGCATTAGGCAGATAAATTGAACCACACAATTAACCACCTGCCCTGGAACCAATTTACGTTTTGCTTTAAAGCATCACTTACAGCCTCTGCTCTCATATCTGTCTGAGTATCCCAGGATATTCTACTAAGAAACCAACAGGGAATAAATTAGAATCATAGAATCACTGAATGATCTGGGTTGGAAGGGACCTCAAAGCCCATCCAGTTCCAATCATGGGCAGGGACACCTCCCACTGGATCAGGGGGCTCAAAACCCCATCCAACCTGACCTTGAACATCTCCAGGGATGGGGCAGCCACGACATCCCTGGGCAACCTGGGCCAGGGCCTCCCCACCCTCACAGCAAAACATTTCTTCCTAAAATCTCATCTCAATCTCCCCTCCTTCAATAAAAAAACATCCCCCTCATCCTGTCCCTGCACTCCCTGATCAAGAGCCCCTCCCCAGCTTTTCTGGAGCCCCTTTCAGTACTGGGAGGCTGCTCCAAGGTCTTCCCACAGCCTTCTCTTCTCCAGGCTGAACAACCTCAACTCTCTCATCCTGTCCTCACATGGGAGGTGCTCCAGCCCTCAGATCATCCTTTCAACCTGCTCTGGCCTTGCTCTAACAGATCCACATCTTTCATAAAAATCTTCTTCACTGAATCATTCCTGTGATTGTAACAAAAGACGAGTACAGGTGTTAAAGCCCCAGTAGTCTTCAGCCTCCTGGATATGTTTCCCATGGGTTACAGCAATGGGCAAACCACAAAACTTCTTCAAAACCTTCCACTCTCCAATTCCCTCCAAGAGCCTTTCCTTGCTAAACTGAGACGACTTCCTGGGAGCTGCTGGGTACCACAACATCTTCCTGAGAAAAAGTGACCCATTTCATCCTATTTCACAAGAGTTGGTAGTTTTGCAAAAATACGAGTTGGTATAATTTGTTTTATAACTTACAGTTAGATGTTAAGATCGGAAATACATTGCAATCAGTGTATTGTATAAATAGTCCAATTTTGGAAAACAGCTCTCATGAGCAATAAAGAAACCCAATTTACTATGCACTATAATAAAAACATCTCTTTTAGCTTATAAATCAAACTAAAGTGAACAGATAAAGAAAAATAAACTCACCCCCCCTGTTTTTTGCCCGGGAGCACAAGCAGTGGCCCTGGGGGAAGGCTCGCCTGCCCTATATAAATGCATGCAAGAGCAAATCTGTTAAAAATTGTAGCTCCCACTTTGTTTTCTAAAGGTCCCAGTTTATCCTTCGGCAGAAGAAGGAGGGCTGGGAGAGGTCGGTGGGAAACACAATCCTTTCCTGTATAAACAGCAGAGCCTGTGCTGATTGTGAGTGCATCATATGGCATGTATTTTATGTGTGTATATACAGAGCGAGAAAAAGAGATTTTTCAAGCCAGTTAGAGACATAAAGTGATCTTATATCATCTAAAACCAACAGTCGTACTTGGACTCCTGGCAGTTTCCCTTGCAGCTGCCCCTGCCTCCCCGGGCCCCTTCCCCCATGGGCTGCTGCCGCGCGCTGCCGCCTGCCCCCATTATTTTTCACAAAGGCATATAAATCACTTTGGAAACTCTTATTATCTTATTTTCCCTCTGCTTCCCTCTTGTCTGTTTTGAGAAAAATTAATGCATTTGTCTCCAAAAAAACGTGCAGTCTCTATAATTCAGTTTTAAAACAAGCACAACTAGCAAAAGGATGGAGCTCGGCTGGGAGACTCATTTGTCATGCGAGTAATTGAGCCCTTCCCTTCGATTTTTCCTTTGGGTGTTAAAGACAACTGATGCCTTCCTGGAATTTGCTGAGGGCTAAGAAAGGTGGAAACACAGATGGACAGACAGAAAGAAAAATCAGGAGAGGAAGAAAGAGGAAGGGAAATGAAGAAAAAAAGGTGAAAAGAAAAAAGAGAGAAGAGGAAGAGAAGAGGGAGAGGAGAGGAGAGGAGAGGAGAGGAGAGGAGAGGAGAGGAGAGGAGAGGAGAGGAGAGGAGAGGAGAGGAGAGGAGAGGAGAGGAGAGGAGAGGAGAGGAGAGGAGAGGAGAGGAGAGGAGGGGAAGGGAGAGGAGGGGAGGGGAGAGGAGGGGAGAGGGGAGGGGAGGAGAGGAGAGGAGGGGAGGAGAGGGGGGAGGGGAGGGGAGGGGAGGGGAGAGGAGGGGAGGGGAGGGGAGGGGAGGGGAGGGGAGGGGAGGGGGCAGGGGAGGGGAGGGGGGAGGGGGAGGGGGAGGGAGGAAGGAGAGGGAGGAAGGAAGGAAGGAAGGAAGGAAGGAAGGAAGGAAGGAAGGAAGGAAGGAAGGAAGGAAGGAAGGAAGGAAGGAAGGAAGGAAGGAAGGAAGGAAGGAAGGAAGGAAGGAAGGAAGGAAGGAAGGAAGGAAGGAAGGAAGGAAGGAAGGAAGGAAGGAAGGAAGGAAGGAAGGAAGGAAGGAAGGAAGGAAGGAAGGACGGTGGTCACATCCTGATGCCTCTTTCTGCATCTGGCATCCAGTGACACCCCACTGCTTCGCCCCCACCCCTGAGCTGGAACACAAATCCACACAGTTCTCTGGACAAAGTCCTTCAGACAGTGGCATCTTCTTCCAAACCACAAAAGTCACAGCCAGATTTAAAATAATCCCCATCCTTTGTGCCGTGGGGTTCCTGGGCAGAGCAAGAGCCTCCCTCCAGGAGCAATGTGTGTTTCCAGGGCTCCTGCATGACTGTGGCACCCTCGCCACAGTCCCCAGGCTGTATCCTGATCTCTTATCAGCTCTGAGGCTGGATTCACTGCTCACACAGAGGAAGTCAAGAATAATCCCAGAAAAGCCACAATCAAGTGAGGACTCGGGCCAGCCAAGTCTATTGTTCCTTTGTCTCTCACTATATTATCTCTGTCCCCTGGGAGCTACATTATTGCCTGCAATATATAATGTGATTTGCTTGTTTTCGATGTCTGCCTCATTTTTCTTAGGCACAAACACACGCACCGTCAGCCATGCAGACTCACAGCAATGCACGGATTCTTCTCCTGGAAGGAGAGAAGACAGGTGGGAGAGGAGCAAGGATGGGAACTGAAGTTGGAGAGAGGGGTGGTGGTCAAGAAGCTGCAGGCCATGTGAAGGGGAACAAAATATAGTCTGGAAACTGGAAGGGCACAGAAAACCACTGAATGGAGGTGACTGGGAAAAAAAAAAGGTGTTCCTAAATTCTCTTCTCTCTGGAGGAGGAGAAATCCTGACAGACCTCAGAAACCAAAAATAAGGACATTGTGAGTGCAGGAACAGAAGTAGCTGAATTAAATGTCTGAAGTTGGAAGTAGGGAAATAATATTGGAAATAGGCAGCAGACATGGCAGGCTGAGATCCACTTGGGCCACATGGTCACTCTTGGAGAGTTCTGGATACCCTCATTCCCTGTAGATTATCATAAAATCAGAGAATAGGATCATAGTACCATTTAGATTGGAGACGATCTCTAAGCTCATCCAGTCCAACCATCAGCCCAACACCACTGTGTCTACTAAACCATGTCCCCAGCTGCCATGTCTACCCCTCCAGGGATGGAGTCTCCACCACTGCCCTGGGCAGCCTCTGCCAGTGCTTCACCACTTTTTCAATAAAGAAATTTTTCCTCATGAACCTCCCCTGGTGCAACTTGGTGAGGCCATTTCCTCTCATCCCATCACTTGTTACTTGGGAGAAGAGACCAACACCCACGTCACAACAACTTCCTTTCCAGGAGCTGCAGAGAGCAATGAGGTCTCCCCTCAGCCTCCTCTTCTCCAGGTTAAACAGCCCCAGGGCCCTCAGCCACTCCCAGAACCCCTGTTCCCCAGATCCTTCCGCAGTTCCATTCCCCTTCTCTGGACACAATCCAAACCCTTGATGTCTTTCTTGTACTGAGGTGCCCATAACCCAGGGTTCCAGACGCGGCCTCATCAATCCCAAATCCAGGGGGACAACCCCTTCCCTGCTCCTGCTGGTCACCCCATGGCTGATCCAAGCCAGGATGCTGTTGGCCTTCTTGGCCACCTGAGCCACTGCTGGCTCAGGCTCAGCTGCTGTCGACCAACACCCCCAGTTCTTTTCCGCTGGGCAACTTTCTAGCCACTCTTCCCCAAGTCTGCCAAGTTTTGTTGGAAGAGAGGAGATAGGCTTTCTCTCTTCCCTGCAGAGCAAAAAGCATCCTTACTCCAAGATATTGTTGTGGAGTCCTAAACAGTTACGAATTTTGGGGAAATACTGTGAAATGCACAAGACTGTTGGAGATGCTTCGTGCGTATTTGCGTGTGCATGTTTGCACATCAACAGAGAGCCTTATGAAAGAGCCAGACACCTCAAGGACTGCCTTCTCCCTTTCAAAAACAGAGGTTGTTTTTTAAATTATACCAAGAATTGTGTTCTTTATATATCACTACACATCTCTTCCTGCTGCATGGAAAAAAATCCTCTATCTGTATTATAAAAAAAGAGAGCCTGACCCCAGGCTATGATCTAAAATATATGGAGTCACACGAGTTTACCCTCATAGTTATTCTTCATCCTTCCTGTGCCAATTCTCTGTCCTTTTGCAAAATGAAACTTTAATGGCTGGGAAAGGGCTCCCTACTTTCATTCCCAGAGCAAAGCAGTCAAGTGCAAAGAGGACAAAAGTCTCCTAAAAATAGAAAGCTACAAAAGATTTCTCCTAGTCTCATTTGCAAGTTCTCGGCAAGGCAGAGGGTAGTGCTGAAGAAACTGTGCCGAGCAATCACACCTTGGCCTCCTCCAGCCCCAGTGTCTATTCAGGGATTTCAGCCAGAGCTCACGAGGTCGCGCATTAAGAGCTCTTTTCTGTGCTCAGCTATTCCATCTCCTCCCAGGGAATGCATCATTGTCTAAGCCGGTATCACAGATTCATCTGATGTATTTCAGGGTGCTTTAGTTGTAGCAGATCTAAATTTCATGAGGGAACTGTACAGCATCTCAGTGTGGCTGGTCCGTAGGCTGGGACCATCTTCACCTTCACGTCGTGATACAGGGAAGGTGGAAGCGATGTGAGGGCTCTTGCTTGGGTGTTAGTGTGGCACCAGGGTTTGTAAGGGTGAGTCCAGATCATGAACGTAAAAAAAAAAATCCAACAAAAAAAAAAAAGAGAGAAAAGGAGAAAAGTGCTTTCCAGAATATGAATGGATAAAAGAAAACCAATTAGCGACCTCAGCTTCATGAGACAACTTGAACCATTTGGATCCAGGCCAACAAACCCTCATCTTCCTCACTCAGCACCAAACTGGCACGGGCTGGGGTTTCAGACAGGCTCCTGAAGTTGACTCCCAGCCTCTCATTTTCCAGGGCTCCCCTGCTAAGAGCTCTTCCATGCAGAGACTGCTTAGCAAGACCAAACCTCCTCCCCGCTTCACCTCTCAGCATCCACAAAAAGGAGATATCCCAGCCTGAGCCTGTGCCTTCTTTCACTGGGCTTCCCCGGGAATGTGTAAGAAAATGCAGGAAAAACTGGCTCAGCTCATGCTGATTATCTTAAAGGTATTTTCCTGCCTAAATGGTTCTATGATTCTATGACACTCTTAACAGCAGCAGGGATTTGAAATCCATGCTGACCCCATGGCCCATCACAGCAGCCAGGCATTGCCCCTCGCAGGGCAGCGGCACCACTGGGACCCTTGGCTTGGTGTGATCTTTCCACCCCAATACAGGGTCAGGGGGGCTTTGAAAAGTGATTCTGTGTCTTGGGAGCCCAGGTCTCCCTGAGAAGCAGCGAGACATCTGTTCTTAGGCCACTCCGGAAAGCCCAGACGGCACCTTTAGGGATGAAGATTTTGAAGTGTGATCAAAGAGACTCATGGAGATAGCAAGGAGCACTAAATCTTCTGCAAAAGCAGAGGGAAAGCTTGTTAGCTATTCCAGTGGGGCTTTTTTCAAAGGAGCCTAAGGGAGTTGGGCACTCAGACCTCACTCAGAACGTATTTAGTTTGCAAACCCTGCGCTGGAGTAGTGCACAAGTGTGACCCCTGAAGCGTTACTGACCGAGTGTGTCTGTCTGAGTGAAAAGCTGAATTGATTCTGGCTGTGTTGGTGGCCTCCTGCAGCTGCTCCTTCTCCATGTTGGAAGGAGAGAGCTTGCTGGTGGAAACAGTGAAAGCACAGGATGAAGAACACACTGAAGCCTTGTGGTCTGTGCATTCAAGGGAGTGGCTGAGAGTGGCTCCAGGCCTGATTCCTTCCACACCAGTTAACGCAGAGTACCAGAGTAACATCCAGCTGGCTGAGCAGCGTTGATAGTCCTCGCCACCAGTTTTACCATGATCTTTAAAAGAGCTGCAGAAATTACTTATTTCATGAGTTTGGTTATTCTTCACTGTTTGTGCCTCTCTGTATTTTTTCCCTCCATCACCAGCCTTTTACAGTTAAAAAAAGTAGAAAGAAAACCCAGGGCCTGTGTTTCCCAGATGGCTGCATGTCCATGGTGTCTTAATCATCCCCACCACCACTGCTAATGCTATCATGGAGGGTTACAGCTCCAGGGAAGCAAGATGAGGAAGCCAGAAAAAGGCACAAACAATAAACAAAGAACCTGTTTGCATGGAAATGTTCCTCACGACAATGCTACTACTAATAATAACAATTGAAAAAAGGGCAGATGAGAAATGCACACCATGGTCTGGCCGCAGTGAATTCTTTCCAATCCATCCTGCTGGGTCCCTCAGCTTTTAGTTCATGTCCCCCAGAACCACACACTGGACAGAGAGCCCCATCCGTTGAGTCCCCGGCACAATGTAAATGGGGTTGGTATTGTTGGGAAACACAGCACACATGTGACGTGCTATTGTCCCTAATTTGATTAATGAAGCGATCACGCTAAAGGGGCATTCCACACCCCCAGTACCTTGTTACAAACCACACCAGGAACTTCCCATCAGAGCATTAATTCCCCAGTCCTTGCCTTTCCCAACCTTGTCAGGTAATTGTTTATGAAAAGATGAATGTATACAATAATAGTGGGTGAAGGGAGCTGATGTATGTGGTGTTAATGAATGAAATAATCAGTTTGGTAATAACTGGCATGTGTATTTGTCAAAAGGGAACCAGCAGGACATTAGCATTCTGCAGCCACCAAACCTTTATCTCCCGGGCCTGTGTTTGACAACCGCCCCCAGATAGTCCATGAATAAAATACAGAGTGGTACCCAGACATAATTAAACTGCCAATGTGGATGTACCTAAATGAACTTGATATCTTAATGACACTAGATAGCATGTGAATAATGAAGGCAGCATGAAAGGGATGTGCATAATGAACACAGACATCCCGGCTGTCGCTGAGGAGCCACCCAGAGGGACCATCCTTGCCAACAGCAGCTCCCAGACCTCCCTGTTAGCACACGGGGGACTGCCCGCACCCCCACGGCACGCTGAGGGGACCCGCGCTGTGGGTCATCCACGCTGGCATTGAGGGCAGGGCGGCAGGGACTGGTGTCCTGCACTGGTGGCCAGGTTGTGTTCATGGAGGATGGGGTGGTGCATGAGGGAAAGGGCTCTCAGGCCTGCTTGCTGGCACATCTGACCCTCGTCCTCCAAAAATCCTTTCCTTGCCCCAAATCCTCATGGATCCTGATGTATCTGCCCCTCCAGAGACCTCTGGCACATTGTTGTGCAGCAGAGATGTGACTTTAGGAGCACTTAACATGATTGAATTACCAGATATGTTGGGATTTTTTTTTCAGCATGTTTTCCAGGGAGAAGTCACTCCTTGGGGACCGGCTGCTAAGAAGAGCCTGGCCACTGGACGAGAAGCACGTCCTGAGATAACTCTGCTCCATGTGCAGAGCCACAACCCCTCCTCTTCCTCACCACCCAGAGACGTCAAGCCAGATGTGTCCTCCCCCAGCACCCATGGGCGGCATCCTCCCTCCAGGGGATGCTGGGCACCCTCAACAGACACTCAGTTGTCCCTACAAAGCTGCTCCAGCAGGTGTTTGCTCCTGAAAGACAAGTTCCAGCCCCCTCCTTTGGGAAGGCAACAAGCAGGGTTCACACACCACACCACCCAGAAGGTAATTGCCACTTACTGCTCTAACGGCTCAGATTTTAGCAGCAGATGAGCAACGTACAGTAAGTATCAGTCTTAATAAAGAAATAATAATGGGAAATTGGAGCATGAGCTACAGAGAAGGAACACTCCCCAGTTACGTGGAATACAGCTGTGCAGGCATTTGAGAGCAGCAGGGTCCCTGCCTGCTGCTGATACAGCCCCAAATACAATTGAATACAGTAAGTTCAGTGCATCAGGGAGTAACCGACTCCATACAGCTCAGCTTGCTCCACAAAGACTGAATCAACTGGCTGGTCAGAAAGTGCTGCAAAGCTGGCATAGGAAATGTGAACTGGAGCAGGTCCTATCTCCCTCTGAAAAGGAGAGAAAGGAAAAATGCTTAGCAAAAATGGAAAAAGTACAGCAAGTTTGGGGGAAAACATCTTAAAACCCAGAAGACAGCACAGCATGGACACCAAAGGGAGAGCCAACGCAGACAGCAGCCTGCTGGGTGGCACAGCTGGATAGGAGCAAATATTGAGATGGGTGAAAACACATAATTCCTTCTTGAGCCAGAAAAAGGGAAACAGTAGCACCAGCCTGGCCCAGCGTCCAGGAGAGCAATGGAAGGGACCTTCAGCACCATCCTGTCTTCAGCAACAGCAGCCATCAGCAAGATGCCAGAGAGACGCAGCCAAAGAGCTCTGGGTCCCAACCAAGTGAAACCTTCAGATTACAGCACTCTGCCCATTTACCACCTCTGACTATTTGCCCTGATTGCCCATTTTTAACCGTTGCTTTCCTTCCAAGGAAAGACATCCCCATGGTGCCCCCTCATTAGACAGTAATGGTGATTTCATTAGATTAAATAACTCCAATGAGCCCCAGAGACCAGCAGCACTTTAAACACAGAGCCTCACAGTTAGAATTACTGTTATTTAACATTGATTAGATTACAAGGCAAATCAAATTTTCCCCCTAAACATATGATGGCTATGATTTGCCTAGCAGGAAATGCTAAGGATGGCATTCCTGGAAAACCATACTGAGAAGGGTATCATGCCTGAGTCAGCAGTGTTGGGGACTCAAGGGCTTGTGTCTGGAAGTCCTACTGAGAGCATGAACAGGACTCGGGGGTGGCCCATCATCCCTGCCCTCACTTCACTCAAAAGCCCAGGGTGTCAGGTGAACCTCAATCTGCCGTTGGCTTATCACCCCCTCCAGCAGGAATGTCACCAGGAAATAATTGGACCCCTTTGACCCACAGCCCTGCCATGGATGAAGTCATTAATCACTCCTTAAAGCTCCCTCCTGGCCCTTTTTTCCCTGGGAGCCTCACAGCTCCCAGCAAGGGATACTTGCCTGGTGCCTGATCTGAGTTGAGAGAAGGCAGGGACAGCATGTGGTCTCTCCCTTCTCCTCATCTCCAGGATTCAGCTGGAGTCTGTTTTATGGTTCTGGAGACCTGAGGGCTTGGAGTGGGCTGGGAAAGATTGGTCAGCACAGGAGCATGACCATCTCATGGCTCCACTCTGAAGCATGGGGGTGTGCTAAGTGCCCCCTGCGTGAGGACAGGGCAGGGAGGGGATGGCTTGCAGTGCATGGTGCACTTCCTTTCCAAGCCCTTTCCTAGGGTATGCTGTGCATTTAATGCCAGGCTGAGGAGATCAGACAGGATGGCGCTTCCTCTGGACCCCTTTGCTGATGTATCCTTGAGAAGCCAAGGGGTCAAACAACTCCTAAATGTATTCCCCACCCTGGGTAGGGCCAGGGATGCCAGACACCCCCAGCAGCTGCTGGCAGGCAAGAGCACAGCCCACTCTGACTCCATCAAGAGCAGCCTCAGCTGCCGATGCAAAACTTACTGATCTGGTAAATCTGACTTTATAACGGAGATGTCCAAGGAAAAGGGAGGCTCCAGGAAGAGCTGGCTCCCAGCAGTCAAGGTGACCATGAGCAAAGGCCAGACCCAACAGAGCACCCACCCTGTGCTGACCACGGGCTATTCAGCAGAAGGTCCCAGGGATGAAGGGGAGAAGGATGCATGCCTCCAGACATGCTGAAACAACCAATGGGCTCCAATCTGAGACCAGACTCCTCCACCCCACTCACTCCTGGGTGTTCCCGGGGGGGTGATGGCCAGGAAAGTCCCTGGGAGCGGCCACAGTGAAGCAGAGCTCTGTAGGTCACCCAGGCTCAGGTTCCTTCACCAGGTGAGGGTTTACACAGCTTTAACAATGCTGCTGGATTTGGGTAATGAAGGCAAGCGCTGCTTTCAGGGCTTTAATAAAATCCAGAGTCACTCTTAATTTTAAGCCAGATTTACTCCAGAGGAAAGACACCCAAATTCCTTCCCCACCACTGCAATCACTGCCCCAATGCTTCTCCCATCTACTTTCCCAGGGCTATAATGTGACTGAGCCCAAGGCAGCTCCCAAGTGAGAGAGGGGCTGGAGACATTGCTCTGGAGTCAGAGTCGAGAAAGCAGCAGAACCTCGTGCTGGGGAGAAGCTTTCTATTGCCCCAAAATAATCAATAATTTAAAAATCGAGTGTTGCATAGCATATTTCTCAAGTATCAAGGAATCCACAGACACACCAGGAAACGAGGTTTTATGTCTGGCCTGGGGAAGCTGGTGGGTGTCGACGGATAAATCAAGCCCATGACTTCTCCTCTTGACTCCTACAGGAAACTTCCTGTGTGTGGGGAAACACCGATTTCTTCCTCCCCCCTCCGTTCCGTGCCGTGGAGGCAGCGGGTCCCCACGATGTGACGGAGGGCCGTGACACCCCGCAGGGGCAGGGCAAAGCTCAACCTGGGCAAGTGCCAAAGGAAGCAGCTCCAACGCCTCCGTGGGCTTTGCTGCCTGGGGCTGTGCCTGACCCTGGCACTGGAGCTGCTCCAAAGCAGTAGAACGCTGAGCACTGCATCCGGGTCAGGCTGTGAGGTCAGGCTGTGAAGTCCTTTCTCGGCCCCTTTGGAGGCTCCTGGGTTGACTGCTCGTGTGTCCTAAACTCTCTTTCTGAGGCTCTTCCAGCAGACTTAGTGCTGCTGGAAGCAAGGTAGGCAGAACCAGGAGCAAACAGCCGGAGAAGCATCCCAACTTGTTGCAAAGGCAACTCTGGGGGCTGAGAACTTCCACCTCAAACCCGACTCCTGTGCTGGGCTGAGTGGAAATCACACGCCATGCAACAGTGAAACCTGATGTAACTCTGTGTCTGACCATCTGCACATCCTCTGCCTGTGGTTGGAGCAAACACAACCCGGAGAGGGCAATGATGGGCGGATGGATCCTGGTGCTCACTGACTGCAGGAAAGCCAAGTCCCAGACCCCCTAGAACCTTTACCCATGACCTCAGTATTTTCTTATGAGCTCAGCAGCATAAGCCCAGTTCACAGATGAGGAAACTGAGGCACAGGACAAAACAGGCCCTTACTCAACACCACGCAGCAAGGCTGAGTGTGTCTCAAATCCTCCTCAGCTGCCCTGGACATGATACAGGAGATGGGCAACACGCTGTCCATGCCATGGCAGTGCCCACGCTGCCTCTGGGAGCTCAGCTTTCCTGTCACTGCAGTGCATAAATCCCAAAGGATGCTTCAGAAAGTTCAGCCAGGCTTACCCAGCTCTCACCAGCCTGTAAGGGGTAAAGGGTATCTTTCTTTTTTCTGGTATGAATGAACACAGATGCACACACCCTGGCTCTTCAGCGTAAGAGCTGACCAGGTGCAGGCGTTTGATGGCCGTTGGTACTGAAGTGACCCAGACCGTGGGTGCAAAGTGCAATGCCCTTTTCTCTGCTATCATCCACCAGCCACTGACTGCCAACCAGAAAAGTTCATCCCCTCTCAGAAAGCCTATGCAAATGACACTGATCGTATTTTTCCTTGATAACACTTATGAGAACATGAACCTCCCTGGGTTACCCCAGCATCCCCCTGACCCACAGGTTAATTTCTGTGCCAGCAGCAGGAGCAAACCCATGGGTCCCTCCTAACTGAGGCTCAGGTGCTCCCTCAGCTGCTCTTTGCTTCTGGGCCTTCATGTTTAACAACTCCTGATGCATCTTTCTTTGTTAAGCACTTCTGGAGCCCTTTTAGAGCTTTTTAGCCAAAGCCCTCCCATGGCATCCAGTTTCATAAATTAATTCAACGCTGTTTGGAAAAGTCCCTATTTCTGCTTCTTTCCAACGTGTTGCTGACAGTACAGATGGAGACATGAGAGGGATGGCTGCTGCCTTTGCAGTCACCCCATGGAATCTCCCTCTCAGCAGCTTCTGGACCCAGGCTGCACAGAAAGTCTTTAGCAGAGCTCAGAGCTCCCTTCCCAGGAGGGTCTCACAGCTCACCGCCACTCGGTAACACAGTGCATGAGTACAAGGGAGGAGGAAATGTGAGATGGACATTGAGCACCCAAGGAGATGAAGAAGAAACCAGCTGGACCTGAGGAGGCAGCCAATGCTGCAGCAACAGTGGAGCTGGAGGAGCAACGGCCTCCAGCCCAAACGTAGGTGGAAAGAACTTCCCCAGGGCCTGGTAAAGCTGTGTCATCTCCAATGTGTCAGCAAAGCAGGAAACTCAGTAAAGCAAACCCCATCCAGGTTGGGGAAAAATAAACCCCAAGGTATCTGTGCCTCTGTCTGCACACCTGCCTGTGCTCAGCAACTTCCTCCTCCTCTGCTCCCAGGTGGCCCCACCCTGCCTGGGAAGCTGGTTGGGAGAGGACATCCAGGGCAGCCAGACATGTGGAACCAACATGCACAAGCCAGGTCTCACCAAGCCCTTCCCAGGAGGTGGCTGACCAGCAGGAGACCCCAAATCATGCTCCTGTCCCCCAGCTCTGCACATCACAACCTGTGCTCTCCTTCCTGCATGCAGCAAGACTTGGCTTTTGATTTTACCCGTCTTTACAGATGAAGGAGGAGCTAGGAATCATTGTCACCCAGGTAAAGTACTGATAATCACCAAACAAACATCTATAGCCAAATATTATATTTACCCAGCACAGTTCAGCAGTGCACGAGGACAGGAATATTGCACAACAGAAGCTTTATCCTTTGCTGTGATAGGCAGCCTTTGCACAGAGCAAAACTCAAATCACCTTGCAGCCCAGAAGAAAGACCACTTCCTGGCCATCAAAAGCCAACCACTCCGAGCCCCTTGGCGGGTCTCTGCCAGCAGAAAAGTGACCTGCAGGTTCATGGATGGGGAACAAAGATGACTGGAGCCAGCTGAAAGTGAAGAGTTGATTTTTAGGAGCAGAGAATAGAATTACTTGAGCTGGAAGTTAGCTCGGACACAGGAATTTGCACCCTCAACCTTTGTTAGAAGAGTCAGGGGAACTTTCCATGACCCTCAGCACAAGGAGCAGGTTGAGGAGCAGACCAGCCCATGAGGAAGGCAAATGCTGCTGAGGGAAGTTCAGCACATGCTGAACACCCATCATCGATGCTTGTACCAGACAGTCTCCCTTCCTATCACGGCCAGGGGGACTTACAAGAGCAGCATGGATCTAAATGCCAAGAGGTCCCATGTGCTAAGCCTAACTCTGCCGTAGGCTCTGGGTGCTTTTCTGCCTGTTTCTCCACGGCCAAGTGAAGCATCCTCCATCCCAGCAGTGCTGCTGATGGTCAGGGCACTGAGCTAACACAGCCTGTCAGACCTGGAGTGGGTGGCTGTGCCGTGGCTGTGCAAATACCTCCTCGCAGCATGGCTTTGGAAAGTGAGAAGCACCACGGCTGAAGCCACTGACCAAGTGTTTGTGTCTCAGAGGAGGGAAGGCTGCCCTCCTCCTGGCTTTGGAACAGCACAGAGCCTCCTCCTGTCATCATCAGTTTAATCTACGCAAATCACAGCTCATTATTGGCACAATACCAATTGCACCCAGGGTAACCCAGTGCTTCCCCCGTTCAGGCCTGGGGACCCCCATGGGCACAGGTCCAGCAGGAGCAGAGGAAAGCCATGTCCTGCTGTGCTGGGTGACCTGAGGTTCCCTCAAACACCTTTTTATTGAGGCCTAAAGCAAGACTCAGCAAGGCAGAACCCAGAGTCCAGGAATGTTTAAGACCAAAGGGATTTAAGGAGCAAATTTTCAGCCAGGGGAAGGACTCTGTAGCCGAAGTCCAGATGCAAGATGGGGAAAGCAATACCTCCTGCTGGCATGTTACAAGGGCTGGGAGCACATCAGCACCATGGGGTCAGGGGCCTGCAGCGTAGTTTTGGGGGTCTCAGCAGAGCCAGGTCATCTCCTCAGGCCCTTTGCACACCACTTCTCCCCAGCCATTGCATCTTCTGCCTTTTGCTTGCTAACCCGGAGCTGGAGGGGTCAGGACACAGAGCTTCCTCCAGGTGGGAAATGCAGATGTTTCCTCCCTCATTTTACTCTGAGCTGGAGCACGCAATTTTGGGCCCCTCTCTACAAGAAGGATATTGAGGGGCTGGAGTGTGTCCAGAGAAGGGCAACGGAGCTGGGGAAGGGACAGGAGAACAAGTCTTACAAGGAGGAGCTGAGGGAACCGGAGTTGTTTATCCTGGAGAAAAGGCAGCTGAAGGGAGTCCTCATCACTATCTACAACTGCCTGAAAGGAGATTGTAGCGAGGTGGTTGCTGGTCTCCTCTCAAGTAAAAAGGGAGAGGATGAAAGGAAATGACCTCAGGTTGTGCCAGGGGAGGTTCAGATTGGATAGTAGGAAAAATTTCATTATCGAAGGAGTGGTGAGGGCCTCGCAGAGGCTGCCCAGGGCAGGGGTGGAGTCCCCATCCCTGGAGGTATTAAAAAGACACACAGACAAGGTACAACACCACGAAAGCAGAAAGGAAATGTTAACAACAAAAGGCAACACCTGAGAGCCCAAAGACTCGCAGGAACACACACACCCACAGAAATCATCAGACAAACACAGAAGGCTAAAACAATTGGATGTGATATATTCCAATAAAAGGCTGCCCCAGAGAACAGGGGCTGCAGGAGAAAGACTTTTTCCAAAGGGCCATGTCAGAACAAATCAGCCTGGCTTTTTGAAATGTTCAGCAAGAAGAGATTGCACTAAAGAGATAGATAAATAAATAAACTAATAAATAAATAGCCAGCTTCCTACCAACGCATTGCGCTTGAACCTGAACATCTCTCACCAGGGGAAGGTGTGGGAGGGGTGGCTGTGGTCAGGTCTAATTGTTCCCATCCCAGTTTCCAGCTGCACTTGGCACCTGGAGCTGAGCAGTGCAGCCAAGGCAGGGGAAGCTGCTCCATCTTCCGCTCACAGCCAGGAGCCAGGCAGGATCCCACTGAAGGTGCTGTGCTGGCATCCACGACCTGTACCGCCCCGTGTAACGAAGGTGTCTGGATGCCTGCAGTGGCCCAGGTGGGACTTTCTTAGGAGACACTTTGGCAGGGCTGCATGACAGCGGGGAAAACAACCACATGAGGTTTCCAAAGCTTCCCTGGGGCAGTGATGGGAAGTTTCTCTTCTATCTCCCACCAGAGACAAACCCAGCAGCAGCCCCGGCCTGAGGGAGTTTTGGGCAGGAATCTATATAGTGTTGCAACAGAAAGAGTGCGTTGGGAATCTCCTTACTTCCAGGAAGCAAGAAGGATGATCTTGCCACGCATGAAGGGAAACAGTGATTTCTTTTGCTGAAAGATTTCCTCTTGCAGAATCACATCATTCAATGAAAGAAATTCCAAAAATAATTCACTTCCTCGAGCAACTCTATTTATATCTGCACCGCGGGCACCATCCTGCTCACACACACCCTTGCCCGAGGAGTCACAGGGGTGCAGGAGGGCACAGTTTGGAGGTTAACATGTTTAAATCCAAACTATGAAAAACTGAATTTCCCAGGAAGTGGGTGGTGCAGGAGAAGGGTAGAGACACTGGCCACGTGCCGGTCCACAGGATGGCCCCAGACCATGCCTGAACAGCTCCACTGACCCACATGGGGCTTTGTAACGGGGCAAGACCCCCAGCATCCGCCCCTGCAACGCAACTTTAACTGCAACCCAATCCACTTCCCTTCCATAATCCTGCATGTAATGAGAATTTGCAAAGATTTATGGCCACAACAACAACCCCTGCTCCCCCTCACCAGCCTCTGCTCTTTCCCTGCAAAAGCAGTTTGGGTTACCCCACGACTCTCCAGAGGGAAAGCATAATTAGCAGCTCAGGAGTTTTAATGCCTGAGTCAGGGAGGAGGCTCACAGGGGGTTACTCTCAGGTTTTCTGATCACTTGTTGTTAGCTCTGAACTCTTTGGAAAGGCTCGAGCTCCCTTCTACCTCCTCAGACCCAACTGCTCTTATTATAGATTTCAAACGGTCGGGGTGAAACCCCAGCTCGGCTGCTGTGAACAGACACATTGGTGACTGATCCTGGACCCCAGGCTCCACATAATGACTTCCAAAGGCAGCAGAGGCAATAGCATGACAAGGCTACACACATAGGTGAGGAGTTGCACGATACACCCTTAAAGGTGGTTTGAATGGGGAGAATCTGCTGCTTCTCTAAGCAGTACCACAATTCTTGCCATAAATGGGCTCTCACCCCAGCCAGCTGCAGGTTCATGCAGCTTTCCATGAGACTCAGCTCTATGAGTTTAGCTGACAACATCTTGGACAAGTCGAGGTCATATTTGCAAGATTGCTCAGCACCAGCAAGCAGGGCCAGGGGAGCCCCAGTTTCCAAGCACCCCAGGCCCAGGCAGAGCCATGAGGTTGACAAAGAAGGTGCTGATCCCCTCCAGCCTCCCGCGCCCTGCGGGCCAAGATGTGAAGCAGTACAAAAGGGCTCTACTGACTTCTGAACCTTTCCGGTATATCCCCACGCAGACCACAGGATCTGATGAGAAGAGTCCAATAAAACCCTTCGTACTTATTTGTTGCTTTCTAACAGGAATGGTGTTGTCTTCTCCTTTTATGCCAACTCAGGAGCTCACCCTCTCATCACGAACAGACACAAACACTGGATATGAACTCCTCCACTGACCAGAACACAGAAGTGATGTGCACAGAAGCAAAATACTTAAAAGCATCACCAAAAGTAATAACCCTTTGGGGTTTATATAGGCAGTAAGAGAGAAAAGAGCTCAGCCCCAGCTCTTGGCAGTTAGTTCCTGCGGGGCAGGTGTGCCTGGCCAGTGCCACCCACCAGGTGTGCACACTAGATGGCACTCCACCTCACCACTAGAGCAGACGCTCTGCAAGGCTACAGCACCTTGCCAGCAGCTCCGGTGGGCTTCACCTGCTTTGGGTGTTACTTATCCCACAACACAGCCCAACGAGCTCAGGCTCCATACACCACCTTATCTCTGCAGCAGAGAGAGGTGCTGCAGTCAGAACCCTGCTGACTGCCCCCTCCCTCCCTGCAGCACGGAGCAGTGACTACCCACCCACTTTGCAGATGGGCAAACTGAGGCACACCAAGGTATCTCCCTAGCAGTAGGGTGCCAGCCTTCAAACGATTTCAAACCTTTACTGACATGCCTTGGAGCACAGAAATCCAGAACACACACAGTGGCAGCTGCAAAGCACATGAGCACCAGGACCAGTTACTGTCTTTTTAGAACAGAGTCAGTGACCCCAGCCCTGATCTTCTCAGCATTTCCAGTGAGCTCCTCCTCCTTGCTGGGAAAGAACAAGGGAGAAAGGTTCCTTCAAACACCCATAGACCCATCTCACCCTCCATCTCCAATGACTCCCTGGCCAGGAGGCCCATGCATGCCAACCAACACACTCTCCATCGTCTTTACATCCATCTCAGCTCATCTCCACTTGCTGTTCCCAGTGAATTACCTGTGCTTTGGGGCCAAGACCATCTTTTGTTACCTTTTTATACTGCACATGGCAAAATGAGCTCAGAACGGGGAGGTATCTAATTACACAGCTAATAAATAAACAAGGATCTGGATGTGGTTGACCAAGGCTACAATTTCCAGATAAATTGCTGCAGGCTGTGTTTGATGCTATTGGTAATTCACAAGATGTTCCTAGGACGAGGAGCAGGCACTGCTAAACCAGATTTTCCTGCAAGCAGGCATGCAGACAGCAGGGAGTAGAAAACCCAAACTGTCTCCAACTCAATGTCCAACAGCACAACCCATGTTCTGGGCTGGGCACATCCTGAACACAAAGCTCTGAGGTTCCTTGCAAAAACATGAAGAAAGGTGGGGTGGAAGATCACTTTAAGGCAGTTACTGCTACAGCATCTCCCTCCTCCATAGGGTTTTGCAGCAAGGCCCTTCTGATGGCTGTCTGGTCCTGCTCCACCTTTCATGAATTGTACTCACACCCCTGAAGTCTCCCCTGGCATCATCCATCCTGTCCCACATGCTTCTATCCCATTTCCATGGTCACAAAGCACTCCCAGACTCCCTGGAATTGCGGTGGCCACAAAACCCCATGGACCTCCAGGCCATCCCCTGTTCCAGGAGCAATCTGATTCCTCCGATTTCACCATGATTTGAGGCACAGAGGCAGGGAAACATCACAACAAGGTGGGATGCAGCTGCTCACAGCTGCTGTAAGCACGCCCCCCTACACAAACCCTCTCCTCCATCCCAGACCTCTTCAACTGAGATGTGCTCTGTTCCCTTTGGCTCAGAAATGTCAGTGTTGCCTAGATTAAAAAAAAAAAAAAAACCTGTCCCAAGAGGACATTACTTAGGAGGCAGAACTCCCCAGCTCTGGAAGCATCAGGGAGGAGCAATACTTAGACTCTCTACCTGATGGAGTAACTTGAAATCATCTTTCATTTTCGCCTGGATCGGATGTAATGTAATGACATTCGCTTGGCTCCGCTCTAGTGGAATTGGCATCAGTGCTACAGAGGCAGGGAGATTAAAATATATGAAATAAATGTTCCTGGGATGACTGACAGACTAATGACATTCCAACAGGCAGCTCAATCAGCGCGAGACTAACAAAGGATCAGAGGGAACCAGCCAGACTCCCAACAGCACCCGCAAACATAGATTTTTTTTAACCTAGACATTTTTTTACTTGCGTGGCTCAGCCCCTGCTCCTGGAGCTCCTGGAGCCCCCTGCTCCTTTCCCAGGCTGCACACACCGCGCTCCGGGTGGGGGATGGCAGCTGAACTCTGTTACACCCCGTGCTCACCTGCTGTTGACCTCTGGTCACTCAATAGCCTCGTTGAGGGCTGGAGCTGAGATCGCCGTGCGGGGACATCAATGTGAGCACTGGGGGCTGCCCCCTCCCTCCTTTTGTCCCTGCACGAAGACAGGACTTGCAAACCCGAATTGAAGAAAGCTGTTTTCGGCACTCAACTTCCCTCGATACTCAACCCACGCATGGTGGTGTCACATTAACCAAATTAAAACCCTCAAATTGTTTTTTATAAAATCAGCCCTCGGTAGCTCAGCCGCCGCCACACACAGCACAGGCTGGAAGAGCAAAGTGATTGTTCCACTTATAGGACAGCATTTTCGTGCATTGCGTGGCACCCCATCAGGTGCCAGGACTTCCACATGCCAAGCCTGTGCCTCGTGAGCTGCTGCCCTACAGCGACCACACTTCCCACCGGCCGCTTCGGGAGCACCATCCTGCTGCAGCGGCCACAGCTCAGCCCGTTTCTCCACCCTCACATCATACAACGCTCACAGGAGCTGCTCTTTTGTTTCCAGGAGGAATCAGGGACCCCCTCAAGGTCGAGACCCGGCAGGCACCCTGCCATGCTCCTGGTGTGGCATCCTTGTGACAGCCACCAGTGACAATGGCACCAACCATCAGCTGGGAAGGCTGGTGGCTCTTCCCTGTTTGCAAGCCAGTGTCTCTGCAAACAGCCCAAGAGCTTTTTGTTCCCTTGGACAGGGTGCTCGCTGCCCGCGCCGGCTTCCTGAGGGCGCTGAAAGCCAACCCAACTGTTTATACCTTGTAATGATGCTGTTTAGTCTGACTGCTGGGAAACAGAAATGCACGTGAAACCTAAGCCTCTGATGCCAAAGATAAGAAATCAGGACCCCTTGCAAACATCTGGCCATTTCTCCAGCACTGAACCCTCAGCAAAGATTACAGCAAACCCGTGAAGAGAGACAGATATTTATAAATGAGTATTTATAACATGCTGGTAACTGGTTACCAGCAGGCTGACACCGCAGCCCTGCCACCGCGCCGGGACTCTGTGTGTTAGTAAAGATTACTCATACAAGCAAAACTGGCAAGATTAGGTCTCAAAGGAATAATCCCACACAAAGCATTCACTGTACCTCAGCCTCCACAGGGCTAATAAAAAAAAACCTCTGGTGAAATTCAGTACATCAAATACCAGAACAAACAAACTGCAACAATTAATGGCAGAGCTCACGTACCAAACGCTAAAACATAATGATTACACAAGCAGCCTGCAGGGCAGCACCCTGAATGAGTAAGAGCTGCCAGATCAAGGCCAAGCCTCTGGAAAACTAAATTCCCTACACTGAGGACCGTACTATGCTGTAAATGCCCACGGCTCCTGCTCAGTCAAGGTCTGCACTCCACGCTCAGGCACTGTTTCCAAAGCGGGTCTATCCCACCACTATCTGCTCCTCAAGGCTTCGAGAGCATCTTTGATAAATGAGCTTTTCTGCATCGCCACCATAAATTTCAGGAGATGCCATCCCAAAGCCATGTGTTTATTTTTCAAAGTCAAGCCTTGATTAAAGTTGTTGAGGTTTTTCAGATTCATTTTTAGTGTTTCCTCTCTGATACAGGGTCAGCATGTGGAAACTGGATAAGCACACACTAAAAATATAATTCTGTAGACAGCTTCAGCCCACACGAAAGGAAATCTTTCTTCTCCAAGAACCCACACTCTGGTGCCTGCAAAAACCCAGCGTGTTTCTGACACTGGCAGGCACACAAGGAAGCTCATCACTTCCACATGGGAAGACTTTTACATAAACACTCGGACTGCTGGTACTATGCTACTCCACATTTCCACACTGTCACCGCAACCTGAGCCCAAATCATCCTCTGTTCTCTTCTAATAACTGGGCTTAACACGAAAGCAAATCGAGCTCTGGGGTACCTGAAATCTTTTCCTTTTTCCTTGTTCATTCGAGAAAGCCACAAACACAGACACACTCCGCGAAAGAGCAGTTTTGCCCCACATCCTAAACAAGCCTTTCCATAGAAATCTGCCAGAGGACGCTCCTCTATCAACTTTAAACACACGGGGAAAACACCACTAATGAGAAAACAGCCCCTTGGCTTTAACATTTACTGTCTTATTTTAAAGGGGATACACCTTTTTTTTTGTTGTTTAAAGAAACACTAATTAATCGAAAGAAGGATCCCATCTACCTTTCTCCTCATTTCTTGCACAAGGTGCGCGCATGAGTTGCACTCCTGGAACTGACATTTTTCTTATTCATTCCTGGCTTGCTGTAACATTCCACACTGAGTCTAAGAAAGCTGCTTTTAACGGCTGAATCTCTGGGCTGGGAGCTACGATGCTTTGCAAGGCAGGGCGGATGGGGTTGCGGGGCAGCTTGGCTGGGAGTTAGGATCAGCCACAAGTTTTATAAAGCCCTCCTCTCCAAGAAAAGCCAGGGAGCAGCAAAATGCTGGGGGTGCTGTGCTCCCTCGGGGCGGGGGTGGGGAGGGTGTTAGCTCTGCCTCAGCATCCCCGTCCTGTGCCCAGGGCTATAGGGCACTCGTGCTCTTCGCATTGCCCCTCGCCCTGCAGGCAGCACCCCGGGCTGCGGGGTGCGTGGGGACACGATAAGGGGGACTGAGGGTCCCTGCATGAGGATAGGAGGGATGTGTTTGTTAGCGGGGGGGGCGGGGAATCGGGAAATGAGGAGGCAGGGGTCAGGGAGGGGGATCTGGGGACAGAGAGGGGCTGGGGGGGTTGGGAGCAGGGACCGGAGAACGCGCAGAGATGGAGGGATGGAGGGGAGAGGGGATGGAGGGGAGAGGGGGTGGAGGGGATAGGGGGTGGAGGGGATGGAGGGGAGAGGGGATGGAGGGGAGAGGGGATGGAGGGGAGAGGGGATGGAGGGGAGAGGGGATGGGGAACTGGGAAGCGGAGACAGGAGCTGGGAGAAGGGGGGAGGATTTGGGGAGCGAGAAACGGCTGTGCGGGTGGATGTGGGGAGCGGGTCCAGGGCTCGGGGGGCAGCGATGGGGCTCCGGGATCGGAAGCGCCGGTGCCGGGAGATTCGGGGGGCCGCGGTCGGCCGGCCGGGGGCACTGCAGTCCCGCCCCCCCCGCCCGTACCTGTACCAGGCGAGTCCCCGCTCGTAGTTGCGGTCGAAGAAGTGGGGCTCGGCGCCCACGGCGCGCACATCGGGGTGCACCCGCAGGAACTCCAGCAGCGCCCGCGTCCCCCCCTTCTTGACGCCCACGATGAGAGCCTGCGGCAGCCGCTTGGTGCCCTCGCCCAGCAGCAGCGCCAGGCTGCCCACCGTGACGCCCCCCGCCCCCGGCCGTCCCCGCCGCCGCCCCCGCTGCAGCAGCCGCTTCCTCCGCGCCGCGGGCCAGGGGGGCGGCTCGGCAGAGCCCCCCGGCAGCCAGCCCTCCTCCTCCTCCGGGGCGGCGGCGATGATGGGGCCGGGCAAGGTCTGGCAGCGGTCGGCTAGGCAGTAGAAGACGTAGAGGGACATGAGGAGGGAGCAGAGCATCACCAGGAACTTCTTGAAGATGCTGCGGGGCAGCGGCTCGGCGGGGGGGGGGCTCAGGGCCATGCTGCCCTGGCCATGCCCCGCGCTCGGGGCTGGGGGGCCGCGCGCTGCCGCATCCCCGCCGCCTCGGGGGGGGCCCCGGGGCAGGGGGGCGCCGCCCCTGCTGTGGGGCCGGGGGAGGCTCCGAGCGCAGCTCCCACCTGCGGCGCCGCCGCCGCGAACTTCGACGGGGACATCGCGGGGGGAGGCGGGGACATCGCGGGGGGAGGCGGGGGCGGACCCGGGGGCGGGGCAGAGCCGCCCCCGCGGGGAAGCCGCTGCCCAGCCCCTGCGCGGGGGGTGGGAGGGGGGGGCAGATGTCCCGGGGGGCTGTCCCGGGAGGTCGGGGGCTGTACCCGAAGCTGTTCCGTGCGGTACAGAGAGGTAGAGCGTGCGGGATGCTGTCCCGGTGGGGCACCAGGGATCCGGGGTGCTGTCCCAGGGGGGTGCAGAGGTGCCCCGGGAGCTGCCTCATGGGGAGCACAGGGGTGCCCGGGATGCTGTCCCGGGAGGTACGGGGTTGTCCCAGGAGGCTGTCCTGCGGGATACAGGGATGTCCGGCAGGCAGAGAGGAGATCCCGGTTGCCTACAGCTTTTCTCTAGGATGCTTACTCTGCAGCCACCCGCTGGGGCTGCAGCAGGAGATCCGCCCCGCGGACAGGCTCATCTGTTAGCTATACTCCGTGGGACTTTTCCGTAAAGCATGTTCAGTGCGATGAAAGCGTGGTGTCTGTCTGACTGCACTCTGTCCACCTTTCTGTCCATCCACTCAGATGTTTGAACTACCACCCTGTCCCCATCCCTCTGTTACCGAGCATAAATTCCTGATTTGCTCAGTGATCATATCCATCCCTACACACACAGATGCCTTTACATGGAAGAATAGTACCCCTTAAAATTGATGAAACCACTGGCATGCATGTAAAATACATTTGCAGGATTACAGCCGAGAGTTACACTAAACACTGTGCTAGTAGAGCACAGAAAGACCTGAAATCAGCTTTTCTCTGCTCACTCGAACAAATTACCCCTAGGCTGGCTGCAGGATCTGGCCTCCAGTTGGTAAGAAATATCTACAAACACACCACAATATTGCTCTCAGAATTTGCTTGTCTCCTTTGAGAGCACATAAAATGTGGGAATAACTATCAGCTTCATGCCTCGGCTGCCGGATTCTAAGGGTTTCATTATTTCATTGCCTGTGGGAATGTCCTTTTAATTTGAAATGTTTGTCATAGATTATAGAAATTTTAAACAAACTTGCACATGAAACACTTGACTTAGATCTCTTTTTTTTGCCTCCCTGTTTGGTGTGGACCTAGCTGAGGAATTAAACTTCTACTACTTGGAAATATTGACAAATTATTTCATGTAGGGGAAGGGGGAAATTGCAATGAATAATAATCAGCCATCTGCAGAGCTGGCTGGCTAATAAAAATGTGTTTCCAAATCGTAAACAGGCCAAAATTAATAACAAATGTTATTTGCAATGAATTATTCTATTAGATCTTCTCCCAGCTTTACGACATTTTTCCTCTCTAAGCAAAGAAACTTATCTTGAATCTATGGATCTCCAAACCCATACCCATCCCAGCTGTGATACAGCCAGACCACTTTATCTAAAATTAGTGAGTCTAATTCCAACTCGGCATGTTTGGTGACTTCAGGATACTGTAGCATTTCAGGTATTTCAGTGCTTCAATCTGCAAGCAGATGCCTGGTGTGGTTTACAAAAGGCTATAAGCAGGTTAGGCCACTAACACCTCTAGGCAACTCCTTACATCATTAGGAACCTAAATGCCTTTATAAATCTGTGCTGTGATCTGGAGCTCATTGAAGTCAATGAAAAGACTTTGCTGACATCAATGGGCTTTGGAGTGGGCTCTGTAGAAGGAGGGCAATCAATGCAGAGTGGTTTGACTTCTTCATGCTGGTTATTATGATACTTTTTTTCCTAGACACTTGGAACAATGCTACATTGAATAAATGGTCATTTCAAGCAGAGAAAACAAGAAAAGAGAAGTGAAACTTGTGTGAAAGGGTGCAGGGGGATGGGGCAGCAGGATGTGCATCTGCTGTGATTGCAGCACAGGACTCACGTTTGCTGCTTTTTTTTTCCTGGAAATATTGGTGAGAATCTCAGCTTTCCTTTCAAAAATCGCTAGTTGCCTAGGAAAAATATGACCAGAGTCTATTTTAAACGTTTCAATGTCTAGAAAGCAATAAGCCAAATATATCTGTATTTAAAACAGCCTTATGATATTTAAGGCAATCTTGTGATTTTTTTTCAGAACCTGACTCATTGTTTCTGCCCGCTGGGACTCCGACAGCCTCAGCAGCTCTTTCTGAAGGAAGGGGTCTGACTTGGTGAAAAGGGCAATATAGCAGTGAACAGTTTACCCCTCTGTACCCCATAGTGCTGCAAACCCTGCGAGTGTAGCTGTGAAGATGAGATTCCATAGAGGTTTGTTAACAGACTGGTTTTGTCCTTATTTTTAGATGAGCTTCTGTCAATAAAAAGACCATTTTTGGGGGGTAATGTTGTACTATAAAGCCAGAAAAACTGTGTGGCTGACGTCAGGACATCCAGCTCTGAGAATTTCCACCTCTTACCAGTTTTAGCCCTAATGCAAAAATCATCCTTCTCAGGGATAACAAGGGTTTTTTTAATGACCTAGAGGCTTGGAGAAAAAGGTGATTTCCATTTTACTCAACCTCTTACACAACTGATGTAACTTTTTCAGTGCAGCCTCTTCCTTCTCCCCTTACATTTCTGCTGTGCTGATCGATCTGCCTATTTCAAAGCCTCGCACTGCATCCACCACAGACACCAGCAAGCCTCTCCCACAGCTGTGCGGGATGTCTTGGGGTGCTGGGATCCCCCAGGGCCCAAGGGAGCCCTGGTGGGTCCAGTGGGCTGGTAGAGGCGAGTGCAGCTGTCCCGGCTCCCTCAGCTGCGCATCGTGCCCGTCACTCACTGCTCCCTGGCACCAGCCGTGCTGCTGGCAGGGACTCAGCCCAGGGATGGTCTTGGCAGGCTCTCCTCAGGGGACCTGTTTGCACTTGTTCCTTACTTTGCTCAATTGTTCCTTTCTTCTTTTATCTATTCATTGTTTTATTACTCGCTCCCTTCCTGCCTCACCCTGAGGGATGCTCTGCTGCACAAGTTGTTTCTGGTTCTACTTCTGAGAGCAAGTGAGGCTCTTCTCCCAGCGTGGCTGGTGCCCAAATATCCCTCCACAGCCAGCAGCACTCATTAGCAAGGTTTCTTTTTTTCGGATGGGTTGATTTGGGATGCTGTTTCATGGAATTCCCTTCATGGGACACCAAGGAATCAGATCTGCTTACCAGGAGAACCGTTTGGCAAGCAAGTCTGCAAAGGCTTAAACCTGGCATCCCAAACAGAATCATAGAATCACAGAATGGTTTGGGTTGGAAGGGATCCTAAAGATCATGCAGTTCCAACGACCTCCATGGGCAGGGACACCTCCCACTGGATCAGGGAGATCAAAACCTCGTGGAACCTGGCCTTGAACACCTCCAGGGATGGTGCCCAGCTTCCCTGGGCAACCTGGGCCAGGGCCTCACCACCCTCATCGTGAAGAATTTCTTCCTAATGTCTAATCTAAATCTTCCCCTTTCCTGTTTCAAGCTGTTCCTCCTTATCCTATCACTACCTGCCCTTGTAAATAGTCCCTCCCCAGCTTTCCTGTACCCCCCTTCACTTCAGGTACTGAGAGGCTGCTCTAAGGTCTCTCTGGAGCCTCTCTTTCCCAGGCTGAACAACCCCAACTCTCTCAGCCTGTCATCGAATCCTCTGTTGCTTTGGTGAACAAAAGCTGAAACTTTGCTTCCTCCATCTGATATTTCCAGGTGCTCCCATACAGTGGGGAAAGCAGCAGGGGTCTTGGCCGCATGCCTTGTGTGTTCTCAGCCCCTTGTCAGCCCCACTGGGACAGCTGTGTTTTTTCCCCTTTCCTGCTGACCCATGGGATCAGGGGTTAAACTGGGAGTATGGTGGAAAAGGGACAGGGAAGCCCGAGGCGAGTGTAGCTTAACAAGTGATTATAAGATCTGCAGGCAAAGGGAACCTCTGCCTGTCAGGAAGCTGCTGCTGAAGAAAACATCTCATTGTAGTAGAGAGATGGAGTATGGGACAGAGGAGAGGGAAACAGATTGATAACCGAGGGGTGATGTGACCTCCCATGGGCTCCTACAACAAAAGCCCCTTCATCTAAAACGAATGGGAACAATAGCTAACGGGGACAGGCCGGCAGCAGCCAGGATCTGAGAGCCTGGAGGAGAGGGAGGAGTCAGTGGTGGGTCCTGTGTTACCAAATCCTCTATTGATCCCCCCCGAAATCACACTGAAAGTTCAAGGACTTTTTGCCTTTAGATTTTAGGGTATGCATTGTTCTGAGAGCCTGGGAGAGACAGCCAGCGAGGTGTGGGTGGGGAAGGCTGGGGGCAGTGCCTCGAAGCAGGGCCATGGAGCAGCCAGGGATGTCCCCAGTCCCAAGCTGACAGTGGTGGCAGGAGGGCTGTGGCTGCTGACCTCATCTCATAGAATCATGGAATCATTAAGGTTGGAAAAGACCTCTAAACTCATACAGCCCAACCCCACCGTGCCTACTGAACCATGTCCCCAAAGTGCCATGTCTCCGTGGTTTTTTTGAACCCCTCCATGGATGCAGACTCCACCCCTGCCCTGGGCAGCCTCTGTCAGGGCTTCACCACTGTGTCAGTAAAGAATTTTTCCTAATATCCAGTTTAAACCTCCCCTGGCACAACTTGAGGGCGTAGAATCCTGGAATCATTAAGGTTAGAAAAGACCTCTAAGACCTCAACTTGTGGACATAAAGAGCCCTGTGCAGAGAGGTCCCAGCCAAATTCTCCTCCTGTATTATTAAAAAAGGAACTGTGATTTTCCTCCTGCAGGATCTGCAGAGCCCCCGTCAGGTACAGCACATGCTGAGGATCCAGGGGGGATCGGCAGAGCAAGCGCTGGGAATGGGAACTGCATTCCCACAGAGCATCACCACAGGGGCCAAGCGCACAGGGGCAGGTGCTAGAGATATGTTGGACAGCTGAGAAGCACCTCCAGTGCTGGGGGTTTTGTTGAAAAGATATCCTGAAATATTGAGACATAGACACTAAAACTGTAGGGATGGGATTTTCCTTCTGGTTTGAGTGTCACCTTTTTTTAAAGAACAAGAGTATACGCAGGAAATATCATATAGACCACAGACAATAAAGGAAAAAGTTTTGAGGAATTATTTTTCACCTGCACTCACTTAACCTGAATAAATGACTTGGCCTGGTGTAGAACATGCAATGCCTGCCCTCAGAAAGCAAACAGACCTGCAGGCAGAAAGCTGGTGAAATCTTAGTCCTGCTTTGGCTGGGGCAGGAGGCAACATATCACTGTCCCTGATGCCTGGCCATGGCATGCTCTCCACCTCATATCCAATAGCAGTGGCCATTGGAGATGGATGGAGAACAGGCCAACATGATTAGAGAGCTGGCAAAAGATGTGAGGACATCTGGGAGGCCTCGGATCAGGAGCATGAATTAATAAGAACCAGTAAGAGGAGGAGACTCGATGGGATTCAGAACCCTGACGGGATCTTGGGGGCTGCCAGCAGCAGGGAAGCAGAGTCCTGATTTCTGGACCTCCCCTTCCCAAAGTGGCCATCACCCTCAGAGTGCTACCTCTGCCGTAAAGGAGGGGAGAGCATGGCCTGGAATGAGTGCTTCGTCATTCACAAGGAGGGCAGAAGGGCTGATGTGTAAATGAACCCTTTTAGTCCTCTCCTGAGATACGTGGGCTGATGATTTATCTGGACAACCCTCTGCAGCCTGGTAACAGCTCAGTCTCCTATGAAAGCAGCTGTATCAGTGTATCCCGAAGACTGAGGTGTGTGTGGACCCTCAGGACCAGCAGGATCAATCACACTTGTCCCCTGTGTATTGAAGCCACAGCTCCCAGTTTTCAGTGGCCTACCAGTGCTTCAGGCCTCTGGGATAGTGGAACAAGCTGGGAGACAGAAGGGCGAGGCAGAAGGAATTCAGCAGCCTTGACGCTTCACTGAGATTCTTGCCCAGGTGCCTGCTCACCCCAACTCCTTCTGCAGCCCAGAAAGGGAGCAGGGGCCTTACTGGTGCACTAAGTCCACTTTTGTTGCTCATCTGTAGGCAGGCCAGCAGAGGAACAGCCCCATGGACATCAGCTAGGGGCACTGGCTTCAATCCAGCATCCTCAGGACACTGGCACTGCGTCTGTTAGACTCCTCAGCCTATTAAAACACACAAGGCACGTGGGGTTTGTTGCCACTCATGGGCAACGTACTCTATGGGTGAGCATCCACCCATCCTGGCTGCATAGAGGAGGCTGTTGCAGGCACGTGCTCATCTGCACCATGATCATGGCTGCAGCCCCCCAACCACTGCTCCCCAAGAGCAGACAAGGACCCCTTTACGCCGGGTGAGCCAGAATTGTGAGGCCATGGTGGGAGTCGCTTGGTTGCACAGGGCTGTGAGCATGAAGAGTGAGTCCATGGAAAGGTCTGGGAGCTACACTGAGGGGTCAGGGTGTGGAGCCCAGCTCTCATCATGGCTTTTATCAGATGGGGAAAAGCATTCTGTCATTCTGGGTTGGCTCGAATGACACCTACCCCTCCCCAGGTAGCAAGGGGCTGACGGAAGGGATGGAGTTGTTCAGCCTGGAGAAGAGAAGGCTCCAGGGAGACCTTAGAACAGCCTTCAGTACTGAAACGGGCTCCAGGAAAGCTGGGGAGGAGCTCTTGATCAGGGAGTGCAGGGACAGGATGAGGGGGATGTTTTTTTATTGAAGGAGGGGAGATTGAGATGAGATCTTAGGGAGAAATGTTTTGCTGTGAGGGTGGGGAGGCCCTGGCACAGGTTGCCCAGAGAAGTGGTGGCTGCCCCATCCCTGGAGGTGCTCAAGGCCAGGTTAGATGGGGCTTTGAGTCCCCTGATCCAGTGGGAGGTGTCCCTGCCCATGGCAGGGTTTGGGACTGGATGGGCTTTGAGATTCCTTCCATCCTAAACCATTCCATGATTCTATGATTCCCACCTGGAGAACTGGGGCCAGCAGCAGGGATGGGGATGCACTCTTCTCGGCACACACCTGCACACAGGGGAGCTGCACCACTGGAGTGAGCTGTTACACCCTGGAGCACTTGTGCATCAGCAGCTCTCATCCATGGAAAAGTCACCCTCAGAGTAACCCAGCATCGGGCACGTCCTGAGGATAACAGCATCACATCCTCTCTGCACGTCCACGCCTCCCGCCCGCAGTGCAGGGGGTGCTCTGCGGGCACCCCAAGCAGAGGGGTTGTGAGCTGGGCTGACAAACAGAAATGATGAACATCTCCCTGGCGTTCCCAATGGTCCTCAGCCACTACAGGCAAATATTTACAAGAGCTCTCCAAGGGAAACCCATAAACTGCTCCCTGGTAGAGCTTTCTGAGGATCGCTCCAGACAGCTATATTATCTGGAACATGAAGTAGTTACACTCCTGCTGCTCTCCCAGTGCGTTTGAAACAGATACTTGTCTCTTTTATTACCTTTGTTTGTGTCTCGTTTTATTTGTGCACTGTGGGCTTCATTGTGCTGGGCTGGATGCAGTTGTGACTGGCTACGAGTTGGAACAACGATAAATACCTTCCAGGCCTCTTGTGCTTTTTAATATTACTCTTTGCTTTCTTTAAAAAAATGCAAACCAGGCAATGAAAACCAAACAGGGAACATTAAACCCTGAACTTTAATTTGTGGTTCTGGATTAAACAAACATGGAAGGTTTCAAACTGTTGAAAATTAAAAATGTGGTTTAGGGGAACTTGGTGTGTTTCATGGAGAAGGGTTGGCTTTCATGAAGATACACTGAGAAAGGTTTGCCCAGTCCAGGGTGGATGTGCCAGCTGGAGAAAGTCATAGAATCAGAGAATGGTTTGGGGTGGAAAGGACCTCAAAGCCCATCCAGTTCCAATCCCCTGCCATGGGCAGGGACACCTCCCACTGGATCAGGGGGCTCAAAGCCCCATCCAACCTGGCCTTGAACACCTCCAGGGATGGGGCAGCCACCACGTCCCTGGGCAACCTGTGCCAGGGCCTCCCCACCCTCACAGCAAAACATTTCTCCCTAAGAACTCATCTCTACCTCCCCTCTTTCAGATGAAAACCCTTCCCCCTCATCCTGTCCCTTCCATCCCTGATCAGGAGCCCCTCCCCAGCTTTCCTGAAGCCCCTTTCAGTACTGGGAGGTTGCTCTAAGATCTCCCTGGAGCCTTCTCTTCCCCAGGCTGAACAACCCCAATTCTCCCAGCCTGTCCTCTTATGGCAGACACTGCAGCCCTTGGATCACCTTTGTGGCCTCCTCTGGACTCTCTCCAACAGCTCCAAGTCCTTCCTGTGCTGAGGACTCCAGAACTGAACTCAGGGCCCCAGGTGAGTTCTCAGAGCAGAGCAGAGGGACATCATCCCCTCCCTCACCCAAGGACTGTATTGGAGAGAAGGTGCACCTGACATGTGGGAGATGGGAGTGCCAGTGCTCATGTCCTGGTTCATTTTTACTCGTGAGACATCATACAAAGCCTTGGCTGTCTTCAAAATCTTAACCAAGGGGCTCTGAAGTTCAAGGCAATCTTTTCATTCACTTTATTAGATATCAAACAATGCTTGGAGAGTGTTGTTGGCTGAATCAGGCTCCCGTGGAGCTGGGACAGGACATCTGTGCTGGACTGAAGAGCCAGAGACCCACTGGTGAAGGGTGGTGTGTGAAGCCCGTCAGCATCTCACTTCAGAGCAGGTTTTAAGGAATAACTTGCCCTTTGTACAATGATGGTACATGTGGGACTGGAAAGAGGAGGCGTCAATTTGGGTTTCGTGGCTTTCTTTTTCAATGCAATCCTTTTGAAATATCCCATCCTCACTTAGGAGGGCTGAAACCACAACTGGAAGTGCATGGTCCAGGGACGGGACCTGAGCCTGAAGCCCCACGGTTCTCCTGTGGCATCTGCAGCTCCTGGAAAACACCAAGCCCTATGTTGCATCCAGCGGGCAGAGAGGGGCAATGATGCACTCCCACCAAACAAAGGTCAGAGCTGGCACATCCCCAGGGGCTGCTGAAGGAAAGGGTAAGAGCTTTTCCCCCCTTCGAGGGAGACTCTGCGCTCCCGTTCTGTCCTGGCTGGGTGGAGCTGGTGACAGCTCCATTTATTCGCTTTGCTGGGCTGAAGAGAGCACTTTAAAAGGAAACAAAGCAGCGACAGAGCATTATTTCCTGCTGGAAGGGGGAACGAGAGACACACATTCCTGCCTTGTATGGGAAATCTGGCCTGCCTGCATCACCCCAGGAGTTTGGGCTGAACACAGTATTCTTAGCATCCCATGCTCAGGCAGCCCGCGCTCCTGCAAGGCAGTGCTGAAACCCTCTGCCAGTGCCGGGACGGCTGAGCTGGAGCAGTGGGTGAAGCCACGACTGAGTAACTTGCCGAGGCTTTGGGATAAGGCTGGGCGATGGCCAAGCGGTGACAATCAGAAACCTGAACCCACCAGAAACATCTGGGGGTGGGAACCTGCCCTGTTGTGTTCACACCCACCCGCCGGCGTGTGCCAGGGTGCTCGTGGGGATTCACCCCCTCGTGCCAGCTCACGGAGAAGGAGCTGTGCGACCGGAGCAGGGTGGGACTCATGGCCCCCAGAGACAGCTCCGCAGGAGCACCCGGCTGGCAAGGGAATGCCAGGATCTGGAGGCAATCCCAGGGCTGAGCCTTTGACAACTTGTGAGCACAACATCCCGGTGTCATTTTAGGCCCGATTTGCATGTAGAGCACAGCACCAAGTGTGTAATTACTGAGCTGCACAGGCAGTTGTCAGCTCGGCTGTTTCAAAACACAATCTTTAGGGCTTCATGAAACATAAGCAGACACCTTTCAGCGCAGCTGCGTGTGAGGTTTGGCTATGAGGAGCAGTTGGCTTGGGTGGAGATTACAGGTCCACTCGACCAGCCTCAGTTGGACGAGCCCAGGGAGACAATTTCGCCTCCTCTACTCAAGAAAGAGGGCTGAGGTGAGGTCAGGTTAGTTTGAACATATTGATAACCACTAACAGCTCCTCTTGGACTCCATTTGCCATGCACTAACCAAATCTACCACTTGTCAGCCCACCAGACCCTCAGACTTCAGCTTCCCACTTTCTACTCCCTTCCTGGCCCCCCGTGTTCACCCGTGAGGCTTTCTGTCCCTCCTGAGAGCTGACAGAGGCATCTGCTGCAATATGCTCAGAGGGCTCAGTCTCTACTGAAGGTGGGAACAGCTCAGCCTCGAGGTTCCCCCTCATTTTGTGAGCTCGTGTCCTGGCTCAGAGTTATCCAGATGGATAAAGAAGGGAAAAGACAAGCTCAAGATTCAGTTTGCGTGTGTGCAAAGGGTCGTGTCTGTGTATAAGCATTTGTGTTGCACACACACACAGAGCAGAAGGAGGTATGGACACACATAAGGTTGTGGGGAGCTTTTGTGTGTTTCCAATGTGCAAACTCTGTGCATTTCCATGTCATGCATATTTTTCACTGAGGGCTGTGTAGTCTTCACAAGTTTCTCTGCATGGATGTCCACAGTAAAAGGGCCACATGCATTTTTAAAGACGTTTATATGTCTAAACAGGCATCCCATGCCAAAAGACAATAGCAGCTCTGGAGAATGATGGAAAATGGCAGAGACAGCTGAGCATCATTGGGCATCTGTGTCACTACCAGATTTCTTCTCCCACTGGCTCCAGTTCCTCATCCTGTGCTCTGAACAGGGCTGTGGGAAGGGAGGAGATGGACACTCTATGCTCCTTCCAGGGAGACCTTAGAGCAGCCTTCCAGTACTGAAAGGGGCTCCAGGAAATCTGGGAAGGGGCATTTGATCAAGGAGTAAATGGATAGGACAGGGACAAAGGGTTTCAGCTGAAAGAGGGGAGATTGAGATGAGATCTTAGGAAGAAATGTTTTACTGTGAGGGTAGGGAGGCCCTGGCCCAGGTTGCCCAGGGATGTCGTGGCTGTCCCATCCCTGGGGATGTTCAAGGCCAGGTTGGATGGGGCTTTGAGCTCCCTGATCCAGTGGGAGGTGGGACTGGATGAGCTTTGAGGTCCCTTCCAACCCAAACCATTCCATGATTCTGTAACAATTCCAGCCTGGGCTCAGTTGGACTGTGGGTTGTGCTTTTGCCTTCCCAGGTTCTTTTCAGCAGTAGATTTTTTTCTTTCTGCCTGCTAATATCAACAAAACCTGCCGGGGCACCTCATCACCAGCGCTCCCAGAGAGCGAATGCGACATACTTGGAGCATGCAGTCAGTTTTTCCAGCCAGTCCACACAGCCGGTGTAAACTGTCTAAGTACCGTCAGAAACCACTTTATAAACTCAGGATGGGGAGGAGGTGATTGATGTCTCCACGCTGGACATGACACAGCTTCTACACTTCCCTGTATTTATAATATTCGTGGATTGCCCCTACCTCAAAGCCCGACAGCACTAGTCCCATTCATTTAGAGATATGAATTTGGCACAGCCTGACATAAACTCCATCGCTTCGGGCCACCAAGGGAGAACAATTGTTATAAACTTCCCCCCCCTACACCCTGCTTGGCCCTTTTTTTCCCCCCTTCCAGTCACATTATTTCTTTACAAGCCAGCAAGAACAGAACCAAATGTTTCACATCTGTTCTCCCCATCCAGCCATTTGCATGAGAATTGTGGTCAGTGTTTCAATGAGCACAGCTCACTGGCCAGCAATAGGGATGGAGCCACCACCAGCCCCTAGTGCTTCTGCCAGATGCCTGGGCTCCTCACAAAAGATACAGACCCACTGCATTAACAAATCACCTTCTTTGGGGATCTAATTGCTCTAGAGATATGTTGGGTGGGTGCTGGTCTCTTCTCCCAAGTCACAAGTGATGGGATGAGAGGAAATGATCTCAAATTGCACCAGGGGAGGTTTAGATGGGATGTTACAAAAATATCTGTAGCAAAATAGAGTGGTGAAGCACTGGCAGAGGCTGCCCAGCGCAGTGGTGGAATCTCCATCTCTGGAGGGGTTCAAGAAATGTGTAGATGTGGCATTTTTGGGGTCATGGTTCAGTAGCCATAGTAGAGTTGGACTTCATGAGCTTAGAGGTCTTTTCCAACCTTAATGATTCCGTGATTCTATCATTTTTCTTTCTGGATGGTGTCGTGGAACTGATACTTATCCTTGGATGAGCCCTTTTGAACCTCCCGTTTAAGGGGTTTGATGACAGTAGTCTTGTTTTCCGACATTGCCTTTGCCAAGGGAAGATGGGACATCAACTAGGCCTAAAGTGGGGCCAGCTTTAGTTTAATCAATCAGTAAGGGTAATTTAATGGTAGCAGTTTGCAGGGCGATGGCTCTGACCTCCAAGGAACTCTGTATAAGGATAACTGTACAGCCCCAGCAAAGGGCAGCTGAGCCTTCACGTGGGGATTATTGGATGACTTGGTGCTTTCAGCTCTCCTGCGACACTTGCACTTCTTAAAGGCTTCAAGGTGGGAATGACACTCCAAAATGAAGACTATCCCAGGTGGCAGTTATTTGGTGTAGCCCGCAGGGTCTGCACATGAGGCTGTCCTGCCTCAGGATGGTAAGCTGATATCCATGTTTTGGGATCCAGGCCTGCCTGTGTGTTTGCAGTCATTCCCATTAGGTGGGAATCACCCTGTGGGGCTATCTAGGAAAGGCAGGGTGGTCTCATGGGAGTAGGCACCTGCTGGGGTCATGATCCCCAGCTTTAACATCCTCCTTTGGGCCTGTCCAAGCATTTCTCTGTGTTTTGGAGGATTCCCAGCCACAAAGACCATCCAGCTCCTTTCAGTCAAGAGCTACAAAGCCCCCACAGCCATGGCAAGCAGACAGCACTGATCAGTGTTATTGAGGGAGGGCTGGGGTGCAGTCACATCAGGGGGGGTGGTGAAGCTTCATGAACTACACCTTCTTCTGAGCCCTGGGCTCAGTCTCAGCCCCATCAGGGTGGGCTGGACGGGGTCGGCCCATCTGAAAAACTTGCACCGACTTTGGACAGAGGATGTCCTGGCAGTGCAAGGGGCTGTGTTTGCCAACAATGGTAGAACAAACAATGGCTGAAGAACCCACACTGTGCTGTTCCCCCGCGATCTGCAAACACTGCTGTGTCCACAGCCCCTCCTTGGCAGCAGCAGAGCCCTGACAGCTGGGGATGTACTGTCCCTGGGCAAGAGCAGCGCATGGAAACACAGGCAGCCCCAGTATCGGCCAGTTTGAGGGGGGCTGGCAGTGGAGACAGGTGCCCTCAGCACCCCCGGGATCATCTCCACCAGTGTGACAGTGGTGGTCTGGGCAGAGAAGACAGAGCACAAACCTGGCTTCTCCAACACCATGCAAAGCTGCTGGTCCCAGCGCTGCCAGGGCTGTACGGAACCATCAGAGCCAGGGCTTGTGCTGCAGGACATGGAGGGTGGTGCTGATTTCCCTGCTTGAACATCGTCTCCACAGAGCAGAGGCGGATCAGTGGGTCAGAGAATATTCCCAGAGGGTACATGCCCACTCCCCCCCGTGAGCACTCCCACACTTGGACACCATGGCGAATGAAGGACAGCTTTGGGAAAGCCAAGCCATCTGCCTGTGTGTTCAGCTGTAAGACGTGGGAGAGGCAAGATTGCAATTGGTGTTGATACCACAAGTTTTACAGCAGAGGAGAACATTTCAGAAGGAAGCATAGGTTGTGGGCTGTGTAAATGAGAGAGGACAGCACAGGGCTGCAGGTCACCTCCTTGTCACAGAAAAGGCTCATCCAACACAGAAGGTGATGACTGCCTCCACCCCACAGGGTCCAGGTGAGCAGGTTCGTGACACTCAGGCAGCGGCCATGGAGATGGTGGCATCTCTCCCAAGGTTTCCTCACCCCATCACAGGGAGCAATTTCTCCCAGCCATCAGCACTCCCACACTTGGGGACTGCTCTGCTCCACGGGCTGGGCGTCATTGTCAGATGCAAGTGCAGGGCATGGCTGGGGACAGGGCTTTCTGTCCCAGCTTGGATGTGAAGGGGAATGAAAACAGAGTACACTGAGAGAACAGAAGCGTTTTGGCAGGGGATTGCTGGTGTGTGGCTTCTGTGGCCAGTGGCAGGGCCTTCCTGACACGTCCCTCAGCTGTGCCCATCATTTCCAGCCTGGGCCACCGCTGGGATGCATGCTGACCTTTAAGGATCAAGTATTTTTTCAGGTTGCTGCCTGGTGGGCTGGGGGTCTGGAATGTGCCAGGGGAATCCCTTTGAAGCTGAGATTTGTCAGTGAGCTGTGTTTTCTGCTTTTCATTGGAGATGTGTTCAGAAAGGCCCATCTGCACTCCTACTGCCTTGGACCATCCTTGACTCAGGCAAAACATGGCTTTGTTATCCAAGTCTGCCTGTGTGGTTTGCAGTCATTCCCATCAGGTGGGAGTCACCCTATGGAGCTGTCTGGGAAAGGCAGGGCGGTTTGTGTGCAGACTCAAGTGGGCACAAATGACAGCATCAAGCCCAGGGCATGGGACCTTCGGTGTCTGGTTTGCTTTGCACCTTTGTGCTTGCAGTGATGCTGCAAGTCTAAACCTTCTCAGTGCAGCTGCCGTGGGGTGATGCTTGAAAGGATATGGGCAGGTGTATGGCAGCACAAAAACAAGCCCCTGAGACATCTTAGAAGACCACTAGGAAGAAGACAGGAACAAAGGCATTTCCACTAGTGTCTTGGAGCTCATGTCAAAAGCTTTTGCTTTTTGGGTTCTGCAGTCCCACCTGGCCATTCAGAATCAGTTTTGTCACATTGCAGCTGGGATGTTTGGAGAGAGGAGACTGTGGGTGAGGAGTGTGCAGCTGCCTTGCGGTTTTACCTCCCTCTGCAAAACTGCTGGGAACACCATGTGCATTGCAGCTCCCTTGCCAGGAAAACAACTCCATCCCTCACCTGTCCCAGTCCCTTCTCTTTCTGATGATCTGCATTTGGAAGTCTTCCTGGTCTTAAAAGAAAAGTAGTAAAACCAGTTACAAGTCATCTGCACCGTGTTCATGTTGACAGTGATTCCTTAGGTCGCCTCTTGGTACCTAAACTCTCCTCTCTTGAGCATCTGTTGAGAAAGGGCACAGTAGGCTGGGAAGTTGTTGAACATCATGGTATGGTTTGTATTTCTGTTTAAAGAAATAAATAGGGTAGGGTCATTGTAACTGATGTAACTGGAAGCAGGAAAGAGAATGTGCAGTATATACTTGTGAGCACAAGAGGGAGAGCAAGGAAGGAAGAGAGAGGAAGGACAGGAATGAAGGAAATGGACTTGATATCTGTTTGTAAAGGAGATCAAGATTGATAATGATTTGGATAATCTTGGATCTGGACCCAATGTTGCAGGTTTTGTAAAGAAAAGACAATTCCTACCTGCAAGAAGGGGCAGTCAATGGCTCTGTTCTGGCAGCAATTTACACAGCCTCCACTTTACACACACCTTGAGCCCAATTTCCACCCACATAAACCTAACGGCGTGAGTGAGGATTTGCAGGCTCTGGGTCCAGCAGGTTAAGTCAAGGCTGTGGTTTAATCCTACTTATGACACTCAAGGCAAGTCTTACCTAAGGCAAAAAAAGAAACACTGTCTTTGGAAGTGACTATTATTTCCTCACTTTATATTTGATCTGCTTTACTGTGTCATTCCCTTTCCTTGTTGTATTCAAGAATATATGAAAATGATTTGTCCAATAGTCTAACTGTTTTAATACAAGTGATGCAAAAGAGAAGGCAAATTGAATGATGAGGTCGATATTTGCCAAGACTAACTCAGTGTTTGCTCCCTGGACACAAGATGCTTTGGAATAACTGAGCAGAAAGCCTGGTAAAAGTCCTCCAGAAAAGAGGGAGCAGTGGTGAAAACACAACCAGTGCCTGCCAGGGGCATGGGGCTGGTGTTGGGCAGAGCCAGGCGGTGTTCAGCAGGCAGCCAAGGGCTGGACAGCCTGGTGAGAGGGTTTGAGAGCTATTTAGCAACACCAAATTGGGACTTGAAGCAGAATTAATTGAGCTTAAATTGCATCCTCCTGGCAATCCGTTAATCTGCTCCAGCAGGAGGATAATGACATCTCAAGAAAGCAGCTTCAAAAATTGAAACTTGCCGAGTTCTAATAAATGGGCTGCTTCAAAAGAGGATTAATACTTGCATATAAAATATTGTCATACCAAGACTTATATTCATGTGGGAGTCTTTTGCCTCCAAATGGAAGGGGGATCTCAGGGGAATTTTTGAACTACATGCACTCATACACAAGCACACACACCCCCAAAAGCACACAGAAACATTGCTGCTGCTGTTGTGTTCCCAAATTACTTTTCTTAAACCATGTTTATTAGTCCCAGACTGTTCTTAGCATGCAGAAACTTTAGTAAAAGCTCCTTTCAAGTAAAGACCTCAAAATGCTCCGCAAACAGCAACAAATCAAGTGTCGCATCATCCCTGGTGACACCGGGACAGCACTGGGAGATACGTGGTGTGTGGCAGACAGACAGCAGAACTGGGAAGAGAAGCCAGAAGTCTTTTTGTCTGGCATCCTCTCCCACTTTATTTCATTTCTCCCATTTTCTTCAATCTCTGCCACTGGCAGACAGTTGAGAAAATGGGATTTTTTTGCTCTGATTGCAGTAGCAGCCCTTTGGGAAAATGCCCCAATGGCAGCGTCCACATGCGGTACGGTGGGGTTTCAGGATTGCTGTGCAATCCAAAAGCAAATAGGTGTGATTTCTAGAAAATATTCCTCTGCCCTCCTCACTCCATGGCTCCTGTTTGGATGCAGGTGGCTGAAAACACCGAATGCCTTAATGCCAAGTGTGTCCCTTTCCACTTCTGCTTGCAGTGCTTGTCTCTGTAGGCTTTCCCTCATACTCTAACTTCTCGCTCTTTGCTTAGGCTTATTCTGTGTTAATCTAATGAGGTGGGGAAGAGGCTCTCCACAAAGTCCATCACCCTCCATTTACATTTTATTAGCATGGGTAACCACAGCAAAGTGAAGAAACCGTAGCAGATTCTTCTCTCTATTGCTGCCAATAATATTGTCATTGCCACTGACCCAATTAGAAGTGTCTGTTGCTGTTCAGTAATAAGCTTGGAGCTGGCTCTGAGGTCTCCGTCTTTCACTGGGTGGCTCACAGGCCGCTATGAAATATTTATGAATGATCTTGAATGACATCTGTTTGCTATTTTGCTGATGATGTTCCCAGCAAGTGGCCAGGCTGGGCAGCACACGCTGGTCCTGGCAGCACAGGCATCAGGTGAGCCCTCATTGCCGGGTCAATGGGAAAGCAAACAAAACTGGGCTTCAGCCACTCCATCCTGGACCAGGTCCTGTCTGTCGTGTCAGAGCACAGACCTGGGCTGGTCCAGCCACCTGCAGCTGGAAAAGCATCACCTGGGATGATGCGTCTGAAGCTCAGCAGCTCAGCTCTGGGGCTCCAGACCAGCCCAGAGCTGATTTCCTTCACAGCAATACACTTTTGACTGTCTCTGCTTCTGGTTGTGTGTAGGATGTGTCTGTCTCTTCCTAAGAGAGTTGTAGAAGGAGAGGAAACTTTATCTAAGAAAAAAAAATACTTGAAAGATGGTCTACTTCAGGTTTGGTCAAGGAGGTGAAATACTGTGGCCAAGGACCACAGTGTTTGGGTCAGGAATGAGAATTACAATGCTGGACCAAATTTGTTCCCCACGTTCCCATGTATGGTGTCCAGGGCAAGGGGAGGAGGTGGTTTGACCCTGCACCCATGGGAACTGGAGCCACCACTGAGGCTGGTATGGCATGGGTTGAGCAAGGAGCAACTGTGGAGGAGACCTTGAACCTTCACGGAGCTCGGCCGCATCACCTGCTGGCCACAAAGGACAAGCAAAGCAAAGCACAGCAAATCACAAAATACCCTGAATTATCCGATGTCCCAAAAATGTCATCACAATGGTCTGAGCACTGTCAGTTAGAGAGGGTTTAGCTTACTTCATTTTAAGCACTTCACTGAGACCTCTAAATAGGTATTTATTGCTCTGACCTTCCTCTGCAGCTTGTGATGAGCAATTTGCACCTAAATCTATTCTTGAGATGGGAATTACACTCTAGAAATTCCTGTTCCCTTTGGGTAACTGTGTTCCCCACGGCTTCCTTAAGGTGCAACAAAGCCTGGCAATGCTTGGCCACTCACCACGCAGTTTGTCCATGTTGTTGGGTATCTGATGTCCATTCAGAGGCTTCCTCCCTATTCTTTGGTGCCTGTCCATCACAGGATGTCTGGTAGCTGTCCCTCACGGCAAGAGCTGTGTTGTCAGTATTCTCCTGTTGTCCTCTCTCCCCAACACCCTTTGACTCCACCATCCCCTCCTGCCCACAAAGCCCACAGGTGACCACGAGCTTTACCCAAGCCACTGCAGCAAGCTCCAGCCCTTGGCTGGATCGTGGGAAGGGGAGGAGAGAGGTGGGAAAGGATCAGCGCTCTGGCCAGAGGGGCAGGATGGATGCCCACTGTGCACCAAGAGCTGCACTCACAGGACTAAAGAGCTCCCCAGCAGGGCAAATTCCCCAAATTACACCCTTCCCACTGCAAGGAATAAACAGAGGCTGGACCAAAGCTCTAATTAGCACAGGAATAGCAGGGTTGTTGTATTTACAGCATATCATGATTCTGAGAGCAGCTCGATCCTCAGAGCTCTTGGTACCACCAGCCCTTTCTATTGAGACCCTGTGCACACCCCCTGAACCTCCAGCTCCACCCCCCAGCCCTCCCCTGAGGTCAAAGTGGAGCTGCCAGCACCAAAACTCATTAGGAGGGAGAGAGATCCTCTCCCACACTCTGACACACTGGTGACCCTCTGAGGGAGGTGTTGCCTTGACATCAGGTAACCCTGTCACACCTTGGAGAGATGCTTCCCTGCAGGACAAGCCCTGGCAAACCCCTCAGCACTGCAAGTATGAAGTAGGGGCAGCGATGGGGCATCTGTGTGGGTGTCAGGGCCAAAGGGTGAGCTGGTGTCAGAGTCAAGGCTGGGCTCAGTCCTGTGGGGCTCAGGTGGTTACAGTCCTGCACACTGCAGGATGTGCAGAGCAAGACAGGGCAATTCCTCTGGCAATATAAAGCCCAGGGTCATCATTCTGTTTATCTGAACCATCATTTGCAATCTCAACATTGGAAGAAGAAAACAGGCGATGCAGGAACTAGGATCAAGTGAAATGACCTACAAAGACGTATCCATCTGGCTGTCCTTGGACTGAATGTCTCCTGGGACCCCTAAAATCTCTTGATTAAAGACCTCCCTGAAGCTCCTCTCTGTAGTACAAGAAAGCCATTGAGGTGTTGGAGCGCGTCCAGAGAAGGGGAACACGTTGGGGAAGGGGCTGGAGAACAAGTCCTACGAGGAACGGCTGAGGGACCTGGGGGTGTTTATCCTGGAGAAGAGGAGGGTGAGAGGAGACCTCCTCACTGTCTACAACTGCCTGAAAGAGCGAGTGTTGGTCTCTTCTCTCAAGTGACAGGTGACGGGACAAGAGGAAATGGCCATGAGTTGCTCCAGGGGAGGTTCAGACTGGATATCAGGAAGAATTTCTTTACCAAAAGGGTGGTCAGGGACTAGAACAGCTGCCCAGGGAGGGGGATGAATGACCATACCTGGAGGTGTTTAAAAAAGGGGGAGATGAGTTTTTGAGGGACATGGTTTAGCGGAGGATGGGTGCGGTTGAACTCAATGATCTCAAAGGTGTTTTCCAACTGGAAGATTCTATGATTCTATGGTCACTTCTCTTCCCAGGATTGTGCTGTTAAAGATGTTCTCTCCTCACTCCTGGGCTCTGTTTACCTGCATATGACCTTTAGGCTGAGGGACTTGTGTGGGTCCTGTCTGTCTGCATGTGGAGGCTTTCCCGGGAAGGCCCGTGGTGATGCCTTTGGGGGCTTTCGTGGTTTGAGCACCCACCACTGAGAGCTCCGAGGATCAGTCAAAAAGTCAGAAAAATCAAAAAGCTCTTCCAGCAAAACTGCTCTGGGTATTTTCCAGACTTGGTGGGGAGGATCCACTGCCTTCTCCTACCCCCAAGCCGTTCCCCGGAGCGTTTTAATTAAAACCTTCACAGACACCTTTTCAAATTTGCTTTCCATCCAGAAATTTCCTTGTGGTGACTTTGCTCACGATGGAAGGTGGCACCACCCAAAGTACAGAACCACAAAAGATTATTGCAAATCATTTTCCACTGAAGGACATCAGTAGAATGCATGAAAGCTGCCTGTCTCTGGACCATCTGGCTGCTGACAATACAATATTAATAACCACAGTCAATTAAGCCGGGACTCTCCGGTGGGGCTCGGTTTCAGTTGGGCAATGTCACAAGAATCGACGTAATTCAAGTTCTGATGCCATCGATAGCAGCTGGCCTGGGAGCCAGAGTGCCCAGGGAGGTGTCCAGGCATGTTCTCAGCTCTCCGGGGAGAGCTGCAGCCACCAGCAGATGCTTCATAAGTGTCCCTGAAATAAGTCATAGAAACATATAGAAACATCTATATATAGAAACATAGAATCATGGAATGGTTTGGGTTGGAAGGGACCTTAAAGCCCATCCAATTCCAGCCCCCCTGCCATGGGCAGGGACACTTCCCACTGGATCAGGAGGCTCAAAGCCCCATCCAGCCTGGCCTTGAACACCTCCAGGGATGGGGCAGCCACCACTGCTCTGGGCAACCTGGGCCAGGGCCTCCCCACCCTCACAGCAAAACATTTCTCCCTAAGATCTCATCTCAACCTCCCCTCTTTCAGCTGAAAACCATTCCCCCTCGTCCTATCCCTGCCCTCCCTGATCAAGAGCCCCTCCCCTAATTTCCTGGAGCCCCTTTCAGCACTGGGAGGCTGCTCTAAGGTCCAGCTTTTCTTCTTCAGGCTGAACAATCCCAGCTCTCTCAGCCAGTCCTCATGGCAGAGGTGCTTCAGCTCTTGGATCATATTTATGGCATCCTCTGGACCCTCTACAACAGATCCATATCCTTCCCGTGCTGAGGAGAATTCAATATGTAATTTTTCTCACTACTTCTATCCATGGAGTTCCTTTGGCACCAAGAAGTGATGCCGTGGAGAAGGCAGGACCCGACTCAACCATGAGTTAGGGGATGGGTGACAACTCTTCCCAATGCATTTCCAACAGAACAGTCTCATCCTCGCACTGAGGAAGAACTCCCTGGGGAAGACAAAGGACCCTCTATTTTGGGAAGAGCCAGGGGCTTCCCACCTGCAGGAAGACCAGACAACTCGTGTCCAGTCTCAGCTCCCATGCAGGTCAGCCTTCTTCCTCTTGCCTAATTAGTCTGTAATTCACATTTCCGAAGAGGTGCCTTCATATGAGCATCCATGGCACCCACTGCAAAGAAGCTCTGGGCATGGCTGGAGCCATGTAATAAAAAACACATTAACAGGAGAAAACTAAGCAACAAAATCAGTCTATGAGTCTTCACAGACACCAGTTTCTCAGCAGCACCTTCCAAGGGAGATGAAACACCTACTGAAGTCAGGCCAAGGAAATGTTAAGAAGAAAAAAGAATTGCTTACATTGAAAATATAGTGTGTGGTTCATTTAACAACCGTTAAAGCAATTTAGAGCCATCAGCTGGATCAGAGCGAGGGATTTGCTCTGTTTGATCAGACAAATAAGCTGCGACGTTCGATGTCTCTGCCTAAAGAAAATCAGACGCTGGGGCTTCTTCTGAGGCCCCTTTTCCACTCGGCTGAGAGCCTGGACGTGTCCCAGGTGGGGTCAGGCGTGTCTTTCCTGACCACCCCAGGCAATCCACTGCTTCTCTGCTGGTGCTGTAAAGCATAAGATTGGATTAGGCTACTCTTAGCTTGCCTCGTGCTGAATGCAGCATTGCTGGTTTGTATGATTTTATGCCAAGCTTTGTGATATTTGGGATTTTTCTTAGAGCATCAGTTCCTGGAATAAAGTGATTACAGAAGAACTTCATTGCTGCCTCAGTTATAAAATACATTCCTGTATCACGTTGTTACCAGAAGGGTTGAAACAGGGAAGGAAGAGCATGCAAGGGGGAGCCAAAGAATCCTTTTCCATCGCCTAATTATTGGGAGTTTAAGCTTCCGCAAATTTTCACACAGAGATCTCACAATGTCCAGAACAGTTCTGGTCACATTTACCTTAAAATTGCAGACAGATTTTTTAATCTATTTGATCCATTTCAGGGGAGCCTCATTTCTGGACTAGAGAGAGAAGGTCATCAAAATGACCCTGCTGGTCCTCACTAGGCTGAGCTCATCCAGTGTCCCGTCCTAGGACAGTGGTGCTTCCCCAGGGTGCTCTTGCAGCCTCAGTGATCTCTGGCTTGCAGACAAACTGTGCTTTCCCCCTAGGCCACCTCCTGCAAGGATTAATGGTGCAACAACAGCCATGCTCAGCACACCTGGATAAAAATCCCACGTGTGCTGAAGGCTCTTTTCTGTCACTGTTCCAAGAAGGAATGCCCAGAGATGGCCTCGGTCTTCTGCAATGAGGGTGACCTCCACATGGTTACAAACCACTGGCACAAGCTTTATTTCTGACAAACTTGCTTCTCTTCTTCCTACCAGACAACCACTTTTTTTCCATGTCTCAGCATGTAATGAAGCACCCTGTATCCTTCCAAGATGAGCAAGTTTTTCCTTGATTCAGAATCACTTGGATTAGTTTTGGGGGCCACCAGGTTAGTGACCTAAAGGATTTTAATAATATAATCGTAGAATCATGGAATGGTTTGGGTTGGAAGAGACCTCAAAGCCCAGTTCCAATCCCCTGCCATGGGCAGGGACACCTCCCACTGGATCAGGGGGCTGCAAGCCCCATCCAACCTGGCCTTGAACACCTCCAGGGATGGGGCAGCCACCACTTCCCTGGGCAACCTGGGCCAGGGCCTCCACACCCTCACAGCAAAACATTTCTCCCTATGATCTCATCTCAATCTCCCCTCTTTCAGCTAAAACTGTTCCCCTTCGTCTTCTCCCTTCCCTCTCTGATCAAGAGCCCCTCCTCAGCTTTCCTGGAGCCCCTTTCAGTCCTGGGAGGCTGCTCTAAGGTCTCCCCAGAGCCTTTTCTACTCCAGGCTGAACAACTCCATCTCTCTCAGCCTGTCTATATGTGGAAGGTGCAATTTTAGCTGATCATTGCAAGCTCACCTCTCCTGGCCTTCTCACTGGTGTCCCAAGCTAGGATGTAACTTGGCAAATGGACAATGGCAACCACGGAATCCCATTTAAAGATGAGTCCTGTTATTTTTAGACCAATTACAAGGTTATGGATCAGGCTAAACTGTGTTTAATAAGTTGTAATATTTAGGCACACTTGGCTCCCAGGTTTATTGGGGCTGTTTGTAGCCATGTGTAATGTGTGCTCACTGTGGAACTATGTGGCACATAAAACCAGCACAGATGTGCTGGGAAGTGCTGGGAAGCACAGGGAAGCCAGGCAGGCCTGTGGTGTGGGGAGCAAGTGCTCCTCCCTGCAGCAAGGGCAGTGGGAGAAGGGAAGAGAGGGAAGGCAGAGATCAGCTCATGCTGGCTGGGCCTGCTCCTCTCAGCTGCATCTTAACTTTTACATTGTGTTTTCTTTTGAGGTCTCAAAATCCCGTTACAAAATATCATAAAAATGTCATAAAATATTTTATTGCCTCCTACAACTGAAATGCTGTGAAGAGCCTTAACCCCTGAGCTGCCTCCTTCCTGTGAATGCCCAGTATGTCACTGCTCAGGAGCTGCTCCCTTTGCTTTGTGGCTGAGCTTCAAGGAGGATGGAGGGGGTTTAGGGGCTTGGAGGTGAGAGTTGCTGGCTCCGTGCTCCAGGGCAGGCAGTCTCCAAGTTAGCTAATCCTGGGCCTTCCCATGCCTCTGTCTGAGGATTTCAGCTTGATCAGAGTTAGAGGTGAGGTCTGTTCTGATGCTTTTACTCCTCACCTTTTCCCTCGGTGCCAGTCCTGCAAATACCAATGGCAACGTGGTTACTGTTCTGCAGGTACCCTGGCTGCGTCCCACTCTCTTATTTTACACTGAAGCTTTCAATCAGCCACAAACAGGACTTTTGGAGGCATCTGGAGTCAAATCACAAAGGTACAGGATGCAAAGGACTAGCCCTTCCAGTGAGGCCGTAGCCATACGTTGGCTCTTAGAAGGTTGGTGGTGCTACTGGACAGGCAAACTTGGGAAGTCACTTCTCAGCACAAGGCCTTGTTTTTCCCAAAGTGTCCATGGGGATAAGCGGCTTTATTGAGCTGCTGTGTACAGATCTTAGAATTTGTTGATGAGGACACCTTGGTATCAGTGTTTACAAGACTGACAGTGGATCTTTTGAGGCCAATGGTGACATGGGAGTGATATTACACCCTTTTCTTACACTGGTCCCCAAATGAAGCAGCAAACTGGACAAGCCCACCATAAGATCAGGAGCCTCCTGTTCCTCAGAGCAGCCCCAGGAAGAAAACGTGACCCTTGGAGCATGATTGTGGTGTCCAGATCTGCACAGGGTTGGGTTGCCCTGTGATACCCAGCTGTGTGTAAAAAAATGAACACCTGGCTACCCCATCCCTGCCTCGACAGATGCTGTCATTAACTTGGGAAACATTTCCCATCAGCTGGAGAATTCCAGCAAGATGGGGAGGCCAGAGGCCTCTCCTTCTGCAGATGTTGGGGCTGTGCTTGCCAGCAACCAGATCTTGGCCTGAGTTTGTTTAAAGAAAGAATGAAAATTAGGCAGCTGTTCTCAGTGGAGATTTTCATCCCTTTTTCCCCTTTAATGAAAGAAACAATAACTCCACGAAAGGCTCAGGCAGAACTTATGCAGTCCTAGGGGAAATTCACCCTGCTCAGAGGTATAGATAACAATTAATTTTCACTTAAAGCCTATTTTGAGTGATTCTTCACAGGTGTAAATCTTTCTGCTGGTGTTCATACCGAGGTGAATATTCAACCTAGTTGCAACCCTGAAGGGTAAAATCCAAACTATCTCTTCTTTCATAGTTCCCAAGAACGCAGTACAGGCAATGCCACATTTTGTAGCCTCCCTGGGCTGTAAGTAGGCTGTGGCACTGAGTCATGGGCTGGAAGAGTGCTTAGGAGAAGTATTTATCAGCTGTAATGAATCTTAGGACAACTCTTGATTCGCAGGCTGCATTCCCAAAGGTGTCTCCCACCCTCTCCCAGCTCCTGATCCAGCCTATGGTGCCTCATGTCCCACAGACACACTGCTGGGATTTTACCAAGGGATTCCTAACACAGATTTCCCCTGAGTTTGTGCTAAATCTCCCATCCCAGAGGCTGGCTGAGATGTGCTGGGGAGGAATGCGTGGATGGGCTCATTTGCTTTTCTGTCTAAACAAAATGCTTTCCCATAAACACGGAGGAGGAAACCCCACTTGGATGAACCCCTTGGAAGAAGTGTCTTCACTGGGAATGTTTATATGTTGATTCTGAAATCTAAACTAAGTCAAACTGAGGCTTTGAGCAGAAAGTGCCCCACTTGTGCTGGGGCTTTGCACCATGCAGCATCAGTGCAGCAGGGACTGAGTCCTGCCCCCAGCCTGGAGAGCAGACCCTGCCCTGGGAGCTGAACTGGCATTTCCATAAATGCAGTTCACCTGTTGCTCCTCCTGTAGCACAGCCCTTCCTCCTGCTGGAAATTTGCGATAACAGCGGCTGGAGGAGGAAAGTCCTCGCTCCTGCTCCTACTGTCATCGCACATTGTCATCCTGGTAAGCACAGGGTAGCCAAAACCTCTCAGTCTTCTCCATGGGGAAGCCAGGACCTTTGGGGAGCTTCAGGGTTTGCCTGACATGTCCCTGCATCCTGGCAAAGCAACCCAAGTGCCTGTGTCCCTGCCTCCTGTCAGCCTTGGGTACACCTCGGGCACCTCTCACATGGGTGATGTAAAGAAGCTCTAACTTCCAGCAGGACCAGGCACGAATCCATGTGTAACCCCATGGGAAAAGAGCACGTGAACCCACCCCACATGCCTGCAGTGCTTTTTGTGGTCTCAGAAGGATGTTACAGTTGTGTCTGTACTTGTGATACAACGCAAGCTGTCACTGCACAACACACTAAGAAATGCCCTGGTGCAGGGTTAATACGTTTGTAACCACTGCAGAGAGGCACTATCAGGTATTTCTGCAAGCTCTCTGGAGCAGAGGTTGCCTTTTTTAGATGTATAGGACTTAGGAGGACAAGGTCTGTTACAGGAAATATGGATGTACATTTATATTCATTAACAGCATCTAAAAATCCTCTCTGCCTGAGCAGGCAGAGTCGATGTTGTGATGCAGCAATGAAGACCACAGGACACTGAGGGACATCTCCTACCATGAGGTTTGGTCCCTGCACCATACAGGGCTTGTGTCATACAACCCCCACAGTGATAAAAACAGAAACCCAACAGCCTGGCACTGGTTTGCCTTCGGGCTATGGTGAAGCAAGTCCTGTCACATCCCCACACACGCACAAACACGTTCTCCTGGGAACACATCTGCTTACAAAAGCAACCACTTTGCGGTCACTGGATCACTTTTGCATATGGAAAACCACACAGGGACAGCGGCTTTGAAAGATGAGCAAGGAGAAAGGAAAACAGCTGTAGAAATGCATAAACTCCTCCACATCAATCCTGATGGAGTGAGATGTAATCAGCATCAACGTTCCTTTTTTGCAAAGCCTGTGTGTGACACCTTGGGGTGAAAACAGGGTCTGATACAGGATGCAAAGCACAATCCACACAGGTGAAATCAAATAGTGGCAGCTCACACAGGCACAGAGCAACGAGCAGCACAGAAATAGACATAAAACTCATGTTGTTCAGCAGTTCATCAGAGATTCGCGTAGGCACAAAAAGGAGAGATCTTCCAGGGGGGCTGAAGTAAAAAGCAATGTAGCTTCTTTGGTCTCTTGCTGTTAACTGCTATGAAATTACAGTTTTACACCATTCAGCTCTTTATTTACTCTCTGGGGTGCTACCATGTGGAAGCAAAGCTGATCAGCCCATGGATTAGAACCTGCTCTCTGCTTGAAGCGCTGCTGCGCGTTGCTCCCGCTCTGTCTCGGTCTCTGGTCACACTGATGCTGCAACAAACCAAAACACACACCCATCTTCCATAAAGAATTGCATCTCCTCTTCAGCCCTGCGCCGTGTTACTGGTGAGCGGTTCCCATCTTCCATCATGTAAAGTGAAATTATTAAAAGTGAATTACTGGAATTCCCTACATCTCCATCAGAGATCAGGCTTGGTCATTTGGAAAATAAGTAATGAACATCATTTGTTAATGTCACTGTTAAGAGATGAATCTTTTTTATGCTTAACATGCCAGGCCTATTTTCTCTTCATTTCCAGGTTTGTTTTTGAACCTGTTAATTTAATTAAATCTCTACGGTTGAGGAGACATTAAAGGTGACCAACCATGCAAAATACCTGCTGTGGTGCACCAGATAATTAAAGTGAATGGAAAGGAGCCTGAAGGAGAGAGGAGCAGGGCCCTTGCTGTACCAGGACAACCCCTGGGTTTGTGGGGTTCTTCCTCTGCAGAAGGAGCTGTAGGATATTTTTACACATTGCACAGGATATTCCAGTCCTCTCCTGGTCTTAGGGCAATGCTCTGAAAATACACACTGGATGATTTCAGCCTTAAATACACCTCCCTGCAGCTTTTTTGTTTGATAGGTACAATCATTATGTGTCTCACTTTATACTAAGTGCTTTTTATCTTCCCATCCAAAGGGAAAAGCATCTGGAATGAACCAGAAATGTAAAGGCATATATTATGCCCATTGCTTTGGGATCCTCTCCATGCAAAGGTAGGGAAAAGAGCAGGGAGGGAAGGGAAGGCAACAGACGTAGCTGCCAAATGCCCTTTTCCTCTTCCCCTCACCAGGAATCTCAATTACCTGCAGCTTCAAGACATGTTAGGAAAAATCAGAAAGCACTGGGCTCCCAAACCAACCTCAACAGCCTCAGGCATTTTATCCTTTGGAAAGAGGGAAGCATTCACCTTGTAGACATCTTCTATGGCTCCTCATAATGCACAACAACAAGCTCTGATTTTGCCTTTTGGAAGGGATTGAATCCACAGCACGACAGCACCACAGGTTGGGGCTTGGGGGAATTCCTCTTCGAAGTCCTGTGAGACACTGACAGCTGTCAGTTCACACCCATCCCTTGCCTCCCTCTCTGACCAGGGCTGTGCCCCTTGAGCCACAGCCATGGGATGCTGCTGCTCTGGGTGTGATGCTCTGAGAGTGCCTTGGTCCCCACACTTCAGCAGAGCACAGACCAGCCTGTCCAACAGCACGTTGCAAGGGAGGAGATCCTGGAGACTTGTGTTCAGTTCTGGAGATCTTGGCACAAGAAGGACATGGAGCTGTTGGAGAGAGTCCAGAGGAGGCCGCAAAGATGATCCGAGGTCTGAAACACCTCCCACATGAGGACAGACTGAGAGAGTTGGGCTTGTTCAGGCTGGAGAAGAGAAGGCTCCAGGGAGACCTTAGAGCAGCCTCCCAGTACTGAAAGGGGCTCCAGGAAAGCTGGGGACAGACATTTTAGCAAAGGGCTGTTGTGACAGGACAAGGAACAATGATTTTAAACTAAGGGAGAGTAAATTCAGACTGGATGTAAGGAAGAAATATTTTACACTGAGGGTGGTGAGGCATTGACACAGGTTACCCAGGGAGTGGAGGCCCCATTCCTGGAAACATTCAAGGCCAAGTTGGATGGAGCTCTGAGCAACCTGATCCAGTTAAAGATTTCCTTGCTCCTGCATGGGGGTTGGAGTGGATGACATGTAAAGGTCTCTTCCAACTGAAAGCATTCTATGATTCTGTTCTATGATTCTACATTTCTGCACTGTCCTCCCTTCAAGCAGACCCACGGGCAATTTTCCTGCAATGACCACTGGGAGGAGTGATATGGTTGGAGGCTTCTTGCCTGGCACAGTGTCCCTTGGAGGAGAGTGGGGACACATCCCAGCCGTGTGCAACCTCCCCAGAGGTGAGCGTTGTCCCAGGAGGACCCTCACTACTGCTTGGCTTTCCCCCGTCTTTGGCAAAATTGCTTTTCTGGGCAATAAGACCTCATCCAAATGAACTGTTAGCAGGGAACAAGATGGGGTTTGTGCTGCTCTGAGACAAGATTAAGCAGGGAAAGACTGAAATTATCACATATTGTCTGACAAAAATACTGTTCTCCAGAGCCCAACATGGAGCTGGCAGACTGCACTTGCTTTCTTCACAGCCCACGTTCAGTAGCTGCTTCATTACTTCTCGTAGGCAGCTGCTGAAAAGCGAGTCCTTGCTCCTGCTGAGCAGAAAGGCAGAGCATCTCCTGCAGCCCTTCCGTGCTGGGTCTGTGCTGGGTGCTGAAGCCAACACAGTTTATCCAGCTATAAAACTCTCCTATCTTCCCATGAGTAGGCAATTCAAAAGCAGAGGAGTTGTAGTGCTGCTGTGCTCCTTTGCAGGCGAAGCTGGAATGTCCAAGGGGGTTTCCCCATCATGGCCAGGCTGGAGAAGCCCTGACTTGCGTGACACGCTCGAGGCACCCTTTATTTAGCAGCGACCCTGCCAGCTTGGGCAATAAAGGGAGGATAGTGTGAGCTCAGGCCATGCTGTGGGTGGCCACAAGACACCATCCTGAAGGATCCTCCAGCACGGACCATGGCCTGGGCACTCCAGCAAGGCTGCAGAGCACCAGTCCAAGGGCAATCGAAGAAGAAGCCCTGTGCATGTGTCATGGACAAATAACTAGGTCACCCTCCTGCCCAGCGGAAGGGAGTGCAGCTGTGCTGATGTCAGGGCAATGCACCCTCTTTGCACCAGGCCTGGATTTGTCCAGGTCTCCTTAGGAAGTGAAGAAGGATCCAAAATGCAAATGTAAATAGATGCTTTAAAAAGCCCTGGAATATATACAAGCTCCAGCAGGAATGTGGGGAGCAGCTGCTGCTTTTCTCCTTGGCCCTCTGCTGAACACACACACACACATTTTGTTAGTTGTAAATGTTTAGAGAAAACAGTTGCAAATAGGCTGTTTGAAGACAATTTTATAACAGTTAGGCACTTATATGAGAACCGTGGTGGTGAAGAGCTGCACACGACAGCCCAGGCTGTCCATGTATTATCCCAAAGCACACTAGGCACAGCTCCTTTGCTCTTACATATTGGGATTCAGCACAGGTTACAAAGAGCAAACAGAAAGCGGTTGAAATGATTGCTTTTACCCCTAACAAGAGTATTCCTAAGCTTCTTAAGAATTCAGTGATCCTCCCACAGAGCTGGACCAGCATCAGGGGAAAAGTCTGCTGGCCCCACCGGCAGCGGCCTGAGCCCTTACACTGATCCATGGTTGATCTTCTCTCACCAGATTTCTCTTAGTAGTTGGAAGAAAGCAGAGGTGGGATAAAGCAAGGGTGAGTCCTCGGATGCTGCTGCAAACTCCCATTTCTCTTTCTTTCCCTTATATCTTTCTCACCCATTCAAGAATTACCAGCCATCTTAGGATAACGTAGAAACTTAAGCCAATAAGATAGGGAGGAGGGAAAGAAAATCAATGAGCTGATCTCCATAAAGGTCATCAGGAAAGGCAAGCACATCTTTAGCCCTCTCTTAAACTCCTGTTTCCCCATAATGACTTATGTCCCTCACTGAGACATCCAACATACCTGAAGCTAGATGAGATCATCCCATCCAAAGAGCTGATAGGTAGCTGGAGATCAGAATTTGGGACAAAAAGATAGGAAAAGATAGAAGCAAGAGGAGGGGGGAAGAAAAGAAGCCACCAAGAGCTGTTGAAGACCCTGGCTGAAAACCTGTGCAGCCCTCCCTCTGCCCTTGAGCAGCTCTCTGTCCCCCCATGCAGAGGAGCAGAGGGCATTCCAACTCTCTCACCAAAGGATCTCCACAAAGCCCTTTGCTCACGTCTCACCCCAGGCTGGGCCAGAGCTCTCCTCCAGCTGAGCTGAAGTCAGGCAAAGCAGAAAACAACTATGTCCTAATTGCAAGTGGCATCTCCTGCTGCGGGTGGTCTCTGGCCACAGAAGCATGACATTGTCTGGGAGCCCCGCCGCACGGTGGGCAGCGGCGCAGAGGGCCGGCGCGTCCCTGCCCGTGGCATTCGTCCTGCTGCCGGGTAATAAGGGCTTAATGCGGGAAAGGGCTCACTGGGCTGTGCAGCAATCAGCCAGGAGCTGGCTGCAATGGTCATCATTAAAGGTCCACAACCGGCTCCTGGAGAACAAAACCCCCATCTCTCCCACCAGCCCTCCCAGTGCAGTTTTGGTGCTGGGCCAGGGCGTTGCGATTGTTGTTTTGATGGACGCCGATTCAAAACAAGCTCTCAGACAGTAATGAGGTTTGTTCGGATTGCCTGGGACTCCATTTGTTCTCCTCTCAATTAATGCTTTCAAAGGAAGAATGCAAATTATTTCCCAAACTGGGGGATGAGGAGGGGTTGGGGATGGAGATGCAGTTGGGGTTGGTAGAGGGTGACTGGTTCATCAAAGGGAAGGACGAAACTCCAGCTCTGTGCATTCAACCCAGCTTTGCCTCTTGGACAGTAAAAGAGCTTAATGTTGAGAAGTGAGTTCATAATTAATAACCTTTAACTGTGTGTCATTAATGAGGAAGGTTATGGCAAATTCCAGCCCCTCCACGCCACATTATAGCGGTGTTCATCGGTCATTAACCACGAGCGCCGAGCGCTCGTCCTTGGGTCATAGCTCTCTTGCAGCCTCTGCATAGGCAAAGGGGGGGTTGCAGAAAGTTGCCTCCATGGGGACAATTAAGTGACATCTCATGGCACTGTGATGCCCTGGATATGTCACCAGAGAGCCTGGCCTTCCTGATAGAGAAATGGGTCATGGGAGAAATTTTTCTGTGGTTAAATAGGGTCTGAAATTCACCAAGTTAGAGTTTTTCCTGCTGGCCTTCATCTGGAGCAAACAAGAATCAATTTGTGAATTCCCATCACAGGCCCCTCCTCCCATCCACGTTGTGATTCACCCACTGTCCCCTGTGTACCATGTCTGGGCCACAACATAAAGCCACTTCTCACTCCTTCCCTGTTCCTGGGGGTCAAGGTTCTTCCTACATGTTGTCCATTGTAACACTCATGCCAAGGCCACGCTTTGTTCTCATTCAAGACAACACCAGAGCTGGTTTGTAACATTTTACATCTTTGATTGGTAGCTTTGCTCTGATGAAACATGTCCCCCTTTTCCAGTTTCCAATCATTTCAGTTTCTTTCTTCCAGTCCCCCTTCCACTCCCTGCTGATTGAGAACTCAAGACACCCATGGGGCAGGAGGCTGGGTGCTCTGGCACGTCTGTCCTCACACACAGAAGCACTTCAGAGCGTTTACATTTAAAGGAAGGGCATTTTGGGGCCAGAACAGTCTGAGAAGAGAGTTTGAGAATCATAGATTGAATTTGAGTCCCCAAATTTTCGTATGCTCTGAGCTGAGCATGCAGGGTACAAAGAACTGTGGAGTGCAGGTCTGGGATGGCAGGGTCATGGCATGAGCAACTGGGGCTGAGTGGGGCCCAAAAAAGAAAGTAGTATTGAAAAGAAAGAATAAGGAGCACAGTTTGCTTCTGAATGAAAGATAAAGAAGCGTAAATGAATCTCAATCCATTCAGTTCCTAGAAACATAGAACCATGGAATTGTTTGGGTTAGAAGGGATCTTAAAGCCCATTCAGTTCCACCCCCTGCCAGGGGCAGGGACACCTCCCACTGGATCAGGGGGCTCAAAGCCCCATCCAACCTGGCCTTGAACACCTCCAGGGATGGGGCAGCCACCACTGCTCTGGGCAACCTGGGCCAGGGCCTCCCCACCCTCACAGCAAAACATTTCTCCCTAAATTCTCATCTCAATCTCCCCTCTTTCAGCTCAAAACTGTTCCCCCTCATTCTATTCTGCGCTCCCTGATAGAAAGGTCTTAAAACCAATCGTCTTTGAAAGAAAAATAACAGCTCTGGATTTTTTAAGTCTGTGCTCCATTCTTCCCTTCAGAAACATTCCTTGCACTCTGTGCTTGATGGTCAGCTGCTGATTGGGCAAATGCTTTGTGGGTTGTTTTTTTTCCCAAAAATGAAAGCTCAGTTCTCCTGACTAATTTAACTTCTTATAAAATATTAAGAATTAAGACCTAATGGAAAAAAACCCTAAAATAAATATTTTATGGCTCTGAAAATCTCCTCAACTCCAGCATGGAAACTTAATAAGATACCACTGCGTTTCTTTAGAAAAAGAAAAAAAAAAGTTTACTGCTTGGAAAAACTCATAACCAATTTATTTATGCCCATGTGGCCAGGGGCAACAGATTGTGATGAGGGAAGGGGATGGGCTTTGGGCAGGTCTTAGGAGAAAACTAGGAAAAAACAAGATTTGCCCCTTCAAAATCTCTAATGCTGATCTCTTTTTATTGGCACTTTCCCTATCCAAGACTTTGAAAATCCAGATCCTATGAAAGCCCAGACCTTGTTGATAAGATGCTGAAAGGGGCTCAGGCTCCTTGTAGAAGAAAGGTCATGGGCCAGGAGAGGAGCTGCCTGCACGGGGCAGAGTGTCACTGGAAAATCACTGAGTTACCTGCCAGTGACACTTCTGTGTCCCTGCTGGGGACAGGGAGAGAAAGGAACAACCATTGCCCTGGAATAAAGATTTAAGGATGTTTTCCTGCTTGAACAGGTTAGTGCTGCTATGGGTTTTCCACCAGATTTTTAAAAATGTGGAAAACGAAGCTTCTGTGAAAAAAAAAATCCCCTTCCCACACCGCTTCTTTCACTTTTGGAGTCCTCAGCGCAGGAAAAATGTGGATCTGTTGGAGCGATTCCAGAGGAGGCCAAGGAGATAATTGAAGGACTGGAGCACCTCCTGTACAAGGACAGGCTGAGAGAGTTGGGGTTGTTCAGCCCGAAGAAAAGAAGGCTCCAGGGAGACCTTAGAGCAGCCTCCCAGTACTGAAAGGGGCTCCAGGAAAGCTGGGGAGGGGCTCTGGATCAGGGAGTGCAGGGACAGGATGAGGGGGAATGGTTTTGAGCTGAAAGAGTGGAGATTGAGATGAGATCTTGGGAAGAAATGTTTTGCTGTGAGGGTGGGGAGGCCCTGGCCCAGGATGCCCAGAGCAGTGGTGGCTGCCCCATCCCTGGAGGTGTTCAAGGCCAGGTTGGATGGGGCTTTGAGCCCCCTGATCCAGTGGGAGGTGTCCCTGTCCATGGCAAGGGGTTGGAAATGGGTGGGCTTTGAGGTCCCTTCCAACACAAATGATTCCATGGTTCTGTGATTCTATGGTTCTTGGCTAATGCCAGCCCTGCCTTTCCCTGGTCCTGCTTACTGGCTGGTAAGGGAAATGGTCCAGGAGGTGATTGCTTCAAGGAGAGGTCACGAAAAGTTTAAGAAGAGCTGTAATGAGGATTAGCCCATTTTTCTTTCTATCTAATCAACGTGGTTCTCTACATGGATGAATAGGAACCCCTTTCCTGGGAGGGAGACTATAACTGTACGGGGAACATGCGTCGTGATGGATCATCCTGCATGAGGACGGCCTCTTCGCTGGTCCCTGATCACATCCCCACTGTGTGGCAGCTGACTGATAGATGGCAGCGAGGAAACCTCCGGAGACAGAGAGTGAAGGATATTCCTATTATCTGCAGCATGTTCAGGAGACAGGATTTCTTCTCTTTTTTTTAATTATTATTTTGAGTCTCTTACCCAGAGAGGGTTGGTTATAAAGGGGAAACTGTTCGGCTCATTATCCTTTAATTACTGAAGTGAATGATTTCGGTAAAATGGAGGAAACTGAAAACATGGAGATTGTATTCCAGTCCATTAGGCAACCTTAGATTTCCTACAGCAGGATCTTTAAAACTGGCAGGAATATTTTTTAATTTATTCTGTCATCTGTAGACAGAGAGCACTGAGTCATTAGGGAAAGGACTTTTCAAAAGCTCGACATTTTATCCCCTTGTTTTGCTCCTCTTAGCAATAAAGCCTCCTTGCCACCCATCCCTAGTTTCTCTTTTAGTTGGGCTTTTCATTTTTAAAGAAACGATCAGTCTGGCATTTGAAAGGGTGCCTGACTGCCAGCTCCACCAGCGATCATATCTCACCTCTCCAGGAAAGGGAAACACTAAAAACCAAGCAGGATATAAGGAAAGAAAAAGTTTCACTGTGGTAAGAAAACACTAAATGAAAATAATACTATGAGAAAAACAAAAATATTTGGAATAAAAATAAATTGATACTATGAAAACGTCCTGGATGAAGGATGTCCTTGATTGTCCCCCTGTACCCAGTGCTGATGAAGCTGCACTTCGAATCCTGGGTTAAGTTTCGGGCCCCTCGCTACAAGAAGGACGTTGAGGGGCTGGAGCATATCTGGAGAAGGGAGTGGAGCTGGGGAAGGGTCTGGAGCCCAGGGGTTCTGGGAGCGGCTGAGGGACCTGGGCTGTTTAATTTGGAGAAGAGGAGGCTGAGGGGAGACCTCATTGCTCTCTGCAGCTCCCTGACAGGAGGCTGTGGTGAGGTGGGTGCTGGGCTCTTCTCCTACGTAACAACTTACAGGATGAGAGGAAATGGCCTCAAGTTGCGTCAGGGGAGGTTTAGGCTGGATATTAGGAAAAATTTATTTACTGGAAGAGTGGTGAAGCCCTGGCAGAGGCTGCCCAGGGCAGTGGTGGGGTCCTCATCCATGGAGGGGTTCAGACAGTGTGTGGCCATGGCACTGGGGACATGGGGTAGTGGGTACAGTGGGGTTGATCTGATGGTTGGACTGGATAAGCTTAGAGGTCTTTTCCAATCTTAATGTTTCTATGAAGGATATAAATTCTCTCCAATCAGGAAGCAGTCTGTGACATTAGACAGGTACCTATTTCCGTAGCCCATTTTTCTATCTTGAAAAATGGGCCAGGATAGCCTTTCCCTGCTGATTTCTGTGGGTGGGAGTTGGGCAGATGCAGAGCCATGTCCCTTGCAGTTGATGGAACATCACAGCTCTTACTGGGACTTCACTGCTGCCGGGGCAAGAATCAGGACCAGCACCCCCACTCCTCCTCACCACTGCCCATCTCAGAAATGGTGCTAATGACACGGTTTATGATTAGTTTAGAATCACAGAATCATAGAATGTCCTGCATTTGAAGGAACACACAAGGACCATCAAATCCAGCTCCTGTCCCTGCACAGGACAAGCCCAACATTCACACCGTGGGGCTGAGGGCAGTGGCCAAACACTGCTGGAATATTGTCTGGCTGTGACTGTTTCCCTGGGGAGCTGTTCCAGAGCTCCACCACCCGCTGGGGGAAGAGCCTTTTCCTAATGTCTGACCTAACCCTCCCCTGGCACATCTTCCTGCCATTTACTTGGGTCCTTTCCTAAGAAGTTTTCCAGTGAAAGGGAAGAGTTCCAGTCCCTCATTTCACAACTCCTCTGCCATCTACAGAAACTCCAGTAACGCCGCCAAGTTTTCCCTTCTGCAGTGCAAAGGCACCAGGAGGTCCTTTGCTCCTACAACACCTCCTCCTGTCACAGAGTCAGTTCCCACTCCTCTCTTCTGGACTAAACACCTTGTCCCTCCTGGGCTGCTCTCAGCAGATATTCTTTCCTGCTCCTCCCATTGCTCTGCTGACCTCCAGCCTCCAACTTTTCTCTGTCTTTTTCGACAGTATCGGATTCCAAGTGAGTTATGGAATTTTGGACAAGATCTCAAACTTGCTCAGAAAGTAAAGAAATTATCTTCATATATCCCTGAATTAGATTTGTCTGAGAATTGTCATTACATTGCAACATTTGTCCATGTTTATCTTGTGATCCACTTTTACACCATACTGTTCTTCACTCAATTAATTTTGATGTGGCACTCGCGCATTTGTATTCTTCTTAAATGTACCATTTTACGAGTTTTACTGGATGTTACATTGCTGGATTCCTAATCAGGTACTTGGCTTGTTAAGATCTGTTTTGCTCTGATAAGGTATTTTCAACCAAGTGTATAGCCAAATTACATCTTTCAAACAGTGACTTCCTCCACAGTACTGCCTTAAGTTATGAAAGCATCAATGCAAACACTGTCAAAAGCCTCAAAGCCATCACATCCGTCACTTGGCTCTTATTCCAAATGAGGAAATGAAATTAATTTCACATGTCAGCATATATTTAAGTAAAACTGAGGGGTATTTTTAGCATGGGAGAATTTTATTGGGTTGTTTTGATGGTTTTTAGCACACTCCATATGCAGAACTACTCCACAAATCTCCAAAAGTTGGGCTGACTCAACAGAGTGCTGACACACCAATGAGTTTGTCTGATGAAGATAAGATCTAAATACGTCTTAAATAAAGAGAGAAGTTCTTGGTAAAGCTCAGCTGCCTTCAGAATCTGCCAAACTCAAACACCAAAAAGCTTTTGACAAATCTCTTCTGCTCTCCCTCTATAGTTTACCTCTCTCCTTCCCATTTATCTCGAAAGTCCAAACAGCTTAGATACTTATCTTATGTGAAAGCTAACAGGGAGTTTACATTCTTTTTTCTGAGAGAGACTGATGTTCATCAATCGTGTTGCTGGTTTTCAGACACTCACTTTCCTAAGTGGCTTCAATAACAAAGTGGAGTTACAGACATAGTGTTTCTACAGTTGTTGTTACCTCAAAGTGTGCGTTGCTGATATTTGCCCTTCTTTCCCCTTTTCTCCTCTTTACTCTAAATGTCAGATCCTTCTTATTTCTGTTCATTACATCTTCCATCATTATTCTCAGCTTGCACATGGATTTGTGAGATTTTTTATTTCCATGTGTCATCTGAATCAAATTCAGTTTGCAACAAGTTGCTTTATGTCTTTGGAAGCCCATGAAAGGTTTCTGAAAGCCAGACTGGTCTCTTGTTCACTGTATAACTGACGGATCAAAAATAAGGGACCTTGACAAGATGGAGAAGTGATCTCGTGTAAACCTCTTCAGGTTCAAGAAAGTAAAATGCAAGGTGCTGCACCTGGGTCAGGGCAACCCTCAGTACTGGCACAGCCTTGGGGATGAAGAGATTGAGAGCAGCCTTGTGCAGAAGGACCTGCAGGTTCTGGTGAGCGAGAAGCTCAACATGAGCTGGCAGCGTGCACACACAGCCCAGAAACCAACGGTGTCCTTTGCTGCATCCAGAGCAGTGGGACCAGAGGGGAGGGAGGGATTCTTCACCTCTGCTCTGCTCTGGGGAGACCCCACCTGGAGCCCTGTGTCCAGTTCTGGAGTCCTGGGCACAGAAGGATGTGTTGCTGTTGGAGGGAGGCCAGAGGAGGCCAGAAAAATGATCAAAGGTGTGGAACCCCTCACCTGTGAAGAAAGGCTGAGAGAGTTGGGGTTGTTCAGCTTGGAGAAAAGAAGACCGTAAGGAGACTTTATTGTGGCCTTTCAGTATTTAAAGGGGACTTATAAGAAGGGTGGGGAAAACTTTTTAGCAGGGCCTGTAGCATTAGGACAAGGGCAAATTGATTTAAACTAAAAGAGGAGAAGTTTAGACTAGATATTAGGAAGAATTTTTTTACCCTGAGTGAGGTGAGGCACTGGCCCAGGTTGCCCAGAGAGGTGACAGATGCTCCATCATTGGAAACATTCATGGTCAGGTTGGATGGGGCTCTGAGCAACTTGATCTGGTTGAAGATGTCCCTGCTTCTGCAAGGTGGTTGGACTGGATGATCTTTCATTGTTCGCTCCAACACAACCCATTCTATGATTATATAATGATACTAAAACTAAAAACCAGTTTTTAAAAACTCTGATGAAAAGATTGAAAACTTTAGAGTGTTGTCTCCCAATAATTACTTCCAATGAATATGTTTGTCCTTTTCCTAAGACACCTGAGGAGCAAAAGGCTCTGGAGGTGACTCTACGACCATGCCTGAGAAATTTCACTCCGAGAATAAAGGTTGTTTCTTTGCAAAGACACAATGCAGTGTGCGTGGGAAATTGTTTCTGTCAACAGTAAATCATGTGTTTCGATCTTAACAAGTACTTTTACAAAGTAAATTCTTAAAAAATATGATGGACCGACTCCAAAAGTTGTGAAAGGACCCTTAGTTCCCCTTGTGCCAGCAAACCGCCGTAAAAACATACAGAGAGTTGAGACAAGTAAAGAAAACAGACTGCACGCAAATCCAGCAGTGAGAAACACAGGAGTTTCATAAAGGATCTGGATCTGATCCACAGCTGGTAATTTAAAATAAGATATTTTAAACCCACTTCTCTCATAATCATGGAATCACGGAATCATTTGGGTTGGAAGGGATCTCAAAGCCCACCCAGTTCCACCCCTGCCATGGGCAGGGACACCTCCCACTGGATCAGGGGGCTCAAAGCCCCATCCAGCCTGGCCTTGAACATCTCCAGGGATGGGGCAGCCACCACTGCTCTGGGCAACCTGGGCCAGGGCCTCCCCACCCTCACAGCAAAACATTTCTTCCTAAGATCTCATCTCAATCTCCCCTCTTTCAGCTCAAAATCCTTCCCCTTCATCCTATCCCTGCACTCCCTGATCAAGAGCCCCTCCCCAGCTTTCCTGGAGCCCCTTTCAGTCCTGGGAGGCTGCTCTAAGGTCTCCCCACAGCCTTCTCTTCTCCAGACTGAACAAGCCCAACTCTCTCAGCCTGTCCTTGTACAGGAGGTGCTCCAGCCCTTGGATCATCTCCATGGCCTCCTCTGGACTCGCTCCAATAGCTCCAGGTCCTTCCTGTGCTGAGGACTCCAGGACTTAATGCAGGACTCAGAAGATGGTACAGACTTCAAAAATCAGTTTTTAACCAGATAAATTAGGATGTTTTCCTTGAAGGGGAACTGACAGGGGTGTCCCAAAAATACCTGTTGAAATGCTACAGGCTCCCAATTTGTGTGCACAAGACTGATGGAAGCATTTGATTTTCTCTTAGAAAGAAATGGGGGAGGCTTCTTGTGAACCTTTCAAACAATGTCATTCTGTCAATTTTCAGACTCTTTAATTCTTTCCAGCTGTAAATCAATCATCTTATTAACTCTTCTCTAATGTCTGCTACCAAGTTATCTGGGGCTGGCAGCTTGACAAGCCATTTCTGCAGTGCCACGAGCATAAAGTTTCTCTTGTGCACTGCTGTGATGTCATGAGCACTCACTCCTGGCTTTCACCGATCCTCTTTCACAAAAGCCTCCTTCTTTGCTCATAGCAATTATTCAGCTATTAAAGTACATTACGTTAAGTTTCTTATTTTAAGAGTGATATCACTCCTTGCTTTAAAGTCCAGCCGACGGAGCAATTTGCACTTACTTCCCCTGACACCGTGTTGCTGCTCCAGTCCCCAGGTTATGTTCCTGCCTGCATAAAGCTGCTATTGATGGGATCTACACGTGGAGGAGACAGAGGGGCCACGACTGATTTAAACATGTAACTATGCAATATGATGTATTCACTCCTATGAAACGACGTTACCAGAGCCACCATTGAGCCCTGGTTACAAATCTGTAAACCTTTCTTTCATGCCTCTTCACTTCAGCTTCTTAAGAGGATGAAGTTCATGAGCTCAAGCTGTGTGTGGGCTCATCATAGAATCACAGAATGGTGTGGGTTGGAAGGGACCATGAATTTTGTCTAGTCCAACCCCCTGCAGTGAGCAGGGACATCTTCACCCAGATCAGGTTGCTCAGAGCCCCATCCATCCTGACCCTGAAAGTATGAATGCCTCCTCTCCACTTCTGGCCCATCACCCAGACCAGACCAAGAGATTGTTGCTCCAGATATGCCGCTCCTACCAGTCCTGCAAAACCAAGTAGCCGGGTTGGAGATGAAAAAATGCGAAGATGAGACCCATCCTCCTAGCACAGATCTGCCATGGGTGCTCCAGAGAATGGTGCACGTGAGGCCTGCACCTCCTTAGGCACCACAGCACACGCACACCACACTTCGATGATCTGTCCCCTGTCTCTCTCCAGCCCATCACTATCCAAAGTACATGAAAGGATCTTCCTTCCAGAGGAAACCAGACGAAAGTAGACTCTGGGCTTGTGAGCACATGGAAGGACACCTGGTGAGGGACCTGGTGGGGGCAGAGCCTGCTGGAGTCCATGCATCCCCTCAGAGCCATAGAAAACCACATAGCCTGAGTTCTGGTGCTCTGAGGGCGGGTTGCTGACATCCTCCCACCTTTGCTACTCTCACTCTTCGTCCTTCCCTGCAAACTCCATTTCCTCCTCCCATTTGACACCTTAACCACTGGTTTTTGACTTGAGTCCAAAAATCTCTGTTTGTCCCCTTTGACACTGTGTGTGGGGGTGACCACAGCCACTGGAGCCCAGGTTGGGATGGTGGGGCTGCACGTATGGAGCTGTGCTCAGCCTGGACACGCCCAACTTAAACAGCTTCTGTTCTCCTTGTTCAAATCCAGAATGACTCATCTCTAACTTCCACCCATGAAATCCTGATTTCAGGTAGCTCTTGGTTTCTATTTCTGTCCCCAGTTCTGGAGTGGCACAGGGAAAGGGCTGATACAGGAAAGCTCCCTCCTGTCCCAACCCACAGATCCACCTCTGCTCCTCTGAGGACCTTGTAGTAAAACAGCAACTGCTCTGGAGCATCACGGTGAACAGATAGTGCAGAGGCAGCCACAGGGGCTGGCTGGCACCGAGCCACTTCTGGCTGGAGGATACTGGCCAGAGCTGTATCCCGACAGGCAGCACCCAGCTCCCACCTATCCATGGAGCCAGCAGCCCTTTTTGAGGGAGGAATTAGAAGGTCAGACTGTTTGGGTAGACTCACGGTGTCTTCTCAACAGGGGTTGAAGTTGTTCTTTTCCAGCTCTGGCTTCCTCATAGGTGGTCCAACAGGCAGGAGGGTCAGGTATAAATACATATATATTTTATACATATATTATATAAAATTTATATATATATAACCTGCTATTTATATGTCTGCTTGATTCCTCAGTTCCACTGTGTATTAACCACAAATCAAGCAAAAGGTGCAGCAACCTCTTACTGCTGCTACACCTTCCATGAGAGGCGTGGAGCTCACTGGTCAATGAAGGACTTTCCATGGTAAGCAGTGCTTTGGGTTTAAAAAGTCAGCGAGTTCTTAAAGTCTGTTTGCATGACCTGCTGCAAATGTCACATGAATACAGATGTGCTGTAGTCTGACTCTGAGTTTATCATGGCATAATCAGGGAGCAAGTACCTCCCACACAATGAGGCTTCACAGCCTCTCTCGAAAGCCTGAGCTTGTGATCTGAGATACTATCAGCCTAAATTCATCATTACTGTCTTATCTAGTCTTAATGAAGAGTTAGCAAGGTGTTAGCACTATCACCATCGCTGTTCAAAGTGCAATTCATGATGTACATGAGTGTGGCAAACTGAGGTGTCAGTGTTTGAAGACTACGCTGAATTTTTAAGTCCCAGCAGGCTGAAAATAGCAAAAGCTATTTCCTTTTTTAAGGAAGTGATTCATCCAAACCTAAAACATTTGGGGTCAATTGCTCTCCGCAGATTTCTTTTCTTTTCAGTACTAACTGAGGAAACTAAAATGACCAACCGACTCCACTGACCTCTGCTGTGCTGCAGAGGTCACTCTGGGTCCCAGAAATGCTAAGAATCAGATTTATCCAATGAGGGTTTTTCATGCTATCTTAGCATGCAGCTGACTGTGGAGAGGGAGCCTGAAACTTAAGGGTTTCCCTCAAGCATGCAACTGAGAAGAAAATGCATCGGGTATTAAGAAATACTTGAATGATGTATGGATGCATCCGGTGAGAAAGCTAAATTTCACAGGAAATGGGGCAGAAGCAGCACAACAGCTGATGAGACCTGGGAAGGATTTAGTTATGGTTACATGAGAAAAGCTCAGAGAGGAACTCACAAAAAAAAAGGAAGAAGTATCATAGGAGAAAGTTTCAAAGAAAAGCTTGACAAGCTGCAGAACAAGTGCTGAGAGGAGACTCATGGGACAAGATGTTATGAGCAGCTCTGGGATAACAGGATTGCAAAGCACGACCTGGGTGTTGGAGCAATCATACGGCAAAGGGAACCCAAGCAGAAGACTTTGTTCTGTATTAACTCCCAACAAAGCACTTAACACAATGCTCTTAAGTCTGAGGACCTGTGTTGCTCATTCCTTCTGAGGAGGACACGAAGCAGCCATTTACACAGAAAAGAACTTCAAGAACTTCAAGATCTTTGAGTCCAACCGTAAAGCTCACACTACCAAGTCCATCATTAAACCACGTCCCTCAGTGCCATGTCTGCCTGTCTTTTAAATTCCTCCAAGGATGGTGACTCCACCAGGTCCCTGGGTGCATGACTGATGCAGAAAGCATCTAAGCAGGCTGTAAAGTGGAATAACACACTCAGCTATAACTACGTGGAGAGCACGCGTTCGTAACATCTAATTGCTGCCCTGTGTAGGCTGCCCTGATGGGAATACTAATGACCACATATGATGAGGAATTTACAGTCGCTCCCCAGCAATGACATTCATGGGTAGAAGTGATGCAGCACTGTTTGTGACTTTGTTTTTGGCAAAAAAAAAAAAAATCCAAAAGACTTGGGGTTGCAGAGCCTTCTGTGTGGTTCCCGCCTGCATCAGCATTCTCTGCTGTAGGATTGCTTCTGCATGGCAGCTATGGTACTCCAGCTTCTGTCACCACAGGGATAAACAGATTCTTTGGAACACACACACCTTTTTACTAATTATGTGACTCACATAATGAAGGTCATGCAAATTCACATGAATTTGAGGAGAGACCCATCAAGAAGGAGAGGCCTCCTACCAGACTGGTTCTAATGCTTCTTGGCTCTGGGCAACAGCTGGCCCTGCCAGCTCCTTTTATCCCAAAGCAAAAGAAAAAGAGGAGGGGGATAAAACCTTTCAACTAAAGAGGCTTTAGTGGCAAAAATGTGCTTCAGATGGACTTTTATGAGGTCCCTCTGGACAGCACTTGTAAGATCCAATAATCCTACAAAAAAAATCCTATCAAACTGGCAAAAGGGAAAACCTGAATAAGGAAAAAATTGCATGAGATGGGTTATATACAGTTATCATCATTAGGGTTTAATGTAGTTCAGATATGCACCACGGTGAAAGGAAGGTGTTCTCCACATTCCGTTCGGTGCAGGTGGGCTGGAATGAAATAAAAACAGCCCTAGGGAGCCACCCTGGATGAAACCTCCAGGGCTGCCATAGGAGGTGGCTGACGCCAGTACAAGAGAGCAGCCTGGCAGCTCAGCTGCTTCTCAGTGTCTTCTTCTCTAAGAAAACCTCTGTAGCGACCTGAACCCCACCAAAGCAACTGATTTTAGTACCTGGCACCCATTGGGGCAACCCTGCTCAGCACAGGGACCACAGCTCTACCTGGTGGTCCAGTCAAAAGCAGCTGAGAGTGGAGGAGTTGTGAGGGATGGGTGGAGGGATGGAGTGTCGAGTTACAAAACACTTAGCAAAGGCAAAATGACAGGATAGCCTCACCTGCCAGTTACCCAGCCCTAACCACAGCACTTCATTCTTTTTTCGACTTCTTTAATTCGTCGATTTTTCTTCCAGTCCAAATTGGGTTGAAATCCTGAGTGTTCACATTTCATAGAACAGAATCATAGAATCATAGAATCTTCCAGTTGGAAAAGACCTTTGAGATAATCGAGTCCAACTGCACCCATCATCCACTAAACTATGTCACTCAAAAACTCATCTCCCCATTTTTTGAAACCCTCCATGGACAGTGACTCAACCCCCTCCCTGGGCAGCTGTTCCAGTGCCTGACCACCCTTTTGGTAAAGAAATTCTTCCTGATATTCAGTCTGAACCTCCCCTGGCACAACTCATGGCCATTTCCCCTTGTCCTATCACTGTCACTTGAGAGAAGAGATCAACACTCGCTCTGCCACAGCCTCCTTTCAGGCAGTTGTGGACAGTGATGAGGTCTTCCCTCAGCCTCCTCTTCTCCAGGCTAAATAACCCCAGTTCCCTCAGCCGCTCCTCACAGGACTTGTTCTCCAGCCCCTTCCCTTCCTCGTTTCCTTCTCTGGACACACTCCTGTTCCTCAATGTCCTTCTTGTACTGAGGGGCCCAGAACTGACCCCAGTACTCGAGGTGTGGCCTCACCAGTGCTGAGTGCAGGGGCACAATCACCTCCCTGATACTGCTGCCCACGCTGGTTTTGGTACAGGTCAAGATGCCATTGGCCCTCTTGGCCACCTGGGCCACTGCTGGCTCATGTTCAGCCCCTGTCAACCATGTTGTTTCCTTAATAATGTTTCCTTAGCATTGGCCACTGTCTCTCTCACACACTTTCTGACCTGGCAGTGTCAGCAGGTCTTAAAGCAGAAAGTCCAGTGGTTGTTAAAGCTCACTGTGCATGCCTACATGGTCTTTACAATTATCAGTCTGACAAAGTGTTTGCTGCACACACCTGTTGCATACCTGCTGCAAAGAGCAGAGGTGCTCCGCTTAGGTGTAATGGAAATCTATCCATGTTTGTCAAGGTCTGACAGCCTGGACTATGGGATATTCAGAAGTCAGACCCAGTGGGGTAATAAATAGCTACCAAAACTGGTAGTTCCTTGACCAAGTTATTAGAGACACAATCTATGTATTAAGCACATTGATAACTAAAGGACATAAGGTTTTCATTGGGGCCTCAACACCTCTGTTGCGATGTTCAGTGGTTCTGAAAATTGGAACCTCAATCTCCAAAGGTTTCTTAAATTGCTCTACCATGCAGGAACATATTAAGCAGAGGAATTCATGATAAGGCAACTGATGGTGTAAGGTAAGTTCTTCCATCAGGTAGAAAGAAATAAAAACCCGTGTTTAGAATTATAGAATCATAGAAAGGTTTGGGCTGGAAGGGACCTTAAAGCCCATCCAGTTCCAACCCCCTGCCGTGGGCAAGGACACCTCCCAACAGACCAGGCTGCTCAAAGACTCCATCCAGCCTGGCCTTGAACACCTCCAGGAATGGGGCACCCACAACCTCTCTGGGCAACCTGTACCAGTGTCTCACCACCCTCATTATGAAGAATTTCTTCCTAAAGTCTAACCTAAACCTTCCCCCTTCCAATTTAAAGCCATTCCCTCACATTCTATCACTACCTGCCCTTGTAAAAAGACCCTCTCCAGCTTTCCTGTAGCCACCTTCAGTTACTGGAAGGCCTCTATGAGGTCCCCCCAAAAACCTTCTTTTCTTCAGGCTGAACAACCCGAACTCTCTCAGCCTGTCCTCATAGCAGAGGGGCTCCTGCCCTTTGATCATCTTCGTGGCCTCCTCTGGACCCATTACAACAGTTACATATCCTACTTATCTTGGGGATTCTAGAACTGGACAGGTGAGGCCTCACCAGAGCAGAGGGGCACAATCCCCTCCCTCCCCTCTGGTCCCACTGCTCTGGGTGCAGCCTAGGACACTGTTGATTTCTGGGCTGTGAGTGCCTATTTCCAGCTCATGTGGATCTTCTCCTCCTCCAGCACCTTAAGTCCTTCTCCTCAGGGCTGCTCCCAATCACGTTGTCCCTCATCCTGTATTGATACCAGAGGTTGCCCCAACCCAGGTGTAGGACCTTGTGTTTAAATGAAATAAAATATTTACACTTGAAGTCCTGAGAAATCCAGGTAGTAATTTACTGGGTGAATGAAGGCTTCTGCACAAGCACTGCTTTCAGAGTATTGTTTGTGTTGGAGAAGAAGCACTCATAAATTCATGGCTTCTGCCATTGCAGAGAGTATCTCAGCTAATTTCAGGCCCAAAATAATTAATCAGCAGTTGTTGCCGTGTTAATTAGCCAAAAGTGACCTCAGATGGATTTGGCCTTTTATGGCTATTTAGCACTAATGGGAGAGTATGCACCTGAGGCAAAACCTAGGAATAAATAGATGTGAAGCCTGCTTCCAGCTGGGTAAATATTGCTGAGGCTTTCTGGTTCCTATGCTTGCGAAATAAACTGTGCTCCAACGTCTCCTTTGCTTTCTTGCCCTGTGGAACATCTACAACTCTCCAGGCTTTAAACTGAGCCTTTGCAATGTGTTATTTATGCAGCGGTGGCCTTGGAAAACTTTACAGCTCGGTCTTGGCCACTCGTAAGGTGATTGCTGTGGTATTTCCTGTGGGGAAGGCTTGCTCTGTTAACAATAAACGCTGTGCCAGGCCTGTGTGGCTGCAGCAAAGCCACCTTTGCAGAAGGAATGTGAAGGGCTGTGTGTTGGGCACCCACTGCCTGCAGCAAGCTCGTGTGCCCGATGCCAGCTACCGTCACGCGTGAGGTCCCTGCACCCCCTTTCTCCAGCCTCACTCCTCACATTACAACTAATATGCAGGGTTATATTTACCAGCTTTATTTACCAGCTGGTTTGCAAGACAAGATGCCAGCTTTATCACAAAAAAAATAGCCCTTTCCATCTAAGGATTAGCCATGGTGAAGAGGGGAAGCCCCACATCCCCATCCAAAAGACCCTTTACGTATACACAGTTGATTTTTCTAAATGTGAGTTCTTTTTCTCCTTCAGACTGAAATTAAGGAACCTGGCTTTCCCCTTCAGAAAACTTCTAGATAAATGCATGAAGATGTGTTATGAGAGTTAGCTTGAGCTAAATCATTGGTGAAGACAAAGCTCTTTAGAATACAAAACGCAAGCAAAGAGTCAAGAATATTATTCCTATGGACCTGTTGTTGTGCACAGGTCTATTATGTTCTTACAGATCCCTTTATTCAGTCTTGTAACTCCTAATGCACTTAACTTTGCCGTTCTCTGACAAGAAAAGAAACATGATTATCCCCATTTCACAGATGAGGTGACTTGCCCAAGGTCTCAAGTGAAAAGGAAAATCCTCATCATCGTCATGAACTCAGACATTCCAGCTGCTGTGTGCACAGGAGTCTGGATTCACACTGCAGCTCAGTATCATCACAAGCAGCCGGATCAAGCAGGCCAACAAAACACAAATAGAGCCTTTCTTTGCTATTCGAGCCCGTGCTGGGGATCCCAAAGGTGGCACAACCATCACTGAATGTGTCCCTCTACCATGGGGGCAAAGCTGAAGTCCCTTCAGCCACTACTCGGAAACAGCGTGGCCAGCAGGACCAGTACAGTGATTGTGCCCCTGTACTCAGCTACTGGTGAGGCCACACCTCGAGGACTGGGGTCAGTTCTGGGCCCCTCACTCCAAGAAGGACATTGAGGGGCTGGAACACGAGAGAAGGGCAATGAGGCTGGTGAAGGGGCTGGAGAAGAAGCCTTGTGAAGAGTGACTGAGGGACCTGGGGTTATTTAGCTTGGAGAAGAGGGGGTAGAGGGGAGACATCATCACTGTTTGCAACTGCCTGAAATGAGATTGTGGTGAGGTGTGTATTGGTCTCTTCTCCCAAGTGACAGGTGATAGGATGAGAGGAAATGGCCTCAAGTTGAGCCAGGGGAGGTTCAGACTGGATATTAGGAAAAATTTCTTCACTGAAAGGGTTCTCAGGCACTGGAACCCACCCAGGGAGGTGGCTGAGTCATCGTCCCTTCAGGTATTCAAAAAGATGGGTAGATGAGGTGCTCAGGGTTGTGGTTTAGTAGTGGACGGGAACGGCTGGACTCGATGATCTCAAAGGTCTTTTCCAGACAAGGGATTCTATGATTCTGCTCCCATCCTACTTATGGGCAAGTAAGCTACTTTGGAAAGTCTCTGGTCTAAAGGAAGTGTCTGGCTTTGGAAGTGTTTTTTCTAACCTACTGGAATATTTTTCCTTCTGAAGAAGTTGCTATTCCCACTCTGAACTGTTCTAGCAAAACACCAGTTTTCCCATTTTTCCTGTCTCTCTGACTCCTACCAACTTTCTTTAAGATCCTTTTCATCTCATTCATTCCCAGCTGAAATTGCTTGTTGCTGCCCTTAAACAGCCACTGACATTTCAGAAAAACTGTTTGAAAACCCAAATCTCTCTTGAGTCACTTCCAAGAAGCTTTTATGAATCATGGTTTGTATCATATCACACCATTCAGCAAGGCATGGGCTGGAACAGAGATATTAATGGGCATGGCCAGTCTTTAAATAGCCAAGTGAGGAATAGCAGTCAAACGATGTGAAGGTTTCAGCTGGGGATTTAGGAAGCCATAGCTGAGCGTATTACTGCTACTTAAAGGCTGTTTCATTTTCTCCAGCTCTTTTGAGCCTGCAAAGAATGAAACATTCAGCATAGGAAAGGGAATTACGTTCCAAAATTGAAGTCATGCATCTTGGAATGGTCTTATCTCTGCAACACGACCTTATTGTGCATAATAACTCAAAATGGCCTCTCTTGGGATCATACTGGAGTGTGTTATGTTTTGAACTGAGGCTGGTTTGAAATCAGTCACTAAGGCCTCTGTAGGAATTCTTTAAGGACTTTGTGAATTTAAAAACATTACTTTTAACTAGTTCACTCTTCTAACCTGCTTCAGCTCATTATTTGGGCACCAAGAGATGCAAAGAGAAGTCTTCTTGCATTTCATGTGTTCTTTCTAAATAGAAGGAGATGGCCTGCTGAGTTTGGAAAGGATGATTATTTTTCTTTTGTAAGTTAAAAAAATGCTAGCTTAACTGCCTTGAGCCCGTGTTCCTCCAGTGCTACTGGTAGAGATGGGAATGAGCAAAATGACACTTTCCCCAAATCACCTTCTCTGTCCCCACACGTCGATGAGCCCACGTGCACTGCACAAAGCTGCAGGTGATTCCCTCAGGCTCAGACCTGGCGTTCAGGGTAGGGGAGGTGGGAGAGGAGTGCCTGAAGAAACCCTGCTCTGTCTCTGCAATCTCGAGGGTGCGGCCAGAGCATCCCTGGGAGCCTTCAAGAGCAAGGCAGGTCAGGTAACATAACTCCTTCCTCTGCCCTCTCTCCTACCTCGCTCACACGTATTACTCTTCGTGCCGTTCACCGCAGGTTAGTAAAGCTGCATTATACATGAGCACCTGCTGGTCGGTGTTGTTGATGTTGGGTAGGGTTACACAGGAGCAGCAGGTAGGGCCGACAGCTAAAACTGATCCCAGTCTTTGTTATTTGACCACCAAACAGAGTGCTCAGACTGATCCTATGGTGGCTCTGTCTTTTGTTCTAGGCTGCCCTGGTGCATCCTGTAGGCTCCGATAACCTTACATCATCACCACCTAAGGCTTTTTTAACTGACAAGCACAACTGAATCTTTCCAAGAAATGGGTTAAGGTTGAAATTTAAATTCTAGGTCAAGAGGGACCTGTTCATTTAACGGCGAGCAGTTGGTTCAATATTGATATAGAGAGAATGCAGGAAAAAATAACCTGACAATGATGCTCAAATGAGGTCGCTGGGAGCAAATCTGGTCAGGCTCTGCTGCAAGCTAAACTTAAACAATCATTTAAGTCTGAAATACTGCTAAATATCTAAAAGACATTTCAAGGTTATTTCTTTTCAAATCTGCGAGTGGAATTCAGCTCTGGAGCAAAAGGGAGATACAAAAAGCCACTTTGGAGGCAAGGATTTTGGGGAGGAGATGGTTCTTTTGCCCTGGAGTTGGAAGCACCTTCACTACAAGGTTGTTCCTCTGCTGAGGGGCACAAAGGTGATGCTGAAATAAAACGAGGAAGAAAAACTCCCTCCAAGGGGATTATTTTAAGGGAGGAGAAGGGTTTATGCACAGAGTTTTCCTAGCCCTAGTCATAAGATAAAGTTTGAAAACTTGACCCTTAAAAGCTGCAACCCAAAAGGGAAATAAAAAGAAGCCAAAGATACAGATGTGTTTGCTTCTACCTCAACACTTAGGAGACCGACACGTGATTTTTGAACACTCTGAGCTGGCAATATTAATAAAGCTGCCTTCACTGTCAGTTTTTCAATGTCAGGTTCATTGAAGCAGGGACTGGAACTGAACGATTCTCTTTCCCAAATGCATGCCCTAACCACCAGGCTGCAGAATCTGCCGTATGCTCACTTTCTAGCTGAGTGAATACTGAAAGGGCCCACGCAAGAGAAACGCCGCAGTAAGAGGGACCGCAGAGTCGCTCTCACTCGTACAGTGATCAAGAAACTCTCCTATAGACTGGAGCTCAAATCCCCTACCATTTGGGCAAGTGAGCATTAATTACTGGATTAATGTTGGGGAAAAGGCTGTAGCAGCAATAATTTAAACCTTCAATTACCAAGGCATGGAAAGAAAATGTTGCATTTCAGGTTGCAGCAAAATAGAATTTTCTGTGTTTTCACTTTGGGGAGGAAAAAGCAAACAGGCAAACAAACAAATTACTGCAGACTAATGACAGGCATAAAAATTATCACTTCTTCTCTCCAGATGGAAAATAGAGTGTTCCTTCCATTTGAAAGGCCATCAGAGAGCTAGTGCAAAATACAAAGGCAAAAGCTGGATCTGGTTGCATCCTGAAGATTGACAGCAGCCCTCAGAGAGTCTGGGACAGAAAATGAGACTGTTTGTGGGACTGCCAGCCTTCCCCACGTGCATCGCTCCCATTACTTCTGCAACACCTTATGGAAAAATCACAGTAGGGAGAATGGGACAACAGGAAGGAGAAAAGCTCCTTCCCAGGTCCAGCTATTTCTCTGTACCCAGGTGTAATTTCTGAAGATCCAAAGCAATGAATAGGGCACACTACCCACAATTATTAGTGAAAAAACCCTGTATGTCAAATAAAAACTACATTAGCTCCTGTCCTGAGAGTTAAATCAGAATCAGGTATAAAGTCCATTCATGTCAGTAGGAATCTTGACTTTAGTTTCTGGACCTGGTTCTTAGATCAATAGGAACTGAGCAGAAACCCAGACACCAACAAGCTTCTCATCCTCTGCCTTTTTCTGCAGGACCTCGTCCCTACATCTTCTGCAAGAGGGAAGGGGATCACTGTGTGCAGCAGTGGGAAGCATTCAGCATTCATCCCCCTGGGAGTGCATTCGAGTTTTGAGGGTTTAATGTGAACATGACGCAAAGCAGAAGTCCTGCCAACCCCAAACAAGGGTTTTCATCCCTTCCCTGCCAGATTCTGTCCACGATCTTTCCTGCCAATGCCATGAAGAGAAATAATGAAGGTGGACAAAACAGGCAACGTCTAAAATTACCTAGTTCAACGTATCTCTCCCTTTCTTTCAAGCTCTGGAGAACCAACAGACACTAAGCTTTAAAATGGTCTCACCCCTGTGCAACACACATCACGTTACAATCTCACGTTCTGTTCTCTGAAATACATAAACCATATGTTCACCCGCAGCACAAAGGTGACTTTAATCCATCGCTCACATGAACAGGCACACAAAGCACCTCGCTGTTTTTGTGCATTATCTGGAGGGAGGTGTGCGTGTGCCAAACCCAACAGTCCTCGGAGGAGCGAGGGTGCACGGAAACACTCGCTGACACCAGCAGTTAACTGTTTAGTGCACACCTCTGCCAGTGGCTGCAGGACTGAAGGGCTCACATGTGCCACGCTCTCTGGGTTGGTTTCACATCCCTTTGGCACCTCTTGTTGCAGGTTTTCAACCCAATACAGGATGAGCACAGTCCTCCTTATTTAAGTATTAAAGCTTGCATCTCCTTTTGCTTCTTCTTTTCAACTCATCACCCTCTTGCCCCAGCCAGCCAGGTGACAAACGTCCCCACTCGCAGTCCACAGGCCTCATTGCTCTGCCCCGTGTTGGCTTTCTCCGTGAATTTGTGGCCCAGACAGTGTGCACCAAAAGGCTGTCTGGTCATTCTGCATCTGAGAGCCAGGGTAAGACCTGATCAGGCTTCTGCAGCCCACAGGAACCCTGCCTTGTAGTAATTACCATCTTTGGGCTATTTTAAGCCCATGCAACTGCTGCCCATCCCACTGCAAAGTGAGTATGAACGATGACAGTCGATTATGTCAAGCTGTGCGGTGCTGTTCGCGGCAGAGTGGCCTCAGCTGTGTCCCTTTCTGCCCCCTCTGCAAGATGAAATATTCCATTTTCATTCCACTTAATTAAAGTGGGGACCACACTTACAAGGCAAAGCAAGAGGTTACGCTCAGCAAACAACCGTCCACTCAATTAAAAGAAAATGCTCCTTGAAAACCTTGAAAAAAAAGAGCAGGAGAGTCAAGTGTTTTAATTTATCCTCTGCTGTCTTTTATCCAGACCTGATTCTGCTTCCACAAGTCACACCTTTCTCTCACTGCTCTTTCTTGCTTACGCCCACCCACAGCAGAGTCCAAACCTTGCCCAGAGCACACACCTTGATGTAATAAACCAGTTCCTTCACAAATTCTTCCTGAAATTGCCCCAGCAAGACAGGAGCTTGTAGCTCATAACAAGTCTGACAGGTAGCTGACCAGAGTTTACACGAGGTTTCTGTGCACAAAGGAGGAGTTACTGAATATGCAAAGTTTTACAGTAAAAGGAGTCACTTCTGAAGTGAGAGCTGTGTACTGCTTTCCATCTTACCTGCGGGTGCTTAATAACAACTTCAGCTTACTAGATGAGAAAGGAATTTTAACTTCTAAGCTGCTCTTCCCCAGTGTTGTGATTCTCCTGTGCAAGCCGGCAGGACTGCATTTCGACTGCTTCCTCAGCCATGTATCAGGATCATCTTTCAATTAAAAAAATAATAGGTTTCTAGCCACGTTGTACAAAAAAAAATCCAAACTGACCAGGCTCAAAAGACAAGAGGCAAATGGAAATCTCATGTTATCAGTTTCCTCAAAATAACATGATTTTTCAGATGTTTTTTTTTTCCCCAGCTCGTGGTTCTCAGTCTCCTGAATTCACAACACTGCTCTGTTATTTAGCCCAGTTATTTAATTTCTGCACTCTCTGAAAGCAGAAAACCCAAGCTGGCTGGTTTCACGTGTTGTTTATAGGCAGATAAGAGTTGGATAGAAGTAATGTTTGAGTCTGTCACAAAATCCCTTTCCAGAAGGATGAACTTCACCCATCGCCAATCAGCTCCTACAGAAACCAACAGTCAATCCTGGTGGAACCAGAGTTTACACCTTGAGTTCTGTCTCCACACCACGGTTTCAGGGGTGGCTCTTTCCTGGGATCTACTGAGGCAGTGAGGCTGAAGCTGGTGGGGCAAAGTGCTCACACTTCTGCTTCTTTCCCATGCAGCCCCATTGAAGAAGGGGACACACAAAGCACCAACAACTGAAGGGGATCTGGCATGAACCGAGCATCTGTCCAATATAAAACATGAGCACCCAACCCTCCCAGGGTCTTTGGGAGCAGTTCCCATGGCTTCTGTAATTTCTTATTTCTATTGTCTTGATCAGGATAACTTATTTGTCCTGGGCACAAAGAGCAAAAAATCAGAAAATAAGAGACAATTGAAAACTTCGAGTCTATAGTCTGAAAGGAGGCTCTGGGGATATCCTTTGACATCTGCACTGGAAGGAGACACATCCCATCTCCCTGGCCAGGGCACAGAAGGTGCTATGAGTCTTTGGAGAAGCTGTTTCTTGTTCAGTAAGGCAGCAGGAACAACACAGTTTGTCGGCATCCAGCAGCCTTGTCAAAACTCCACATCCCAGCCTCAGGGCAACTGTGCCTTTCCTTGGACACAAGGTCTCTGTGGCACCAACTGGAGCAAAGATGCAAAAAATAGGAAGAATAAAGCAAGTGAACTTAGACCATCACAAAACAGAAAGCATGTACAAAATTCATTGAGTTTTCTGTTTCACACACAGTTCAACAGCAGATATCAAGTGTGTTCATGTTGTGGGAGCATTTCTAGATGCTTCCTGGGGTCTTGGTAAGATCTCTGCAATTTGACCAACAGAAACTATTGTTGCCGGGTTAGAAATGAGAGTTTTCATATTTACAACTCTAGATTCCATCCTCCATAAACTGTCCCGTGCTTCCAGAGGAAGGCTCTCAAAATCCCTCTCTGCCACAAACATTGCTTTTCACCCTCCCTGCCTCTGCTCCCTGCTGTACCACAGGAAAAATAATTTTTTAACTTATCCCTCAGCAACAGGCTCTGTGCAGCAGTGCAAATTTGCTCCTGTGTCTAAACAGCCCCTACTGAGCTTCCGTGTGTGTATTACCAAAGAGCCCTGTGCCCTTGGAGAACCAATTTGGAGAACCAAATTGGGGTTGTTCAGCCTGGAGAAGAGAAGACTCCAGGCAGACTTTAGAACAGCCTCCCAGTACTGAAAGGGGCCCCAGAAAAGCTGAGGAGGGGCTCTTGATCAAGGAGGGCAGGGATAGGATGAGGGGGAATGGTTTTCATCTGAAAGAGGGGAGATTGAGATGAGATCTTAGGAAGAAATGTTTTGCTGTGAGGGTGGGGAGGCCCTGGTCCAGGTTGCCCAGAGCAGTGGTGGCTGCCCCATCCCTGGAGGTGTCCAAGGTCAGGATGGGGCTTTGTGCTCCCTGATCCAGTGGGAGGTGTCCCTGCCCACAGCAGGGGGTTGGAGCTGGATGGGCTTTGAGGTCCCTTCCAACACAGCCCAAACCATTCCACGTTTCTATGATTTACAAAGGAAAGCATTTCTTCTTTAAAAAAAAACAGTATTACAATTGACTGAAACTAATAGCATACTCACATTAAATTAATTGGGTTGTTTTGCAACAATATCAGGAAAAAATGAAACATCAAAATACTTCTGCCTTGACATTTTCAAGTAAAAAACTTCTGACACTTCATTTTGAAACAAAGCCCTGTTTCAAAAGATAACCATAGTTAATAATTAAGAAGGGGGGAACAAAAACAAAGAAGCACTGCATTCTGAGAAAAATGAAACATTTCTCTGACCCAAAAAATGCCTTAGAAATATATATATATATGATTTTCTATGTGGGAAACTAATTAATTTACGATAATCTCAGAACAAATCTTATCTTGGGAAGGGGGTTATCCTGTGAAATGAAAAGTCAGCTGTTTGAACCATCCCTGTCTCTAACATTTGCTATAAACATAAAGTCATGGAATGGTTTGGGTTGGGACCTCAAACCCCACACAGTTCCAACCCCCCAGCCATGGGCAGAGATACATCCCACTGGATCAGGGGGCTCAAAGCCCCATCCAGCCTGGCCTTGAACACCTCCAGGGATGGGGCAGCCACCACTGCTCTGGGAAACCTCGGAGGCTGCTCCCTGGAGCCTTCTCTTCCCCAACTCTCTCAGCCTGTCCTCATATGGGAGGTTCTCCAGCCCTCGGATCATCTCTGTGGCCTCCTCTGGACTCGCTCCAACAGATCCGTGTCCTTCCTGTAATGTCTGGGGTTGTTTCTGCTGGTAACATTTTGATAAGCTACAAATTGGTAGAAAGTAGATAAACAAGGCAGAGATGGACACAACTGACACAAAGCCATACGAGAAGCCAAGCAGAACCTCATCAAGCACCAGAGGGTGACAGGAGATGGGGCTTTGAACAATCTGATCCAGTGGAAGGCGGTTCTGCCCATGGCAGGGTGGTTGGAACTGGATGGGGGGTTTTGGGTTTGGTTTGGCTTTTTTTTTGAGAGAGTGGCACAGGGGCCCAAATCACATTGTTCATGGGAGGCAGCAGGCAACAAGAGAAGACCTTCAGTGCCAGCGTTCATTGGATCAAAACTGTCTTTTTTAGCTGGCTGCTGTTCCTGAGGCTGAAGTGGAAGCTAAATCTAGGGGGGTGGGGAACCTCCTCCTGCCACCTCCCTCAGGACTGTTGGCAGGACCATTGTCATCATGGCAAATTAGGGATGAGGCTGAGGAGGTCCACAGTGATCGACGTCGCTTCTGGAAAAACAGACTTCCAGGTCATCATGCCTACCTTGGTGCTGGCAGCTCATTGTTATGCTAACAGCATGAAAGCCCCAATCTCACTCTTCTAAATTGTAATCCTTTATTACCCACTGTCAAACATACCCCAGGCCAGTTGCAATTCCTTCCACCTGCTCCTCATTTCCAGCTCCGCCTGGAAAAAGCAGGACAAAACCCAGCCTGAGGGATGAGTCCCGTCCTTTTGTCTGTGCTGGGGCAAACTGGGTGTTCCTCTTGGTGTCAGCACTGGGTGGGCTCTTCAGTTATAGGAGGTGCCAGCTGATATCCAAACCTGTGCATATACAGAGTGCTGTGTTCCCCCTCAACACCATCGAGGGGTTGTCCTACCTACCCCCCCCCAGGACTAGGAAAACTGATGAGGGTACGGTGAATAGGGGGTCTCCTGGGGCCAATTAGCAGAGATTTGGGCAGCATCCAGACACTGCTGGGGCATCCCTGAAAAGGCTCTGCCCTGAATTTACAACCTGCTCTCTGTAACGCCTTGTTCACTTACAAAAACAGGCATGAACACAGCGGAGGCACAGGGACTTGGGTCCAGAACCAGTTTTTGCTTTATCCAGCAGGTCTCAGGCACCAGTGGTGGCAATTTTCATGTGTCTTTGCATCCAAATAGATCTCAAGGGATAAAGCAGCCCCGGTGTTATGGCTGGAAAGCAAACGAAGCATCGCAGCTGCCACTGCCTGCTGCAATGCCCTTGTCACCTGGAAAGCCATTTGCCAGTGGTGTCACCAACCACATCCCCTTCCTGGGATGCATTTTGCATCTCTTTGCCTCTGCAAACAAACACAGAAAGCAATGAAGGTTAAACAGCTCTCTCCTGCGATGGTGGCCCTGCAGCAGGGTGAAGGGAAGTCTGCCAGGAGCTTTGCTGAGATCCAGATCCCTGCAAGGGTACAACAATGGAGAGTAATTGGGTACTTGCCCTCTCCTCTGCAAAGAAGGGGATGCTCTCACGTGAAATCTGGTCAATTTTAAACAAAGTGCTGGAAGGTTGCCTCCAGTAAAAGCCAGTGATGGCCCAAGTGCTGCCCCAAACTTCCCTAGAAAACCAGACAAACTTTTCCCCTCTCTGTTTTTCCATTTGCAGTGATGCTCAGGTCCTTCTGGTAACTCCAAAGCTGAAAGCATTTTCCTACAGAAGCATGGTATGTTTTTATGAGGCCAGGAGGGAAACATTTCAGCCATGACTAAGAGCTTGCTGTCTAGACACATATTTGACCAAAGAAGGGACACTTTTAACATAACCCTTAACACAGCTCACAGAGCATTGAGTACAACTTTTCAAAGATCCCTTAAAGCATCAAGCCCCAGAAGCCTTTCTGCCCACAGCAAACTTCAGTGCAGAATAGCAAATTTCAGGGACATCCCCAGATCTTGCCCTGAGCCCAGACACTCCCTGCCCCCACATCCTGCTGGTCCAGCCTAAATTAAGCACTGGATACAGAGACTGAAGTTAACGGAAATCCCAGCTTCAAGCAGCTTCAAACCCAGGATGTGCATGGACAGTCTGACAGAAGGAATGTTTGATCTTCCATGCCATGACCAGGGTGAACATCACACACGTCAGAGGACAGCACTTCCGAGGGAGCAGGCAAAGACTGACAGTTTACTCTCAGCAATGGCATCAGCCTAAAGCATGCTCTGTTGAAGCGTTGAAACCTACTGGACTCATCTATTTTGGCTGTTCAAAGGCATCCCCACCGCTGTACACCTTGTCCTTTTGATTGATGCTTGCATGGGTTTCGTGTGATGTGGCAGTGTTTTATCAACTGCAGGACCCTGCACAGATAAATAGCTCAGCCTTGCCAAAGAAAACATGTCAACCACTGACAAGTACTTCTTTCACTAAGGACAAAACCACTGATGTGGCTCCAATTGTTCTGCCCTACCCTGTCATTAGTCAGCTGCAAGGAACTGGATCACCAGCCTGGACGTGGGCACAGGTAGCACAGGAGCTGGCAGTTGGCAGACAGACACACAGGGAGTAGACGTTTAAAGCTGCCAGATAGGTCTGAGCTTTCCTTGTCACATCAATCTCACCTGGCCATGGACACAGGACGTGGCTGCCTATGGCAGAGGTCCTGAAGCACAGTTTTGCCTCAGTAGAAACTCAAAGACCCAGAGCACAGTCGCCCTTTCCGTTCATCCAGCATGAGATGTGCAACCTTCAGAGGGAAGCAAACATCACTTCTGTGATTATCCATGAGAAGGAAAAAACAAATCCATGAGTCAGCGGGATCTACCCAGCTGTGGAGCAGCTCTGTGGAAAGGGACCTGGGGGTCCTGTTGGACAAGATCAACATGAACGAACAGTGCACTGCTGGGGCAAAGAAAGCCAACGGGATGCTGGGCTGCATAAAGAAGGGCATCTCCAGCAGAGATAAAGAAGTCATTAACCCATTCAGTGCTACACCTGGAGTATTGTGTTCATTTTTGGTCCTCAGTATACAAAATATATGTGCTGTTGGTTATATCTGGTTAGGAATAATTACATTTCTGTAATGGTTGTTGCTCACAAGTTCCTGACTCCAGCTTCAGCTTCCTGGGTTTCTTGTCTGGGAGTTGCTGTGCAGTTGGGTTTATAATTTTGACAGATATCTTCACTGCAGAGCTGTCCCCAATGCTAATATTACTGTTACCAAACTTAACATAAATGCAGTCAGGAAGGCAGAGAATAAAGTGAGCATTGCTGCGAGATGTGAAGGTGCCAAGTTTTTCCTCCTGCCTTAGCAGAAGCAGTTTCATGGCCCAAAAATAAACAGAAGTCCTCTCTGGGATGGGTGCACTTGGGTGGCTCTTACAGCAGAGGACTTGCAAAGCTGTGCAGTAATAACCAGCAATAACCAGCTCTGTGCTATTACAGCACCAGGTAAAGAAATGTGGCAATGCCATCACTGGGCTTTAATTAAGTGTCCTCAAAACAGCAATTACCCAACCTGAGTTACTGGGAGATGCACTGGAAAGGAATGGTGTGTCCTGGACACCCAGCAGAGCAGCCCAGCAAGGGGAATAGTTTTAGGCATCAGAAGGATACATGGAATCACCTCCAGTGTGGCTGAAAACCTTGTTCAGCTCAGTTACTGTTCCCTGTAACAGAACCTTTAGCTGCTGGAAGTTTTTCACCCTGGCTCTTCAGGATCTCTCCAGCCCCTGAAATACAAGAGGTCTGAGCTTCTACAGATTGATTAAACAGGCATTATTAACATTTACCATCGGTGTGCTTCAGATCACAGTGTTAGAGACCACACACAGTCCAAACACCAACCTAATGGAGACCTATGGATTACTCCAATAAATACCACTAAAAAGGAAGAAAAGTGTTAGAGAACAGATTTCTACCCAAAATGATAATGGGACCTAACTCCAGAGGTCTGTGAAATACTTCAGCTGCAACAATTTCACTTGCAAAAAGCCTGAAGGAATTACTTCACTTGTCATCAAGACATCAAAATTAGTGGTGAGACTGAAATGACTGCTTCTCTTTCCAGTAATAGAAGTGCCACTGCCTGAAGGGTGGCAGCATCCTGAAGGGTGGCAGCATCCTGAAGGGTGGCAGCATCCCGAGGGCCTCCTTGGCTCAGCACACCCATTACAGCCGCTTTATCTGGGAGCCTGTGCTAACACTAACGACCCCCTTGGAAGCCATCAGCTTGGGAAAGGAATGACACCATCGCTTTGGGCTGAAGCCAAGCAGAGAAACATGTGTCCTGGGCAGGCTCATGGAGTAAAATGGACGTCCCAGGAGCTCCTGGCAGGCGGCTGGGGCTCCCAGTCCCCCCAGCGGGGTCTGGCTTGCCAGAAGGAGCCTGGAAGCCCCGGAGGGGCTCCTGCAACCCCAGCCCCGGGCGCTGGCACTAATGAAGCTGCCTGGCCCTCATTCCCTTTCTTTTTTCTTTTCCCAGGTTGGAACACCCATCCCACCAGAATGCACTTGAAAGAACAAGATACTTCCTTTGTACAGGGAAACAAATGATGATTAATGTGTTAGTTGTAATTAATCTGCGATGACAGATTAGTGGAGCAGCGGCAGTGTCTTTTGCTGCTGCAGGAGCCAGTGCTGATAGGACAGCTGGTGAGAGGGGACACCAAATTCAATTTGCTCCTCATTTGCATACATATGACAACCATCTGTGCTAATAGCACTGCAATGTCTCTATTAGGCTCTCTTCTAGTGTGCAGGCTCACCTAGACTCCAATTAGGCCTTTAAGCAAGAAAGCTTAAAGCATAAATATTTGCAGAGGGGAAGGGGCGGCTCAGCAAGGCTCTGCACGCAGCCTTTCCCTCCCTGCTGAACGCTGAATCCTCTCCATGCCAGAGCTGAGATGCTCTGCTGTCCTTTAGCACCTGGTAATGAGATGCTGAGCACAAACTCCACCAGCCCCAGCCCCAGCCCCAGCCCCGTATTATCCAAAAATGCCTTAAGCCATGCAAGAAAATCCTCAAGAGCTACAGAGGCTGAATGAAAACCAGGCTTGCAGCAGGGGAGAAGCCTTGAGCAGCAAGGGTGCATGTCTGTCCCACGTTTTCACCCAAACTGGGGTGCAAGAGTGCTACCCCCAGCGGTGGAAGCAAGCCTGTTTGCAAGTCTGAAAAAGAGGTGCTGCACGGGAGGCCACTCCTGTAAATGCCGTCCCCCTGCCTGGGTTTCACCTGACCCTGCGCTCAGCCCCTGTGTTGCAGCAGCTGTGCATGCGGCGTGGGCCACGGGCGTTCGTTCCAAATGGGTATTTAGTCTGGGACACACATCTCAAAAATAGCAGTCCCAGGCTCCCCTGAAAGTTAATAAGGGAGCGGTTAATTAATGAGCTGCCTCACCTACCCAGTTCTTCCTGTTCCTCCCAGCAAGGTGATTCTACAGTCTTGAGTTTTTCTTGTTTTCCAGCCCTAATACCTCAACATCTACAGAGCATTCAGTGAACTGAGATCACCAGGAAGGACAAGGCAGGAGAAAGGACACTGCAGGATCTCCCTGTACCTCCGCCCAGGGAAGCAGAGCTGCCTGCAGCCAGCCTAGAGCAGAGCTACAGATCCAGGCACTGAGTAGGTCCCTTCAATGTGACCAACCAAAAAGCAGCCACGGAGCATGGATTAACAGCCACTTCTGCAGCCGCCCAAACTGGTACTGTCACACGGTTCAGTGCTGCAAGGAGAGATTTTTTCTGCAAGCTGACTAGGAACCAAGCCCAAATCCTCCATCCCAAGCCAGTTCCCAGCATGGCACTGGGTTAGGCCTGCTGTCCCAACACTCTTCCAAGTCCCATTACTGGTTCACAAAGCAAAACCTAAAGCACCCATGTGTCAGCTCATAAACTCTCACCCACACTCAGACTGGAGTGTCACAGAATCACAGAATCATTAAGGTTGGGAAAGCTCTCTAAGCTCATCCAGTCCAACTGTCAGCCCAGCCCCACCATGCCCACTAAACCCTGTCCCTAAGTGCCATGGCCACACATTCTTTGAAACCCTCGAGGGATGGAGACTCCACCACTGCCCAGGGCAGCCTCTGCCAGGGCTTCACCACTCTGTCAGTAATGACATTTTTCCTAATATCCTATCTAAACCTCCCCTGACACAACTTGAGGCCATTTCCTCTTGTCCTATCCCTTGTTACTTGGGAGAAGAGACCAGTGCCCACCTCACCACAACCTCCTTTCAGGTATCTATGGAGAGTGATGAGGTCTCCCCTCAGCCTCCTCTTCTCCAGGCTAAATAACCCCAGTTCCCTCAGCCACTCCTCCTACCTGCAGCCCCTTCCCCAGCTCCATTCCCTTCTCCAGACACTTTCCAGCCCCTCAAGATCCTTCTTGACAGAGAGGCTTAAAACTGATCCCAAGATTCAAGGTGTGGTCTCACCAGTGTGGAATGCAGAGGGATGATTCCTTTGCTCCTGCTGCCACTCCACGGCTGATCCACCTAGGCCACTGCTGGCTCAGGTTCAGCCCCTGCCAACCAGCAGCTCCAGGTTCTTTTCTGCCGGGCAGTTTTCAAGTCACATTTCCCCACGGCTGTGCTTTTTCCCTGTCTCTGTTCTGTTTCCTTTGTGTTCCCCTGTCTCTGTTCTGTTTTCCCCCTTTGCTGTTTCTCTGCAGCACAACCTTTGCAAGACATTTTCATTGCCAGGCCCAGGAAAACTAACCAGGTACTGTTCCTTGATCAGGAGGATGTGTCCATCACAGGGCACTGGATGGACAGTTACTTTTCTTGCCCAGAGGGAATCTGCCCAGCATTGTCTTTAGCACTAATTCATTTTCACTTAGATATTTTGGGGATTAAGTTTGGAGAACATGGGGGTCATTGTTTGTTTTTTTATTTTGCACTGATGGGAAAACCCATTTCATTTCCCTTATAAATTTGAATGAGTTTAAGGTTAAAGGGCAATCTATGAATCTATCCCTACACGTATTTCCACTAGGCCCCCAAGGCTGTGCAGGTCATTTGAATCCTGCTTCTACTCTGCTTCCTGATTTGGGATATCAGACTGAGATGTCTCTCTGCCTGGACACAGCAAAACCATACTGGCAGCTGATAGCTGAAAAGTTAATCTGTGCACACAGCCTGGGTGAGAACATGAAGGGCTTTGTAGGACTAGCGAGGCTTAATTAACCAAACATAGTGCAATCTACAGACTCTCATTTGACATCTGAATTTGCACTTTAAAACTGGCTGGATTGTTATTTACTTCTGACATCCAACAGCGACACAGGGACTCTCCCCTGCGTGCACATCTCCACAGAAATGGTTGGACGTTTTACTAAGAGCCCTTTTTCAAAACCATTCTGCCCATGGAATTTTTTGATATCTGCAAGCAATGCCAAGCATTTCACCCGTGGTGAAGCACCAGGAGCAGGGGCAGCTGAGGTGGGGCAGGGCTGCAGGCTGAATTTTGCCAACTAATGCCATGCCCTAAATATCACCCTTTGTTCCTGTACAGGGCTCACAGAGCCCAGGAGAACTGTGCTGCCTCAAGCCTGCCAGTTCCAGAGGCAGGAAAAGGAGCTTTTCATGTTCACCACTCCTGGGAGCTGAGGTCCACAAATGTATTTAATTCCAATCACAGTTATTGCATTGAAATACCTCCTCCCTGTGCAGAAGTGGTTTGGCTCCTGGGGGGTTCAGCAGGGCAGGGGCTCTGCATGGAGCCTCTCCCTCCAGTGTGCTGTGACTTTTATCACTGGCAGGGCTTGAATCTGCAAACCTGAGCAGCAAAGCAGCTGCTGGCCAAGTTAATGAGGCTGCTCCAGCTCACACGGCCCCATCCTTCCATCAGCTCCGAGGCTGCCTGGCAAGGACTTGTGCAGGTGGATTTACACCAGAGAAAGCAGCTCCCTGAGTTTCCTAAGCCTGCTTCTGCTGTATCCTGAAACCACCAAGCCAGGTGCTGCTGCCCTGTCTCACCCAGCAGTCCTGCAGCCCTGGGTCAGCTCTCCTCTGCACCCAGTGGAGCAGAGGGGGAGAGCAATGGGTGCCTTTGCAGCAAAAGCCCAGATCAGTTCAGGATTTGAGCGATGTCTGGCACTACCTGGCTCCCCTCAGGAAGCAAGGGACACCTGTGTGCTGCTACCACCAGTGCCCACCAGAAACAACCTGTGCAATACAGCAAGTGGGGCAGTGCTAAGCACCCCCTGCATTCACCCAGATCCCAGAATGGAAGAACTGGCATTGCGAAAACCAGTGAAGAATTGTGTCCTGCAATGCCAGCCCCACGATGCCTCACTGGGAAGCCTTCCCCAGGGCTTTGCTGGCTCAGCTGCCTTTCACAGAATGACAAAACGGTTTGAGGTGGAAGCGACCTTAAAGTCATCCAGTTCTAGCCCCCCTGCCATGGGCAGGGACACCTCCCACTGGATCGGGGTGCTCGAGCCCTCAGATCACCTTTGTGGACTCCTCTGGACCAACTCCAACAGGTCCGGGTCCTTCCTGTGCTGAGGACTCCACAACTAAACACAGAGCTCCAGGTGGGGTCACATGAGAGCAGAGCAGAAGGGCAGAGTCCCCTCCCTCCACCTGCTGGTTACCTCACGTCTCTTTTAGGAGACACCAGTCCTTCTACAGCAAAACACCATTTGATACCAAACCCTCGTACAGAACCAAGCAGAAACTCGTTCCGGGGCTTCTCTGTGAGTGCACGTGGAGTGCAGGTGTGCCAGGCATTACAGTCACAGTTATGTCTGTTTTGAGGGAAGCTCCTACTGTGTTCTACAGAGAACCACTCATCACCTCTGCTCCATCCAGCACAGGGCACGGGTTGTGCAAAGCAGGCGTTAGCGGCAGCTCCTCTGTGCACACACTGATTGTAAGGCACAGGGAACAAAGGGCATAAAACTCAGGGTGTTTAAATGCCTAATTTAAGCCCAAACCAAACCACATACACACCTACTCCATTTCCATCAATTATGCATGAGCCAGTAGTTTACAGATTCAACATAACAGGGAGATACTGTAATTGTTTCAAACCAGCTATTAAATAAAGTCAGAGCCTTAGAAAACAGCAGTACTTTTATTTAAGGCATATTTCTCACTGTGGTGACCAACTGGTTAAATATTATTTGCCTTTGAGCCTGCTCAAGCCATGAAGATTTTATCCTGAAGGAAGAAAACCTTGCCCTCCACTGGCACATCCACCGTTTTATATTTTGCCTTTGGAAAAAAAAAATTTGCAGGTTCAAGTTTAAAGGAGAAAAAGTTCCACTACATGCTTTTTATATTAAAAAAAGCTTCCTCAACACACTGCCTGGTCTCTACACTGTCTGTGTAGACAGATCAATAGTGCTTGAAGACAAAACCAACAGCAGAGTTTCCTGACCTGACAGTGAAAGTGTTACTTGATTTATATTTTGGGTCACTTTTTTTTTCCCCTATTATTGATCCAGATCATTAACTACCAGAACATTAATTAACAGCATCATCATGTAACCCAAAGATGACCAAGTAGTGTAGCCCATGTAGCTGGTGTAAATTAGCACACGTGAGATTTGAATGCTTCTTAGAAAAAGAAGAATATCCAGGCTCAAGGACCAGGAGTGCTGGAGAAGCTTCCACATCCACCATTATCATAGAATCATAGAATCATGGAATGGTTTGGGCTGGAAAAGGACCTGAAAACCCACCCAGTTCAAACTCCCTGCCATGGGCAGAGACACCTCCTACTGGATCAGGGGGCTCAAAGCCCCATCCAGCCTGGCGTTGAACACTTCCAGGGATGGGGCAGCCACAACTTCCCTGGGCAACCTGGGTCGGGGCCTCTCCACCCTCACAGAAGAACATTTCTTCCCAGGATATCATCTAAATTTCCTTTCTTTCAGCTTAGATGGATGCTGGATCTCTATGTGCTGGGCTGCCACCAGGATTCAGCTGCAGGTCCCAACCCCTCAGCACCAGATAACTCACCAGACAAGTACAGCCATAAAGCCTGCCAGGTGACAAAATAGTTTTTGCAGTTGGTTCTTTGTGATGTCTCGCCCCATGAGGAACTACAAAAAACCCAACATTATGTATTTTCTAGGTCAAATCCTCAACACACACCCCTGGAACTTCCCCACCTGTGGGCTCCTCTGGAAGCCCACCCCCATGCCCACCTTCCCTCCAAAGCAGAGCACCCAGGACACACCACCAGCAAAAGCATCTTTTCCCTGGATTTTTCTCACAATCTCAGGACCACGGGGCTCCCCAGTACACGTGGTGTTGATGGGGGTGGGTCCCAGCTTGGCCCCTCCATCGTACCAGCTCCAGCCAAGGCAGCTGCTGCATGTGTAGCCTAAACTACAGCTTTTTTTTCCTCTCCCCAGAAGAAAAGGCAGCTCCAGAGGGCTCATCTGCTGCAATAATGAAGCAGCAATCTTTCCTCTTTTCCCTCTTTTGCATAGAATCATGGAATAGTTTGGGTTGGAAGGGGCCGTAAAGGCCATCCAGTTCCACCCCCCCTGTCATGGGCAGGGACACCTCCCACTGGACCAGGGGGCTCAAAGCCCAAGAGCAAATCACAAAGACACCACTGAGAAGTTGCAGCCACACAAGAGGGGTGCCAGAAAGATTGAACACTGGGACAAACACTGCGTTGCAGCTGCTGGGTTTGCTTGAGCCCACAAACCTGCTGTGCCCTCCATACCCCCACCACACCTGAGGAAGGAGCTCTGCTCTAGACCCCATCCAAACTCCTGCCCTTAGCAGACTAAGTCGCCCTATTAACCATGCGATCCCGCCAGCAGGCTGCTCTGGCAATGAACAGAGGATATCACACTCTTTAGGGGTGAGTTATGGGTATAGGAAGGAACATTGATACAATAAATAATGCAGCCCTCACAGTGGCACTTCTGAACGATACAGCACTGCTCTCATTTGTGAGAAACATGCTAATTACCCCTCACCAGGGAGATTCCCTCGTCCCACCAGCCGTGGTGCATCTTGCTGGCATTAAGCATGTCTGTCTGCTGCTTTAATCAGGAGCAGCTCTGTGCTGTCACAAACATTTCCAAACCAACCAGCAAATAAATGTTGAAAAATACTCCCCAACATCCACATTCAGAATCTGCAAAGGTCCTTCTTTGCACCTTTGCTTGCAAGGGACAAACCCCATTAACCCTGGCAGCCCTGACTTGCGGGGATGACTGCCAGTGGGTGAGACAGTGCCCTTGTGTGGAGCAAAGATTTTTGTACCCCCCCTCCCCAGGAGGAAGGGAGTACCCTGCACATGTATTTGGGAGCCTTCGGTTCACTTTGACACTGTCACCAACCTTCTTTGTGGTCTCGGCTGGGTCACTTTGCCTGTTGCACCACAATTACACTGTGCGTGGGATGGACAAGGGGCAGCCTTGGAAGAAAACTCCCATTTTCGACAAGGAACGCTGCCACATCAGGGAGAAGCTGAAATAATCACCAGGTTCTGAATGATTCATCTCTCTCAGGACTGTCCCCCATGCCCAGACTCTGCGGTAGGTCCTGAGCAGACGTCTCTGCCCCTGTGATTACAGAGCCTGATCGTGCCTGGACCCGCACTCTCTGCTCCCAGGAGATGGGGGCAAAGCTGTCCTTGGGGAAATGGCAGAGGAATGCAGTGTGGGTTTATCACTGCCACGAGCAAGCAAATGCTCCAAGGAAGGACTGGACAACCTGTGAGCCTGGGGCCTGCTGGGGGATCAGTGTGAGCACTGCTGACATTTCACCAATCGTCCTGCAAGGGGATTCCGGCAGCCCAGCAACGACTTCTCCAGCCCCAACTGCCTTCCCTCCAAACCAGGCAGGCCTTCTGCAAAACCACTGTTAGCCAGGATGTCCCCACCATGGCAATGCATGCCCCAGACTTGAGCATTTCTGCAACCACACAGGAAATTCCTCACTGTGCTGCACTCACCATGCCCATGACCTTGCATAAAAATCCCACCCATGTTCACCAACCACATCCTGGGGTGCATCCAGCACAGCATTCCCAGACAATCAAGGGGGGGGGAGATATTGTCCCGCTCTGGTGCAGCCCCACCTTGAGCACTGGGGGCGTTTTTGAGTATCTCAGGACAAAAAGGATCTAAAGCTGCCAGAGAGTGTCCAGAGGAGGGCACAGAGCTGGCGAAGGATTTGGAGGGGAAGTGTCTAAGGAGCAGCTGAAGTCACTTGGTCTGTTCAGCCTGGAGAAGAGGAGACTGAGGGGAGACCTCATCACTGTCTGCAGCTTCCTCACAAGGGGAGGAAGAGGAGCAGGCGCTGAACTCTGCTCTCTGGTGACCAATGATAGCACCCAAGGGAATGGCAGGAAGATGTGTCAGGGAAAGGTTGGGCTGGATGTTAAGAAATGTTCTTCATGCACTGGAACAGCTCCCCAGGGAAGTAGTCACAGCCTGGCAATATTCCAGCAGCATTTGGCCGAGGCCCTCAGCCCCACGGTATGAGTGTTGGGGTTGTCCTGTGCAGGGACAGGAGTTGGACTTGATGATCCTTGTGGGTCCCTTCCAACTCAGGACATTCTGTGATTCTCATCTTAAGAGCCCAAATTCCTAATCTCACCCTTCTCCTTTGAGTGCCTCCACCTCCTTCAATACTGCAGGAAAGCCAAAAGCCTGCAAAGACAAAGGACAAGGCCAGAAGCAGCTGCAGCAGAATTTCCATTGTCATGCATCCTCCAAAGATCTCCCGGGTCCTTCACTGCCCTGCCAGCCTGGTGGGGCCTCTGTCTCGCTCTCCTTTCTGCTCCCACTGGCTGAGGCAGACAGTCCAAATTTCCCATCACTGTACCCCGTAATCTAGATTCTTGGACACAAATCAGTCAACACCAGAGCTATGTTAATTAGTGACTAATTAATTTTTCAGCTCACTGGTTGAACAAGAAGAAACAAACGTTTGTCTTGTAGGCACCAAAACTTTGTTTCACCTGAACTACAGCATTTCGTTCTCATTTCTCAAAGTTATTGAGAGATGACATTTCGAACAGAAACGTCAGTTTGGAACAAAACACTCCAGAAAAAGTTGAAATGAAGCATTTCAAATTTATGAAATTTTGTTTCCACCACCACCACCCCCGTGTGAAGGTGAATTGGTTGGAGATGATTTGATGAATTTGACCTGAATGGGAGAATTAGTTCAGCTGACCGAGCACTCATTTTTTTGGAAAACGCTTACATCCCACAAAGTTGAGTTATGCCATTCTGGGAAATGCAGAATTGGTGTGCAGAGATGTTGAGGAGGAACTGAACATTACAGCTACTCCTCTGCATCCTGATCTGAGTGTGTTTGCTGGCAGATAAATATGCACATCCTTGCCCTGCAGGCAGAACCGGGATGCGCTGCTGCCCGCTGGCCCTGTCATTCCCACTGCCAGAACAAGTGGAGCAGTTTTTGCCTCTGAAACAAGTGCTTGAGCTCTTCCAAAGCCAGCAAATTGCTCTGAGTGAGCATTAGCTGCAGTGTTCCTGATTGCTAGGACTTTGTTGAAATATTTACCCAAGGCTTATCCAGGCAGGTCTTTTTGCTGTGACTAGCAGAGGGGTTCAAAATCTGCTTTTATTTCTCCCCTGAGTGCCCACTTCTGCAAAAGCCTTCCCCCTGTTCCCACTGCCTCCTGCCCTGCCTCAGGCAAGGAAAACTGGGTGGCAATTTGAAGGAAAATCTTTTTTTTTCACCTGATCCCCAAAAGGTGACATTCAGAAAGCACCAATAACAAAACAGCTATCAGTGGGGAAGGATGACCTTGGAAAAGCAGAGAAGAACGTCCCAGTTGTTACTACTGTGTCTAAATTTGTGAACTAGAAGCATTTTGTGAGGTGCAGTGCCTGCAAGTGCCTCCCATGACCCCTCAGCTCAGAGGAACCTGCAGCGCAACAAAGGGATTATTACAACTTCCATTACTTTTAGTGGCCTACTTTCTCTTAAAATCTCTTTCACCACACTTGTCTTTTCCTGTCGCAGCACCAACTCTTCAACTCTGGAGCACAGCACCGATGTGGGGGTGCATTCACTACAATTGGCCTAAAGCAGCCCTCCAAAAGCTATTCCTGCAAAGAAAACTATCCCACAGCACAGACGTGTCAGATGAAAGCTTGGGATATGGTGGTTGAAGGAATACACTGTTTGGAAACTCGCTTTTCTTAAAAGCACTGTGCATTTTCTGATGGCTGCATTTGTTCACTGCCGTTCAGTTTGGGTCATCCTGGGTTCAGTTTGGGCCCCTCGCTACAAGAAACACATTGAGGGGCTGGAGCCCATCCCAAGGAGGGCAACAGAGCAGGGGAATGGGCTGGAGAACAAGTCTTATGAGGAGCAACAGAGGGACCTGGGGCTGTTTAGTCTGGAGAAGAGGAGGCTGAGGGGAGACATCATCGTTCTGTGCAGCTCCTGGAATGGAGTTTTTGGTGAGGTGGGTGCTGGTGAGTTCTCCCAAAGAACAAGTGATAGCATGAGAGGAAATGGCCTCAAGTTGCACCAGGGGAGGTTTAGGTTGGATATCAGGAAGAATTTCTTTACAGAAAGAGTGGTGAAGAACTGGCAGAGGCTGCTCAGTGCAGAGGTAGAGTCTCCATCTCTGGAGGGGTTAAAAAACCATGTGACCATGGCAGTTTGGGACATGGTTTAGCAGGCACAGTGGGGTTGGGCTGACAGTTGGACTGCATACTCTTAGAGGTCTCTTCCAACCTCAATGATTCTGTAATTCCTACCCATCAACTGACGTGTCACTTGATCCACAATAGACAAGAGCAAGTAAAGAGGGTTGGCTTTTGGCGAGACCCCCTCACAAGGGGTCCAAGATGATGGCTGCCTCTTCACTTATGGCACAACCGTAGTGAACAGTCATCGTTGGATATTTGGACAAGATTCATTCCTGGGTTGTTCTGCCAGTCAATAAGCTCCTCTGTGGTGAACTTCTCAACATAACTGCTCTGCCTTTTGTTTCCTGAACAGCATCCTGTGAAATCAAATGGTACAACTGGTGCTGGATATTAAATACAACATTCTGCTTTTTACTGCTTTTAAAACTCCACATGTTGCATTCTCTGAGTTGCACAAGAGCATTATCTTATTCAAAATGGAATTACATGTTCCTATCCTTTGTGGTTGGAAAGAAGTGCACCCACAGGAAACGAGCACATCCTCAGTGCTCAGAAACTGAGAAGTAAATGAAAAACCACAAACTTATTGTGTCTAAAAATAAATATTTTAATTTTAAAACCAATCTCAGGAGTTTTCAGGCTGACTCAGGGCTCTCTCACTTACCATCTTTTCACATTCCTGGACTGGAGGATAGAGAGTACTCTTCCTCTTTCTTAGGGGACTCCAGTTTGGGCTTTGTTGTTTACAGTTCCTCTCTCAGTCCTGAAGATAGGTGGGATACAGCCACCTCTCCCACACAAAGCAGCCATGCGTTATACGCTTGCCTGCATCATTTCCTACAGCAGGTAGATCTACTGCCTGCCTTAGTTTCAGTCTCATTTCTTTTTACTCAGTTCTCTCTATTCCACAGCCTCTGCTTTTATCCTTGTAATAAATTAATCTCCAGTGCCATTTCTCTGTCTTACATCACTTCGAGGCACTGAGCTCCATCCCTTCCCAAGACTGTTCCCCTGTCTCCCTTGTGATGCTCTTCGGAGCTTTTAGTCACTCACAGTCAAACCTTTAGCCCCAACTTTCATTTTTTAAAGTGGTTTATGACTTCTTCAATTTAGTAAGTCATTACTGAATAAGTTTGTCTTGTTGGCTTTTCCAGCAAGATTATAAATCTGCTTGTGAAACATGAATCTGATGAGAGGTTTGAGGAATAACAGGCCTTTACTCCTAACAGGCCGCAGATGCCCAGGCCTTCAGAGCTCAGATGAGGTCTATTTTAAATATAATTTATTTTCTTTGGAATCTGGGGATGCTGTGGGGATTCTTCAAGGGCAGAAAGTGAGCTGTGCCCAGAGACCCAGTGCAGCCAGGACAGCCTCCTGCAGTGCTTGCTAGTTAAAGGTGATGCTCTTAAACCAGTACAACTTTAAACCATTATCTTACACAGAAACAGCACAGTCTCTGTCCAATAGAAAAACACAGTTCAGAGTAGTCAAAAGGCATCCATGGACTGGATTAATCCCATGAAACCATACTGTCCAAGCTGCCACTTTCACTAGAGAGGAGAAAAGCCAAACTTGTCACAGCAGGCACAAAGACCCATCCCATATCAGGGGAGACACAGGTGAGTGGAGGAGCAATGGAGTTGGCTCTCCCATATGTGGCATTGGTTACTGAGCTCTGAGCCAGAACACACCAGTAAAATTATGTTTCATCCAAAACTTCTCAACGGGCAGTTATGTACTCCAGGTAGAGAAACCCCACACTGGAATCTGCCCATGCCCCAAGAAGGATGCATTAGAAATTACCTGTAAGTAGTCCCTTCAGCACCCATTTTTAATCCTGAGAAACAAAGCCCAGAGCTCAAGGTTAAGGCAGCATCGTGCAGCCTGCCCGTGAAGCTGGGCTATGCTCTTGGTGCAGATTTACACAGGGAGCAGCAGGCCATTATCTCGAGCGGCCCCACCACCGCCTCCCCAGCGGGATGCAGCCACATCCAGCACCAAGGATTGTCATCACCCCCAGGGAACCTGCAGCATCAGCCTCTGCCAGTGCCTCGTCCAAACCCAAGACGAGCCCATGGCCGCATGGGGAGCCCAGCCTGCACCCCAGCACCTCTCATTGACCACAACAGAAAATTAAGGAACACAACACATTCATATATTTTTTATATCATTAAGCATCACAAATATAGAACAGTCAAAGCCTGTACACTGTGCACCTATAAAACCTGGGATCTAATCAGTGTATTCTTCAGCCCCACCTACTGGCACCTTATCTGTTGTCTCTTTGCATATGGATCAGTAAAACATCTCCATACTTACAGACGCAGCTTTCCAAAACCAGGACTTTGCACCCCAACAGGGCCCTCGACCGTTGCCACTGGCTGAGAGGAACTTGCCAGAGGCTCTGAAAATCAGCATTCAGATCTCTCCCCATTAAAGTGTGTCACCATGAGCTTTATGGAGAGGGGACGTGGACAAAAGCCAAGAGTTAGGCAGGCAGATAAAGGAAGAATAACCTTTGGACAAGCTTTTCCTGAAAATGCAACATTTCCTTGGAACTGAGTCCAGTGGGGAGAGTTATTATGGGAAGATTTACTTCCACTGGGATGCCAGGTTTTTAATATCACCCTTTTAAATAGTGCACATTTAAAAAGGTTATTTTACTGTGAGAAAAGGTTAATGCTATTGTTAGTTCTCTCCTGCCTATCCTGGATCGAGCGCCTTATGACACCCACTAGCAGAGGAACTAAATGTGGTGTCACCTGACTTGAGAACAGACAGCAGCAGTGGATGAAGGCCAGAACGGGGCAGCCTCAGCACCCTGCAAAGCTCTAAAGGAGTCTTGGTTATGGAATTCAGCTTGGCTTTTGGTTCAGGTTTTGTTTCTTCTGAACTTACCACCTCCCAACTTGCAAAGTGCACAACAGCTTCTCCTTGCTAGGAGAGGCCCATCAGTGGCCCCAGCCCACTTGCAGTTCTCCATCCTGCTCTGCTCCCTTCTCTCTTAGCAAAGCAGCTGGGTCAGACAGACCTGGAGGAGCCACACCAGATAAATGGCCTTGGATGTTCGCACGGAGCACGGTGCCTTGTACCACAAATCCAAAATCTTTAGTAAACCATGCTGCAAAGTCACAGGGGCTTAGAGACACTCGGCAAAGACAAGGCTGTGAGCACACAGTGGGAAAGCTGCTTGGCTCAATGCTCTCCTGCGTGCTCAGACGCAGCCTCAAGAGACTGCACAGAGCAGGTCACATCAAATCCATTTCCTTCCCTCACACACTCTTGGTCACCTCACTTAATTCAGTCACTTTTGCTTTGTCACCTGGTCTCAGTTTACCATGGGTTTGGTCACTGGCTCCGTAGTGCTGCCAATATGTTTGCATCAGCTCTGGCTGTTTACATGGGGGGGTGTTATTAAAGCAGGTGGATCGATCCAGCAGCCACGCCCTTCCTCTCCCTCAAGCTCATTTTCCTCCTCGCTTGGCCCCAGCACCGGGATGCACTGGGAAAGGGATGCCACACTGCACAAATAGGAACATGATCGGGGAAATCACACAATTTGAATCCCTAGGCCTTCCCTTTCCTTCTCCAAGCACTGGGAAGGGCACACTGGCAGCATGGAGCTGGAAACAGGCACAAATGATGCTGTGCTGTGATACAAACCCACCTTTTGCCTGAACCTATGCTTATTTGAGCATCTGAGCCTAGTTTTCCTGTGTTTTCTTCTCTCTTTCAGGAGGCACCAGATACTGAGTATCCATCTATCTGCTTGTCAGGTAAGCGCAGGCTCCAGGGACTGGCATGGGTTTCCTGGGCAGCAGAGCACAGACAGCAGGACAGGTACAACAGGAGGCAGCTCTGAGAGCAGATCCCACCCCAGCCTGCAGCCAGCACAGCCAAACACCCCCGAGAGCCGTTTGGGCCCAGCAGATACAGGGCATCAAGGCTCACTTTCTACAAAAACAACCTTCATTAAGACAGCAAGTGCATGCTTGGAGCAGCTCCTGAGCATCACACAGCACCAGAAAGCAGCAGGGGAAGGCACTGAAATACCTGCTCCATCTCCAGAAAGGCAGGGGTCAGGCAGGCAGGTTCCTGGGGCACCATGCACAGCTACAGGGAGTAATACCAGCAGAAATGCAACAGCAAGGAGCTCAGTCTAGAAAAAACTCTACAGCAGTAACATTTACACCTTACCCAGGCTTGACATGTTCCACACAAGCACTTAAATAATTTAGAACCTGGAAAATAAAATAAAAATGAGAGGAGCTCATGAGAGATCTGGCACCCTTAAAAGGAGAGCAGGCACTCTAACTCAGCTCTATTAGCTGAAGGTGCCTCCCTGGCCCCAACTGAGAGCCCTCAGCTTTAATGAGCCCCACAGAAAAGTGTCCAGGCAGGCTATTTCTGCTTTGGAAGAAATAGTAGTTGCTAACTCTTGGCTCTCAAAAAGGTGTCCCAGATTTATACAGGAAAGTTTAATATGTGCCAATAATTCTAATGCATGTGTAGAGCTTGCAAGAGAAGGTCTGTCTCAAGTCAGTCTCACCCAACAAAGCTTTGCAGTAGAAGTGACTAAAGCTGAAGGTGTCACTTCAGGGAACCACAGGGTGACCAGTCACAGCCCTCAGCCAGTCCCAGGGCTCACAAAGCTGGAAGGGTAAAGGAGGATTTAAAAGCCAGTTTTAGGGTAACAGCCCAGGAAGCCGCACGTGCTGTTGGGCAGCAGGAACTGAGATGGCAACTAGTGCTCGAGGAGAGGAAAGCTAAAGGAGAAGTTGGGTAGGTGCACTGCTCCAAGAACCAGAGCAAGCAAGGAAACTTGACTTTGCTGCTGACTGCAGGATAAGGTCATAAAAGGAAATTTTTGTTTTAAGAAAGCAAAATATTGTGAGAAAAAGATGCTTTTCTGCAAGATAAAATGTTCCTGGATGAGGAAATAAACATAGATTATTTTCTAGCTTATACCCCCAGGGTTAAGGCTGGTGCCTGCAGGTGGAAGGTGCACCAAGCTGCAGCAGCGTGAGGCCCAGGTGGGGTCAGGGTTAAACCCACCATCCCATGAGTCACCCAAACCTGTTCCCTTGGTGCTCTGGTTTGGCACCGTGCCATGCAGCTTTGTGTTTGCAGCCGTGCACTTCCTCTTCGCTCCGAAATTCTGCAGCGTGCTGACCAGCTCCGTGGAGAACCTTCTGCTTGGCTAAGGCTTGGCCCCAGACCGAAGGATTCCAGGTGGCTCTGGGTGACTGTCTCAGGTGGGTGGCAGTAGCTGTGAGCTGTCTCAGCTCCACTGCTAGTTAGCTAATGAGCCTCCTAACTAAATCATTAGCTCTGCCTGCTCCCTGTTAACCTTTTCTCCCAGTCTCATCAAGAGATATGAGGAAACATGCATCATACAGGAGGGAAGGTCTATCTTTTTATTCTTTGATTTACTGATGTACTAACCTGTGACACTTTCTGGGATGAAGCTTTCCTCCACTATAACCCTGCTGTCTTCAGCAATATTACAGTTGGGAAAAATTTATCTCACTTAGTGGAAAAAAGGTGGCTGAGGAAGGAAGGGAGGGAAGGACTTACTGATTCCAGCCCTGGGATTAGATTTCTCCAAGCAGGAGAAGTTGATAGATGGTGGATTTACAAGTGATCCACCGGGAGCAGCAGACTCAGTTATGCAGTGTGGTTTGCAATCTGCCATCTCAGCACATTCTGTAGCTCATATGTGGTTTAACTCAGATTTAATTTACTTCAATGGCAGCTGCTCTTTGAGTTTGGGCTTGCAAACAGTGGCATCATACGTACCTATGAGCACACAGCTGATGAGCAAAGGAAAAGGCTTTTTCTATTGAAATGGGAAATCAGGAAGTATTACAGCAGTTACTGCCTTAATTTTCTTTCCCCAGGGATATATCCCATGGTCTGACCCCTGCTCTGTTGTGGCTTAGCTGATGAGAAGGTCTGCCTGAAGCTGCAGTGCCTTGGTTTCTGTAGCCCCATGGTGATGCTAAAGTTGCACAGAAGGACGGGAGGCACAGGGCAGGGTCACAGAAGGTACCGGGGAGCAAAGTGGGGAACTGACTCTCCAAGGTATCTGCTAGATAGTTTTGCAATCTGCAGGAGTGGGGAAGGGCTCTCCTCTCTAGAAAATCTTTCAGGATTTTTGAGTTATTTTATAGGCTCCGTTTGAATGTTTCTCAACTAACTTTCAAAGGCTTTTCTTGTAGTCTGTGTCCCAGTTGTTCCACAGAAAGGAATACAATTAAGAACTGGATGGTTCAATAGTTAAGCTGTGGTCAGATACTTCAGATGGCCTAAATCATTCCCTGACATGAATCAGCACACCTCCTTTCAAATATAAACCTTGCTGCTTTGCATCACTCATCATTTTTGTGAAGTTTCTTGTCTTTCCCTTCCCAAGCCCTGTGACTCCAGTCTGGACCTGTGTTCATAGCTCAGGTGTACAATACATGTTTTGCTGCACCTTTTGCCTCACTTGTAAGCACCTCGTAGCAACGATCGGAGTAGATGTTTATGGAAAGATATCCTTGCCCTTTCAGTTGTTGTCCAAGGTGGTCTTCTTCAGATGAGCAGGCTTGCACCTGAAGCACCAGGTTATGCAAAACCCAGCTTCTTACTCTCTCCCTTTGTTCCATGGTGAGCAGCATCGGGGAGTTTGCACCCCTGGGATCAGCATCGCCTGCCATGGCTGGGACATCAGGGGCTATTGGGTGACACACAGGACCTTAAGATGAGCCTTTGAGGGATGGCTCAGCCTAGCAAGTTGTGGTTGTCCAGGTACACCCCAATGCTGGCCCCTGCGAATAGGGGTGCTGAGAAGAACTTGGTAAAATTCAACCCCATCAACAGAAACCCACAATAACGTCAGAGGAAAGGAAAAACTCAGCATTAGCTGCCCGGGACCCAAGCTTGCTCTGTGGGTATCTCATCCCCATGAATGAGGTGCTCCTGTTTGTCTTCCATGGTATCTGGTGTTCCTCCACCTGCCTGGGTGGAGCCCTGCCTCACCGGAATCAACGGCAGGTTGAGGCTGTAATGAACAGAAGAGGGATTCAGTCAGGGCTGTGGCCATCAGTGATTCCAGGCTAACGGGACACATTGCCCCAGAGAGGTGGAAGGAAACGCCTTCCCTGCTCTGTGAGGACTCCCAAGATTTTGTGAATTTTCCCCAATTCCAGTGACAATAAACTGACAGCTTTTCTAGGGAACTAGAAAAATCCCGAATACCAGGTAAGGGATAGAGGTTGCACCGTGATGGTGGATGGACAGATGGGTGCAAATGCACAACCACAAACGTGAGAGCCCTTGCTGAAGGGTGGACTCTCCACTGTGGCCACTGGGCTGCCCAGAGCATCAGAGCCAGGAGATCATTACTACTGTGTTCAGTTGTCTTAAAATAGAACAAAGCCTGTGCTTGGAAAGACTTGTGTGACTTCATCCCTTTGTGTGAGAAGGTCATGGTATGGCAGGAGATGGGTAACTTTTATTATTCCTCCTAATAATTTTTTCTTGTTGTTCAAATACAAATGAAGGTAAACACAACATTTCTAAAACCTGACTGATTTTGAGGACTAATTTCTAATTCAAGACACTTTAGGGTCTGATAGTCAAACGCACTTGTGCATTCCTTTCTAAACAGGGAGCCCTGTTCAGCTGCTGCCTCTTGGCCTTCAGGCAGCTGAGTGATCCCATATCACTTAAAGGAAGAATAATAAGGCCAATGGGATGAGGTTCAACAAGACCAAATGCCGAGTCCTGCACTTGGGACACAACAACCCCCTGCAACGTTACAGGCTTGGGGAAGAGTGGCTGGAGAGCTGCCTGGAGGAGAAGGACCTGGGGGTGTTGGTTGACAGCGGCTGAACATGAGCCAGCAGTGGCCCAGGTGACCAAGAGGGCCAATGGCATCTTGGGCTGTGTCAGAAACAGCGTGGGCAGCAGGACAAGGGCAGGGATTGTGCCCCTGGACTGGGCACTGGTGAGGCCACACCTCGGGTCAGTTCTGGGCCCCTCACTCCAAGAAGGACATTGAGGTGTTGGAGCGCATCCAGGGAAGGGGCTGGAGAACAAGTCCTGAGGGAACTGGGGTTGTTTAGCTTGGAGAAGAGGAGGCTGAGGGGAGACCTCATCACTGTCTACAACTGCCTGAAAGGAGGCTGTGGCAGAGCGAGTGCTGATCTCTTCTCTCAAGTGATAGGTGATAAAACAAGGGGAAATGGCCATGAGTTGCACCAGGGGAGGTTCAGACTGGATATCAGGAAGAATTTCTTTACCAAAGGGTGGTCAGGCACTGGAACAGCTGCCCAAGGAGGGAGTTGAGTCACCATCCCTGGAGGGGTTTAAAAAACGGGGAGATGAGTTTTTGAGGGACATGGTTTAGCGGAGGATGGGTGCGGTTGGACTCAATGATCTCAAAGGTCTTTTCTAACCGAAAGATTCTATGATTCTAATGCAGACTTTAACCATCCTAGCTCAGGATCTCAAAGAGCTGATGGGGTACAGTACACCTTGTGTAAGAATGGCTTTATTCAGTAGTCAAAAGTTTCTTCTGTTCCTGGTCAGCATGGTCCAATGCAGACTTCATCAGATTTTTTTTTAGCTGTCTGAAGTTCTCAGGTCACTTTGAAGCCCTGTTTCCTATGCTCCTGTGGGCACGTGAGCATCTCAGCTTTTGCTCATCCTCCTGGTAGGAAAGGAAAGCTAAAAGGGATGCCCAAGTGCACTGTTTGGAAGAAAATAAACAACCTGCTCCCAAATTTGTGCTAACTTAGAAGCATCAGTTTTGCCTTGACCTGACTCGGGGGTCAGCAGTGTTGGGCAGAGGGGTCTTCACCCACACTTAGCAGAGTCAAGCTTTTGAGTTGTGCTTGAGGCAATCACCTGATTTATTACTTAAAAACTTTACCTACAACAGTGTCTGGCAGGGCTGTGTCCTGATGAGGTTAGCAAGTCAAATTCAGGGCCTGGATTGGAAAGAGGCTCGTGAGGAGTAAGATACATGACTGTTGTAATTACGCAGACTAGCAGCGGGGTGATTAAGTTCTATATCTGGGAGATAGAGCTGACCTGTTAGTGTCCAGCCAGCCCTGTGATAGCTGGGAGGCTGGTAATTTGTGCTGTGAGGATTCACTTGTCTAATGATTTTTGGAAAGCTGGCCCATCACTTGAGGTTGTTTGCACGTGTAGATCAGCCTGACTGGTTTGCTGCCTGGTGACTTGTTATTCCTGTTGGATTGCTTCGCTGAACACAGTTGGGCTGTATTGCCTTGACCTGAATGAGTGTCATGTGGGAATGTGAGAGCACTCAAAGCAGCATTATGGGTGTAAAGTGAGGCAAACGTGAGGACAATTCATGCAGTTCATGATGCAAACTCTATAACATGTTAGCAGAGGGGTGAAGGAACTTCTGACTGGCTCAGTGACAACAAAGATCAGCTATGCCCAGGGCTGCCTGGCGTCTACCTCTGCACTTTAAAATACCCACTGCACCCCCCATAACACTATTTCTCTGTCCCTGCTGATCCCTTGTGCTGTGCCCAAGGCACTGTGTGCTGCAGGCCTCTGGAGCATCACGGGGCGTGGCACTGCCTGCCATGGTCTTCCAGTGTGGGCGTTTTGATGTTCTTTTGAACAGCTGCAACCTCCTTAAAAAGTGAACAAGAAAAGAAAATTAAGAAGTGATTACACAGTTCGATTATGCACTGGAGAGCAGCGCTGGAGGCTGTGTGTGGTTAGAGGTGGTGGAGGCTGCAGCACAGGTGGGTTTAGGGGGAACAAGGAGGATCCCCCTCCATGGCTCTTCGTGGCCCTGCAGGTCTGTTTTCCAGTGTGATGGGAGTCAGCTCTGCCAGCAGCCCCTGCACTTGTCTCCATCCCAACAGCTCGTTCCAGCCCCAGGAGCAGTCCTGAGCATGGATGCTTGGTTTCCCATGCACACTCCTCACAACGCAGCTGCTGCTGGTCTAATTCTTTCTGTCCCCTGGAAGGAGGAGAGGAGAGCAGGGAGAGGGGTAAGTGCCATGGGGCAGAAAGAAGGGAAAGAGGAGGCAATGCTTTTTGAGATCTTGCAGCAACACTCACAAGGGGAGAGCACCCAGTCCCATTTAATCTCAGCGGTCTCAAGGGTAGAGCAGAAACCCTTCTGAAACAAAGCTTTGCAGAGCACCACACTCAAGCAAGGGCACCCAGTCCAAGCTTCCCACCACCAGCGATGTCAACAAGGACATCCCCTGGCTGCTGTCCCTGCAGGCAAGGGCAGTACCCGGGCAGCGTGGGGAGGCTTGTACAGGGAGAGGAGCTGCAGCCCAGCAGCTGCAGAGGTGTGAAATGCTGACACACCAGCTGCCAGCACCATTTACATCAGCAAGATTGGTCTCTTAGGACAATAATGGATGTAGGACAAATGATGATGGTGAGCTGAAAGTGCTATTACTCATTATTGAAACTTTAGATTAGTCTCTGGCCAGTGCTAAAACTATAAAGCCAGCAGCCACTGGACAAGCCCTCAGTAACCTCTGCCACTGAACTAAAAGCTTTCAGAGGGGGAACAGAAGTGCTATAAATCTTCTAGGTGACATTTAACATTTGTCAAAGAAACACTTCGGACTTATTTTAATCTCTTCGTTTCGGAGAGTTCATCATAACAAATAGCTGGTGCCTCGAGACCGGCCAGCGAGTCCCCCGCCTCTCCCAGCTCCAAATGGAAACTCAAAGTGGCTCCTTAATAGAAAGGGCAGCTCCGCTCCTCGGTGCCTCGTGCGCTGTGTGGTCTCCCAGCCGCGCCTAAATGGATCCAGTCCTTGCAGTGTTTACACGTGCTGCCTGTTATTGTGATGACACCGGGCCTGCAAATGTTTTAACTTGGCTTTTTTTTTTCAAAAAGCTGTCCATTAATCTTCCTCAGTGCTCGGAAGGCGAGTAGATTATTTACGGTGCGGATGTTACAAGGGATTGTTCCTGCATTAACATTTCATTTGGGAGTGTTAAATCTGTCTCTCATGCTAAGTTAGGGATTTGGGGCTGTCAGGTGACTTGTCCAGAGACGAATCCCATCCAAGCACACATCCACCAGCCCATGTTCCTCTGCCCAGTTGTATCCCTGCCATGGAAGGAGCACCCTGTGCTCCAAGTAAAACAAACGCAAGGGCCAAGGAGAATAACCTTATAAAGTGTATTTTTAAGCTGTAAATTTCTGTACTCACCTAAGTGAGAAGCAGTCGCAGCTAAAAAAAAAAGGATTTTGTGCTAACTTCTCACACATGGCTCTGCCAATGTGCTGCCATTAGCATTCCTGCTATTTTTGTCGCAGCTTATCCAGGCCATGCTGTTCTGCTTATCAAGTTCCTGGTAGGTGAAGCAGTCAGTAATACATTGGATCAGATTATTTAAGAGCTGCTAAGCCTGATTTTAAATTAGTATGTCAGAAAGAAGTGACCCTTACTATTGTCCCCATGGTATCCTTATGAAAGATGTTTGGGTTCCCTGGGCTGGGCTCTCCCTTCTCCTCCCAGACCCCTTCCCAGGAGTGGTGGGATCAGGCTGATGTAGGACATGTTAGAAAGGGACCATTTTTCCAAACTTGGAAAGTTCAGATATTAGTATGAGTTCCAGACATACAAGTAACCCCTATATTCAAAAATTAACCAATCACACAAAGGCCTCCAGCAAACAGCAGAGCTTTATCCTGGGGAAAGCATAACCTAACAAAAGCTGCCGTGCGTTTGAGCCCAGCGTGGATCCCGGCGGCTGCCGTGTCACAGGCAGTGAGCTGTGAATGCCCAGGCTCTTTGCACACATGAACTTGTGTTGCCATATGCTGAGCATCAGGATGTCCATGCTGTCTTCTGGCCATCCTTGGCATGTGTGGGGCGGTGGCTTTCCTCCTCGCAGTCACCTTTAACCTTTCCGTGACTGCAAAAACAGAGCAGGTTGCAAAGTGCTCAGAGAGCCTCTGCTGAAAGATATTTGGGAAACACCCTGCAGAAACAACGTATATTGGGAAGTCCTTGCCCACCATCGTATCCCTGCTGCATGTTAAAGTCTGTCTGGGGAAAGTGCATACACAAATAAAAGCCAAACTGCAATATCGAGGTGTCTGCAGTGTGTTCTCTGGAGAAGAAATGTTTGGAGAGTGGGTTGGAAGGGAGAGGTTGGAAGCAGGAAGGTTGGGAATGCCTGAATTTGGGAGCCTGCTGTGGATTTGACCAGAGAGGATGAGTTTGTTAATGGAAATATTGATTGTCTCAGAGGTTCAGTGCTGCCAACCAACCTGCACATATGGTACCAGTTTTATTGATATATGAATAAGATTAAACATGACACCTGTGTCAAGCGAATCCCTTGGTGCCATTTAAGTAACACTTAAAGCAGCTGCTTTTGAAAGATTACCTTCAGGCACAGCCCACCCAAGCAGAACAATATCATCACCTTAAGCACTTTCCCAGTCTCCTACAAATGGGAATTCTTGCTTTGTAGCAATATAATTAAACAATATTAGGGAAAGTCAAACAACAGGGCATTCAGTGCCTGGATGTGCACTCTGGCTTTATGGTGGCTTCACTGATTTCACCATTCTCTCCACACGCAATCGCATATCTGTGGGCATTATGTCCCTCTGAGGGTTTGGACTGCTGGCTTGAGATTGAGTTGTTGGTTTGCAAATAGGACTTGCTATGAATCAAGATGTTGGGCTATGCTGAAATCTTACTACTGGTTAAAAAAATTTTCTCCACTCTTAATAGAATGGTCTTATCATGATAACAGGCAAGGAGTTAATTGCAGGTCTTACTGGGTGTGTGTTCTGGATTGAGCTAAAGTAGAAGCAGTTTTCTACCTCTTCAGCTCAGCCTCATTTTCTCAGTAACCTCATTTTCTGAGAGTTAACTGCCTGGGTTTCTCTCTACCAGTGATAACACGGTACCTGGAAAGGCCACTGCTTGTACTTGTTCTTATAGGAACAGAGGCCACCCCTGAGCTGGTGGAGCTGTAAGGGAACGTGGAGGAAAACAGTGGCACTTGGAGGGGTGAAGGGGGTGGCAAGGACAGGTGACTCCAAAACCAGCAGGGTATTCCGTGCCATATACATCATACTTGGGATAAAACTGAGGGATTATGAGGGTCTCTCTCTCTCTTCTTCAATGTCCAGTGCCCGATATGGATCTCCTCTGATCCTGCATCCATGCGTTCCTGAGTTCAGCTCCTGAGTCCAGCTCCCTCCTGCCACTGAGTCCAGCCTGGGACCTTTGCCGTGCCTGCTTGGCAGGATCCGTGGTGACGCAGTCATCGAGAGGGAGGGGGATTGTGTTCACAACTGCTCACATTTACCTGCTGATCAAGCTGGACCAGGGCTAAACCATGACAGAGTGATTGAGTGGATTGAGGATGTGTCCCTGTTTGAAAACGAGCAAGTAATTGAACTTTAAATCTTGTGTGAGTGCAAGAAACTTCTTCCCATCTTTGGGACACTGTCAGTATTCCTCAAACTTATTTCTAATTATTAGTCAGAACACATGAAAGACTGCCTGTTGGGACCAAGAGCAGAAAAATCAGGTTTTTGGATGGCAAGGACACTTCTGTAACACATCTGCTCCAGGAGAGGCCAACAGAGCTCCAGCCCTCAGTGCTCTGGACCTGACAAGGGTAAGGCAGGGAGGGGACAGTGCCATTTGCTGCCCAGGTCACACAGCCATGTGAGTGGGGACTGCTGTGGCACAGTGATCGCAGTGAGCACCCGCTCGGGTCTCACCAGGACATCTGCATTGCCCCAGGTTAGAGCATCCCTGTAGATGGAAGATGGGCAAGAGGTGGAGGGAGATTGTCCAGCCACTTCTGTCTTCCAAGACTGACATGTTAAATTAATAACCAGTTTAATCTCTCTACATCCACTGCCTGTCCCTCCATCTGATCGATCCACCTCTTCGCTGAGTAAATCATCTTTCTGTTAGAACTGCAGCATTCTTCCGTGAAAAGGGATAAATGGTGATGGGAGGTGAATTGAAAAGCAGAAAACAGATCACTCATGATACGGCTTTTAATACTTCTGCCATTAATAGGTCAAATATTCCTTAGAAGCCACTTAAACACTCTCCCCTGATATTACAGGCTTGATACCAATGCAAGTTGTTTACGTTTCCTACTAAATTCATTCCCTTCTCAATACCAATTCTGAGCTAACAGAAGCTCCTTCTCATGCCATAAAGTCCTACTGGCTTCTGAGACTCTGCACAACTTCTCAATGTGGATCTGACCAGAAGACTGAGGCTCACCCTGCAGAAGATTTATATGTGCGTAACAACTTTAGGAGCATAAATCCTATTGAGCAAGGAGCACAAATTCCAGAAGGTGCCAATACCTTCAGCGGAACACAACAACCTGCCCAGTGCATGCGGGCAGAGAGCTCATTCTGAAGGAGCGTGTGGCCATAAATCCTCTAAATACTTTGAAAGTCTTTCCTAGAGCTGTTGAGCAGAACAAACAGGTTTGTGGGCTGCAGTGAGCAGATGCATCCTGCGCACATCAAAGATGTATTGGCTGCCTCATGACCTCATGAAATTGCTTGAGCTGGCAGCTCTCCCCTTGTTTCTGCCGTGGATGCAGCTTAACGATACAATCTAATGTCGTTTAGCTATGGGAGTGCAGCGCAGGATAGAGCCAAACATATATAACTTCATAATTGCTCTGCCTGCCCCTTGGCTCCCTGCACACTCCTGTCTTTTATCCTTTGCCTGCTCCCATGGCGCCGCTGCCCAGCTCCGGGGTGGCTCGCGGCAGCACAGCCAGGTTGATGAAGGCATCAGCTGCCAGCGTCAGAAGTGACACATCCAAATACGATCTAGAGCTCCTCGTGTCCTGAGCCTCTGCTGACTATATTTATAATCCAATTATAATGAAAAACACAAACATAACTTCTGTCTGACCTTCTTTATTAAACCATGAGGACTTTTTTCTCTAGGATTTCTAATACCTTGGCGCATGCAGTATTTTGTCTGGTGGCATTTCCCCTGCTGTTATGCCTATTATTCACTTGGCCGGTCGGTGCCTTGCAAAGCTGACAGCTTTGAGATGGTGTATGAACACCTTGCAAAGGGGTCTGCTAGTAGTCCTTGTTGGGCTCTGTGCAGAAAGGGTAGGGGCAAGGACTGGAGAGGAGAACGATGCCAGAGGCAGTCTCTGAAGAATGAACTCAAATGACTGCTTTATGATGTTGTTGAGGCTGGAGGTAATGAGAAAAACTCTCCCCAGCTCCCATGCCTTTCCCCTTGCAGTCTCTGAGCACCTCCAGGATACAACAGCACCACTATTACCCCAGTTTATAGGATACAGAGGTTAAAGCAGCTGCTTAAGGTCCTTCTGAAAGGTAATAAAAAGGACAGGAATGGGACCTAGGTTTCGTGATTCCCCTTGTGCCCTAGAATTCTAATTCCTTCCCTTGCCTTTTGCTTTCTATGATCAGGCACTTCTATGGAGAACTCCATTTCTCCAGTTTTGGGGACTGTGTTCAATGGTATCAGCAGAAACCTTTCAACATCCCCGTACTGTCACAACAAGGCGATGTGGGTGTCTTCTGACTGCGCCCATCTGCACCCACACAAGTGGCTGCACGTGGCTCAGGGTGAGGGACAACCCACCCTGACTCTCCTCTTTCTTGTTCAAAGCAAAGCTGCACTTGAAGAGTGGTGTGAGTGAGTGATGCTCTCACTGGCAGCTGGACCTGTATCTTCTCTTGTGGACTGCTAGGTGAAGACTTCTTGGTGCTGTGCCCAGGTGGATCAGACCAGCAGACAGCCCCCATCCTAGGCAGAGCTGTTGTCCACCCTCTAGGGCCCAGAGCCCTGCAGATATGCAATACTAACAAAGACCTCTGTCTGCATGAAGAAGCCCCATGTAAATGAGGCCTTAACATGATTTGCATGGGACTAGAAGAAATCTCAGCTCTAAAGTTTGCCAGCTTTGCCCAGGTGTCTGAGTCAGATGAAGAGAGTCTCTGTGTCTCAGGGATTGCAGCTTGATTTGGGGATTCCCATCCTGCACTGGCCTGGGAAGTCTCATGAGAACGGTGTTGTTTATTTGTTCTTGTAATTAGTCCCATCTTTTGAAGCTGGAGAAGTCATCAGCTTCCATTTGAATATTCTCTCTCTCAGTTCAAACCGAACTGTTTCAGGAGCTATGTGTGATTTATGTGTTGGTTATATCCACTTCCAAAGAACAGATGAATGAGCGGAATTCCTTTGTAAGCCGGGTCATAGATGCACTTGCACCTTCAGCAGAGTAGGAGGCATGAGAGCTTCTACTGATACAAACTGCTGCATCAAAGTCTGGTTGGAAAGCTATATTTGATCCTGCAGCTTCTGCTGCCATATGTTGGGACTGTGCAAGGCATTGGTGTTGCCTTGTTTTCCTGTGTTGGAGTATATTCCATAAGCCTGGCCTAGACTGCTGATGCTGTTCTGTTAGCAAAAAGCATGGGAAAACACATCCTCCTTAACAATTCTGCTCTGGCAGGAATCCTGGTGCAAGAGAAAGGGCTACGAGCTCTGTTCAGAGCTTGTAACTCACTGAGTGCACGCCTCACCTGCTACAATAACAAGAAAACTGCATTTGCTCAAACCCTTGATCCAACACTGAAATCCATCTTTGGTGATTTTGCTGCTTTTGACTGTCTTGCCGAGGCTTCCAGTGGAGCAGGAGTGTGTTGTAAAACTGGGGACAGCAACTGAGAAAAGTTTCTTCCGAACCAGCCCAGACTGATTGCTTCCCCACCTCGATGCTGCCAGGGTTGCTGTGCTGCTCCTCTGCCAGCAAACTGTGCGTCCCCACTGGAGAGCCACGGCCACGCGGGCAGGGCTTCCCTGCGGAACAGGCACAGCCACCCCGCAGGCCATGCAGGACAGGGATTACCTCTTCATGAAGACCATCCCTTTCACAGAGCCTTTAGGAAAAGGGGATCCTTGTCTGTGGTCTCACAGGTGGTGTCGTACTGCCAGTAGGAAATAGAGCTTTTAATATTTAGGAATTCAGCCCCTCTAGGATCTCTACAGGCTCCTTTGACTTTTGAACGACCACTGCCCTTGTCAGAGTCTATTCCAGGAACGTTTCACTGCACTGGACACCTATGCCATAGCCTCTGTGGCTTAACTGTCCCTCATACATTTAAAATATCCTTTATGGCTGTTAGGAAAGAGAAAATTAAAGAGAATGGCTCTTACAGAACATCAAAGATACAAAGGACCTCTTTATCCAGAAGACATCTCTGCATTTGGGGCAGTATTTTACCTGTTTAAATGGCTGCTTCTAGAGCCCTTAAGTACAGCCTTGCACCAGCTAAGTATGGATTTTTAATTAAACCCCCCTCCCTCCTCTCTTTTGCACATAACTATAATTTTACAGGTTAAGAAATCCCCTTAATATCCAGCCAGAGGTTTAATGCTCTATGCTCCTTAAAGAGCCCCCCCAACCACTGTGCAGTATTAATAGCTCTGAGATGATAATTTTTAGTCTTCTAGGACTGACGTCTGCTGTTAACACTTTGTGATCATGTCAAGGGAGTGGGGGATGGGAGCTACAGCTGTCAGCTGATGTTTTAACATGTGGCTTTAATCTTTTTAATTAACACAGCTTCACAGAAGAGAAAAAAACAAGTCCTGCTCAACGTACAAGCCTTTTTACCTGGGGAGGCTCTGAGCAGCTCCTGCTCCTGTAGGATGGATGCTCCTAATTCACAGTGGAAGGAGAATCACTGGTCCCCACTGATGCCCACTGCAAAGTTAACTCTGGGGCTTAGACTGTGGCCATGGAGGCCTGGAGATCCACAGTGTCAGGTGCATGTGCAGGAGAATACAATTTACAACCTTAGCTGCTTGCATAATTCATACGTCAAGTAAACATCTGAATTAGGTTGCCATGGTATCAGATGTATATCATCTCCACCATGTGTGCACCCAGAAAATATAGGAAAACTTGCAAAGTGCCATCTTCCGACAGATGGGACTGAACACACGGTTCTGCTCTTGGCATTGATGAGGGTTTATGTTTAAGATCACTACGTGGTTATGATCCCAGGAGAGAAGGTTTCTCCAGCCTAGGTCAGACAGGGCTTCCTCCTGCAGTGATTGGTGATGGATGCTCAGAAATAGGTGAAAGAAGAGGGTGCGTGTACCACACAAAACTTGCACACTCAAACCCAAGCCTGTGCTTACATCTGTTCCCAGTCTTTCCTCTGGTGGACCTCTCCTCTGCCTGCTATGACACCCTGAAGTCAGTGAATAAGTCCTTGAATTGCTCTTGTTTGCATTAGACACCAATCTGGGTGGAAGTGTGGATTTGCTTGAAGGAAGGAAGGCTCTGCAGAGGGATCTGGACAGGCTGGATCCATGGGCTGAGACCAACGGGAGGAGGGTCAACAAGACCAAGTGCCGAGTCCTGCACTTGGGGCACAACAACCCCCTGCAACGTTACAGGCTTGGGGAAGAGTGGCTGGAGAGCTGCCTGGAGGAGAAGGACCTGGGGGTGTTGGGTGGCAGTGGCTGAACATGAGCCAGCAGTGGCCCAGGGGGCCAAGAGGGCCAATGGCGTCTTGGCCTGTATCAGAAACAGCGTGGGCAGCAGGACCAGGGCAGGGATTGTGCCCCTGGACTGGGCACTGGTGAGGCCACACCTCGAGTACTGGGGTCAGTTCTGGGCCCCTCAGTACATTGAGGTGTTGGAGAGCGTCCAGAGAAGGGCAACGAGGCTGGGGAAGGGGCTGGAGAACAAGTCCTGTGAGGAGCGGCTGAGGGAACTGGGGTTGTTTAGCTTGGAGAAGAGGAGGCTGAGGGGAGACCTCATCACTGTCTACAACTGCCTGAAAGGAGGTTGTAGCGAGGTGGGTGTTGGTCTCTTCTCCCAAGTGACAGGTGATGGGATGAGAGGAAATGACCTCAAGTTGCACCAGGGGAGGTTCAGATTGGACATCAGGAAAAATTTCTTCACTGAAATGGTTCTCAGGCCCTGGCAGAGGCTGCCCAGGGAGGCGGTTGAGTCTCCATCCCTGGAGGTGTTTAAAAGGTGGGCAGGTGGATGAGTTTCTTAGGGACAGGGTTATTAAGGGGACAGGGATGGCTGGACTTGATCTCAGAGTCTTTTTCAACCAGATGATTCTATGATTCTGTGTGCAATCAGTACAGCCTTAAGCTGCTCCAGCGATTGTAGAAACTCTGTCCTCTCCTCCTCTCTCCACTTTGCAGTCACCACTAGACAGTTCTAGCAGCGATGTGCTCTGGCATCCTCCCCATGCTGTGGGAGAACAGGCAGCCCTGCACCTGCATGCCCCGTGCTGGATGTGTGTGGAACTGGCCCTCTCCCCACAGTGCAAATGAAAGTGACTTGTATAAAATATGTATTCATGCTGAAAAGCACTGAGGATTTGATTTCATGTCTTTCATTTTACCCCTTGATCACCTTGTGTACAAGGCCTTTGGGGACTGGAGAAGCACAGCCTCACTTTGTGCCCTGCAGTAGCATCTCTGCTTTATGGTTACCCCTCCAGCTTGTTTGAAGCCGGGCTGGATATGCCTACCTGTGTCACCAACACCTTCCCTCTGCTGTGTGGCTTTGCCACATCTCTGCCAGCACAGCTTTGCATGGTTGCAGCCCAGCTCATCTCATCCAAAATGCTGCACCCTAACGGGTGCCTGAGCCTCCCTGGCTTCAGCGAGGCTGAGATACAGCTCCCGGGGCTGTGTGTGCTTGGCTGGAAAGAGCTGGGTTGGGGCTGCAGCGAGCGCTTCCCAGCAGCGCGGTCCCCGGTGCCTCACCCCTGTGATCCTGGCTCCCGGTGACAACGGCCTCTGCTTTGAAGGAGCATTCAAAGCCTCCCGGGGCCAGGTGGGAGATGACTTCAGACCTCTCCGGTTTAGAGCACAGCATTCCGTGGGCAAAGATCCCTTTCATTAAAACTGATAGGTGACACTTTTTTGCAATATTTACAATTCAAAGCGTTCTGATCAAAGTGCTCGAAATTAGGATGTTGATGCGAGATAATTACTCCTTTCCTAGTGTTTGCACCAGAAGAGAGCTTGCAGTCCTCTTTCCCTTTGTATACCATGTGTCAGTTGAAAGCACTTCTACATAGCTGATGCCTGTGGATATATTTGCTGACTCTTAATGTCAGCAAATCCCACTATGATTAGGCCTTGAGGTGACAAAACAAAACCTTGACTGTTACAAGGTAGGTAACTCAGTGCTGAGATAAATCCTAAAAATAAACCCGAGTAGCCTTTTAATGGAACCAAGCAGAGCACAAAATAAATTTTTATAAGTTGTTAGGTCCTCACAGCAAAAGGGAGAACTATAAAATCCTGTTTGTTGGTTTTTTAATGGCAGTTGTTTCATTTAAAGCTCTCAGTGAAGCAGGTTGCACGGCAAAAGCAGAATAATAAACAGTAAGAAAATGCATTTACCTTGTGAAACAACAACCATTAAACACCCACGGGTAACTTGGTGATATCGGCTCCAGGATTTTCAGCACGAGCATAACAGGGGTGGGCTTTGCCTGCTCAGGTTTTCATCCCCATCTTTCCAAGGAGGGCAGCTTCCATCCCTGGTCCAGTGCCCCTTGTTCTTCCTTGTTGTTTGCCTTGGCTCACTTTATAAATATTTCGCTCTAAAATAAATTTCAGAATTGAATTTTCCTTGGCTTGCTGAATCAGATGAGAGGTGCATGAGGTGGTTTCACCACCTTTGCCTTCCTAATTCAGGCCTTGCTCTGGATTTTGCAGGTGAAAATTACAAGACAAACTTGCACAGAGGGATTCAGTGTGCTGCGTTCAGTTCTGGAGTCCTCAACACAGGAAGGACATGGATTGTTGGATTGAGCCCAAAAGAGGCCACAAAGGTGATCCAAGAGCTGAAGCACCTCCTGCACAAGGACAGGCTGAAAGAGTTGGGATTGTTCAGCCTGGAGAAGAGAAGGCTCCAGGGAGACTTTAGAACAGCCTCCCAGTACTGAAAGGGGCTCCAGGAAAGCTGGGGAGGGGCTCTTGATTGAGGGAGTGCAGGGATAGGATGAGGGGGAATGGTTTTCAGCTGAAAGAGGGGAGACTGAGATGAGACCTTAGGGAGAAATGTTTTACTGTGAGGGTGGGGAGGCCCTGGCCCAGGTTTCCCAGAGCAGTGGTGGCTGCCCCATCCCTGGAGGTGTTCAAGGCCAGGTTGGATGGGGCTTTGAGCCCCCTGATCCAGTGAGAGGTGTCCCTGCCCATGGCAGGGGGGTTGGAACTGGATGGGCTTTGAGGTTCCTTCCAACCCAAAACATTCTATGATTCTGTGATTCCTAACTCTGTGCATCCCTCTTGCCCCCAGCATTGTTAAACCATGTGCCATGGAAAACATCCATGGCTGATACACAGAGAGAAAACAGGGAAGGCAGGAACCTGCCTCGTGCAGCCCAACCCACTCCAGCCACAATTAAGACTGGAGAAGCAGGGGGCTGCTCTGAGTGTGTCCGGCCTGCTGGCTTGGGAAGGTTTTGTTTTGCAGTGGGAGTCTCATCACATCATGCACCTCTCAGTCTCAGAGCCGGCTTTCCTCCAGCTCTCTGTGCACAAGGTGCTGGTTCAGCAGGGTCCAGCTCGCTCTCATGCTACAGTGTCAGTGTGAGGAGCCCTTCTGCACGTGGGGTTTGGTGTTGGGCAATCCACGGCCCTCTGTGTGTGAGCTGAACCACGCTTTGCATTTGGTTTGGAGAAGAGAAGATTATGATGAACCTAATCCTTCTCTTTTAGCAGAAGATTGCTGTTGAACAGTTAATGAATAATGCTCTTTGACTCGGGCTTTATTTAGAAACGGGCTCAGCTTTGAAGCTACAGTGACCCTGCAACGCTGGCTATGGAAAGTGAGAAATGTCTGTGAGCATTTCCTTGGGATATTTACCAGAAACACCCTGGAATCCTACACACCTTCCTAAACTGTGCCCATGCTACACGCAGCTTTACCCTGGTAGCCACAGCCTGGCTGGTGGTGATGGACATCAGGGAAGGATCTTGGTGCACAACATTTTCTTCGTCACCATCAGGAAATTCCTTCAGTTTGGTTATAAACGTTCAGTCTAAGCATTTTGACAGTGTCCTTTTAATAGAAACCAACCGTCAACTCCACTCAAGTAAGAATTTACTCCGGGTCATTAATGCCATTGGAAATATTTTCTGCTTTTTCTTTGTCCTTTCTTTTTAAAGAAACAAAAATCGAGAAGCAAATCCAAACCTGCATTTTCCATTGATCTCAGACCAGAGACACAAACAGCTGGGATTTTAATGTCACACTTTACAGCAATGTAATCAAACCAAACTTCTGAAATCAATATTTCTTCATAACTGACCTTTCCAGATTAATGATACATTGCTATACTGCTCCATAGACAATCATTTCCAATAGCAAGACTAACCATTCAGATCATTTTAATTAATATTCCTCCATCCACCACTCACCCAATGAACTTTTACTGAAGTTCAGGAGGCAGCAGCCCAACTGTTGAAAGCCATCATTGAACTCGAGATCAATGCTCTTTATAGGGGAGAAAAAGTCTCCCTAAGAAGAAATACACGTATGCCAAAACTCCTTTCCAGCCTATTGCCTCCTTCTGTGCTGTCTCCTGCTTCTTCACCACCTGGCCACAACCCCAGGACAGAATAATCTGTTGATGGCAGGAAAGTCATTCCCATAGGAACAGAACGATGTGACAAACAGAGCTTGGTCACCTCTTAGCATGAGCATGTGGGCAAAACGGATGAGCTGTGCAAAAGAAATGTCATGTTTATGCAAGTTTCTTTTTAATAAGTGGCTATTCAGGGTGGTGAGCAGCTGGAAACATATTACCAGGGTCATTACGATGTTTAAACATGAGCCTGTAATATGGATAAACAGTAACATCACACTGAGATTTCAGCCAAGAAGCTCCATTAACTCCTTAGAAATTGCACAGACAAAGTCCAGCCAGACAACAGTTCGCCTGCTTTTGACTGGCAATAAAAGAGCCACCAATGCTTGGGGTGAACCAGCTGCCTCTCCATCGCAGCTGTAGTGCTTCACATCAGTGGTGCAGCTTTTACACAACTAATCTTTGGAGAAGCATTGAGACCAGTAGTTCAGGTGCTCCTTGACTTTGCTTGAAGATCCCCAGTGGTGCTGCCAAAAGTGCTCTGTAGGCAGTGTTTTCTGTAGAAATGTGGATTGAGACCACCAACCTATTCTGACAAACCACTAAATTACCAGGTTTCAGAGAGACATCTAAAGACACCACTGTAATTCTTTACTAGTCTTTCAGCTCATCCAGTTCCTGTAGATAAACGTGTGCACAGCAAAGTAAAGTTCCTGCAGCGCTGTGATTTCAGAGCAAAACATCAAAGACAACAGAAAAACCCTCTGCAGACAGGGCTGGGGTAGAGGAATGTGCTGTGTGGAGCCTCAGGGGGTGTCTCTATTGATGGTTAGGGCTGACCTAGGATCACCCTTCCACTGATACCTGTCAACTGTTTTATACAGTCAACTTCTCAGCTTGATGAAATTCAGAAGTCCATGAAATTACACCTTGAATTAATGTGGCCCATTGCCAGGAGAGTAAATAAGTCGTAAGGCCTTAACTTTATGTTAGAGGCATTTTTTTTTCTGCTCTCCTTCCTTACCTCCCAGGAAAGCTGTGATGCCATTATCAATCCAACCAAAGGGGTTCAAACACAAACCTCTTTGACTGTGATTTCAAAAAAAAAGAAATGGATCTGACAATAAATTAGTGTCACAACCAGGCAGGCTGTCTCCCTAGGAGGGAAACTGGGGGCTTTGAACTGCTCCTTTTGTGTTCTGGCGTTGGTGTTCAGAGGGTCCCTTTTGACAGAGCAGCCTCTCATCTCTGAGTGACACGACAAGCAGCTTGTCACCAGCCATGCCAGACGCTGCTGGGAGCAGTCACATCACGCTCCTCCACCTTTGGAAATGCCAATCATGGCCACATCCTGCGCGGGGACTTGCTTGTCACTCCTTCAAACGTGCCCATCTCACAGGCGTTTATCCCCAGGGATGGCTCCAAACACCCTTCATTGTGGAGGATGGGAAGGCAGGAGTCCCTGCAACTTGGACGTTCCTCAGTATTTTATAGAGGGCCACCTTTGCATTTTGCTCCCAGCAAACCAAAAAGCCCTGTGCAAGCAGTGAAACAGCTCCCGGGGAAAGTGTGTACAGTAACTAGTTGTGAGCTCATTGGGTTGGTCCTTGATGCATCCTTTCCTCTGTGGAGGTAAAGCAAGTCTCTGCTGAAATCAGCAATAAGCCAGTGGAGACCTGGAGCTATTGGCTTTCTGGAAAGGGCATATCTTTTTAAGTCCTTAAAGAGGCAGTCTGCTCCCTAAGACCCTGTGTCCCCACTGGAGGTGCTTTTTCCTTCAGTGATGAGGGGCAAGGAGGGGTGTGGTGTTCCCATGGGCTGGATTGCACCAAGTGAACTCCACTCCCCCACTCTGGTGCTCCAGCAGGAGCCTTGTTTCAGGAAGGTCAGAGTTTTATACCAAGTGGTGAAATTTTGGGTTGTGATGGGAGGGAGACTGCAGGGTGAGAGGAGGGAACAGGTCTGATCCTGCAGTGGGTCCACACAGCAGCATCTCTTATCTCTTGTGCTGGTGCAGGATGTGGTGCACACAGACCGTGTGCTGTGGTCTGTGAGCAAAGCTGGGGGGGGACGATGCCCAAGGCTTGGTACATCTATGAATCCTTTAAAACAATCCCAAAAGAGAAGCTCCACTGGGTGCCCTGCAGATGGTACCTCTGAGGAGAGATCTCTGTGAAGAAGCAGCAATCATCTACACCCTGCTAACAGCTGCTTAGTTTGTCTGCCTTTGGTGACAACAATCTCTTCTTTCTCTCAGCCTGTTTCTCAAGTCCTCCTGGTGGATAAAATGCAGAGCTTTGTAGAGGAGGTGCATGGTATGGGGCTGTCTGGAGTGTTGTGGGCTGTAGCTGAGATCAACAGTCAATTGCTGAAGGTGTGTGCTGTTGAATCAGAGAATCAGGGAATGGTTTGTGTTGGAAGGAACCTCAAAGCCCATCCAGTCCCAACCTTGCTGCCATGGGCAGGGACACCTCCCACTAGATCAGGGGGCTCAAAACCCCATCCAGCTCGGCCCTGAACACCTCGAGAGATGGAGCAGCCACCACTGCTCTGGGCAACCTGTGCCAGGGCCTCCCCACCCTCACAGCAAAACATTTCTATCTAATATCTTATGGTGTCGGTACATTCATTCGTGCAGGGGTAGCACCTTGAGGTCCTGACTGAGATGACTGATCTTGTTGTGCTCTACATCTGTGGGGTTTTTTGCCCAAGCCACAAGCATTTTGAGGGACACATGGTAATAATTTCAGAGCATGGATTGCGGCACACAGTGGGCAGATTCATCACCATGGCTGTGTTTCTGGGCCCCTGGCTCTGCTGGAGGGTGACGGCATCACACCAAAAGGGGTACAAAGGCCATCAAATAACAGAGCCCCAAGGAGTCTGTGGAGTGAGCAGGAGGACAAAGTGTGGAAGGTGAAGTGGGAGATGTTGCACCACAGTGCAATACAGATCAAAGAGCAGAGAGGTGACCCAAACTGGAGCAGAACCTGGATCAGTGACTCCGTTTTCCCCTCTCTAGATCAAATACTGCTCTGCAAATCCATGCAACTAAGGAAAAGGTAGTTGTGGCTTACCAAAATGCTTTGCATTGAGATGTCATTCCTCATTTTAAATATTTCACATGTAGGTCAAATAGACACCTCAGTTATTTGGAGTAAATAATCAGTAAGTCAGTGGAACTGAACTGGATTTATACCAGTACAACTGAGATCAGGAGTGGCCTGGAACTTATGAGAGATTTGAGAACTTAAACATGCTTTATATTTTTTTTCCCAAGTTCTTAATTTCACCAGTTATAGGGTTTCTTTGCCCTTTACAAAGTGACGGGAATGAGGTCAGATTTTTGCAAGCATCTGCCAATTTTTAATAAGAATAATAATCTAATACTGTCCTTCTCAACCAAAACTCATTACCTAAAGGTTCATATGAAGAGCAAATCATGACCCGGGGGAGAATTGGCCATTTCATGGTCCTGGCAGCCCTGGTTTTCTCGTCAGGGATGATGGAGCTGGGAAGGCAGAGGCCTCCTGGGGTTAACTCCACACCAACTCCACTTGAAGCAGTGCCAATGCATGTGATATGGTGTGCCACCTTCTGCACACCCTGCCAGCAGTGGATAGATGGCTCTGCCCTTGGTCATGCAGGTGGCAGTTCAGAAGGACAGCAGTGACGGTGGTAGAATTAGCTGGTGTTTAAAGAGAGGTATGGAAGGGGCCTGGGGAGCAGTTTAGCCCATCTGACAGTTGACCTGCTCTGGCGAAGAATTGACTCCTCTTTTCCAGGGTTCTCCTCAGCTGGGGCAGATCATGGAAACATAGAGGAGAATTATGGAAGGCTTTGGGTTGGAAGGGACCTCAAAGCCCATCCAGTTCTACCCTCCTGCCATGGGCAGGGACACCTCCCACTGGATCAGGGGGCTCCAAGCCCCATCCAACCTGGCCTTGAACACCTCCAGGGATGGGGCAGCCACCACTGCTCTGGGCAACCTGGGCCAGGGCCTCCCCACCCTCACAGCAAAACATTTCTCCTTAAGTTTTCATCTCAATCTCCCCCTCTTTCAGCTGAAAACCATTCCCCCTCGTCCTATCCCTGCACTCCCTGATCCAGAGCCCCTCCTCATCTTTCCTGGAACCCCTTTCAGTACACGGTTCCCAGTCTCAGGGTTGTACAGCTGGAGGAGGGAAGCTTCACTTCACATATTGATTATTGCTCAAATTGATTGTCAAAGCTTGAGGCCAGCACTTGGATTGTTGGAACAGTTGGTGGGGGCTTTGTGTTTAAATGCTTGTTTTATTTTCCTGACAAATGGCTCATAGAATCATCGAATGATAGAACCACTTGGTTGAAGAAACCTTCAACCATCTCCCTGAGCATTTCATCTACCTGTATTTTAAATACTTCCAGGGATGGTGAGTCCACCACCTTTCTGGGTATCCATTCCAGTGCCCTTTTGGTGAAGAAATGTTCAATTAAAATCTCCACCAACCAGTCTTGAGTGTGTGTGCTGACAGCTGACTTAGTAAAATGCATTCCAAATAAGCAATTATAGATCACCTGAGCTCTGAGAAAGGCTTCTTTGATCCTGGCTGGTCAGTAACAAACTGCTTAGCACAGAAGGTAAGGGGACCTGCATCCCCTCCAGTGCGTGTGTTTGCAGTGTTCAAAGCTTGGAGTTCTGGATGCTCCTTGCAAACATACAAGATTTTCTTAGACCACGGTGAGGATTTGGCCTTGCTTGGCCCTGAGGCTCTCTGTGGTCAGGTTTCCTGTCCTGGTATTTGAACATGCTGCTGGTTGTGGGGGAGAGCTCCAAGATGCTCCTGCACAGGCCACGTGCAGGGCAATGCTTTCAGGAGTGCCAAGGGGACAAGGGTGTCCCTGGTTGTGCAGGGCTGAGGTTCATGGGGGTGCAGGAAGGGTGAGACAGATGAGAAACCAAGGCTTTGCAGAAGTGTGAGATGTTTGTGGGTGCCTGTGACTGCAGTCAACAGGCTTGAAATGCCGAGGCTCATGAATAAAGTTGGAAAATGTGAAGACCAGAGAAGTGATTATTCACGTAGATCCCCTTGTGGTCCCAGTTTGGCTTGGAGCAAACAAAGCTGGAGGCTCAGGGAGAGCTGAGGGCCACCACTTGGCATTTGCTGCCATGGGGTAATAACACCCTTTTCCTACAGCAGGCAGAGAGCCTGAAGGGGACAGGCAGCCTCTACAGCTGCCTCCGACAGGCACGGGCCAGGACAGCCTGCACTGCTCCCAAAATAAACAGCGAGTTCCTCTGGGGCAGCCCCAGCACCAGTGTCAGAGCAGCAAAGTCACTGCCAACGCTGGTGTGGGAGCATGGAAATAACAGCAAATGTGAAGGCAAACACGAGGAAGAGCCCAGGCCAGCACTGCAAAGCCCTTGCTGTGACACTGGGCTGGAAGATCCTATGGAAATGCAAAAGGAGGTGGGAATGTCTGATTAAGGGACCGGACCTGACGTTGTTCTACTAAGTCGTAATTGCTGTTTTCTAAAGCAGCAGTCTTTTACTAGAAAAGAAATGAAGAACTATCAAAGTATGGGTATACAGCCAGCACGAACATTTTTTCAGCTATTCAGTCAAATCCCATCTGCTGGAGTCAGAGGAACATGTGAAGCTTTCAAGCCACGTTGTTACTGCAACAATAGCTGTTACCACTAAGCAAAATCCTGGCTGGAAAAAAATAATCTTGGGTTTTAGGGAGCAGGGAGGATTTGAGTTATGATTTTTAAGGCAAACTTCATATTTTGAGGTAGTTTTGATTCTGGAGCGCTAGGAATTAGCATAGCTATGTTGCCCTAATAAAATCAGTTTAAATGTTGAAATCAATTGCAGAACATCACTGCCCTCCCTATCCTTGCATCAAAGAAGGACCCATTTTCCAACTCAGTGGACATGTTTCGTGGAGACAAGATGAAATGATTGACAGGCCTCCTAACTAACCTTAGAGGAGAGGAAAACATAATTTACTTGTATTTAGCAGCAGCTGTTTTGACGGTGGGTATTAAAGTGATTGGCAAATATGGTAGCAATTTGTCCCAAGTAGTAACTGCAAGCTGCTATTTTAGGTTCATAAAAATGTAGTTACAAAACACGGTAACGTACTGAATGCAACTATTTTGTGATCTCATAAAAATAGCACTGCGGCGTTGCGTCGTGTGGAGCGCAGGCTCTGCCGCCTCGGTGCTGCGGGCGCCCGTGCGGGCAGCACTGCCCTCAATTGGAGCTCATTACAAGCTGCCTTCCCCTAATTGCAAGCCAGGTCACCTTTCATGTCCTGCCAGGGGACAAGCTGAGCCTCCCATGCTTGGGCTTCCAGCGGGCTCTGGAGTTACCGTGCTCACACAAGGGGGTTGGCTTCCTCAGGACCTGCAGGGACCTAAACTGGGACTGGCGACAGTTCTGGGCATGTAGCACAAAGGGGGAATCTGGGCAAATTGCTGCCAAGGAACATTTTTCTTCTCTCTCAAAGTTAAAAATAAGCTGAGGGTAGTGTAACCCTTTGGGGATAGGCAGTGGCAGCAGCAGCGAGAATCACATTTGAAGAACTTAGGGCCCTCCTTAAAACTAACAAATGCTCTGGCTTCAGCCTGACCTAGAATCTCAAAATACCTGCCCTCGGCTCTCCCACCCAGTGGTGCTTCCTCCCTAGGAAAGAGGGAGTTTGTGTGCAGGCAAAGGGGAACTGTTAGGAGAAGGACTATAGCATCAGCCCCAGGGTCACCAGCAACAGCCCTCTGCCCAGAGGAAGGATGGTTAGAACAATGCTGGCAACAACCTGTCAGCTGAGCACCTCCTCCCTGGGGCTGTGTCCATGTCCTCTTTTGGCCAGGACAAATGCCTTTTCTTCTCTTCCATACCCAATTCAGTGTTTAACATAGTCGTGAAGCAAAGGCTCATCCTAGTGTTCTTGGCTTGTGGCTTAATAGCATTTAGACCCAGCTCTGCTCTGGACAGATTTCATTAGAAATAATTCCCACAGCCTGGAAACCCATGCCTGAAGTAGCACTGATATGGGCTGCTGTGCAGGCTGTAACGAGAGAAAACTTCAGCTGCTACCTTGCAGTATTGGAAAGAAAGACAAACAGCTCTTTCAGTGGATGAAACTGGTAGTTCTGGGAAAACAATGAAGGAGAAGGTTAGATTAGATATTAGAAAAAAAATTCTTTAATGAAAGAGTGGTGAAACCCTGGCAGAGGCTGCCCAGGGCAGTGGGGGAGTCTCCATCCTGGATGGGTTAAAAAAAGTTGTAGATGTGGCACTTCAGGACATGATTCAGTCATCATGGTGGGACTGGGCTGACAGTTGCACTGGATGGCCTTGGAGGTCTTTTCTGACTTTAACATTGCTATGATTCTATGGAAATAACAATTTTTAGCTGCAATATTATCTTTGCAGCTAATCCTTCTGAAGCCCTGATCCCATATCTCCTGCTGAAACCTGAGGATCTAAAATTGGGCACAGAGAGGAGTGAGGTCATGGTGAATGGAAGAGGCTTTGATTTGGCCACAGTGGAACCCTCTAGGGTTCTGGCAAGATCTCAATGCTGCCCACACCTTTGGGTATATCAGTACTCCTTCCAGCATGGCTCCAGCATTGCCTGCATATACCCAACGGCTGCCATGCACCCATGAGAGAGCATCTCCTCTAGGAAAGGATATGCTTTTTGCCATTAGGACAGCCCTCACAGCAACCTTTGCTTTCCTCTGCTTGCCACTGAGCATGGGCAAATCCATCAGCAAAAAGCAGCATTACCTCCAGAGACATTTCATCCAAGTCCATGTGGAGTGAATTTGGCCCAACATGAGACAGAATTATAGAGTGTCCTGGGCTGGGAGGAATCAAAACCAATCATCAAGTCCAGCTCCTGTCCCTTCATGGGACAACCCCAACTTTCACACTATGTGTCTGAGGACGTTGATTAACAGGGGTTTTACTTGAGACAGTGGTTCAGATTGTGAGCTTGGGGATTACTTGAGTTTCAGGGGCTGCAAACAAGAAGATGAAGCAGTAAATATGTTCAGAAAAATTCTTCCAGCTTTGCCTTATTGCTGTCTTGGTTACTGAGCAAACCCACAAATCCCTGTTTAAAGGAAAATCCTCCCCTGCTGACCAGCCCTAAAGCATGAGGATTAATGTCAGCCTTAATTTTCAGTTGCCACTTGCAGGGAAGCATCATCCTTACATATTTCATAAACATTGGCTGCATTTTGAAAACCCTGAGAAATGAAAACAGTCTGCTTTCCAAAACAACCCGGAATAGCTCAGGAGGAGCAGTAACTTCTCCAGCAGAAGGCAGGATGGCCTCCTTCACAACTGGCTTGCAAACGTTTACCCAGTGACAGCTGTCCCACAGACAGTGGATAAATCGTGCAATGTGCTCTGTTTCTTGACGTCCTGATAATCAAAATCAAATCAGTGTGAAAGTGTCATTTATTGGGTCGACTGGTTCAACAAAAACCTCTCCCACCCAAGTGGAGGCCAAGACAGGTAGACCTGGGGGTTCAACTGGAGAAAGACTGAACAGCTTTGGTGTTTCCCTGTTTCTCTACATGTTGTAGTTCCAGTTGAAATCAAGGACAGGAGTGACGATGAGATTCTCTCTCTGCGGCTTTTCCCACTGGAGCAAGAAAATACACAGCCAGAGGATGCTGCAATAAGACTGGTGCTTACAAGTTTGCCAGCTCATTTTGCCAAATACATAAAAAACAGCAGCTGTAAATTACAGCTGCAGAGCCAGCTTTAAAATACTCCTGCATTCAAGGGTGTCTGGGGCTGGAGTTTTTAGGCCATGTCTATCTCTTTGTCCAGCAAGACAGCCCCACGCCTTACGCTCTTCAAGGTTTTGCCTAACACTCTGTATAACAACTCCCAAGCTAATGAGGAGAGAAAACACGACACTGTCCTTTATAATGAGCGATGGAGCTCAAATTAACATTCAGAGTATGAAAAGAAAGGACTCTTGAAAGGGTGTCTCATTATTTCTACGTCAAGCACTTTAGAGGAATATCCAAGATCAGAGTAGATTTGGGGGGAGTGGGTGGGAAGCTGGGTCTGTGAGTGAAATTCAGTTCTCCATCACTGGGGGCTGTGCCCCACGAGGTGATTAGTGATGTATCTGGGCTTTGATTGATTTGTTAATGAGCTTATGACAGGCGAGGCTGTGTCTATCTCATGTGTCAGCCTTGCTGTGTGTCATTTATCCCTCGAGATTTACATCGGACACAGATGTATTCCAATGTTATTTTGGACTTTGGAAAGCAGATGAGGATACAGTTAATTGCTGCTGATTTTCACTTTGAAATTTTGGACCCACTCAAAGCTCAGAGCTACTTCTTCCTTGACAGCCTGTCAAAAGGGGCAGAGCCTCACCCCTTGCACCAACCTCGCTCTTCTCTATTTGCAGCCACGTTTCAAGTTTTGCTGACCACAAATGCAGCATCTCATTCCTATCACTCCTAAAGAGAGGACACGGTGCCTTTGTGCCCTGGTCCTGCAGACATTAATCACATCTCTAGACGTGAATCAAGTAATATTTCATATTTGTAATATTATATGTGAATTCTGAATATTTCTAGAAATAGAAGTAGGACAGATAACAAACCCAGTGCAGGAGCTGTGATAGTGTTTCAAGGATTGGGCCCTTCAACTGCATCTCTAAAACACCTTATTTCTCCAGGGATTTCTGAAAGTAAAGGATCAACTTTTCAAAAGCTGCAGGCCCCACGTAGATCGAGGCAGAAGCCCTCGCGTTCACCAAGGGATGTAATTTATGCAGACAAAAGCAATTTAAAATTGATCCAGCAGCACAAAAAGTGATTGGGTCAGTAGTCTGGCAAATAAGAAGGATGAGTTCACTCTACGGGCAGTTACAGTGGATGATAAATTAGATCTGGATGAAGTATTTTGACCAGGCCTCTTTTAGTTCAATCACAATCAAAGTCTTATGCAAAACTCCTTTATTTCAGAGCTTCAGAAGGATGCAACTCCGGACCAAGTGACATTTGGAAAAACTGCATGGCTGGATAAGGAAGGAGGTTGTGTGAGTTCATGGATATAATTCTGGCTGAAACTCAGAAACTCCTGGAAACTGCAAATATTCTTTCTATAGACTCCACTGATCATGTAACACTCATAAACAACAGACGTAATTAGGAACATTTCAAGGCTTTGAAATTGCTTTGCTGCTGAAGGAAAATGAAACTGTTGTTGTGGTTGTAATAGAGACTAAACCCCTGGGTCAGAACGCTGCCTGCATCCAGAGCAGGCGAAGGGGGACGGCGATTCAGGGGGGGCTCAAAAGGGCTCTGAAAGAGACTCAGCCGCACTACCCAAAACCTTCCGAACCTTTTGGGTAACTCTGTGCTGGGGCAGCGCCACCTGGAGCACTTGGGGCAGCCCCACCTGGAGCACTGGGGACAGTTTTGGGGACCACAGAATAAAAAGGGTCTAAAGCTGCTGGAGAGGGTCCAGAGGGGGGCACAGAGCTGGGGAAGGGTTTAGAGAAGCCGGGTGAGGAGAGGTTGAAGACGCTTGATCTGTTCAGCCTGGAGAAGAGGAGGCTGAGGGGAAACCTCATCCCTATTTGCTGCTTCCTCACGCGGGGAGGAGGAGGAGCAGGAGCTGAGCTCTGCTCTCTGGTGACCAATGATAGGACTCGAGGGAATGGCAGGAAGATGCCAGGGGAGGGTCAGGTTGGACATTAGGAGCAGGTTCTTCCCCCAGAGGGTGGTGGAGCCCTGGAACAGATTCCCGGGGAAGCAGTCACAGCCCCACGGTGTGAATGTTGGAGTTGTCCTGTGCAGGGACAGGAGCTGGGCTCGAGAGTCCTTGTGAGTCCCTTCCAACTCAGGACCTTCTGTGATTTTCTGAAGTGAAACCATCTGCAAAAGCTCAGAGCGTTTCACAAAATGGAGCTGCAGGTTTCTAATCAGCCGCAGATATTTTAATTGTCTGAGACATTAGGAAGAGTAGTAGATTGTGAAATTGTTGACAGTTTGGGAGTATTTCTCTTGTTTTAGTCTGCCTTCATACTGGAAACTCTTTCACCCCCTGTCACCTGTGACCGAGGATTCCTGCTCTGCAAGTGGTGAATTGTAATACAGAACATAAAGCCAGGATTTCACCAGTAATGGAATTGGGTTGGTATGAACTATTCTGTGCTCTTTATAAACAGTGCCTGAGAACTCAATCTTTTCACAAAATGGGGACTGGTTTTGTGAAAATATTTGAAAGAATATGAAATAGCAAAAAAAGTTGTCTCATTAGTGAATATTTTTTTTAGACTATTTTCAGACTCTTACTGGAAGCCTGAGAACTGAACTGGTGGGTCTCCAGCATTTGAATCATTTAAGCTGGACTTAACCTCTATCTCCTGTGCTGTATTTTTGCTTGATTTTTAGATTTTGTAGCATAGAAGAATGTGACATTAAATGGTTGTTTAAAGAAACCTTTGAAAACTGGTACCTTACAATTTCATGAAGGCATTTTTTTTCACCTTTTAGTCCCAAAAACCAAGAAATCATATCAGAATTGTAACTCTTTCAGTCTCCATCACATTATTTCTTCTTTTCCATTTGGCAGCAGGCTTTGCTTCCAGACAAAAGTTCAGAGAGTTCAGGGAAAAGATCAGAATAAAAATTCTTTACGTTTTTCACATAAGACAATTCCTGTTTTCCAACAGTCTTTGTAAAGATCATAGAATCATGGCATGATTTAAGTTGGAAGGGACATCAAAGACCACCCAGTTCCAACCCCCTGCCGTGGGCAGGGACACTTCCCACTGGATCAGGGGGCTCAAAGCCCCATCCAACCTGGCCTTGAACACCTCCAGGGATGGGGCAGCCACCACTGCTCTGGGCAACCTGGGCCAGGGCCTCCCCACCCTCACAGCAAAATATTTCTTCCTAAGATCTCATCTCAATCTCTCCCCTTCCAGTTGAAAACACTTCCCCCTCGCCCTGTCCCTGCACTCCTTGATCAAGAGCCCCTATCTCCATCTACCTGTTTTAAACCCCTCCAGGGATGGTGACTCAACCCCCTCCCTGGGCAGCTGTTGCAGTGCCTGACAACTCTTTTGGTAAAGAAATTATTCCTAATATCCAATTTGAACCTCCCCTGGCACAACTTGTGGCCACTTCCCCTTGTCTTATCACCTGTCACTTGAGAGAAGAGATCAACACTCGTTCTACCATCTTTCCTCATCTCCATCTTTCCCCATCTTTCCTGTAGGGAAAAGATGGGATCTTGCAGCACCCTCCTCATAACAGGCAGGAGGAGATGTGCATGCAGCACCTGGACATTTTCTACCACTGCTGCCTGTAGGTCAAAAGTAATTCCCCTTCCTCCTCTCTCTCAGCTGTGACACCAAAACCCTGACAGCGTTAACTCCTCTGCAGTGCAGTCAGTGATCTCTACCTTTCCATTTACTCTTTTACCCATAGCTAGGCTCAACCTGGAGAGTCTGAAGGCAACAAGGAATGTGATTACTGGTTAGGCTGGTAGTATAAGTAAGTATTTTTTAAGATATTTGTCACAGCCACCAGCTTAAAGGCAAGTTTGGACTGTGTTGTCCATCTGCCTTATTATGCTGTCAACAGAAATACTGCATTGGGAGGTCATTTCTTGTGGTCTCTGCTGAGCTGGACTGACTGTGTAACCAGCAGAGCTGAGCGGGTTTCTGCCTAACCAGAAACAAGACGTAAGTGCCCGACATGCCTCAGACTTTGGTGAAAGAAGAAGAGATTAGAGGTAACTTCTGGTTTCTTCTCTACTACCTGTATCCTGCTGCCACAGCAGGTGGAGATGACACCACTCTCTATCACCCAGGTGTTCAGGTGTTGAACCATTTATTAAATTGCAAATTATTCACATGACACTTCACTGCACACCTCAAAATTTCACTTTTGCTGTGATGCCTGGCAGGGTTCTACGTGCTGAAAGGGCTGATTAAGAGGAGCAGAATAAAGCCAGTCTCAGCTGCACCGTGTTGTGGTCCTTTGCAAATGCCCAGTGCTGGGCAGGTTTGGATACTTGGTCGCCAAGAGCAAGACACACCTGGTCATGCACAAATCTGAACACCAGATGCACAGGGAATGGCAGGCTTGAAAATTCAATGTAAGGAGCTGTGGTACCTCCAGAGTTTGTCAGCAGCTGAACAAGGCCTTGGAGACTCTGCTAATGACGTGATCACAATGTGGATCTGGCCCTTTTCCACAGCTCCATCTCATCTTTGGAGTTGCTGTTTTATGGTAGGCTCGGTGCGGCAGACCGTGAATGAATGGGTTGAAGAGCTGTGCAAAGTATGAGAAAACATGTTGGCTTTGAAGTAAATGCCGTGTTTTCAGGAGTGGATTTGCTGCTACTCCAGAATCTCCTGTCTGAAGGAGGAAGAGGGGTCAGCAAGAGCCTTTTTTTATTTACTACTCCTATATCAAGATTTTGGGTAATAATTTCAAGAAATACGAATTGCCTTAGGATCCTAAATTTCTGTTGGAAAAAAAATGTTACTATTTTCCTGGATACCAGGCAACTAAGTGGTAAAATTACTACCTATCTTCTGAAAACTGTCCTTAGAATTAGTTTAATCTGTTTTATTTTCCCAGGAACCAGTTGCATCAGAAACCACGTGTCAGCTCGCAAAGGTTCTGCTGGAATGATTTCCTTGGCTGACGGATGGCGGTCAGGGCTGCAGCTGGGCTCTCAGCAGAGGATCCCTTTCTCCCAGGCTCTGGCAAGGGAAAGGCAAAGGAAAACCAAGGGCATCACCTGGCAGAGTTGTTCTGCCATGATGACTGCAGAGAGATCCGCAGGGGCAGGAGCCAAGGGGTTGTATTAGCTCTCAGCTCAAGGGCTTTCAAAACTTTTGTTGTGTGTACACGCGGCTCTTTTACGCCGGCAGCCAGGCGTGCCTGCGGCAGACAGCTTCCCCAGCATTTACTCCCCAAGACTACAAAACCCCAGTCAGTGAAACTGACTGAAGAGTTCTGAAGTCAAGAACGGTCGTACAGGTTTGTAGGCAAACATGTCCTGTCTTTAGCAAACTGCTCAGCCTGCTGGAGCTGCGTTCCTCACATCACGGCTAAACCTGTGAACTCTCTTACTGAGAACAAAACGGATCAACAATAGAAAAATAGACAGCTTGGCAAGGGACGGCGAGCGTGGATGGTTCTGATCTGACACCTTCAGTCAGTAAATACAGCTTGGCAAGTGTTTGTAATGAAAAACACTGCCCCAGAGAGTTTCCTTTGCAGAAGTGGTTATCTCTAACCATTGATTGGTAGGAGCTATAAAAGGCTTGGATATAACATCAGGGAGCAGGCGTTGCTGTCCTGCTGTAGTAGCGGTTGCTCAGCTGGGTGAGGGGAGCAGGTTGAAGGACCAGTGATGTTCTTCCTCCATGGGTGAATTCTCCTAACTCAGGCCTGCAGAACAGCTTTCAAATATTAGCACAGAAAATTAAAAGAAAAAGGAAAAGTCTTGCCAGACACAGGTTTCTTTCATATGGATGAATGTATGTTGTGAAACATCTTTTGTTATAGTATATGATTTGTAAACTTGGAACCTGACCTAGTGAAAATACTGAGATCAAAGGGAAGGCTGACTTTGATTTCAACAGCCTTTGGAACAGACCATTAGCTGATACTGATCTATCTGTGAACTTGTATTTTCAGTGTCAAATCATTACTTCAGTAGTCAGAAAGGGTTTCTTTTCCTTAGAGCTTTCTGTTTTCATTTTCTTAAATGGTTTTCACTGTATTGGAGAGTTCATGAGAAAAGCTGCCTTGGCAGCTCAGCCAGCACGGGGATGATGTGACAGCTCTTTGTCTCATTCAAAACATATGTTGTGTTATCTTTGAGTTCTTGATGCTCTGGTTATTTCTGGATGAGTTGCAATGTGGATGCTCAGAAGCCAAGACCTTCGTGGTTCCATGGACAGCAGGACCAGGGAAGTCATCCTTCCCCTGCATTCGGCCATGGTGTGGCTGCACCTCGAATCCTGTGTTCAATTTTGAGCCCCTCGCTCCAAGAAAGGCACTGAGGGTTTGAAGAGAAGGGGAACAGAGCTGGGGAAGGGTGTGGGCAACAGGTATTCTTGGAGCAGCTGAGGGACCTCGGGAGATTTAGTCTGGAGAAGAGGAGGCTGAGGGGAGACTTCATCACTGTCTACGGCTGCCTGAAAGGAGGTTGTGGTGAGGCGGGTGCTGGGCTCTTCTCCCAAGTGACAAGTGATGGGATGAGAGGAAATGGCCTCAAGTTGTGCCAGGGGAGGTTCAGATTAGACATCAGGAAAAACTTCTTCACCGAAAGGGTTCTCAGGCACTGGAACAGCTGCCCAGGGAGGGAGTTGAGTCCCCATTCCTGGAGGTGTTTAAAAAGATGGCTAGACAAGGTGCTCAGGGATGGTTTAGTAGTGGACAGGAATGGTTGGACTTGATGATCTAAAAGGTCTTTTCCAACCAAAGAATTCTACGATTCCATGCAGATGACACGTCCCATAGCTTCTACATTGTGTAAAAACCTCATTGATCTCCACATCTTGCAAAAATCTTTTCCTTTTCCTTGCACCATTAGTCTGTGTTTAGGATTAACTAGAAAAATATTTGAATAGCCTTCCTGTTATTTCTAGATGTCAGGTTTTGATAGAACCAGGCAGTTCACTAAACGCACGTGCTTAAACCCAGAAGCCTGGAAAACCAAATGCTGCTGAAAGTTTGCAAGCCATAAAGTTTGATTTGGAAACAGTTTTGACAGAGATGTAGTTGAACTGGTTCTTGACTGGACAAAAAACATTCCTGTGGTGCAGATTTCATGCAGAAAGAGATGAATGTGTCCGAGGGGCCCGGCCCCAGAGATGGTTCTCACAGGGCACTGAGCTGCTCACATCCGAGACACGTTACCTTGCTGTCCTTTGGCCAAGTCATATTCTGAAGCTCAGATTTGCCAGTTAAGGCAGATCTAAGCCAAAAACATATATGTGAGGTCTTGTATCAAATTTAGCAACAAATCTGGCCAAAATAAAATATTTTAGAAAAGTCTCAATACTCCATTTGGAAGTGAACTATTCCAAATCCTCATCCCATGAAGATTTTTAATCATTAACTTCATTTTTATTTGGTTGGTTTTTTTAACCGAAAACATTTCAACTGTGGCAAAATGACTCAAAATAATTTTTCTTTCCATTTTTTTCATTACAGAGCAGCTCAAATACAATTATTTGAGAAAGGGTTTTTTTTAATACCCTGAAACAGATCTCCTGCTCTTCCAACTCTATTTTGTTTGGTCATAATAACCTATCTTCCACACTAATTCACATCAGTGTTAACAAAGTCATGAAGTTCTTGCTGTCTCTGACTCTCCCTCCCATCTCTCAGTAATTTTTCTTGTCTGTAAAGCAGTTACTAGCCTCAAAATTGCACTATTTATCCTTCCATATGATCAATAGGAACACAATAATATTGGTACAAAGACCTGGACACGAACCCCTGGGATGGTCTGAGATGTCAGGACATCTCCCTGTGGCCAGGCAAAGGCATTCAGGTGGGAAGCAGCAGCGATCCTGCTTTGGGCTGGGTCTGCAATGGCAAAGCAGAGCTCAGGAATGCTGATGAGTCAGCATTCTTCATGAGTCCTACGTTCACAGGGAGGACAGAGCAGTGTGTGGCCGGCTCTAAGGCCCAACAGACCGTTTTAATATTCTCTTCAGAGTTTCAGATTAGACATCAGGAAAAATTTCTTCACCGGAAGAGTTCTCAGGCACTGGCACAGCTGCCCAGGGAGGGGGGGTGAGTCACCATCCATGGAGGTGTTTAAAAGATGGGGAGATGAGCTTCTTAGGGACATGGTTTAGTAAGGGAACAGGTACGGTTGGACTTGATGATCTGAGAGGTCTTTTCCAACCAGATGGTTCTATGATTCTTTGATTCTGACATTGGGGTGCTGGCACCGTGCTGAACAACTCGCTGTTGATCTTCAGCTTGTTTTTTTTTTAGCATTACCCTGGTCTCAGTGCTGCATGTGCTGGTGCGTTTCCTGAGCTTTTTGATAACCCTTTCTAGTCACCAATTAACTCTAAAAAGTGTTGCACTTTATTTCTCCTTTGCAGCTTTGTTACTCCTGCTTCCCAGCTCTCTGGGCACAGGGATGTGTTATATCCCGGCCCTGCAGGTGTCTAACAGCATCTCTAACAGGTCTAACAGGTAATGAGGCTGCTGGTAGGAAGAACAAACAGCCCTGACATTTTAAGCAATTTGTACTCCTCGTTTAGTGTTGCTCTGGGACTGCTCTGGGCAGCTCTCAAGACATGGGATCACCCCTCACTGGATGCACTTTCTTGGGATGCTCTCTTGAAGCCAGGGCAGTGCACAGCAGAGGACTTCAGACCCTGGATTCATGAGCGGTGCTGCCCCGAGGTCACTGAGGTCCAGTCCTGGTCACGGAAGGAGAAAAATGTAATCAGGGCAAAATTAATTTCCTTTCCTCCCAAGGTTGCTCAGAGCTGTCCAGCTGAGGGAACCTGATCAGCACCACACGGGTCCCCAGGGCCTGCAGCTCTGGCTCACGTACTCTGTGAGGACCTTCAATACAGGGATTGAGGAGAGTCTGGGGCTTTTCTTTTGCATTCATCAAAAGACTGGGTCCTGTGGACCAGGGTCCCTGCTCTATCCACTGGCCTTTGCCAGGTCATTTAACTTCTGCCTCTATCAACAACATGAGGACAAGGACTCTTGCCCCTTGGATAGCCAGGACCACGGATCAACACTGCCAGGGTACTCTCCCAGATGCACTCCTGTTCTCAGCTGGAGTCAATCTAAACCAGTTTTTCCTACTGACATAAACACCCCCTACAAGGAACTCAAGGAGCCTGACTGATCACAAACTTGAAGTTTGCACAAGTGCCAGAGGATTATAGATCTATAGTTTTATGAAAGACTGCTGGAGTGGGAAGTGGTTACCCAAGCCTGACACCTCCCTGCAGCAGAGGGGCTGACCCATCCAGGCAGAAATCCCCCATTGTTCCGTGGGATGAGACGATGGTTTGGGAAGTCACATCTGGAGTTTTGTTACATGCTATATCAAGGCCTTGGCAGGTGTGTAAAGCTGAGATTTCAGAGCCGTTGGGACAGCTGATATATGTGGCAGTTGTTTATTCCAAGCAATAACCACTGAAATGGGATTTGGAATTATTTGTTTTGTGTTTAAACCCCTTCCTCTGAATTCATGTGATGTTTGTGCAGCTACAAGGGAATAACTGAGTACAATTTCCTGAAATGTGCCACTTTGCTGAAAAAAAAGGTTGCTGTGCAAATTCTTCTCTGAAAACACAAACCCTCCAGGTTTCTCCCTGAAGTGCCATTGCTGTGCCTCTTGGGTCACTCCATGCTTGGCAAAACTGACCTAGGAAGAGGATGCAGAGGGACTGGGATACTCCAGCAATTCATTCCCTTCAGCAAAAGATGATTCATTTGCTGTGTGAGCCACCACTCCAGGGCCACACCTGAGCTGTGCTTCTGTCTCTGTACCCCAGCGTCACGTCAGCCGTTCCGTGTGCTTCTGCAATGGCAACAGTGGTTTGTCAGCTGCTTCTAAAGCTGAGCATGCCCAGATGAAGTCCTAAAGGCTGAACATCCTCTCCAGGAAGAAGGCTCAACTTATCCAGTGGTTGGTTTTCTTCAAGAAACTTGGGCTTAGGCTGAGGGAGATTTTGGAGATTATATTAATGAGATTTCTCACCTAAGGACTTGTCTGTCCACTGCCTGAAGGCATCTGCTTTCCTGGCAGGCCGTGTTGAATGGCTCTCATTTTAGAGAAGAAATGACTGTGTGTGGCACAAATCAGCCACATTTCTGCTTTCCAGGGTCTGGGTCTGTGTGTCAGCCATGTCATGGAAACTCTGATGTGCTCTGGTCTTCACCAGTACGGTCCTTATGGACCTGGTGAGTGAATGTCAGTGTGAAGGCAAGTGCAGCCCAGAGACCAGAAGGCAAGCTAGAAAGAATGCAATTTAACAATCTTGGGTGCTCCTCTTCATCACTATGACTTGTCTTTCATGGAATCACAGAATGGTTTGGGTTGGAAGGAACCTCAAAGCCCATCTGGTTCCACCCCCTGCCATGGGCAGGGACACCTCCCACTGGATCAGGGGGCTCAAAACCCCATCCAACCTGGCCTTGAACACTTCCAGGGATGGGGCAACCACAACTTCCCTGGGCAACCTGGGCCAGGGCCTCCCCACCCTCACAGCAAAACATTTCTCCCTAAGATCTCATCTCACTCTCCCCTCTGTCATCTTAAAACCATTCCCCCTCGACCTATCCCTGCACCTCGTGATCAAGAGCCCCTTTCCTGGAGCCCCTTTCAGTACTGGGAGGCTATTCTAAAATCTCCCCAGAGCCTTCTCTTCTCCAGGCTGAACAACCACAACTCTCAGTGTGCAAGAATAACAACTGAATGCGTTGTGTTCCTCAGCAATAGCAGCTGCTCCTGTACAATTGCTTGGGTGTCTCTGTTCCCTCTATTGCCTTAATGTTCAAAATTCACAGAGGATGCACCACTGTCATGTTAAGCTGCTTTGATGGTAGTTAAGAAAACTGTTTTATTTTTACAACTGGTAGATGTTGTGCAAAAAACTGTTGCTGGGTGCCATCCTCAAATCACTCAAATATTATGTTGACCAAGGCATTCATCTGAATAGATCTGTTCTGGAAATCTTTTGTGTTATCACCCCTCACCAGTGATGTGCACAAAGGAGGTGGGAGAGTGGGCTTTTGGGATTGGCTGGTCAGAAATGTCCTCTCAGGAACAAGGTTTAGTTGTGGACTTGGCAGTATTAGGTTTATGGTTGGATTCGATGGTCTTAAAGGTCTTTTCCAACCTAAATGATTCAATGAATCTGTAACTTCTATGATATGCTCAGATCTTACTCTGGAGTTATTAACTAACTGAATATTAGAAAATTCTGTAGGTAAAGATACTGCCCCTGTTCTAGAATGAAGCCCCAAGAGTGAACAGAAGCCACATCAGCCAGTTCCAGATACAGAAATTCCCTGTCCTCATTTTTGTAGTAGCCTCAGGAATACCATTCCCTATGCGAAAGTGTGTGATTATTTCTGGAAAGAAAAGCTATTGAAGACTTGGTGCCAGCGTTGGCATCATTACAAATGTAGAAAAGAAACTGTCAAATAACTGGTTGTGTTTTCAGATGTACCACATGTGACTGGGGCCGTGTTAGAAAACATGATCCATCCCATGTAAATCATGAAGCGTTGAACAAAAGTCCTATTTGTAAATTTGAATATTGGCAGCCAGCTTCCAAACCTCTCCGTTTTGAAAATAGATGTTTGATGCTTTGAGCAAGCACAGAAATGCAGTGGGACACAGCCAGGCTCCCTGGACCTTGCCAAGTTTCTACTCAAACCCTCTCTGACTGCATAAACTGGGAGAAAATCTGAGTAAAGACCCCCACAAAAGACACAAACAAAGCAAAACCTCACCCCAGAGAAATTTGTGGCAAATGATATAATTTGTTACACTGACCATGTACTGTAATTCTACCAGTTACTCAATTACTTTAGTTAATTTTTCCCTTCAAAGAACCACAGAATGGTTTGGCTTGGACCTTAAAGCCCATCCAGTTCCACCCCCCTGCCATGGGCAGGGACACCTCCCACTGGATCAGGGGGCTCAAAGCCCCATCCAACCTGGCCTTGAACACCTCCAGGGATGGGGCAGCCACCACTGCTCTGGGCAACCTGGGCCAGGGCCTCCCCACCCTCACAGCAAAACATTTCTCCCTAAGTTCTCATTTCAATCTACCCTGTTTCAGATGAAAACCCTTCCCCTCATCCTGTCCCTCCCCTCCCTGATCCAGAGCCCCTCCCCAGGTTTCCTGGAGCCCCTTTCAGTACTGGGAGGCTGCTCACAGGTCTCTTCTCCAGGCTGAGCAAGCCCAACTTTCTCAGCCTGTCCTCGTATAGGTGTTACTCCAGCCCTTGGATCATCTCCATGGCCTCCTCTGGACTTGATCCATCAGCTCCAGGTCCTTCCTGTGCTGAGGACTCCAAAACTGGACACAGGGCTCCAGGTGGGGTCTCCCCAAAGAGGAGCAGAGGGGAAGAATCTCCTCCCTCCCCTCTGCTCCCACTGCTCTGGATGCAGCCCAGGACACGGGTAGTTTCTGGACTGGGAGTGCACGTTATCAGCTCATGTTGAGCTTCTCCTCCCCCAGCATCCCAAGCCCTTCTCCTCGGGGCTGCTTTCGATCCATTCTCCACCCTCTTGAGAATACACGAAAAAAAAGGAAACCACGTAACTGAATTGAATCTCCATTATTATTCTACAGTTTTTGAATCCTATTCTCCATTAGGGACTCTTTATTTGCACACAAACATTGAGAGACATGAAGAGAAACCCAAATGATTCTTAAAGCTTCAAGCCGTTTTGTTTCCTGAGATAGCAGGACATCTAAGAAAATTGTGTTTTTATTAAGTGATCTAAGAGAATAGAACACTCAAGTAGCAAGTCAAAATATTAAATGAAATTTTCTTAGACACACATATTTGTTACAGCTCAAATGTTTTATGAAAGTGAAATTTATATGTTCCAACAAAATCCTTGCGTAGAAGTTTCTTGGAAAGATCATAGAATGTCTTGGATTGGAAAAGGATCATTGAGTCCAACTCCTGTTCCTGCACAGGACAACCCCAACATTCGCACCGTGGGGTCAAATGCTGCTGGAATATTGTCAGGCTGTGACTGCTTCCCTGGGGAACTGTTCCAGGGCTCCACCACCCCCTGGGGGAAGAACCTGCTCCTAAAGTCCTAACCCTCCCCTGGCATCTTCCTGCCATTCCGTTTGGTCCTGTCATTGGTCACCAGAGAGAAGAGCTCAGCGCCTGCTCCTCCTACTCCCCGCATGACGAGGTCTCCCCTCAGTCTCCTCTTCTCCAGGCTGAACAGACCAAGTGACTTCAGCTGCTCCTCACACAGGTTCTCCTCTAAACCCTTCCCCAGCTCTGTGTCCTCATCTGGACCCTCTCCAGCAGCTTTAGATCCTTTTTATCCTGTGGTGCACAAAACTGCCCCCAGTGCTCCAGGTGGGGCTGCCCCAGTGCGGAGCAGAGCTGGACAAGGTGGCCATGAGATCTGTGTAATCACTTGGTCCAACTCCACCCTTCCTGGGCAGAAAAAGCTGGGCTGAGCGAGTCGTTTCCAAAATGCTGTCAGTAGCACCCAGGGACCCAGTGACAGGGCTGGAAGAGACAAGGTGTGAGGGCAGGACTCTGTTGAAGCTCTAAGTACAGGGGGATTTGTTTCCTTCTGTCACTATTTCTGTTTTTTCTCTGGTTTTGAGTTATCTGGGAAAGGCTGAGAGCTTGAAATATCTTTAGCTGTCTTGATGGGGCTTTTATTTACCAACCTGCTTAAACAGAACACTAAGGTATCCACCCTAATTTCTTACCTATTCCTCTGGAGCACATTGCTGTGGGCAAAGGCAGGCACAAGGCTAGACAAACCTATGATTTGTTCTTGCCTGGTAATGCCTCTGCCTCCAGATAACAAAGCGTGTACACATTTTATATCATAGTAATTCTTTTTATTGTCAGACTTTGATTTTGCCAGGATAAATATTTCTTTCCTGGTAAAGCTGCCAAGACCTGGAGGCATTTGTGCTTTTATCTTTTTGCGCATGTGCAATAAGCAGTGAAGTGTGTTTGTATAATAAACAAGGGTTATTCACTACCACAGCAGTGAAAGTGGAAATGATGACACCAGCAAGCCAGCCAGAACGCCGCTTCTCACCCGCTGTCAGTGCCAGCCTTCCTTTCTCAGTTGGGTGAGGCTTTAGCTGATGATATTAAGCCCATAAGTTATGGAGAAACTATTCCCAGGAATGCCCCACTATTCATGGAATCATAGGATCACAGAATCATTTGGTTGGAAAAGGCCTCTAAGACCAACCAGTCCAACACTAAATCACATCCCCAAGCACCTCATCTACCCATCTTTTAAATACCTCCAGGGATGGTGACTCAACCATCTCCCTGGGCAGCCTCTGCCAGGGCCTGAGAACCATTTCAGTGAATTTTTCCTGATATCCAAATTGAATCTGCCCTGGTGCAACTTGAGGCCATTTCTTCTCATCCCATCACCTGTCACTTGGGAGAAGAGACCAACACCCACCTCGCTACAACCTCCTTTCAGGCAGTTGTAGACAGCGATGAGGTCTCCCCTCAGTCTCCTCTTCTCCAGGTTGAACAGCCCAAATTCCCTCACCTGCTCCTCATAATATTTGTTCTGCAGCCTCTTCCCCAGCTCCGTTCCCTCCTCTGGATGTGCTCCAGTGCCTCAATGTGAGTTCATTTCGAGATAAAGCTGAGTTGAGTAACTGAGCTTTTCATCCAACATGAAAAGACCAGAAGCTGCATTTGAGACAAAAGCAGAAGTTTAACAAGTTACATTGATCAAAGTGTTTTCAAAGGAACACTCAGTTCTATCTGCGACACCTAAATGGAAGGGTTGTTCTTTCAGTTATTTATTTATTTTGTGATAAAGAGGGCTATTAGGTCCTGTTATCTCCCTTCACTTTAATGCATTCTGCTGAAACCCTCAGAAAAACAGCGTGCTTTGTGAACAACAAAGTGACAAGTGAAAGATTAAAATTAGTTAAAGGACAAAAAAGAGTGTCTATTTTACAGTCAAAATCCCCTGGTTTAAGCATCGATGCATTCAAATGAAGAGAACAGATCTTGATTACGATGCAACTCTGCCTCGGCACTCCGAGTGCCTGGCTGTGATCTTCCTGCAGACATCCGAGATGGTTTCAGAGCTCTGTATGTGGAAAAAAACCCCAAACCATGCAAAAAGAGCTTACAGCTTCTGGATTCATCACGTGCATCAGATGAAAAACGAGAAGGCTGTGCATGCTGGAACAAAATTGGCAGGGGAAAACTGGGAATCGTAGCCTTGGGAAGCTGAGATTTTGCTAGCAGGGGTAGATGCTGTATCCAGATGCCAGGTTATGGTTTAAGGTTACTGAGCACTTGTGGTGAGAAGGTTCTCAAGTTTTATAGCCCTTGGTCATAGTCCTCTTCCTGCCTCCAGCCATATCTTTTTTCCTTGGACTCATCTTATTAATCACATTACTTTTATTCATGCAAAGTCCAGTGAAATCAATGGAAAATTTTCTGTTGACCTGGTTGATCTGTGGTTTAGGCCCCAATAAATTTCAGCCTTTGAGTTAGACAACGCTGGCATAACTGTGAAGAAAACTGCTTCCTTGAATTGATGTTTGAATTTTAAATTTGTTCTGAGATTTGCCTCCCTCCTTTGAAGCCTGAAAATTAAAAGAAAAGAGAAAAAACCTCTTACTCCAAACCCAGACAGTTCACATTGTGCTTTGCAGACCCAGCTCTTCTCATGTGACAGAGTTGAGATCAATGTGGTATAACAAAGGCACATGGAGCACCTACAGTATTTCCACAGTTGGTTTGTACCAGCCCTGCAGGTTTCTTTCTTGGAGGCTGAAATCCAGCATGGAAATGTCACTCCTTGGTGCTCCTCTACCATTGCCAAAGGCTCTGGAGAGACTTTAGAGCAGCCTTCAGTGCTGAAAGGGGCTCCAGAAAACCTGAGGAGGGGCTTTTGATCAGGGAATGCAGGGACAGGATGAGGGGGGTGGTTTTAATTGAAAGAGAGGAGATTGAGATGAGATCTTAGGGAGAAATGTTTTGCTGTGAGGGTGGGGAGGCCCTGGCCCAGGTTGCCCAGAGAACCGGTGGCTGTCCCATCCCTGGAGGTGTTCAGGGCCAGGTTGGATGAGGTTTGGAGCCCCCTGATCCAGCGAGAGGTGTCCCTGCCCATGGCAGAGGAACTGGATCAGCTTTAAGATCCGTTCCACCCCAAACCATTCTGTAATTCTATGATTCTATGTCAACAGAATCTCTCCTGCTCGTGTACAACAAGATGGAACATCTCAAAGGATATAAAGGACGAAGGAGGAACAGCACATGCTGATCTCTTCTCTCTGGTGACCCATGACAGGAGTCAGGGGAATGGGAGGAAGATGTGTCAGGGGAGGTTTCAGTTGGGTATTAGGAAGAAGTTCTTTCCCCAGAGGGTGGAACAGCTCCCCACAGAAGCAGTCACAGGCTGACAATACTCAAGAAGCTTTTGGACAACGCCCTCAGCCCCACAGTGTGAATGTTGGAGTTGTCCTGTGCAGGGACAGGAGTTGGACTCGATAATCCTTGTGGGTCTCTTCCAACTCGGGACATTCTGTGATTCTAAGATTCTTCGCTAAATCCTGGCTTGCTCTTATTTATGGTCCTAGAAAAAGACAGCAGGTTCCTCATGCACTGCTCCACAGCACATTTCATGGAGCAGGAGAACGCTCCCCATTGCCACATGGTCCCCTCCACATGAAGACACTGCACCTTGCAACATGATAAATAAGTCTCATGGTTTGGACTGTCCTCTCAGCTCACTAAAGGCCATGAGTGGTGGAAATATCACCCCTCAGATCATGCACATCAACAGTAAGGAGTTTGTTGGTGTCAGCATGAGCTGAGGGAGAAGACGGTATTGAGGGAATGGGAATAATGGTTGGGTAACAGGGGAAAAATGCTGCACTCTGCAGTGATAGTTACACCAGATTTAGCTCCTAAATGAAGAAGAAGAAACCACAAAGACATTAAACCTCTTATCATCTTGATGGAGAAAAAAATGGAAAGAAAAAAATGGTTATTTGGCAGCAAATGGGTTTATTAACTTCTGGAATAGTGTGTGTTTGAATGTGATAGGGAAAGCAGCATTCGTCAGAGTGTTCCCTGCATCAAAACACAAATTAATCCTTTGAAGAAACCTAACTTTTAAAAACCTTCCCCTTTAAACCATCTCTCAGGAGTCAGGCTGAGCTGTGGAGCCGGGAGCAGGTCCCTGTGCCGCAGGAGGACCTGCAGGTGACACAGGCCCGGGATGTCACCTCCTGGGTGAGGGTTTGCTGGCTGAGCCTTACAAAGCCACAGTGCAGGAGCCACTTTTAGACTTGGTTTTCCTTTCCTGCTCTGTCTTAACTCTCTCCCTGCCTTGGCTCCCTCAAGGCTCACGAAGAGGAGAATTGACGTGGCTTCCTCCAGCCCTGCCACCCCCAACGCCGTGCGGCCCCATCCCACCAGGCTCCTTAAGGCTCTGCTGACCTCTCCCAGCAGCAGCTGGTCACAAATCGCTGTTGGTGACTCTAAATATACTCATGGAGCTACATGTTGCAAAAGGTTCTCTATTTTCTCTACTCATAATGCTCTGCAAGAGGAATATACTTTTCTACTTTGAAAACCAGTGTTCTGATGTTCAAGCTTTTAGCTCAGATGCTCTGGTTTTCCAATCTGCTGGATCATGAGAGATGCCTTCTCCCCTCTGGAGAGCTCCTCTGAAAGGGAGCCTTGAGCCATGGTGGCATTACACCCCATTTAACACTACAATTGAGATAAGGGAGTTGTTTCTCTCCAGATGGAAATCTAACGCCACGTATTGTATAAGAGGGAACGATGCAGAAACAGGAGATTTTCTTCCCTGGTTTCTCTTGCCTCCTGGAGAGCACTTGGATAATTAAAGCATCTTTCTATGCACCTATTGAATCCTCAGGTATCTCAACATCTGCCATACAGTGCAATAACTGGTAATGCTAACATCTCCACACCCCAAAATGAGCTCATGCAACCCCTCCCTTGCAGGCAGCTGAGGCAGGGGAACGATCTTGAGACACTGGGGTATTTCCAGAGGGTATTGGATTTATTGCAGTGCCTGGTTGTCTCAGGTTATTTCCCTTTTCTTTGCCACTCTTCTCTATTTCACAGTACACTTAGATGGGTTTTAAAATTTCTGAGGCAAGCACTGACAGTGCTGTTGCACATTAAAAGTGAGTCTTGGTGAAAATAAAGATACCTAAATAATTGTGAGCTCTGAGCCACAGCCTTCACACTTCTGGATTTCTGGAAGCAATGGCTGCTGCGATGTGTTTGTACAGCCAGCAGCACGGTGGGACCCAAGCATGGCAGACAGCTTGGGGGGCTCCTGTAATACCAATGGATACATCAAAAAGGAACCCTGGTTGTGCTGTGTTTTACTGATATTTCACCCCTAGATCTCTGTGATTTAGTAATTCCCTGTGGAAGGAGAAAACAAAACCATCCAGAGGACCATTATTGTTCAGTTTAAGATGCAGTTGTGGTGTGGCTGGTGAATGAAGGTGAGGTGACAGGAAGGAGAAGCAGTTGTGCCTCATCCAGATATGTCCCAAGCCCCCGTGGCTGTGGTGAGGCTGTGCCATGTGGAAGAGGATGGAGGTGCAGAGGACAGGCAACAGAGCCAGCTCAGCTCTGGCACCAGCCCACCCGCCAGCTGCCCCAACCAACCTCCTCACTGGCTCCTGTTCTCTCCAGCCAAGGGCAAGCAGTTGGCTGGTCCAGGCAGGGATGTGCTCTTGCTCTCAGCTGCCACGTGTGGAGCTGCTGAAAATTCAATAACGCCAAGGTTTTCAAAGAGGAAACTTTCACTTTTCCAGGTGATGGAGCAGAGGAAGGTAAATATATTGGGTAGAAAGGAGTCATAGCTGGCTGCTGCTGCCTGACAAAGGAGTTAGAGGAGCAATGTCCCACAGCCTTTGGCACTGCTGGGACTCCCTAGGGAGGCACAGCCTGGACCTCAGGTGGCTGAGCAGTCTCCCTGCTGGGGACAGTGATGCTCCTCCTCTGCCAGGACAGGCACAGCACAACTTGTTCCAGCTCGCAGTGTCCTCATCATTCACTGGGCTCTGTCTGGTGTTTGTCTGTAATTAGCTTCTGGGTCTCTGATGCAGGAAAAGCAGCTGTTTCTCCAAAGGGCCAGCAATGAGGACAGAGACAGATTCATAGAACCACAGAGTCACAGAACGGTTTGGGTTGGAAGGGATCTCAAACCCCTTCCAGTTCCAACCCCCCCCTGCCATGGGCAAGGACACCTCGCACTGGATCAGGGTGCTCAAGACCCCATCCAGCCTGGCCTTGGACACCTCCAGGGATACTTTTGGTTTATATTTTTAGCCCCAGCTCTAAAGGCTTGGCAGTCTGAAAATATTCATCATTCTGCACCTACGCTTCCCTTGGGGTTGGAGGAAAGGCAATGTCTGCTATTCCCATTTTACAGATGCGTGGTCAGGAGGCACAGGAAAGGGTAAAGGCAGAATTACATCCCAATCCCATGAATTCCAAGCTTCAACTTCCAGGCAGCTTTGCTGTGCATGGATAACAGGATAAGACCACCCTTTTAGAAGAACTGCTGGGAGAAACAGATTTATCGATTCTCTTAAGATAAGATTGCCAACTCATTAAATCAGTTTTTCTCCTTTTTTGGGGGGGGATGCACAATAAAAAATGAGGGCAAACATGAAGAACGTCCCCCCCATATCTCCCAATTGCTGTGCATGGGGAACAGAACTCTGGAGCCAGTGTCTGTAGTCTGAAAAGCCTTGCAGAAGCCCCCGTCCTGGAAGTGCCAGGGGAGATTAGGAGGCTACAAACGCCCTTCTGCAGGCGCTCAGCAAAGTGTCTGGTTTCTGGGGTTTGGAACATTTTTTCCCCTGCTGCCAAGGAAGGGAAGGAAACAGCCCTTTGAAGAGACTCTGAAACCCAAGTCGAGAGAGCTGGGGAACATTTCCTTTAAAGTACAATAATGTTTAGGTTACAGACCCTGATCCCCAAGCCCAGTCCCAGCAGGGTGTCTCAGGGAAAGGGGCTTTCGGAGCAGGGCCGGTTGCAAATGTGACGCACGCAAAGGGCTCCCAGGGAAATGCTCTCACATTTTTTCATATGAAGATATTTAAAAAAGCAAGAGAGAGATGGCCTGGGTGGGAAAAACATCCTAACAGATGTGTAATGTCATTAAAGCTGACTCTAATATAATCTAAGCCGCAGTTTGGTGTATTAATGCTTTGTTTATCTTTAAGCACAGATGGATATTTTTATTAGCATTACTTTGTTGGTGCAGCTTCTAGAAAGGTCAGTCCAGAGGGCAGCTGTCTGTGTTATGAGAGAATGTTCACGCTGGGGGGACTAAACAGAAAGGTGCAGCTTTTCGATAAAATTCTAATTAGAAAATTGAACCTTGTGAGTGCAGGCAGCCAGGACCTGCTCTTTAGTCCATGTGGCCAGTTAGGATGAATCACGAAAGTCCTTCCTCCCCAGACCCATCTCCAGGGCTGAGTGGATCTCAGCACTCTCCTGGAATTAAGTCCATCTGTGACAGCGGTGCAGGAGGGGGTGACATGGGTTTCTGTGAGTGCTGGGAAGGGCAAGGGGTGCCGGCAGCAGGATGGACATTTGGACCTTTGGCTGGCTTCCTTCTTGGGACCTGTGATTTTAGGGATGAGCAAAGCTCTGCCAATAAAAGCAGAAGTGGCAGGGTGTGATGGGGCTGGGACTGTACGGAGACGAAGGGGTTTTCTGCTGGAAAGAGTGAGTGGAACTGCTCTTAACCACAGGGCAAACTGACTTCCTGCATCCACTTGTTTCTCCCTGAAACAGACTTCAAAATCAAATGTGCTGAAGACACTTGTATTGGATCCATACCCAGACTTCTTGCTTGTGAAAGAGTCCAGACCTGTCACAGTCAATTGGAGGCTGCTCATTAAATTACATTCTCAAGTGAGAGCCAGCACCAGTTTCCTTAGATATTTCATCAGCCCTGTCTAAAAAGATAACTCCTGCTCAGGTCAAGGCAGCTGGGAGAAACCCTCAGCCTGGAGAATCCATTCTCTGAGCCCACTCTCCCAGACCCATGCAGTCCTAATGCTGCCCCACAGAGCACACGGTGATGGACTCTCAGTGTGGCTTTCATTCTGGAGTGTCCCTGGGATCTGGGAAATGATGCAGCACTACCATGTCTTCCCCTGTAAGCAGGGATGGGAAGAAGTAACTCAGTCTCGGAGGAGGGAAGAATTCTGAGCTCTGATTTTGTCATTCAGCTGTTTGGAGGAAAAGGCAGAACGGTCCTGTTCTCAATAGGTTTCCCAGATTTTCATTGCCAGAATTCTCATTGGCCCAGGAAGTGGCGTTGCCCCATCCCTGGAGGTGTTCAAGACTAGGCTGGGAGGTGTCCCTGCCCATGGCAAGGGAGTGGAACTGGATGAGCTTTAAGGTCCCTTCCAATCCAAAGCATTCCATGATTCTATCTGTGATTCTCCTTACAAATAGTGAGGATGAGAAAAGGAAGTGCAGCGACAGGCAAAGGCAGACTTGTTCTTTCAGTACCTCATTATACTGAACACAATCCCTCGCAGCGCTCCCTATCTTTGTATGTTCTTCAGAGGCAGAGTTTGCACCTTTCCTTAGTAGGGTGTGGGGGTATTTTTTCTCTTCTTTTCCTGTCAAAACTACCTCAAAGCAGGCTGGCTTGGTCTCTAAAGTCCCAGATTCCTCCCCTTCCCAAAATCCTCTGAAAAGTCTGGTGGTTAAGTGGAGGCAGCTGTTTGAGTTCTTTTCTTTCAGCCGTGTGAATATTCACAGCATCATAATCCCCATTACAGAAAAAAACAGTGTGATTGCAAACACATCCAGAAGCTACAAATAGAAGCACATTTCTGCTTTCTTCTTGTAACTTTCTCTTTTCACTCTTCATGCCTGGATAAGATAGATTTTGAATACACGGTCCAAAATCAATGGCTCAGATCCCTGTTCCAAGTAAAAGAAAGTCCTGGCTTTTCTGGCTAGATCTGAATCAGACAGAATGAGTGCAGAACCACTCACTCAAGCCTACAGAGAGCCTGGACCTTTCATGGGAAAGCTGAATTCCTCATTCATTTCAACTCTGAGGCCTAAAGATGATGTTTTAAGTAAGAATTTTACAGATAATCAGCATTGGTTTGACTCGTTGCCAACTAAAAGTGTTTGTTGACTGATGCAGGGCAATGTGAAAGAGCACTGAAGGCACTGGAAGATCCCTCCTTTACACATCACCCCTGGCAGAAAAGCAATTCTCCTGCATGTGCAGAGTGTCGCCAGAACACACAGGTTCATCCCTCCCTTTGGAGGCAAAAACGTTTATTTCTGGGTGCCTCCACTTCTCCTGCTGCTCATTTTTTACTGAGCACCCCAAGCATAGAATTATGAAATGGCTTAGGTTGGAAAGGACCTTAAAGACCATCCAGCTCCAACCCCCCACCCTCTCCCACTGGATCAGGGAGCTCAAAGCCCCATCCAACCTGGCCTTGAACACCTCCAGGGATGGGGCAGCCACCACTTCTCTGGGCAACCTGGGCCAGGGCCTCCCCTCCCTCACAGGAAAACATTTCTCCCTAAGATCTCATCTCAATCTCCACTCTTTCAGCTCAAAACCGTTCCCCCTCACCCTATCCCTGCACTCCCTGATCAAGAGCCCCTCCCCAGTTTTCCTGGAGCCCCTTTCAGTACTGGGAGGCTGCTCTGAGGTCTCCCCAGAGCCTTCTTTTCTCCAGGCTGAAGAACCCCAACTCTCTCAGCCTGTCCTCGTACAGGAGGTGCTCCAGCCCTCAGATCATCTCTGTGGCCTCCTCTGGACTCACTCCAACAGCTCCATGTCCTTCCTGTGCTGTGGACTCCAGAACTGAACGCAGGACTCCAGGTGGGGTCTCATGAGAGTGGAGTAGATGGCCAGCCATCACTATTTCATCAGATAAGGCAGTTTCTGTTCAAGGCACAGAATTTCCTCACCCCCCTCCCACCGTTGCCAGGTGGTGAATGAAGCTCCAGCTTCTCTCATATGTTTTGCATCACTTTGCATCATCTACTACAAAGCTATTACAAATGAATCTGTCAAGCTTAGCTGGCACCTTTCAGGATAAATGATGCAAAACAGGGGCTGTGTGAGGCAGCCTGTGCCCACAGCACCATCCATGAGTGCCTTCAGCCTGAGGAATGTCTTTGCAAACATCTGTTGTAGTTTGAGGAGAGATGGCAGAAGGGGGAGGGGAAAATCCCCAATAATGGATGTTCTTGATGTTTTTGGAAGCTCGGTGGGGGAAGAAAGTGGGGTGGGGGAAATCAATGAGAGAGAGAGAATATTTTGCCTGGCCATCACTCATCACTCAAACCAGGTGATCATTAATTATCTCTCTGCATTGACAGAACTTGCCACTCTTCTGGGTAGGTGGGTCCTGAGCTTCGTCATCTTGGCATTTTTAAAGACGAATGAAGAATTACCCAGGATGTAGAGCCAGGAGCGAGAAAGATAAATAACACCAAGAAGCTGATCACTGCCCGTCTGTCATAAAACTTCATTAGCTCTGACAGCCTGTGCAACATAAGCAGTGGATGAATGCAAACTACACTTCCTCTCCGTCTGCTTCCATATTTCACTCACACTGCTTAGCTCAGAGGAAGAGCTGGCCAGGCAAGCCTTGGAGATGAAAGGACGTGTTGGACCATTCACTGGATCAGGATGATACTTAGAATAGGAATGTCAAAGGGTTATGTTCATTAGGGCTATTTTGCCAGCAGCTTTTTTCACTGGGCACAGCTGGAAAAGAAGGACGTTGATCTGTGCAGGCATCCAAGAGGATGGCTTTCCTTGCAGTCCTAGAGGAGATTGGAGGGGATGAGAACACCTTCCATCTCAAATCCAGATTTGTTGCTGGGGTAACACTTCCTCCAGTTTGACAAAAATGGGAGAATAAAGCCAGAGAGAAGGTGACCAGGATCCCAACCACAGACAGGTTTCATGGTGTCCTGTACCTGTCTCCTTGCTCTGCACAAGAGCAGCTGTTCCATAGCCCTGACCTGTATCAGCTGCATTTCAGCCTGAAACCAACAACAGAGACCTAAAGGCTTTACTGAAATATCCATCATCCCCTGCCAGGGGCTACCACAACTGTTCTTTATTTCTGGGCATGTAGACGGCTGAGACAAGAGAGCCTTCTCCCACCTGCAGCCATACCCCAGGGACACTGCTGCCCCTTTCATCTTTAAGTCCTAAATAATGAAAATAAATATCATGAAGTCTATAATAATGACATGGAATGGGCTGTTTTGATCATATTAATTGCTCAGGCTGTTGCCATACAGGATCACAAATCAATGTTTCCCCAGTGGCTGGCTCAGCCTCCCTGTGCACATCTACACAGATGTGACCTTGATGAGCAGAGATACTGGGGGCTCAAGGCAACCTTGCAAGACAAATGAACGTGCCCCAGCAGATTTATGAGAAGTTATGCCTCAGTGTAGAAAAGTCTACCTTCTTTCACTGAACTGCTCCTCCAAAAGTGACTTTTCCTTTACACAAAACACAAGGAATCTGCAGAGCTCATGACAATGTCAAGAGGTCTTTAAGGAAAAATGTTTCCACAGGGCTGGAGCAGAGAGGCAGCAAAGTGAAAGCAGAGGTGTGATTCACAGGGTGTCCTCGTTCATTTATGGCAGTTTGCTCTCCTGGTAAAGGATATCCTGCTTGGACAATGCAGGTACTTTCTTTTAACCTTTCCCTGCATCAAAAGAGATCTTGAATCTCTTCCTGTGCAGCTGAGATTCTTTCATTCACTGTCACCTTCCACCATGCCAAGAAAACCCACAGCAGACAGTAGGGTTGAAAAGAGCATCCGTAAACACACATTTAATGAAATTACTGGTAAACCAGCCCAAGCCATCACCTCCCACCTGGTCTCAGGCAATAACATCAGGCTTTCACTAGTTCCTGATGAAATTAGGGACTAGAAGCCCAAATACTGAACCTATGTGTGAGGAGGAGTACGATGGAGATACAAGGTCTACTTGGGGTTGGGAAGAAGAATTTGGTCTCTTTAAACTTCTGAAAAGAACAAGCTGAAGTAAATACTGATGATAGATAAGTTGAAGAATGATAGGCTTTTTAGCATATTTAAAAGTTCTAATTAGCATCACTGCTGCTGGCTTGTGGAACGTCCAGGAACTCATCTGGTCCCAAAGGTCTGGAGATACCTTCGTCATCTCATGAAGGCCCAAGTGTGGAAGCGGATGTATTCTTCTGCTGTATCCACCCTGGAGTCCCTGCCTCTGGGAGACTCTTGCAGCTCCATCTCACAGCTCCAGGGCTGGTCTTACAGACTCAAACCTGTGATGGCTCTGGAACATCCTCCTGATGTGGTCTCATAAACATAAAAGGATCAGGATGCTGATCTCATCTCAAACTCCCAGGCTACAGGACTTCCCTGGACTCATTCCTGTTTGAACCACAGCGTGGAAAAGCATCTCATCCTGACCTCAAAACATCCAATGATGGAAAAATCTACCATAACTTTTGCAAATTATTCCGAAGATTAATTATAGTGTTTGCTAGAAATAATAATTTTTAAAAATCATCTTTTTTTTAGTCTATAATTGTTTAGTTTCAGTTTTCAGGCCATCTGAGAAGAGCATCTATAAATGCTTTTGATTAACTGTGGTTGAGCAGATTTCCCACCACTACCTGCATGGAGAGGTTGAAAAAAATCATATTGGTCAAGTTGTTCTCACTTCGGAGGCCTAATTAACATGATAGATGGTGTTATTAAAGATTTAGTCTCTGCAAGAGGAGGTGGCCCTCTTGGGGAGGGCAGCAGGGGTTTCCTGGTTTGCAGGACTCTGCCAGAGAGCTCTGGCTGGGGGGTGGCTCAAGTGTGGGCACTGTGGGACCTGCTCCCTGTCCCAGCTGAGCTCTCCTATGGACACTGAGGACTTCAGGAAGCACCAGAGAGGGATGCAAGGATACAGGGAGGGTCCAGGCTGTGGTCAGAAGTTTCAAACTCATGGCAAAGATGTGGAGAACTCCCAAGGCTTGTAAAGAAGGCTGCAAAGAGCTGCACTGATCTTTCTTGGTAGGGTGGGAGGACCGGCTGCCCAGGGTGCACGGATTCTGTAGACTCTCGGTGCAAACCTAAGCACTTGCCCATGCTGTGCTTGCTCTGCCAAGGTGGAGTAACAAAGGCAAGAGCAGAAAGGGGACTTTTTTTACTTTGCTTTCAGTGCAAAGTAGCCCTGGATATTAAGAAAATACAAGTGTGGATTCTGCCCAGGATGACTGCACCCAGGTGTTTCACAGCTGCAGCTGAAGGGAAGATCTTCCCGAGCACTTCTGTAATTTGTTGATGTATATGTTGTGACTGCAAGAAGCAATAACTCTTCTAAATCCTTGTTTTCTCCAGTCTTTACTGTAGCATTGCTGGCTGATGTTAATTCATAGAATCATAGAATGGGTTGGGTTGGAAGGGATCTCAGAGCCCATTCAGTACCAAGCCCCTGCCACGGGCAAGGGCGCCTCTGACTGTTGCTCAAAACCTCATCCAGCCTGGCCTTGAGCACCTCCCTTGAACACCACTTTCAGTTTGAATCCCTGGAAGTCCTTTCCCTTGATCTTGTGAAAGGTTCCTGCATGTGCCAATTCTACCTTGCCATCCTTAGCCAGTGCAAGAAACAGCTTGACTCTGACTACTGCAGCAGGTAGCCCATCAACAGTCAAAACAGGGTGGCACATCAGGTAGGGTAATTTAATGAATTCACCATTTTTGTCTTTAAACTGAAAATACACCTAATGAACAACTTTTCTGCTCACGAAGGATACTCACTTCCCAACAAGCTGCATGAAGAAGGGGTACATGTGCCTTGGATTTATGAAAGCCTAATTATCAAAACAATCATTTGTCCAGTGTTGAAAAGCTGCAAGGAAAGAAAGAAAAGTCAACACGTTTGACCTCACTTCTGGGAGAGAAACTCCCGGGAGTCATTACAAGTCAACTGTGGAAGAATCAACACACTGGTTTTAATGGATAAGTCTGAAACAAATTCTTTCCAAATCCTTCTGTCCTTCAAGCTGGACCTCAATGAGCAGAGAACAGAGGACGTCTTCCACAGCAAAAGTCCTCGGCTTCCTTGGGTATCCAAGGAGAGAACAGGACAATAAGTGGAAAATAATTTAGCAGACCTGAAGAAGTGAAGTTTGTCAGGATTTCCTCCCTGGTGCAACAGCAGTGCATTGAAATGTGGTCGACTGCGACACATTCATTTTTCTCACTTAGGTTGTGGTTCTGGAAAATGTCTTGGAAAGCACTTCAGTACGTGCTGACGCTTGAGCCTGGGTGTGAAGCCCATGGCAGCTCATGAGACTGAAGCACACGCTTACAGATAAGCACGTGTCCTCTCAAGCACCGGCCCGATTAGGGCATGTGTTTAAGTGGCTCCTTGAGCTGGAGCCTCTGGCTTTGAACAGGCCCCCCTATTCTTTGTGTGTTGTGCAGAAAGAACTAACTAAATACTCGCTTGTTTTCTGTAGCGCTGACCAGAACCACCTCGAGCGCCAGGGCAGCAGACATAAGCAGGAAAATTGACTCTGATCATCCCTGGGGTCATTTAACTAAAACACACATTTCAGTCGAGCCAAGTGTTCAGCAGCGCTTTTCAGCTCCCATGGTGTCAAAACAATTAGCAGATCACAGCAGCACCGATTCTCCCGTGCTCCAATCTGGCCAACACATGGAAATTTAACACGAGCACTGAATAAACTCCCCCACGCACCGTCCACTGCCTACGGGACAACACAGTCGGCATGACGCTTATATCTGTGCAATTCAACCCAATCTTTTGAAAAGAGATCACTGCTGAATCCCAAATACAAATGACTCTCATTCAAACTGGTTTTAATGGAATACCTCTGGTAGATTTGATTGACAAGTTGGGTTTTTTCCAAAATTCAAGTCCATTTGCTGTTTTTCGCACCTCTATCCCACTTTGACAATTTCATTAAGTGTAATTTGATGCTACAGAAAACTTTTATTGTCTTCAGTCCACAGGAGGCCACAGAGAAGATCTGAGGGCTGGAACACCTCTGCTATGAGCACAGGCTGGGAGAGTTGGGGCTGTGCAGCCGGGAAAGTAGAAGGCTCTGGGGAGACCTTAGAGCAGCCTCCCAGTACTGAAAGGGGCTCCAAGAAAGCTGGGGAGGGGCTCTTGAGCAGGGAATGCAGGGACAGGATGTGGGGGAAGGGTTTTCAGTTGAAAGAGTGGAGATTGAGATGAGATCTTAGGAAGAAATGTTTTGCTGTGAGGGTGGGGAGGCCCTGGCCCAGGTTTTCCAGAGCAGTGGTGGCTGCCCCATCCCTGGAGGTGTTCAAGGCCAGTTTGGATAGGGCTTTGAGCCCCCTGATCCAGTGGGAGGTGTCCCTGCCCATGGCAGGGGGTTGGAACTGGATGGGCTTTGAGGTCCTTTCCAACCCAAGCCATTCTACAATTCTATGATTATATGAACCAGATTGATGCATAAAATTGTAGCTGTCACTGGAAATGTGCTACAATCCTGCTGGCCTTGGAAAAGGCACAGGCAGAGAAGTAGAGACCACCTGTGTGGGTGAGTGCTTGGGACACCTCTGTGTGTCTGACATTCCATTATGAATACAGAAAAAAAGGGGGTGTGGATGATTCTAAGTGTGTTTTTAGGGTGTGTCAGGGAGGTCTACAGACCCCTGTAGTAGGGATGATCAAGGGACCCAGTGCGGCCACACAGGGGAATCACCCTAGAGTTTCCATCAAGAAGTGTCAGAATGGGTAAATACCGGGGGGGGGGGGGGGGGGGGCTGGATTTACTCACACAGGTGGAGGGATCTTCTGCATCAGCTGTTGGGATACTTCAGTTCCTTTTTCCCATCTCCAAAGGGGATGAAAGGCTGGAAGTGACCTCCAGCATCTCCTGCCAAGCTATCTATGAAAAAGGCCAACCAGAGAGCAGATCTTGTGAAGTATAGGCTAACAAGCTGAGCTGCAAATACTTGCAAGAATAGGACACAGATGGATTTTCAGTTGATTACAAGAGTCCCATTCAGTTAGAAATGGATTTCATTAATCAACTGCGTTTTTCACATAACTTCGGTCCTGGTTGAAAATATTCTTTCTTATTTTATTATATGGCATTTATTAACACAGCTATTAGCTATGTTAATGCAACCTCAGTGGTATTTTCATTGACTCCTAACAGACACGTCCTGTGTACACCACACAGCAAATGTGACCAGAAGGAATCTGACACAACCAACCCTCCCTTTACAATCAACATTGGATCCAAAACAAACCTCTGGGGCTCCCGGCATTGCTGCCTGAGGAACCAGGCATCCTACAAATAAATACTGAATTGCAAGTCTATGGCAAGTTGAGAATAAATCTGCTCCACCTGAAGCGGAAGAAAAAGCAGAGTTCAAGGCTGCTACTGAATTGGTGGCCAAATGCCAATGGCATTCACTTCAGGGCAGTATAAAATGATTCATCTGACAGGCTGACCCACCAGGCTAGGAAAATAGGACCATATAACTTTCTCCTCTATGTCCCTCAGCAGTGCTCCTATGCCCTGCTGATGGCATCCATCTCCCTCTATGGGCCGTTCACCCATGCAGAGCTGGGGCAGGACCCCAGCCACAATTCCAAAATGCTGTTCCTATTTGGTGGTGTTGTTAGGTTGTTCTTCCACCTCTTTTCTGCTTATCTCCTAGGGCTTATTCATTTGCAGTCTGTGAGCTTCCCTGCTCGCCTTTTCCCATTTACATATTTTGCTTCACTCAAGTGCTTTCGGTCTGCTTTGGGGTGGGTCTTTTCTTCTCTTCCTGTGACGTGCAGGAGCACCCCGTGCCCAGCCCCACCGCAGCAGCGAGCCCATTGGCTTCAGCTCACAAACACTGGATGAACGGGGTCATAAAACGTGTATGGGGTGGCAATTCATTACAAGATGGCATGCCAAAACATTTCAGTTCAGGACTTTTTTAGAGGAGCCACACATACAGAAGCGCTGCAGCACCATCTTTGTCTGTAACTGCTTTCTTTCCCCCCTGTTTTGTCCTTGTGGTAGATCATCTGTTGTCTTTTTACTAACTGTCCTACCATGGCTTTGGTATCTCTCAAGAGGAGATGCAGCAATCTCTGGTATCCTCTGTGATATTTCAGTGTCCCCCAGGATTGCAACTGATCACTGGGTGTTTAAGGCCAGGTTGGATGGAGCCTTGAGCAGCCTGGCCTAGTGGGAGATGTCCCTGCCCATTGCAGGGACGTTGGAAGTAAATGATCTTTAAGGTCCCTTCCAACTCAAACCATTCCATGATTCTAGGATTCTGAATCTCTCCTGACCCTTCTGGGAGCTGCACTTAAATGAGGACCTTGCCTGCCTTCCATCGCTCTTCCCTCCCAGGCCCTTGTGCTGTTGCTTATGCCCCGTTGCATCCTGCTGATGCTGGGAGAGCCCATCCCTCTGCAGCTCCCAGGGCCTGCTGTGCTGATTTTATCACTTTACCTCTGAAATACTCCCACATTTTGATGTTCTCACACTACTCCACAACTCCCTTCTGAATCTGTCTTTAAACCTGAAGGGTTTGCTGTTTATTTTTTGCGGGCACCGGGTCAGATTTATCCCAAACAGAAGGTGACTGTTCCCGATCTGTCCTTAGGGCTCCTCTGTGTGCTGTCTGGCTTCAGGGCTTTATCTTAATGTTTTCCAAAATTGCAAACGTTACTATGTTGGGTCAGACTGGGATCTGTCTGGCCCAGTATCCTGTCTGGCACTGGAGGTTTCAGAGTCACAAGAAACCCCAAATCTACATTTATAGACCACACACCCCCTCTACCCAAGTCTTGCTGGCGATGAGCAGACATTGGGTGGCTCAGTCCCACTGCATGGTTATTTTTGCTCTGCAGTTCACATTGGAAGTAGTTCAATTTTCAGTTCTAATCCTTGGATACTAAGGATGCAGTAGTTCTCTTTGAAAAGATTTACTACTAATCTCTCCGGTGTCTGTGACAAAGGACAGTTTCTTGGTATCACCTCCAATGTTAAAATATTAATGAGGAGTGAGTTTGGAGGCTGGCAAAGGGCTATCTTTGGGAGTTCTGGAGATAGACTTAATGATCTCTGTGCCTCTGCTTCCGCAAAATGAACATCGTACACAGGAGAGATTAGACAGACCTGACACCTTTAATAAAATATAGCCTGTATTTCTACAGATGTATTTAAAGCCATTTAAATCCTTTAAAGTTTTATGAAATAGCAAAGCTTTGTATGAATCTATTTGGAACAGTCTTTAAGCGCCACAGTAGGTTTTATTTTGACCCAGCTCCCATTTGTAACGTGCTCACTCCTTCTATCATGTTTATATATGTATAAATTTTTTCCACCCAGATGGTTTTTTGAAATGAATAAAATGCTCATAAAAGGTGCATGGTTGACAGCGCCGTCGACTATAGTCAAGGTTTCAAAATGGGTTGCCTGGGAGAACCTTAAATCTCCACTTATGGGCTGGAAGAAGCAATCTGATTTCACTCTGCACTTGGCACCAGCAACCCCACCGAGCCCTGTCTCACCCAGGGCATCACCTTGCACCAGTATACAGCCACCACAGTCTGAAGAGAGAGTGGCCACTACCAGGCAGTACTCGATGGCCACTCAGCCTGAATCAGCAGGCAAAATGGTACCTAGGAGAGCCTGGGGTTATATCTGAATATCTGTCTGCGTGTTGGCTCTTCTTGGTTTGGACGAGGACAATGGTGCTGTTACTTAAAACTGTGAACACTGCTTGTCCCCAGTGTTCAAAGGGGGAAGGCAAGGCAAGGCAAACCTCCAATGACCTTCCAGCATTTCCCTGGCTTGCCCTAGAGTGCCACTTCATCCTTTTGATGGGGCTTCATTTCTACTATTGCTGCTACAGCACAAGATTGTGGTAAGGTGGATCCCTGCCCCTCAGGGAACATCAGTGATCTGTTCTTCAACAAAGTCTGAACACTTCAGCTGCTCACACAGAACATAATGGTTCTAAAAAGTACGGATGGGCAAAGACAGGCCTGGAGCAGAGGAACTGCAGAGAGCAGCAGCTGCTGAAGGCAGCAGAGAAGACCTCCTCCTTCACTGTCCCCACAGTGCTGGGCAGCCCTGCGCCACCAGCTGGGGCTCAGCCCGGCTGGGTGCCTATTCCCAGAACACAAATAATTCTGCTTAGAAAAGGAACACCTGGTGCCCTAAAACCTGTGTGAAGGACAAGGAATCTCCCATTTCGCTGCGGGAGGTCAGGAACCTGGGAGATGGAGTTCAGTTCCCATGGCTGCCTGATTGCAATTCAAACCCTCTTCTCCCACGAAAGGCCTCCATCAAGAAGACCATTAACGCGTGCTCAGACAAGCTTCATCAGCAAGCCCAGCTCCATCAATATGAAGTATTTCTCTAGTTGCTGAGACAAGGCCCAAAAGGATGTGAGGGTCCCTGCAGCCCAGTAGGTCAGTTCCCCACGAGGAGGGGATCTGTGCTGCAGATCCCTCCAGAGTGGGAGACCTCAGCTGAGGCTGCCCACATCCTTTGTGAGCAGTCTAAACCCTTTAGATGTTAGCAAACCAAGTCTCTGTTTCCCACACTCCTTTGAAGTTCGATTTGCATTTCATATGCTTTTGTTACAGTTCCTAAACCCAGCATTTTTTTCCCCTAGAGCCAGCTGAACAGACCATGGCACAGCCACAAACCTTTGGTGGATTGGCTCAGAAGAGCAAGCTCTAAATTCAAGCTTTGGTAACCTCCAGCCAAGAGTTGGATTTCAAGTCCTAAGATCCAGAGCTGTGCCTGCCCACAGCCATTCTGGCACAGGGAGAGCCAGGCTCTGATGCTAGAAAGAAGCTGAGGTCTCCCTTGCAAATGGGCGTGTGAATGGGTCAGACCTTCAGAATTGTCCCCAAAAAGAACACGTGAGATCTGATCTGCAGCCACAGAGGGCTTGAATATAAAGAGCTGCTCCTGCCAGCAATGCCACTCTTGTTTCTACATTTGATGCAACACCTTAAAATAAAAACAACTACAGATATTTACAGCTGGGCTCATAGAGAGCTGCTTTATGTGGGCAGGGTCTCTTTGCTGGCTTCAGTCTTCCAGGCCAGTTACGGCACAGTCTGTGTGTTGTAGACACCAGTGGAGTGGGGTTGCAGCTCTCCCCATAAAACCAGCTCAAAGCCTTTCACTGTTGCTGTGCATTTAATTTTCCCATTCAGAGCCCAGTGAGAGCAAACGCACCCAGCGTATGGAAACTTTTAATTAAACTACTAATACAGAGCGGAGTCATTTCTGGTGGAGCTTTAAGTAGCCTGTGGGAGAAGTGCTGAGTTGTGGGAGAGGAAGGCAGCGCTTGTCTCCAGCCCTGGTATTTGTCCATTCATCAAACATTCATCCCAGGAGTTGAAGCTGATCCAATTGTGTGTCAACAGCATCGGCCATGCCTCATTAGAAATCAGTTGTAAAAAGTTTTTTGAAAGAGCATTAATTCATCTTGTTTCTTTTTTCCCCTTTTGCTGTGGATTTTCATCACCCATAGTGAGAATTTTAGGGGAAATTGTTTCTGAATGGCTCTTTTCCAGGGCAGACAATTTCTTTTTTCCCTGCCTCTGGTGGAAATTCAGGCCAGCCTTTTTAAAAGTGAGTATCTAACATCAGGCCTCCAAACCCACAGCTGATTCGCAAGCTGAGCTACAAAAAGACATCAAAGGAGCTCAGCTCGGGCAGCAAGCACACACTTCCCGAGGTGTATTGCCTTGAACTCTGAAACCCTCTTTTCATAGCTCCAGCCCAGACTCGACAATGCAATAAGCCATCAATAAATGGCTCCATCTAGATTTCCTGAATTTCCTTTGTGATACTGAATCTACTTCATAGAATCTTAGAATGGTTTGTGTTGGAGGGGACCTTAAAGATCATCCAGTTCCAATACCCCTGCCATGAACAGGGACACCTATTACTGGACCAGGCTGCTCAAGGCCCCATCTAACCTGGCCTTGAACACTTGTATCCACAACCTCCCTGGGCAACCTGTGCCAGTGTCTCACCACCCTTATCGTGAAGAATTTCTTCCTAACCACTCATCTAAATCCTTCCCCCTCCAGTTTAAAGCCATCCCCCTCATCCTGTCACTACTTGCCCTTGTAAAAAGCCCCTGCCCAGCTTTCTTGTAGCCCTCTTCAGGTTAGGTTGCCACTCAGAGGGTGCTGTTTCACTTTATCTTCCTGTGTTTAAAAAACGGGGAGATGAGTTTTTGAAGGACATAGCTTAGAAGAGAATGGATGCGGTTGGACTCAATGATCTCAGAGGTCTTTTCCAACCAGAAGATTCTATAAATCTACGATTCCTTACACAGGTATAAATGGCCCTACAGGATGTGGCTGCAGGGCAGTCTTCCACATACCTTCTCACCTCTGGGCAAATGACTATTATGGGCTTTATGCTAGTGTCTTTTCCCTGCTGAAGATCTACTGACCACAGCAAAAGAGTCTTCTAATTTACACTATGGAGATCCAGCCCAAATCCATGGGTATTTTTTACCCCTATTAGCTGGTGATATTTATCTAAAAAGGAAATGAATCGTCCTTGCACCTGAAGAGTTCAGAGCACCACGTACTCCCTGGCCACACTGAGGAGCTGCAAGTGCCTGCAGGTGCCAGTAAGCAGTATTTATCTTGCCCAGAACTTTCTGAGGCTTCTTTATTTATGTTTCTTTCATACTGGGATGAAATGGAAGTTTTTCTAACACCCTGTATGGAAGGAGAAGTTGTCTCTGTCCCAGCCCACTCTAGAGCGTGGAGAGCAGGAACCAGTCCTACTCTGCCATACAGCACGGAAATTTTCCAGCCAGCAGGTTGGCTCCCTTATCTATCTCCCCATAGAAGCACCACCAGAAAGAAATCTCTTTCAGAAAGACATGAAAGAAATCAAACGTTGCCAACATTTGACTGTCCCCTAGTCCTGGCTCTGGAATGTAGGCATCCACCTGGGGACATGCTGTGCCAGACCATGAGCTCTGCTGTGGCACTACCCTACAGCTGGGAGGTACTGAACCATTATTTACCATTCTTTGTTCCTGTTTATATCCCAAACCTGATGGCATTATTTTGTTAAATGGATAGTTCTGCTCCTTAAAGAAAATACTTAAGTTTCTGTAACAAGTGTGTGTTACTAACAAACCCAGCCCATCTGGTCACACACACACGTTTGAACCTGTTTTTACTCAGCTAAGAAACAACCTTCGGTTCCTTCTGGAGCAGGTATTAATATTGTCTGTCTCTGGCTTACAGCTTATCTTCCTGCAGCAAAGAGGAGTTCAGCAGTTATCAGTTTGCTACTGGGATTTCTGAACCAGCCATGGACGTCTTGGACTAATGGAAGGTCATCACACTGAAAGGCAATTTGATTAGGAAGGGAAAAACTAAGTTTCAGCAGGACAGGGAGTGGATCCAAAAGAGAAATCTAAAACTTAAGCAAACTGAAGCCCTCCTGGCATTTCTGACATTCACAAAGCAGAAACGAAGAACTGGGTCTGTGGTGAGAGCCAAGGCTGCCAGAGGTGGAGCAGAGGTGGCTCTCGCTGAGTAGGCAAGAGAGCTCTGTCAGTCCCTCTGTGACCCAGGACAACTCACTTAAGGGGGATTAACTAAAGCAATGATGTGAGCTGGGCTCTGCGTGGGAGCTCAGCCATTAGAGGTGATTTTGAACTCCCCCGCAAATCTCTTCTTGTTTCACTTCCCTTGGTAAAATGGGGAAAGATATTTCCCTTCTGGCTCATCTATAGCGTGCAAATGCTCTGGGACAGGGACTGTCTGTCTGTGCCACCCGTACCAGAACTGGGCCACCACGAGGTCCATAAGGACTGAACTAAATTACAGTCATGCTAATTAAGACTCAATGACATCAGTGGTTACAGTACTGTAATACAGGCATAGGAGAAGGTATCAGATGACAGAGAAGGTAGTTTGGAGAGTCTGGTGAACACAGTGTGCTAGGAAGGACAATCTGTTCAAACAGAAGGGTAAAAGATGGTTCAGGAGAAGGTGGGACAGAGGCAGAGCCGCTCTCAGGTAGCCCAGATCCCTGCCAGGGGAAGGGGCTCTGTGCCAGTCCTCTCCCATCCTTAAGGACGTTTTTACATGGAGACAGGAAAATGTAATGACCAAGGAGCAGAAAAGGGAGATGGTGGGAATGTCAGACACAACACAGAGTTCTTTGGCAGAAAGGAGGAGCGGATGCAGAAGCAAGCGTGTTGTTGCTGAGGAGGGGAGGCTTTCAGGGAGATGGCAAGGGCAACCGAATGAGTGACTGCTCCCAGAGGCATCAGGAAGGCTTTTAGAAATATATTACGGGGACACAAAAGGCAAGAGAGAAAGTAGCTCTGCAAGAGAGAAAGTAGCTCTATCAATAAATAAGGAGGAAGATTAAATTAATGGCGACTCCAAAATGGCTGAGCTGCTGAACTGCCTTTTTAAAAAACAGTCGTTAACAAGAAAAATAAGGGAAAGAGGTGCTGGACGGACAATCAATTTGGAGACCCCTCTGCAGAGCCTCGCAAGCTGTGACATCTCACGATCCTCTGTCCTGTGCTCAGCCCCAGCTCAGAGAGCAGCTGTGCCACCGGGGCCACCACGGCCCAACCCTGCTCTCGACACACAGAGAAGAAGCCTCCTGAACAAACCATGAGAGCTGAGCGGTATCCAGGATGGGAGACTCCAAAGCAGAGCCCCAGGCGGTCAGGTCAAGTGATCTGCGCTGCCCTCCAGGTGCTGCCAGAAGGCACCTACACTGATGGAGAGGTTGTGCATGTGGCACACGGACACCTGTGGGCCATCCCACACCCACGGCAGGGCCTGGCAGGAGAAGGGAGGATGGAGCAATGGCTGTAGAGCCCGGCCTCGGTGGGGATGGGTACCCAGCTTAGTGCCACAAGGAGAGGTTGTCAATGAATAAACTCACACTCGCTGACTTTGCAAAGTAGCAACAGAGGCGTCTTCTGAGGCTCCTGCACAGGTAAATAAGCAGTTACTGTTAAGCATGTTGAATATTGTACAAAACTCCACTTGCCTGGCTGATAGTTTTTACTAATATCTAGAACATAGAAACAATTACAAATGTGTGTAAAGACCAGAGGAGAAGAAATTAAAAGAAAGCTGTGTTTAATCTCACATTACAGACCAGAAAGAATTCTTCTCCCTACATTGAGTACCCCGGTCCAGTGGAAGGTGTCCCTACCCTTCGCACAGGGGTTGGAACTGGATAGGCTTCAAGGTCCCTTCCAACCCAAACCATTCCATGATTCTGTGATTGTCCTGTCCTGATGCCTTTTTTTCTGAGCATGCTTTGCACCCATGTGCAGGACAGTGAATCTCTGTACTCTCCAGCAGAGATGCACCCTGCAGAGGAGTTCCCTCCGAGCCCCTCCTTCATGGTACAGTACACTTGCTCTTACCCTGTGTTTCTCCTTGAAGTCCTTCAGATGCCCTCCTGGGCCTCCTTTCCCTTGAAATAGCAACTACTCCCTCATTACAGATAGGATGGTCTGGTCTGCCCTTAACTAGAATAGGGATCATTTCACTATCTTGGAAGTGTAGATATTTCAGACTAATGTCATCTCCTGAGCTGGCCTGGCTAATTAACAACTCTTCTTCTCAACAAACCTCATCTTTCCAGGGCTCATGGACATGTGTGTGCACGAAGCATGTCTTAGGCTGGTCCTTGTGCTCTGCATCCATCTCTACACTAACACAGAGTTGACGTGAGTGTCTTAATGACATAAATTATTATTTATTACTGGTTTATTACTGGCTCTTGGTGGAGCCCGACACAAAGATGATTACCCTTTGGTGGGGGGAAGCAGCTGGAGTGTTGGGCTCCCTCCTGCCATCGCTGGCACCAGCTGCCTGCAGGATCCAGGCCTAATCAGGTCCTGGCTGGGGTCCCTGCTCTCACATCCTCTCCTTCGGGCTCCCCACCACCGCAACACGCGTTCCCTCTCTGACCGATGTGAAAAGCCCCACTAAAGAGGGAGGAAATTTGTCCTCTGAGCTTGGGCTCCTACGTTTGGTGCCTGAAGTTAATTAGTGTGAACACTCCTTTCTCTGTGTCCTGGCTCCCCATCTGTAAAGCAGCGATAACAGTGTTTCCCTCTTCCCTTGGTTTTATCTGCTTGATTTTACTTATCTATGGCCTGGGCTGCATCTTCGGCTGTATTTATACAGCACCCAGTGCCAAGCAATCATGATCTTGGCTAGAATCAGTAGTGAGCTCTATTCAAGTAATATGCAGTGAGAATAAAAACAAGCTCTGGCCAAAATCAGAGCATTCCTTCCCAGATACATCCTATAGCTCCCAGACTTGGATTTCCAGTGCATTTCACGAGTATTAAACTGTATTTTAAGACACTGTCATGAGATAGAGTGAAATAAGTGGAGAAGGTTTGGTTTTTTTTTATTTAGGAAGAGAAAGTTTATGATAAAAAGCTGAATTTATAATATAGTTCTGAACAGAACATTTACAAGGTTTTTAAAACACAGAAAGCTTCCTTAATGCCGTAGTCACAAAATTCTCCCAAGGGATTTAAACTATGCAGTAGCCAAATTCAGGTCAGATAAAGTTGCTGTTAATGATGCAACTCCTTCAAGTTTCCTCATGTAACAAAACCAGGCTTAGACTTCACTCATTTTTGCAGAAAAGAAAGAGTCACTTTGAAAATACCAACGTCCAACTGCTTGGGCTGCATGGAAAATTACAAAGGTCTCCTGAAGGTGAGTATGTGACTAAAAAGACCTGGGCTGCCACCACATATAAATAAGTCATGTTGGTCTGTTTTGAATACAAACAGTGCCTTGACAGACCAGTGCAGGGCGGGGCTGTAAGTGATGCTGCTCTGGTTGATTGTACTCAGTCTCTGTATTTGCTACAGAAGAATCATGGAAAGGTTCGGGTTGGAAGTGTTAAAGCCAACCTACTTCCATATCTGCCATGGGCAGGGACAGCTCCCAATGGATCAGGGGGCTCCAAGCCCCATCCAATCTGGCCTTGAATACCCCCAGGGATGGGGCAGTCACCACAGCTCCGGGCAACCTGGGCCAGGGCCTCCCCACCCTCACAGCAAAATATTTCTTCCTAAGATCTCCTCTCATTCTCCCCTCTTTCAGCTCAAACCCATTCCCCCTTGTCCTACCCCTGGACTCCCTGATAATAAATAGGTTTGCCTTTATAAAAACCTTCCTCCTGGTTGTTCCAGCCCTTCCTTGGGTGATGGCACTCTGTGAAGTATGGCCATCCCTTCCCTGTCTCTTTCTCCAGATTGGGCAGCGCTGTGTTTATTAGTTCTTAAACACAGGGTGGTTATACACATGAGAAAACAGTCCAATGGACAGGGCACAAAGCAGGATTCATGGTGTTTTGGATGAATCTGAGTTTCACTTCCCTCTCTGTATGACAAGGCTGGCGCCACTGATCTTCTGAGAGCTCTGAGAGGCACAGGCTATTCCAGTGGTTGTTTTTCTTGTCCCACAGTCACCAGTCTCTCCACACCACCCAGGTACATCATGATGTTGTGGTCGTACCCAGACTCAGTCCTGGTTTCAGCAAGCTTGGGACATTCTGGCTTTAATAGCACTAACCCTGTTTGCATCCAAGCTGAATTTTTCACCAAATAACTTACAAATCTGTCCAACAAACCTCCAAATCTTTCCCCTCTCCCACCCTTTTTCTTTCTTTTTGTCCTCTTACACTTAGAGGGTATATTTGAGCTATCTTTAGTAGCTTCCTATACTCAAACTGTGTGTTTTATGCTTCATGCGCTTGGAAAGCAACGCTACGAAAACTTCGTGCTCCATTAAGCTAGAGACCCAGACTGCCTCCACCCCCTCCTTCCAGATTGTGGATAGTGATTCCCCTTGTGAAAACAGCTCTCACGAAGCAACTTCTGCAGGCCTTTACTTTGTTTCAAGGCCACACAAATTGATTGTCCTCTTGTTCAGATGGGGATCTGGCAAAGACTCTTTTCGCCGAACAAGGACTGGACGTTCAGTATTGCTTGTCACGGCACAAATCACAGCTCTTTACACCTCAGCAGAATCTTTAAATTATGGACTGATAGAGCAGCCAGGGGAGAAACGTCAGCCTCTATCAGTGAATCAAAGCATTCAGCTGTGTTCACTGTCTTGCGTTTCTTTCCACTGGGTCTGGCCAAGCAAAGCCAACGCTAATCGGCTGAGAGAGCTGCGAATGTTTTGAAACGCTGCGGATTAGGGCCAGTCCATGATTTGGGCAGACATGAATTATTGTGTGTAGATATAAATAAATATTGTTCCCGGCTCAGCCTCTGGCTCATGTCCAACATGCCACGGATTCATCAAAAAATGAATGGGTTAGTGTGTTAACAAGTGCCTGGCAGAGTACGAGAACTGCCCGGGGGGGTGCACACGCTGTACTTGACCAGCTACCCTTGCCTGCCAAAATTAACCCTTCAAATATGGAAGAATATTTGGAGAACAGAAGGCTGAGGGGCAATCTTATTACTCTCTACAGCTACCTAAAAGGAAGTGCAGTGAAGTGGGTGCTGGTCTCTTCTCCCAAGTAACAAGAGATAGGATGAGAAAAATGGCCTCAAGTTGCGCCAGGGGAGGTTTTGATGGGGTGTTAGAAAAAATTTCTTTACTGACAGAATGGTGAAGCCCTGGCAGAGGCTGCCCAGGGCAGTGGTGGAGTCTCCATTCCTGGAGGACTTCAAAAAACGTGGCTGTGGCACTTCAGGACATGGTTTGGTTGGCACAGTGGGGTTGGGCTGATGATTGGACTGGATGAGCTTAGAGGTCTTTTCAAACCTTAATGGTTCTATGATTCTATGATTAATGTGACAGCAAAGAGCAGAGCCAGCCCACGGAAAAGAAGGCTGAAGTTGATGTGCGCCCAGGCTTGTCTCGGTAGCATGCAGGAGATGGAAGGTGGGTGTGAGCTACAGAGAACTTTTCAATATCTGTGTGATAGCTGCCAGAGTGAAATAAAGAGTCCTAGGTGGAAATGAGCTCTCACCCTGATCAGAACAGCCTACCTTGTTATCTGCAGAGCAGCAGGGACAGAGCTGTGATAGCTAAAACTTGACTTTTCAAAACAGTGTTCTGCATTACCGAGGATCTCAAAATGGCTTATCTGTAGGCTGCCTCTTTCATCTCTTGCTATTTTAATAGCCCATTATGAATCATTTTGATATGTTTATAAATGTTATTCTTTCTGCAAGTTCTTTGCTATGGCTGTGGACTGCTGAGACCAATATGAACATGGTTAGTTGGGCTGGGATGTGAGGGCTTCAAAAAATGCCTGCTTGGCTGCGTGATTTATAATAACTCTGACTGTCCTAAATGTCCATAAATAAGGAAAGTGTATGTTCTGCTTTTCTATAATACAGAAATCTTCAGTCTCTGTTGTTTCATTGAAGCTGAGGAGGTTGCACTGGACCTGGTTTGTCTTTCAGGATGATGTACACCCACCATGTGCTCAACATTCTGGGTTGAAATCAATGACACAGCAACACTCATTTTAGAGGCCTGAGGGCTCACTGCAGCAGCTGGGAACCAGTACAGGCAGCCTCTGAGGAACAGAACTTGCCTGGCACATAAACTCCCTCCCCTGTTGAGGGGTTTCTGCACAGTCCACCAACCTCTCCATGAGACATTCTTCCACAGAGGCTCAAAATCATTGGTGAAGGTGATCAGCATTGCTCTGCTCCCTGGAGCGGGGCTACTCCTTCTGCACCCCTGCAGCCTTCCCCCACGCGTCATTCCAGCCACGGACCTGGTAGGAAGAGTCTGCAGGCCATGAACTGTCCTGCCCATGACAACCTTCTACTGGTATCAGCCTGCTTAGGGCTTTGTATCCACAGCCTGCAGGCCACAAACAGTTGTGGAGTTTGCAGTCAACAGGACACACATGGTATTTCTGTAAAAAATAGACTTGCTGTGTCATGAACGTATTTAGTGACGTAAAGGTCAACTGGAAATACACGCACGGCATCCACTTATTTTGGCCATTTAGCATCCCAAGCTGCAAGAAGCTGGGGAAGGACACAGATTACTGCCAAACACAGCAGGGCTGAGGGGTCTCTCCCACATCTCCTGTTGCCAACTCTGGTGCATTTCTCCTAGATGACATTTTTCCCTCAGAAACTGAACTGACGCGTGTAAAAATTAGCAAAATATAGAACATTCCTCCCTTCACAGCGAGGGGGAAGACTGGAGTTTCTCACTCTTCTCCCATAAGGGACTTGTCCACCTTAATGCCCAGGAGAAGGAGGGGGACCAGACAGGACTCCCATCTCCTGGCCAGGGAGGGTTGCACTCACCAGTAAGGTAGATGTAAAGAAATCATTGTGAGGAAGTGCTGCTTTCCAGGGATCCAGAGCTCAACCAGGCAGCAACTAACTAACCAGTGAGGAGGGGAAGGCGTAAGAAGGTAATGAGTGGTTATGACCGCAGTTACGTTCCACACCCAAAAGGCAAATCCTCCTGCCATGCTGCATCCCTCTACCACGCTTGTGCATGGGCTCAGCACTGACTCAAATAAAACTGCCAATGTCTGAGTCACCAGAACCACTTCTTTCAGTGCTATGGGTTTTCCTTAGGGATCAATCCATTTAATAACAAGATAAAGTTTTGCTTAACTGATAAGATGTGAGAAGCTGGAGCCCCAGGCAGTAGGACCAGCCTGGCCACCTGCCCTGGACTGCAGGTCAAGGCAGTGAGAGCAAGGGCAAAGCGGTGGGGAAAATCCCGAGCAGCCCTTGCCCACAGCACACTCTGTCTCACTGCTGTCCTCTCCTTCTGCCATCAGTTCAGTCTCACGCTGCTGAGAAGTTGTCAAGGGCTGCATTATTTACACCAGGACCCGCTGTCACTGCACTCACCGTTTTTGAGGTGAGGTTGAGGCACACAGAGGAGCAGGCAGAAATCCTGCAGTCAGACTGGGCTTTCCGTAAGAGCGCAGCTGCTCCCACACCCACAAGGTCACAAAATAAACCAAAGTCCTTTCAGCACAGAAAGCAGGCATTCAGGCTCTGCCTGAACTGCTCCAAACTATAAAAAGGATAGTTTACGAAATCCCTAGGTCAATGATACAATAGCATCCCTGTGCAAAATTGAGCTCAGGAGTGTTGTTACCCTTGCGTAAGGACGAGGAGTAGCCCACGCAGGCTCCAGTGGGTGCAGGAACAAGGTTCACAGTCCTGTTGTGGATCATTTCTCAAGATATCATCTTGTAGTGGCCACATCCATTCCCAACCATCCAAACTCACAATATCCCCAAACATCTGGTTAGAGAGGCAACAAATATGGAGAAAAACTGCATCTCAATAAGCAGTAGGAGATAGGGTCTGCACTGAGATACAGGGGACAAAATCCATTTGCTTCCTTTTCATTTAGTATTGGAGAATCACAGAATCCCAGAATGGTGGGGGTTGGAAGGGACCTTTCGAGCTCATCCAGCCCAACCTCTGCTAAAGCAGGGTCACCTTGAGCAGGTTGCACAGGAGTGTGTTCAGGTGGGTTGGATCTCTCCAGAGATGGAGGCTCCACACCTCCCTGGGCAGCCTGTCCCAGGGCTCCATGACCAACACCGGGAAGAATTTTTTCCTCTTGTTCAGGTGGAATTTCCTGGGCTCCAGTTTGTGCCTGTTGTCCCTTGTCCTGTTGCTGGGCACCACTGAAAAGCATCTGGCCCCATCCTCCTGACTGTCACCCTGCAGATATTGATAAACATTGATGAGATCTCCTCTCAGTCTTCTCTTCTCCAGGTTGAACAGGCCCAGGTCTCTCAGCCGTTCCTCCCAAGAGAGGTGCTCCAGTCTCCTCATCATCTCCGTGGTCTCTGCTGGACTCTCTCCGGTGGTTACTTTTTTTCTTGAGCTGGAGAGGCCAGTACTGGACATAGCATTCCCAATGGGGCCTCACTAGTGCAGAGTAAAGAGGGAAGAGGACTTCCCTCGCCCTCCTGGCCACACTCTTAATGTACCCCAGGATACCTTTCATGGTCTTGGCCACAAGGGCACATTGTTGGCTCATTGTAAACTTGTTATCCACCAGGACTCCCAGGTCCCTCTCCATGGAGTTGTTTTCTAGCCAGCCAACCCCTCACCTGTACTGGTGCAGGGGGTGGTTCCTCCCTGCCCAGCTCTCCAGCCTGTCCAGATCTCACTGAATGGTGGCACAGCTTTGTGGTGGATCAGTCACTCCTCCCAGTTTTGTGTCATCAGCAAACTCACTGACGGTGCACTCTGTCCACTCATCCAGTCAAGGCTGAAAATGTTGAACAAGACAGGGTTGAATACTGACATCTGGGGAACACCACTGGCCACAGGCTTCCACAGAGACTTTGCACTGCTGATCCCAATCCTCTGAACTCTGCCATCCAGCCAGTCTCTAATCCACCTCACTGTCCACTCACCTAACTCACACTTTCTAAGTCTCCCCATGGGGATGTTACAGGAGACAGTGCCAAAAGCCTTGCTGAAACTGAGGCAGACAACAGTCACTGCTCTCTTCCATGAAAGAAACCATAAGAAACCATAAGTAAAGTGGAGAAGTCATCCCAGTGTAAGTAGAAGTGAAAGAGTAGTGCCATGTGTGAACTCAGCAAGGGATAAGCAGTGAGATGCCTGGTGAAGTTTAACGGGGGCTGGTGGAGCTGCTCAGTCCAAAATCTGCAATTGAGGAACAGAGGTAAAGGCATCCAAATGAGGATGGTAAAGAGTAAGAATTGCTTCCAGGAGCTGGAGTCCAAAGCAGCTGAACAAGGACCGTTTGGGCATCGTTTGGAATGAGGAAGAAGCTGAAGCTGTTTCCTGGAGGAGTTCATCACGCTCAGTCAGCTCCGCGCGGGATGGGAGACAGGGACTGCGTGGATGGGAGCTGTCACATCCCTCATCCCAGGAACTGCTGGGGCTGAGCGCTGCCTATCTGGGAAAAGATGTGGCCGAGGGAGAAAAGCACATCAGAAGAGGGGTCCTGCCAACATGGGTGCTACAGGGTGGGGTTCAGACCAAACCACAGCAGGGAGCTGAATAGAGGGATGGTCTTGCCAGGGACAGCAAAACGGGGTCTGGGGGTGAGAAGGCAAGAGTGATGGGGCAGAGGGGAAGGGCCATCCTGTATGTCTCACAGCACGCACACATCGCTCCCACTGAGCACTGGTGGTGGGCAAGAAGCAGAGAGATATTGGCTGTGCTGGGGGATACTGGGCTGTGGAGCATGGAGAGCCTTGGTGCCTGAAACTCTCCGAGCAGAGGGCTCTGCCCCTCCAGAGCAGGGGACAAAACGAGTTAATAATGGGATAGCGAAACACAGCTTCGCATCTGGTGCTGAGATGCCCTGAGCATGAGCACTGGTGGGCTTTGTGCAACTAATGGCCATGTCTGTTGAGAAGACACACTCTGCAGGCTGTTGCCTGCCCTTGGCCGCTGGGCTGAACAGCACTGCCACAAAACAGTTAATGTGTGTGCACCCAGCACTTCCTGAGCAGTTGCTGAGTATAGGAGATTGGTTATGCAAGCTGTTTCTTCAGATTTAATCTGATTTCCTACCTCTGCTCTTAATAAATCTTGTTTTTATTAGATCTTTTGAGTCCTAGGCAGCTTGGGAATTTCACATAGATTTTCCAGGAAAAGAAAGACTTCTGAGAGGAGGTATGAAAAAAGAGAGAAAGGGGCTCTGGAGAGATTCAGGCAGCAATTCTCAGCCAAAAGAGCACAGGACACAGGTTCTTTTCTTCAGAATGTTGTTTTCAGGGCAAAGGGCTGCTGGAAATTGCCATTGTTGACCCTGTCTGTGAACTTTAAGGCATGAGAGGTATCACTGGTTGTTGGAAACGGTCTTGACAGGGTGAGCTAAAGGGATGGCTGGTGCAATGGGGGCTGCAGGGGGTTACGGAGCTCCCTTGTGAATCTGGGTGTCTGGTGCTTCTGTCTTCAGGCAGGTTTTGCGATGTATTTGGGGCTATTTCCCTCACGCTGCCTTTGGTAGGGTTCATCCCCAGTCATCTTGCTGTTTACTCCCCATCACCCAAAGGTCAGATTTGACGTCACCTCCAAATCTGAGCAACAGTTGAATTTACACCAGACACTTGGCCAAGCTCTGCCTAAGGAAAGGCTGAAAGTTGTGTACTTGGAGTAAGCCATTACAGCTTGTTGTTCATTGCAGGTGGGCAGCAAGCAACACAGGGCTTGCCAAAAAATGCCGTGCGATGGGGTGAGCACAAGGCCACCTCTGACAGACGGGAAGAGGCAGCAGCTTCCCTCTCTGGATGATTTCCTACGGTGTGCTTCAACTCTCCTGTGGGAAAGAAGTCAGTCTGGCACGCTACTTTAAAAAGGCTACTGAGACCTGATCTACTAGAACAAGCTTCACTTGTTCTTGGAATTTTAACAACTTCAGGACACTGGAATCAGGGTGGCAGAAAGGGTTTGTTATTTTTGATGTGGCTTCTTTTTTAGCTGTTGCATTCCACTTGGACTTAAGCTGAAAGAGGGGAGATTTATGTGAGATGTTATGATTTCTTTCCTGAGGGTAGGGAGGCCCTGGCCCAGGTTCCCTATAGAAGTGTCAGCTGCCCCATCCCTGGAGGTGTTCAAGGCCAGGCTGGATGGGGCTTTGAGCCCCCTGATCCAGCGGGAGGTGTCCCTGCCCATGGCAGGGGGGTGGAACTGGATGGGCTTTAAGGTCCCTTCCAACCCAAACCATTCTATGATTCTATGACTCACTTGCTCAGGGCAAGTCTTTAATAGCTTGGCGTTGGCATGTTTCTGTCTCTCAGTTGGCACCATAAGATTTTGCTGCTGGTTGTGGGGCTTATTTAACACCATGCTTCGATCCTGCATTTATTTAAAGCTTGCACATCACCAATGCTGGTTTGTAGAAAATGGCAGAATCCCCCCAACTCTTTACCAGTGACTCAAGGAACTACTTAATGAGGCATTTCTCAAGTACTGAGGCTGGGACAGGCCCCGGCTCAAGGACATCTCAGCAAGGATCTAACTGTGGTGGTACCCAGGTATCTCTTGCCCAGTCCAGATGCCTTAAGCAGTCAATCAACTTTCAGTCACTGCAGTTTGGCTTGGCCTTTAACTGTATCTTAGTTCCTCTTGTCTGTTACTACTGTGTTTCTCGTGTGTCCCATTGTCCTTCACTTCAGACACCATTTCTTCTCTTACGCACTATAACTGGGCCCCCAAAAAGCAAACACAGTTGGGGTTTCACTGCCCCGGGTAGGACTGCACTGAGCACCCCCTTCCCCCATGGTGTATTACTGAACTACACCACAGTCCCAGGTCTGAAAAGATCTGGAAAGGTTATCACAATAACAGCAGGATGCCACCTTATTTATTTTGCACTTGGCTTTTAGAGTTCCCTATCTGAAAGTACATCAAGTCTCTGCGGAGCTCTGACATCAATGCCACATTCTATGAAGCCAGGAAAATATAATATTTTTACAGTCGGTCCTTAAATCACTTTCTGACAACAAATCAATCTTACAAGAAGCCTTGTTGGTATTAGGAGCAAGAGAAGCATGATCTGGAGATTAAAGTATAATAATAGTTTGCTGTCTCCACGAATTTGCCCTTCCCTGTATCAAACCGTTGCATTTTGCTGTTGAGATCTAATTAAGCCCCACCAATCAGATTTATGATAGTGCTAATAGGAAAAAGGATCGTATAACACTGTTAATATGTGCTCTATAATTAACATTAATGGGGGTCGTGTGGTTAAATGCCCCTTGCATCACCCTGCAAACGGATCTGTAGGTGCAGTGTTTGCTTCCCAGTCGTGGGGCAGCAGTGACGGAAAGGAGCCATTGGCCGTCTTGGCAATTAGCAAAAAAGTTAGAGACACTGCAGGAATCGCTGTGCCCCAAAGCTGGGCTTGACCTTGGAGCCTTGTGACAGGATATGAGTCTTCTCCTGTGACACCGGTCCTTGGTGGTGCTGGGATACCGGTACCTGGTCCTTCATGGGCTGGATCGCAGGAGCCGAGTGGGGAAGGGGGACCCTTCAGTATTTCGTGGAGCCAATTTCTGCAGAATCAGCACTTTGCACCCCCAAACCTTTGGGAATGGGAGCCAAAGCTTGTGGAGCTGTTTCAGGTTGAAACACAACATTTGGATATTTGTGTTGTCCACTAAAAATCCTTTTTTTTTCCTCTCTAGAAGGAGTTTTAGTGGTTAAACCCTAACGGGTACATGACATTCTGTGTGCCCTAAATCATCATTATTGTTTCACAAGGAGGAATTGCTCAGTCTTGAGGCCTGTTGGTAACATTTTCTTTAATTAGAAAAGTAGTGTTTTACCCTCACTCTCCAGGGGTGCAATTTATTGCCCAAGTGAAAGGCAATGAAAATCATGAAACCCTAAATCTCTGTCCTGACACAGAGCACTCGGCTACCTCAGCCTTTTCCTCTCTGACCCAAACTGCCCTTGACCCAGCCACCCATTCCAGCCCTCTGTGTAACCATTGTGCGTGTTTGCTACGAGCTGTTTGCTTTATTTTTGCAGGTGTAAATCGAAGTTGAGGCCAAATCTGTGGAAGTTACAAAAAGCAGGAGATGCAAACAGGAACTGCAAAGTGATATATGCTGAGTGACGGGAACTCCAAGCGAAACAGGATATTAATTGTACCAAATGTGAAGTCCTAATTTTCTCCCCAGCTCCCCAAACAGAAAGAGAGTGGAAATAAATGCTTCCAAGTAGGATATTCTTAGTGAATTAGAGTGAGTGTTTTCATTTTATCTTCCTAATAATGATTTAAGATGACTTTTGCATGAATTTAAGCCCTATAAAGAAATGAAAGCCTGGGACGAAGATGGTTCTGAGGAAGATTTCCATGTTAAAATATTGAGAATGACTTTTAAAAGCATTTAAGTGACTTATAGCCTACATCTCCTGAACTTAAACTCTTAAGAGAAAACATTTTAAAGGTGCCTGAGGGTGCAATTATGCTTTACAGCTTGAGCAGTCCTGACCATTCCCTTCCCCTTTTGTTCAGGCTCCACTCAAGGCCCCTTCCCCGTGCCTTGCACCACCTGTCAGTCCCTGTGCAGGGTGAGTTCCCAATGACAACAGCAGAATAAGCATCTTTTCCACCCCAGAACCTGTCTGAGGGGGGATGAGATGGCAGCTGGGACAGCTCTCCAATCTGACCTCCTGGAACACCCAACTTCACCCAAGGGTTATGGAAATCAAGCTTTCACTTCCAAAAATGACTTTAGGAACTAAATGCAAAATTTATTTTATTTTCTAAGCAAGTCTTTGGCTCTTCAAAGCTCAGGTCCTTTTGGGAATGAGACTCCATGTCCTCAAGTACTCATTCATTTTTAATTATGAGTCTTATGAGGAGTGGCTGAAAGAACTGGGATTGATTAGTTTGGAGAAGAGGAGGCTGAGGGAGACCTTATTGCTCTCTGCAGCTCAGGAAATGTGGTTGTGGTGAGGTGGGTGCTGGTCTGCTCTCCCAAGGAACAAGTGATAGAAGAAGAGGAAATGGCCTGAAGTTGCACCAGGGGAGGTTTAGATTGGATATTAGGAAAAATGTCTTTACTGAAAGAGCGGTGAAGCACTGGCAGAGGCTGCCCAGGGCAGGGGTGGAGTCTCCATCCCTGGAGGGATTCAGAAAGCCTGTAAACATGGCACTTCAGGACATGATTTTTAGCAGGCACGGTGGGGTTGGGGTGACGGTTGGACTGGATGATCTTAGAGGTCTTTTCCAACCTTAATGATTCTATGATTCAAATTAGACATCTCTCATTTGCTTTACAGGTATTACTTGATCTCTCCACAAACTCCAGGCCCCTCTCAACTCTCTGTCACCTCGAGTCTGCAACCATTGACTGGATGCTGATGAGAGAACTGCATCTGTGACAGGAACAAGCAGTTATGGGGATGCTCTCATCATCTTCTCTATGGGAAAGGAATCTAAGTCTCCTGTTCAGCCTCAATGCCCACCTGAATGCCTGAATTCACCTTCACACTCAAACCCGCACTCGCTTGGTTGCTCTGCCCATGGAGTCTGGCAGCGGCTCAGGGCAGGAGGCAGCTCTGGCACTGGCTTTGCAGCCCAAGGCTCAGCCGTGTCCTCAGTGCAGAAACCCTGCTGGGGCCAGGAGGCACCTCTCCTCCCTTCCAAAGCCATGGCAAGCTGGAGGTGGCAGACCTGGCCTGTGTGGGACCCACTCTGCTGCACTAGGAATGACGGGGCCATAGGCACCTGACAGACCTGATCCCTGTGATGGGGTCTCAGCTTGTGGGACAGGAACGGAGAGCCTGGGACAGCCTTGGAACAGCCCTGGGACAACCTGGGACAGCCCTGAGACAGCCCAGAGACAGCTCTGGAACAGCGTGAGACAGTTTGGCAAAGTTCGGCAGAGTTTGCAACATTTTGGAACGTTTTTTGCAGAGTTTTGGTACAGTTTTGCACTAAACAGTTTTAATACATTTGGCACGGTTTGGCACGGTTTGACAGAGTTTTGGCACAGTTTGGGCACAGTTTAGCACAGTTTTGGCAGAGTTTGAAACAGTTTGGCAGAGTTTAGCACAGTTTAGCACAGTTCTGGCAGAGTTTGGCACGGTTTCGACACAGTTCTGGCACAGTCTTAGAACATTTTGGCACAGTTTTGTCACGGCATGCCCCAGTGGGGCTCAAGTTTTGACGCACTTCGGCACGGGTTTGGAACGGCTTTGGCACTGATTTGCCACAGCCCAGCCCCGTGTCCTTTCCCTCCCCCCCCGCCCCCCTCCATACCGGAAGTGATGACCCAGAAGTGTTTCCGGAGCCACCGGGCAAGATGGCGGCGCCCGTGCGGTGAGCGCGGAGGGCGCGGGGCGGCCATGAGCTCCGCCCGGCGCTGCCGCCCGCCCCGGGCGCTGGCAGGTACCGCGGAGGGGGGCCGGGAGGGGCCCGGGTGCGCGGGGCCGTGGGCGGTCGCACTGTTTCCTGGCGGTCCCCGGGGCTGCCCAGCCCCTGCCCTTCAGCGATGCCCGGGGGCTCTGTCAGGAGAGCTGCGTGTCCTTCTGGGACTGGGAACCCCGGAAACCAAAGCCCACCCAGTTCCACCCCCCTGCCATGGGCCGGGACACCTCCCACTGGATCAGGGGGCTCCAAGCCCCATCCAACCTGGCTTTGAACACCTCCAGGGATGGGGCAGCCACCACTGCTCTGGGCGACCTGGGCCAGGGCCTCCCCACCCTCACAGCAAAACATTTCTTCCCAAGATCTCATTCAGTCTCCCCTCTTTCAGCTCAAAATCCTTCCCCCTCATCCTGTCCCTGCATTGTCTTATCGAGAGCCCCTCCCCAGGTTTCCTGGAGCCCCTTTCAGTACTGGGAGGCTGCTGTAAGCTCTTCCCGGAGCCTTTGCTTCTCCAGGCTGAACAGCCCTGAATTTCTCACCCTGTCCTCGTACCGGAGGTGAAAGTCACAAAAGGACAAAGTAAAAATTCATTTCTAGGGAACTGGGGGATTTGGGGGAAGCCCCCCAAAGCATCAGGAGAATCCTACATTTTGGGTTCTCTTCCATGGAGCATATGCTTTTCCCTGTCGGTTTCCTGTCTGCCAGAATGTACTGTCCTGGCTGGGAATGGGCATTGTGGTCACGACTGGAGGCTGACTCGATGTCAGGGACTGAAATCTGATGTTCTCATTTTATCTTCCCATAGGGTTATTTGTCTGGCATCTGAAGAGCGCTGGAGTACGGCGGATACCGTGCCAGTTTGTGCGCCTGTGCCACACGGGCAGTGGCAGATTGATCACATTTCAGTACTTTAACTTTCTCAAACGAATGGTGAGTCAGGGAGTGCATCTATCGCATGTGTCTCATTCTTTAGTTTGTTTTGTCCCACGTGATGAGTCCAAAGGGAGATCAGTTGATAAAAGTGCCATTTTTCATGTATACCGAGGTCAGGCAATTACGAGCAGCTCTGTTTCTGCAATGCATCCGAGTTGAGCACTTAGCATGGGAAACATTTGAGGTTGGAGGACATGCACTGTGACCGTGCCTTGTGTTGCAGAGAGCCTCTGATTCATGGGGCCTTGCTGGGCCTCCGGGATGGAGCGTTCCTCTCATGTTGGTAAACGTGAAATGAGATTCTTTTAAAGTTATTATAAGGTTACAAAGTAGAAAGCCAAGAGAAGTGAAATGCTGTTTTTCTTTTTCTGTGGTTTGTTCTGTAAGAGGTCTGAAAGAGAGGAGACAACTCTCTCTGACTCTCCATTCAATGCATGTTCATTTGAACTCCTTCGTTAGTGCAGTGTGTAAGCATAAGGTTGAGATGAGCAGTGTCAGCCCAACATGAGGTGGTTTTACAGTTTGTGTGTTCTGGCATTTTTTTGATTTTGTTTCATATCTTAAAGATAGAAAAAAATGTAGTGATTGTATTTGGAGAATGGAGGTGTTGTAGGCACATGCATTCCTCTCTGTTTAGAGGTGAATTGATCGGTTGTAAATTAATTGATATTACCTGGTACTTTTCAATATGTAAAAAGCAGAGTTTACTCTTGAAACTACAAGGAAATGGTTTTATCCAGCAGCAATTCCTCCAGCTTCAGTAAGCTTTATTGATGCAGATATGAGAGGAGAAGCTGCCTTTGTAATGTCTTGTCCAACTTCAGAAACTTTTTTGCGTGTCCAGTGAGTGTTTGAAGTTCAGGCTAGGTCAGTTCTGTCTTCACAGGAAGTGATGCTCCCAGCAGTAAGTTAGATAGCAGTAGTAGTGATGTTGTTAATAACCTGAACTAGATAGAAACATCCTTTAACTGTTCAACTCCCCGTTTCTCATTCTGTTTAGTATGTAACGCAATACAACAATGACCTCAACCAACGAGCCAAACCTAAGTCAGACTCGGTTCCATCTCCTTTTCATGAGCTTCGGCAACTGGATCAAGAAAAATTGGTTCTACACAAGATCAGACCAATTTCACCAGTTCAACAGCCTTTGTCTGAGACTCCAAGACAAAGTGAGTCGAGAGAAACTGAGTCAGTCATAGAAGCTGAAGACTCGGTCACACCCGTAAGAGCAGAATCCAAAAATGACAGACAGTGGAGAGAAATGAAGCTGCAGCTGGAAGATTTGCCAGGAATTTTGGCACGCTTGTCCAAAATTAAGCTTACAGGTACTACTGGTCATTTTTTTTCACTTCTGTGCATCATGTTTGATAAAAAGAGTTCTTTAGCATGTTACTGGTCCTGGGGGGAGGGTTGTGATAATTCCTGCTTTACTGACACAAAATGCCTGGGGAAATTCCATCAAATCTTTGCAGGGAAATTTTTTTTTTATGGAAACATTTGATAATTTTACTGTTAAACTTGTTTAAAAACAGTGAGGAGCAGCTTGCATCGTATTGTCAGCTGGCTTTTGGGAATTATAAGCAAGCGTGAGTAAAAAAATGCAGTGGAACTGGATTAGGAAGTGAATTTACAAACGTTGTATTAAGTATTTTAAGTCATCTTGCTTAAGTTTATCAATGTTCTCTCTTATTTTCTCACCTTTCACTTTAGTGCTGCTTTTTGAGGAGTTAGTATTGAAAGTGCCAACAAAAGGTAATCGTATCTTATAAAGGAAAATATCTGACCAATTAAATTTTCTCAAATAAGGTATAATTTACTTTTCTAGTAAATGGCAGTGTTGTGTCATCAGACCCAACTGTTTGTTAAGCAATTACCTTGTAGCCTCACTACCTCTTCCCTTAGCTGGGGAGGGGCTATTGATCAGGGAGTGCAGAGGTAGGGTGAAGGAGAACGGTTCTGAGCTGAAGGAGGGGAGATTGAGATGAGATCTTGGGAAGAAAGGTTTTGCTGTGAGGGTGGGAAGGCCCTGGCCCAAGTTGCCCAGAGCAGTGGTGGCTGCCCCATCCCTGGAGGCGTTCAAAGCCAGGTTGGATGGGGCTTGGAGCCCCCTGATTCAGTGGGAGGTGTCCCTGCCCTTGGCAGAGGAGTTTGAACTGGATGGGCTTTGAGGTCCTTTCTAACCCAACATTCCATTATTCTGTGATTCTAATACCTAACCACTACAAACCATTTCTCTGCCAGTGGGTAGTGCTGATGACCTAACCAAAGGCCAGCATCTTGTCTGTATTGGGGCAAAGAACAGAAATATAATTTCCCAAGTCCCTCCTGTGGGGCTTTCTCCAGTGGGTAACATGAGTTCTTGTTAATTAAACTTCTGTTCTTTGCCATAAACAATTGTTATAATAAAAATCCTAAATGCAGTTTATAATTTGAAACTTTTTGTTTTGCGATATATCCATTTTCATTTTTCTTTTCTCCATGGAAAAATTGTTGTGACCACACACGGTATACAATGATCATTTAAACTTTTCTCTAATAAGAAACCTTACAGTTCTCAGTGCTGCTGAGACATCTCATGTTTTGGATGTGGCAAAAACAATCTTGTCTGCGTTTGCAAGTGTTCTTCCTCATTACAAGCTCAAGGTGTTTATTTTGTACCGGTGAAGCTTTGGGCTAGCAGACTTGAGGGACATGAACCCTGTCTTTTGGTACTTTATCACATCTCTGCTATGCATTGGCCTCAGTAAGTGAGAATTTAGGTATATAAAACTCATATTGGCACAGCCCTAACTGGCTCTTATCCAGATTATTGTACTTCAGTTTTGCCACAGCTTTGCAGCACACACAGCCTCAACTGTTGCTGCTTCTTTCTCCTGGCACAACACAGGGCTTGTTGTTTCCTCCCCCATGCTGTTCAGTTTCAGTAATGTTTTGTTTCTGCCAGGCTCACCGTGGATAACTGAAACATGACCGTTTAGCTCTTCTGGTGTATTTTCAACACCATGATTTTATTTAAGTGCTCTTTTACATGAACTCAAGCTGGCTGCTCACTGAATAGAATTAAATTTAAAAGATCACAATAGGTCCAGAAATCAGAAGGTAAAATGCAACAATTAAGCAACCTCCTTGATAAGAAGAGGGAGAGAACGAGCTGCTCTTGTTGGTGTTTGTGCTGGGTAAGCTCAGTGTCAGTGCTGTGTCCAAGTACTGGTGCTGCTTTTCAAAACAGGATTTGCCAGAGCTGCACCAAGGTGAAAGAGTGGCTTTGGCTGCAAAGAATGGTTTTGTGTGATACTTTTGTTGTGTGGCCTCTCTGTTGTTGCCAGGCTTTTCAAGTGCTTCCAGTAGGCTCTTGTTTAACTGCAAAGGACAACATTACCAGGCGAGGAAGGGCCACTCTGGTTTTAGAATGGGGTATTCCTGGAAACCCAAGGAAGGCAGTGGCTACAGAACATCATTGGCTTTGTGCTCGTTGTTTGGTGGGAATCCACACTTTGAGCTGTGGTAAGCATGGTCAGTGTTGTACCTGTTGAGATGGTGTAGGAATAGAGAAGAAGCCTTTATCTTTCTTCTCGTTGTGCTCTTTAAGTGTTGGGTAGGGAAGATGATCTGGGGTGGGGGGATTTTATTGGAAGTAGAAAGTGTAAAAGAATAAGCTGGATGGAGAGGGCTTGGTGGGAGGAGGAGTCTTTGTTGGTCACAGACTGGTGTAGGAGACGGGAGCAGGAAAAGCAGTAGTGTGTGGAGCAAGGAAATAGAATTAGCTTTTTTCCAACTTGTGTCATCGTTTAGAGAAATCACATATTCTGTGAAGGGTGTGGGGCTGTAGTTCTTTGATTTTATTTTTTTCAAAAGAAAAATAAATTCTCTGAGGTCAGTTTTTAAGTTACAAATGACACAACTCAATTCCTGTCACCCATGAAGTTCTGATAGATCTCATATCCTGTGTATTTTTTTTGGCAGCCTCTTTATTTGTACTTTTTAGAGTATGAAATAACAAAAACTCAAACTCTGCATTATGCTAAAATGGGACTTCCTTGTGCCCTCTTCTTTCCCTGCTGCTGAAGTGGAGTGAATGTTTGTTTGTGTTCTGAACTGTAATTCACCTTTGAAAGGAAATGGGTTTAGCTGTTACCGTACGCTCCTGCTCCATGTAAACTGCAGCTCTTTATGCCATTAGAGCTCTGCCTTACCAACAAGAAAAGACTTGTGTTTATATTCTTTTGCCATAGAAAACAATTAGGGAACTTCTAATTACTTGTTGCATAATCTAATCTTTTTGGGTTCAGTTTCCATGGCTTCCCTTCTCCGTGGTGTTCTCTGCCGGCTGCTGTCTGAACAGCTGTGTCCCACCGTCCCCGTGTCCCACCATCCCCACACTCAGGAAGCAAATGCTTCTCAGAGTTGTAAATGTCGTTTTTTTTCAACTTTATGCTGAAGTTCATGTGTAGCCGAGCACAGGAGAGCAAAATGTGAAGGTGTGGTAATAGAAGGAAATTATAATAGATCATAATGCAAACACATTAAGAATTCCAGGTTGTCTCATTTTCTTAAATTTAACCAAGTTTACATTGAAGTGATGTTTCCAGTAGCGGTCACAGTTGAAAACTGGAAAACCACAGGAAAATTAACCTTTGGGTTTTAATGTGTGGGAAGGCACGCTATGAACAATGCCAAGTATTGCCATTAGATATTTCTCCATGGTTTGGGAATGTTTTGTCATTGTTGCTCTTGTAGTAAAGGGTGTTCTGCCTGTCAGCCTTTTGGAGAGGACACCCAACCCAACGTACAGTGCCTGACTGAGGAGTGGGTGCATCAGGGTGGGTCAGCTGTGAGCTGAGCTACTGTTCTCTGAACAGTGGCAGAGTTTTTACCCTACCTTGCAAGCTCATTGAGGAAGGGGCTGTTCTTTAGCTGTTCTCTGTGTGCTGTGGTTGGAGAAGTGGAGTCCTGGCTCCAGGCTGCTGTAACCTGGATCTCCTTTGGAAAGTCATGCTGGTGCCCACACATTTCAAATATTTACCAACCTTTCCATTATCCTGTGTCTCGATGTACTGCAGTTACCACTTTGATTTGTCTGCACAAACACGTTAATTTGTGTCTAAGAAGTCTTTTTCATTCGCGGTTGTGCACTCACTGGTTGGTGTTTACCCAGAGATATGGGCAAAGTCACAATCTCTCCCCCAGAGTCTTTATATTCTTTTTTGACACCTCATTGCAAAGCAGCTCTTCAGAGGTGGTGCAGAGTTTTGGTGGTGTTTTCTTTTCTGTACCTTCTAATGACCAGCCCGTTACAGCTCGATGAACATCGCTTTGCTGTTCGGATTGCTGGAGACTTTGTTTCAGAGCAGGTTCTGCTCCTGGCAGCTGGCTCTGGTTCCATTTCTGCGGTGTCAGTGCAGATCCTGTAGCACAACAGTGCTGAACTGGAAATCGGAAGCCTGAGGCATTTCCCAGTGGCTTTTGATGAGGTCATGACCATCCTGCTTCATCTCTGTCCACTGCATATCTGGGAAATGAAGGTGATGGTTTCTCCAGCTCTGCATGTTGGTACAGCAGGTTACCAAACCGCTGCATGGTGGAGCAACAAGGACTGGTTCAGGTGCCTGTGTGGTGTTCACAAGATGAAAGTCCAGCAACAGCCACTCTTGCAGGGAAAAAAAACATTTGCTTTAGTGGAGTTCCAGTGCATTTTGCTTTATTCTGAAATAATGGCATTTATTATGGACTTTGTTCTTTAAATGGTAACTTTAATATAGCCAGAGACATCAACAAAGATTAATCAGTATTCATTGTTTAGTTTATTCCTGGTCTCCATGTATTCTTAGTTCTGAATGTATTCTATCAGCCTGTCAAAGTAGTTCTCGTTTTTGTGATGATTAAAACAGTAACTTTTGTCCTATGACAGAAACAAAGCTCAATAGTGGGAGCTTTCTGCCCATTTAACTTTCCATGCTACCAGGAAAACTAATGAAATAAAAATAAACAATTATTACAGTTTATTATTTTCAGGGCATTTTCAAACTGTTTGCTGCCACAAAGAGGTGATCTGCTGTTTGTAACATTGCCTTTGCTGTTCTGTGCAAAGACTTGTTTGAAGTTATTGTCCCAAAGCTGATTGCCTCAGGAATTTGGCCTTTGATGTGCAGGTTATCACCTGCAACACCCGAACAAACTGAAGTTTCCAAAGGAAACCTCGGTCGATTGTATCACAACAATACTGACCCTACATTTGGCTTTCCAGAAACTAAAGCCTGAAGACTTTGGAAGGAAAATGCCATCAGTTCTTGGAAAGCTGGTTTACTTTAAGGTGTGCAGAAACAATGACATTGTTTCTTAAATTATGATAGAAGTGCCTTTGCTTCTGTCCTTTCATAGGTACTGATGTGTCACCAGTACAGAAGCAGAAATGACATCTGAAGCTGAATTGGTTTTCTTTGCCTTTCCAGGCTTTTATTTAACTTGGCTACTTTTCAGCAGGATGGAAACAAAATACGGGATAGCGATTCCTGTGCTGTGAACACAAATACGGGGGTTTATAATGGCACATCAGAGCACGATGAAGCTGATAAGGGATGAGAGAATACTGGACACGATAGACTCTTCGAATGGGTTTCTGTTCCAGAACCATCATAGTTCAGTCTCTTCGTCACCAATCCATTAGCATTTTCTTTTTCATGTGCGTTGGAGACAGGAGTCCTGTGTTAACTTTTGCTAAAGCTGAACATGAAAGACCGAAAATTAGGTTTATGCTGAGATCAAAAGTTTAAATCCTGCCTTCTTTTTAAAGAACATATCTAATGCCAACCCTCATCAACAAACCTGGGAAGGATTGATTCCATCTATTAGGCCATCAGGTGAAGTTAATTTGGCCCCTAAAGCACTAAACTAACAGGAATTAAAAAACAGAGTCAATGACCTCGTTCCCTTGATGGGATCTTGGTTCAATAAACTTTTCCTCCATGAGGAAAATAGAACAGTAAATTATTTCTTCCACAGTAAAAGAAAATAAACTTCCCAATCCAAAGGTAACGTTTTCTTATTTACTCCTGCTGTGTTGCACTGGAATTGCCGGGCGGTGAGACAGGCGGGGAAGTGCCTGGGTTTCAGAGCGCTGCCCAGACAACCGCGATACCTGGCGCAGGGCGGGAGGAAGAGGATGCACCACAACCTTTTTAATGAGGTCCTGATAAGTCACACTGAAATGACAGCCTGAAATTAATCTGTAGAAATCAATGGGGACTTTAATTAGTGCTGTAGCTGTACAGTGGTAGAATTTCTTTGAGGTCAGTGTGGTGGTAATGTTACACTGACTGCTTGCCAGTATGCTCCACCTTTCTTCTTCAGTAAATGAGTTGGTGTTTGCCCATAATAAATTGATGTAAAGTGCTCTCTAAGATAAGTTTTAATTAAATTCTTGTCTAGAAGTGAGTGTGTGATTGATTATGCAAAAAAATTGATGTCATCACTCTTAGAAATGCAAATGCCACTGTTTCACTGTCATCTTCTCAGTGTAGTTTTTAACTTTATGAGTTGTAAAACAATGTGTACCATGTTTCCTTACATGCTCTGCTAAGAAAGATGCAGGAGTTTTGAAACCAAGATGCTGTTACATTTATATAACAGAGGGCTCCATCCTTTCAGCAGTGCCCGGTTCCTGCCTGTCTGGGGAGGTTACAGAATCAGTGGTTGTCTCACAGCTACTCAGAGGGGTAAGGCTGTGCCATAGCTTCACTGTTTTTCTGGGAGCAAGTGCCAGCCACTGCCCTTGGCGATGCCATTGGGCAAAACACAGGCCTGGCTGTGGGGAGAAACCCTGACCAGCGCGCTCACAGCCAGCCTGGGTGACAGCCTCTGCACAGCACCCTGTGAATCCTGAACAGGGCTAAATAATTCCTGTTGCTATGAGCCTTACTGTGATTGTAATGATATTCAGCTGCCAACAGATGTTAATACTTAGAGGAAAGTTGTGATAAGCAGCAAGTTTTCTTCACTGTCTGTTTAGGATTAAATCCTGAGGTTCTTATGCAGGCACAGGTCTTAAAATCAGCGCTTTGTGTTGCATCCATGCTGGCAGGTCTCTGCCGTGGCATTTAGTTTTTCATCTCAAGTAACACTGCTTAGTAGATAATCCAGGCATTTTCAGTCAGCAAGGGTTATTTATTTGTCATTTGACTTCAATCAAACAGGAGACTGTAGGAATCGGGAAGATAAGAACATTTTGAGGCTTTGGTTTGAGCTGGCTGAGGTCTGAGACATGTAATTACATGTAAAATATTACTTAAATACTTTCTATTTAATAACTATTAATTTTAGATTGTAAAGCACAAGGCCATGAGCAAAATATGCAGTAAATGTGCTGACTTTCATAGTATAAGAATTTTTTTGGGTCACAGTCTTTCTTGCCAAAAGCGAAGTTTGTCAGCCCTGTTATGTGGGTAACGACAATGTTAGGATTGCAATTTGGGGAACTTGCCTTTTAGGGATGTGATTTGCGGTACTGTACTACAGTTATTTTGGATGGCAAAACTGAAATGGATTTTAATTGATCCACTGAAATATTGAGGGGGAGCACTTCATGTGCTGAGGGGGAGCACCTCATGCCTGAAGTGGGGGTGTCTGACGGGAGTGGTGTGAGCAGGTACCTGCACAGCTGCAGCCTCCATTCTCTGAGTCTCTTTAATTTTCTGCACTGCTCATACAGTGTGTGTCTGTCAGTTCAGGGAGGGAGTTACTGTTTTTCTTCTATGTTGGACTTTGTGATGGCGTTTGAGTTACTGGAACAAATCATGGAATCATGGAATGGGTTGGGTTGGAAGGGGCCTTAAAAGCCCATCCGGTCCCAGCCCCCCTGCCATGGGCAGGGACATCTCCCACTCAAAGCCCCATCCAACCTGACCTTGAACACCTCCTGGGATGGGGCAGCCACCACTGCCCTGGGCAGCCTGGGCCAGGGCCTCCCCACCCTCACAGCTGAACCTTTCTTTCCAAGATCTCATCTCAATCTCCCCTCTTTTAGCTGAAAAACATTCCCCATCGTCTTATCCCTGCACTCCCTGATCACGAGCCCCTCCCCGGCTTTCCTGCAGGCCCCGTATCTCATGTAAGTGTTGAATGAGGCAGTAGATCCGTAGTCGCAAATCCATAAAACAGGGAAGTCAGAGGCGTAAGTTTTGTTCTTGTCACTTCTACTAACATGCTGGTGCTTCTGTGTTTTTCATTTCATCCCTGGCAGCAATCCTCCCCTTTGTCTTTTTTCTATAGAGCGTTCCTGTTACTTGTACTCAGCTGCTGGAGCTGCTTTCATCCGTAAAAGTGTTACAAAGTTAATCTATACAGGAGTTCTTGTAGAGTTTAAAACCCTTAACTCCAGTGGTGTGTAGGAAGGAGATGGTTTCTTGTTGGTGCTTTGAACGGTGCTCTCGCTTGTGTTGCAGCTCTGGTTGTCAGCACTGCGTCTGCCGGCTTTGCCATGGCCCCGGTCCCTTTTGACCTGACCTGTTTCCTGCTCGCCTCCCTTGGAACTGGACTGGCGTCCTGTGCTGCCAACTCCATCAATCAGGTCAGTCCATCTCCTCGTCGGTTCCACCAACTGGTGTCGTTGTGGCTTACAAAATGCGAGTGTAAATGGGTGACTGGGAGCACTGTGCTGTCAGGTGCCCCTAAAACTGACACCGCCAGAGGAATATATCCCTGAGAATTAAAGTGTAGTTGCTGGGCACAGTGTGTTTATTCAGAATGGGGCTGATGAGATGAGATTTTAAGCCTCCCAGTAATAATGTTTATCTTGGTAATACCAAGCCTGGGTCACTGAAAATGACACAGGAAGAACTGTGAAGTCAGGGTACAAGAATAACTGTCAGGTGGGCTGTACCTTATGGGCCTGGTTCCTCGGCTGTGTTACTGTGTGACCTTGTTGGATCTACCTAAAGAACGGCTCAGAGCACCTTGTTAAAGATCTGTAGTGGGGCTTTGGTGGGGTTTGTGTGCTTCTGTTCAGGCTGAGATGAGGGAATCCCCGCATCTCTAAAATGCACTGTAAGTCTCCGTCACGTGGAAACTGTTTTGTGCTGGAGATGCCCCAAGTGCCTGAACCTGAGCTTCCTTGTATGTGTGTAAGTACCTGTGGAGCTTGATGCTGATCTCTCAGCTCTCTTGCAATCCAGTTGTGAAGCAGCGTTCCTGTCAGGCTCATCATAAGTCCCAAAGGAGAACCTGAGTACTGAGCAGGGAACAACCCTTGCAGTGCTGGATGGAGTCACAAAGCAGAGCAACCACAGTTGTAAACAGATGGTTGTAAATATGGCCTGGAAAAAGAAGCAACAGTATCAGTGTTGCCTTTGGAGCACTTTATTATTCCAGCAATCCCCTGGAAGATGCAAGGGAGCTGAGTCTTGGTACCCTGAAACAGAGCATGAAGGTTTCCTTTGATCGACATCTCCTTGGTTGGGTTTGTTTTCACTGAGCTTGAAACTGAGGAGGCAGCTGACGTCGTGTCTGTTTGCTCTGTGAAATGGGAAGGCTGCTACAGGTTTTTTAGTTGCTTGCAAATATTTAGGTATCCTTGAAAATTAATTGTGAGAATGTCACCCTGTTTTCTGAACTGCACATTTTGTTGTCATGTCAGTATTTTTCTCATAAAGCCTGGGTATAAAAGCTGCCATCACTGAGGTGAAGCTTTCATGGGTTTGCACAGTTTTGGAGATGCACGTTTTTCCCTCCTTTTTTTCCTTTGCTACAGTTTTTTTTTGTAATATTAAAATTCATTTTGTTGACTTAACCTTTCAAAATATTCACTATTTTGTTTACTTTCATCTTTGCTGTGGATGCTGCTGGACTAAGAGGAGAATTCATTATTTCTTCTTTAGAGACTCCTCGGCAACTTGTCTTTTCTGAGGTTTGCCAGATCTTCCTAGAGATGATGTTCATGCACAAATCACTGGTTTTCTTTTGTCTTCTTGCTTAGTGTTGTGTTTGGTCTCAAAAGTTGACACTTTTTCAACTCTTGAAAGTCACTTTTTAAAGTCTTGAGATACTTGGGAGTTCCACGAATGCTGTGCAGTAATTTGGAGTTTGACAATTCTGAGGCTTGCTGGGATGGGCAAGGAAAGTGAGGAGTGCAGTAACTGTGCTTGGACTCCTAATTCACACTTCTCTTCCTGCTCTTTTGTTGGAGGAAGAGCTGTTAATGTGCCCTCAGAGGAGGCTACTCCAGCCTCAAAAGGGTAGAAGTGTCTTTCCCAATCTCGCTGCAGGCTCTAAGTTTGCACACTCCCTCCAGTTGAACCGCTCACCTCTCTGGACAGACCTTCGAGGCGACTGCTCTTGTAAAGGAGAATAAAGCATCAGAGTTGGTAATGAAGCACAAGATGAGAGCTGTGGTCTGTGACCCTGCTTATCAATAGACCCTTTCACTCGGTGATCCTCCCTTTCCCGGTGTTGCTGGTGTTGCTGTGTTGGAATGGGCTGGGAATTTAATTTCTGATAAATACTGTGTGCTGGAGGATCTGTCTCGACCTCTGGGAAGGAGCATGTCTGACTTGGAACTTCCTTAATTGCTACTTCGCTCTGTCCCTTGCTCCCCATCCGCATCCTCTGCCCTGGCAGCTCATGACTCATGTTTCCCTTGGCGCTCCTTGCTGTCCCACAAGGACCTGTTGAGATGACAACCGTCTTTCCGCTTCCCGTATTGCCATAAATCCCAACATCTTTCAGGGCAACTCTTCTTTCCCACCCCTTATTTCCCTGCTAAATCTGTGCTTGCGATTTACAGCCTCAAGTCTGTCGTGGGAGGGTGAAGTGTCAATCGTGTAAGATCCTTCCCTGTGATTTAGGACAGGATGTGAGGAGCCTGGGGCTGTGAAAGTGTCACGGCCATTCCCTAATGTTCGTGAAAGTATTGATACAGACTTTTAACTGTTCCAATTCTGTGGTTTGGGGTTTTTTTTTCCTTCTCCTGACCACTTCAGTTTAGCTCCATATTGGGAGCTGAGGGCAGTTCACCCCCGTTGCATTCAGCTGAATTAACTATTTAAGCTGAGTTAACTCCTGGGGAAGGACCCAGGACCAGCTGAGGTGACACACGGAGTCCAGAGTTTGTCTAAAATGGTCTTTTAATTACCTCTCCGGATTTCAGATGGCTGTATCTCGTACTTTATTCCTAACTGCAAGAGCTAGGGAGTTAAAAAAACTTGCTGGAGCAGGGGATCTTGCCTCACTTTCGCTGTACTTAAGAGGGAACCAATCATAAAAACTGATGGGAGTTGGCAGTGTATTTTCCCATCGTTTTTAGGAGTGCGATCTGGCCGTTCATCAACCAAAGGCAGGTATTTACCAACAAGTTTCACAACCCGTAAATTCCAATTCTGGCTGTATTTTCTGATGCCATTGGAAATAATGGATTTTTATGACAATTCTGTGAAATTTGGTAACTTTTTAAGAAGCTGATGACTTATTTTGTTGCAAAATGACAAAGAAAAGGTTGTGTTTGGAGATATCCTAGAGAATACAGGTAGAAAGTACCTGAGCATGGACTTCCACTGGGAGAAATGTAGTGCCTGCTCTGCAGCAGGGTCATTCCAAAAACATTTGGGTAGAAAACATCAAGAGAAGTGTCCTTCAATAACTGATGCTGGACAGTACTTTGAGAGAAGCAGAATCACTCAGGCTGGTAGAAATGTTATGAATTCTGGGGATCTGGATAAATATCAGAGGGTCCTGGGGTTTTCCTGTGGAGCGTGTTAGGTCTGCGGACTGTGAGGGAGCGAACTCCTGCTGGAAGGTGCCGGAGAAGAGGGAGTGTTTGGTTTCTCTTGTCCTCCAGCAGCAGTTCTGCCTCTGCCTCGCTCCTGCCTTTCACAACACTTCAGAGCCATATTTGGCACCTAATCCAGCATTTTAATGGTACACTGATCCAGCAGACCCTGGGTCTCTTCCACATCACCCAACACCACGTTCCATCCCTCAGCCCGTCGGTACTGTACTACAACGTGTCACCACTCCTCAGCCCCACCTCCTAAAACTGCTGTCTGCTTTTTTCCTCTTTTTCTAACGGTGCTCATTCTTTTTTCTATCATTGAAGTCTCTTATTTGGGACAGGTGTTCTCTATCACTGTGCTATCTTGTCAAAATAATCAACATTTTACAATGGTTTTCAATAAAAAAAAAAATCACTTAATGCATTTAGCAGGGAATAGTCTGAATCACATTTTTACTGTAATGGTACTGAGTGAGCCCAAACCGCCAGCAAATCCTGTCAGAAGAGATCAGCCTTACTAACTGCAGTTATGGTAAGGAAATGGAAACGTTCTGGAGTTTCATCTTGTTAGTCTGCATGAATTAAACAAAGAATTGTTCCAGCACATCACTTTTTCAGACTGTCCGTTTCAGTGTTGTATATTGGTGTGATACACGACAAGGTATTATACTTCAGTGTTGTTCCTTACAAGCGACACAGAACAGCGTTGGATTTCTGATTGACAAAGACCACTTTGGTAACTTATTTTTTCTGCTACTGTACTCATGCTGTCGTAGAATGGAGTGGGAGAAAATATTATTGAATTAGTTGATAATCTTCTGCTTTCTTGTAGCTCTGTTTTTTGATGATCTTTGAAAGCTGACTCCAGTTTGAAGGAGGAGCATGATCTTACATTTGTATTAAGGAGACAACATGTCATTTTTGAGACTTCTGAGATACTCACTTCTGATTTATGGGGAAGCAGATAAAACATGAAGAGGTGTTTACAACACAATACGTGGCATTAAGATGTTAAAGGGATCACACACACGTTTTACATGTCAAGTACATTCTTCTGTAACTGCAGGACAGTGAAAAAGTGGGAGAGCACTTTAAAGATGAAAGCAGGATGTTTGAAATGGTTTGAATTTAGTAACCGAGAGATAAAACAATGTGGTTGGGTTTGACTGATGGTGCCTTGAGAAGGAAACGGCCTGGTCTGGATATAGGTGAAAATAAGAAATATTTATATATATGTTAAACACAATGAGAGAACAAATGTAAGAACAGTTTTCATCCTCATACTTGCAGGGTCTGATCTGAGGGCTGCATTTTGCTCTTATTGTCATCCTGTCTTGACAGCAATGATCCTCGAGAAGTGTGGTTGTCGTGGCTGGGAGGGACAGGTTTGGGGTTAAAATAACGAAGTGAAATTCAGGGCCTGGTTTCAGTTGCCAGGCCGTGGGCCCTGTGTGTGACATTTTGTATTAAGACAAGCTGTGAATGGTCATCTGGATTCTGCAGTGACAGGCACCCAGCTGAATAAAGTCAGAACAGAGCAGCTAAAGGGTGTAAGCTGTTGGGTCACGTGGAAGAGACGGAGGGACTCAAGTTTTTAACTCATGAACTATTTCTGCATGGCCAGAAGGGTACCTGTAGTCTTCACCTTTTATGATATTTAGCTGTCCTGTAGTGACTTGATTGACATGTGCTCATGAAACAACTTACAAAATGCCAAACAATAATAAGCCTACTTAGATAAGCAAATATTCTGTGATATTGCCCCATCAGCCAGGAGAAGCTCAGCTGGAGCTCACAGATGCAGTAACTTTTTGAAACATTCTTCAGGCTCCTGCTGCCTGTTGGTAAAGCTGTGATTGGCTGCACTGATGGTCTGAGGTCAGCATTTGTACAGTTGTTTGTGCAAATATGGGTTAATCAGGAAGACCTGGAATAAAGCGAGTAAATCCCATTCAGATAAACAGTTCGTCCCTACAGCCAAACAACAGCAACATCAGCTGGAGTCATGCTTGTGTGCTTGTGTTGCTGCGCTCAGTCATCACGAGGTGATGTTTGCTGTGTATTTGTAGTTTTCTGATCTACCTCATGTTTAACGTTGTGTAACAGGATGGGAGGAGCAGGAAGAAGTAAGTTTGAGGGGCTTTGTGTATTCTGAATTAAATGTTATGAAATAACGTGTGGCGCTGACTCTCAGAAGTCCAACCCCTCGTTCCTCTCTCAGGATACATCGGCTGTAACTGTTTTAGCCTGCTGCGCCAGTAAAAAGTGTAATTTGTTTTTGAAGGAGATAAAAGCCCTGAGGAATCAGTTACTGTGAACACCTGTGTCGTTGGAAGGGGGAGGGCAGCTGGGAGACGTGCCACTGGCTTCCATGATGGAATGGACCCTCTTATCAACTCCACATTTTTGTTCCAGTATTGTCAAGCAACAACAATAATTTTTTTTGAGTGAGGTGCAATGTCTGAAATAGTTTTTAAGTGTTCACTCAACCCTTCTTTCCCCTTTTGCTCCCTGTCCCATCAAACAGCTTTTCAGAATGAGACCTCACCTGGAGCTCTGTGTTCAGTTCTGGAGTCCTCAGCAGGACTCAGGAAGGACCTGGAGCTGTTGGAGCAAGTCCAGAGGAGGCCACAGAGATGATCTGAGGGCTGGAGCACCTCCTGTACGAGGACAGGCTGAGAGAGTTGGGGTTGTTCAGCCTGGAGAAAAGAAGGCTCCAGGGAGACCTTAGAGCAGCCTCCCAGGACTGAAAGGGGCTCCAGGAAAGCTGGGGAGGGGCTCTTGATCAGGGAGGGCAGGGACAGGATGAGGGGGAATGGTTTTGAGCTGAAAGAGGGGAGATTGAGATGAGAATTTAGGGAGAAATGTTTTGCTGTGAGGGTGGGGAGGCCCTGGCCCAGGTTTCCCAGAGCAGTGGTGGCTGCCCCATCCCTGGAGGTGTTCAAGGCCAGGTTGGATGGGGCTTTGAGCCCCCTGATCCAGTGGGAGGTGCCCCTGCCCATGGCAGGGGGGGTTGGAACAAGGTGGGCTTTTGTTCCCTTGCAACCCAAGCCGTTCCGTGATTCTATGAATGAGGAGGCAGCTGGGAGGATTGTATGTGGTTGAGTCCCACCAATCTTGTGAATACAAGGGGTTTTACTTCTATCTTCTTTTGTTTCTATAAGTTCTATAAATATTCTGGATTTAGCTCAATCAGAGGCCCTGCAAGACCACCTGTTTCTCAGTTTTCCCACCTGAGAGATGTTTAATGCAGAGGTTTTCATCATAGAAGTAAAAGTGGTTCACATTGGATTCTCAGATCCCAAGTAAAGTCTTTGCTTTCTTTGACTGTGAAAAATAACGTAAAGCAATGTGACGTGAGCAGTTGTTCCTTTTGGAGAGTGCTGCTGGGGTTTCGGAGCAAATCTGTAGAGAAACTGGTGATATGGATTGAAGCAATAGAAAAAAATAAATCAAGGGTTAAACTGATCTGCAGAAAGTATTGGTTAGCAAGAGCTGCTTGAGTTATTGAAGAAGTGGAGAAAAGAATAGCAGGAGCCTGGCAATTCCCTCACAGCCCTTTCTTCTTATTTCCCAGTGAAGAAATCCTGCAGAACAGGGAAGGCAGCAGTAGCTGGGTATGCATTTCCCCAGCCAAGTGTGGGAAAACCCAGTGGGGTAAAGCAAGTGGGTTTTTGGTGTGATCTCATCATACTTAAATTTTTCTTACCAAACTGAGTGTCTGAAGGGATGTAGTGGGAATTTCTTATTCTGACACTGATGTTATTAATGTGCTCTCATTCAGAGCCGAGTTGGAGGAGATGACCTCTGTCAGATCGTCCAGCCCACCACTGCTGAGTGCAGGAGGTTTAGCCCTAGGAATCTCCTTAAAGTTCTGGTTTGTCCATATTTTGAGAGCTCTGAAAATTTATTTTCTTTGCTTCTTCCCCTCACAGACTGCTGCACTACAATGGGAGAGCTTGATTTAAATCCCAACAAGAAATGCTTCATACAGTGTATTTGAAAAATTAGGTAATTGAATGATTGGTTTGAAGCAGTTTAGAAAGAGCCTAAAATGCTTCCGAAGGTTTTGGGTTTCCCAGTGTAAACACTTCATGCCTGGCTAACAGCACCTTTCCTTTCTGGCGTGCACCCTGAGCAAGCCCCCTGGCCGACGCTTACCCCTGTGGGCCGGGAATGGCGAGCGCGTCCATCAGCTTGCACTCCTGCTTGTTCCGTTGGGATTAACACCTGATGCATCTTGGTCTCTCTCTGAAGTCCCCTTTGTTCTGGTGGAGCGCGTTGCCTGCAGCAGGCGGCCCTGCCTTTCATCTGCCCCCACCCCTGGCATCCAGAGGTTGTCAGGAGGGGTGATTAAATCACAGTGATTCCCTCCGAAGCGCGGGGCTGGGAGCGCGGGGCTGGCGGTGTCGGAGGCAGCCTGGGGTGTAATTTACAGTACATAATAAATATGAGAGCAGTGTGATGCCGGGAGTCTATCTGGTGCTCTGAAGTGTGCTGATATATGCTGCTTTGATATTTTAACTGCTAGGCAACCTTCATTAGTGGTCCTTGAAGATCATAACTTACGGCTCCATCAGATGATTCATAATTGCAACAGTTAGATCCAGTTAGCGTGCAGGAATCCTTGATATTGAGTGGGAATGGCTCAGCTTGTGAAGATGTATTTCATGAGCAATGAAAATGATGAGCACTAATGAGAGCAAACCTCTGAAGGGCCGATAAATTTTAAATGCAGAGATTATCTTTGCAAAGCATGAATTATTTGACCTACAACTGAAACTGGGTAGAGTGTCTTGGAAAAATGTTATCAATTAATGCATACCATTGTTGGAAGGAATTCCCTTTCCAATATCTATAATGCGTGAGTATTGGGTAGGAAGAGTCTGAGAAAGAAAAAGGGTGTATTCCCGTGCCCCTGGAGAGGGGACACGTAGCCCTCACTCGGGTACCTAAGTGTGACATTCGACAAAGAGAATGAAAACAAACAAACCAGCCTCTCTTTTAGTTTTCTTCCCTCTGTGGTGCTCGTTATTACCGTGAAGCTTCAGACTTCAGAGGAGTCTAAATGGAAAAGTTTTGGGTTGATTCTTTCTTTTGCATTACATTTTCTGTATATTAAAATCCAACAAAAATTGCATAATATGGAGTGGATAAAAGTTGTGGTTTGTGTTGTGCCTCTTCCTTATGGATCCTTGATTTGGTAAGGAGTTGGATGCACAGAAGCAGAATCTCCCGTTGTTCAGTATTCACTTATCAGGGCAGGCAGTACGAGGGGTGGGTGCACACGTTCTCTCCCCGCTTTTGTTTGTTGGTGAGCAGCTTCTGCCCTGAATGGACACCGGGAGGTGGGTAGGGTGGGAAAGGCGAGTTTACTCAGAAGATGTGGAGAAGGGCCTGCAGCCTCCTCTGCACTGCCAGGACACCACAAGGGAAACCGTCTCATGGTTCCTGTGGTTTCCTTCTCCCCAGCTGAAAGTGTCCCTTCATCCCCATCAGCTTTGGTGATGGGGATGATCTGAGAGTGAATACAGAGACAATTCCTGTTGTTATTCTGAAACATCAGCCTGATGGACAGGAACTTCCAGGTGGGAACTGTAGAAGCCACTGAACTTCCCTGTGGCGGGGTTGGAACTGACTGAGCTTTAAGGTCCGTTCCAACCCCAACCGTTCTGTGTTTCTGAGTTCTCTGTGTGTGCATGAATCCTCCCACCGCTGCGTTTTGATACTGCAGGAAGTTTTGTCTCATCAGCACCGCACTGAAATGTGAGGGAGGGGAAAAGAATGGAACAATTTGCCTGGTGATTAATTGTCGGGAATACTTCAGTGGTGTGGAGTTCCCTTTAGATCCAATGCCAGATTTCCCCTGGAAACCCTGATCACAGACAGAACAAAGGAATTTCAAAGGACTGAAATGATGGAAAGTGGAGAGAACACCAGACAAAAGGGAAAAGCTGGTACTTAACAAGATTTATCTGGCCTTTTGATCCATGGAAGTATTGCTTTTCTGAGCTCAAGAAAGGAAAAATGAAAATAACTGGTAGGTATTTCTTTTGTCAGTCTTTAAAAGCATGTTTTGATATTTTCCAAATCACTCTGCATTTCTTCAGCAATGCAAGTTTTAAATTCCAATTTTATTATACAATTAGTGAGATGTCCATTTCTGTTTGTGGTTTAAATGGCGTTATAATCATCTATTCATTGCCTTCAGTTGGACTCCTGACGGTGTCAAAACTGGCGATCCCGTGCCTCACTGTACGGAAAATCACGAGTCTGTGAGGAAGTCTGACACTCGTAAGGGTTAAGGAAAATTATATCCTGGTTCCCTGAAACAGGCTTCTCATACCATTTCTGTAGGGAATAGCTCATTGAAACACAAACCTGGAGCATTCCAACAATCCCATGCCTTTTGAATTCTTGTAAGATTTCTCTTGATATTTCCATTATTAAAAAACACTCAGGAAATGCTGTGGGCTCAGGTTCTGCTTTGTCTTTGTGATGTTGGGTAGGGTTTGTGTGCAATGGAGTGGAAGTCACAGAATCATAGAATGTGGAATGGTTTGGGTTGGAAGGGACCTCAAAGCCCATCCAGTTCCACTCCCTCTGCCATGGGCAGGGACACCTCCCACTGGATCAGGGGGCTCAGGGCCCATCCAACCTGGCCTTGAACACCTCCAGAGATGGAGCAGCCACGAGTGGAAAGGAAAGGTTCTTGTGCAGTTGCTAGGACTGTTGCAACTGAGGTTGAAAAAGGTACTCACTGCTTTATTAACAGTGAAACTCTTGTTTTCTGGGGACTTTTCAGGTTGGGAAGCTCAGAGTAACTGTATTGCAGGTTTCTGGTGAGAACAGGTGCAGATGCAGTACAGTTTTGAGTGAAAGTCTCTAGTCCATGCAAGATCTCATACTAGAAAATCTCATGACAGTGTAGTATGAAGTGCTTAATTATTGCAACTCTTCTTTCCTTGGTCACATTTGGTCCTTTTTTGTTATCTTTATATGGAATTTAACTGTCCTGGCAGTTTGGCACAGATACCACAGTGTCATAAGTCTTTTGATTTTTTCCTTCAAATTCCATGATTTGTTTTTTTGGAAAAGCACTTCTCAGATTGTCCAGGTAGCCGGTCACTGAGAACGGGACAAAGTGTTCTCTGACAGCAGAGATGCACCAATGGGTTTGGTTCTGTTTTGAGAACTCCCAGCCATGTGCAGCAGCGCTCGCCTGCTGCGGCGTCAGCGCTGCGTCAGCAAAACGCAGTTTGGAGGGCACCGACACAGCTCTGTGAAGTCAAGTCTGCAGATCATGGCAGATACAACTTAAGGAGGTTCCTGAATGAGAACCAGCAGTGGCCCAGATGACCAGCAAGGCTAACAGCATCCTGGCTTGGATCAGCCATGGTGTGACAGCAGGGACAGGGAAGGGATTGTCCTGCTGGACTTGGCACTGGTGAGGCCACACCTTGAATCATGGTTCAGCTTTCCTCCCCTCACTACAAGAAGGACATTGAGGGGCTGGAGCGCATCTGGAGAAGGGAATGGAGCTGGGGATGTGGCTGGAGAACAGGGGTTCTGGGAGAGGCTGTGGGACCTGGGGCTGTTTAGCCTGGAGAAGAGGAGGCTGAGGGGAGACCTCATTGCTTTCCACAGCTCCACAAAGGAGGTTGTGGTGAGGTGGTTGCTGGGTTCTTCTCCCAAGTAATAAGGGAAGGGATGAGAGGAAATGGCCTCAAATTGCACCAGGGGAGGTTTAGATTGGATATTAGGAATGATTTCTTTACTGAGAGAGTGGTGAAGCCCTGGCAGAGGCTGCCCAGGGCAGTGGTGGAGTCTCCATCCCTGGGAGGGTTCAAAGAGCGTGTGGCTGTGGCACTTGGGGACATGGTTTAGTGGGCACAGTGAGGTTGGGCTGATGATTGGACTGGATGAGCTTGGAGGTCTCCAACCTTAATGATTCTGTGATTCCATCCCTTCATGTCCATGGTGGTAGCACAGTGATGTCTTGAAAGTCTGGTGATTTTCCTTCATAAGAAGGTAACAACGTGTCCTGCAGGGTTTGCAGTGTGGGAAGTTGCAGAGTGTGGAAGGTGTGAGGGCTTCCCTTAGACACCGGAACATCTCTCAGAGTCGCACACTTCAGTTTTTCAGAGGAGCACAGAGGGAGTATTGAGAAGGAAGTTAATGAGTCTGGAGAAATCAAAGGAGGTGATTATTCTCTCATGAGATGTAGTCCTGAATGAAAACAAGCTGCATTAAGCATGTAAAAACTCAAGGACCATCCATCTTCTTTCTGGATGTGACTTAATAGAACCGTGAAAGTGCTGAAGGAGATGTTAAGATTTGCCAAAACGTCTGTGTTGGTAACACATCGGTCTAGAGTTTACTGAAAATCAGACACATCACATCGTGGGAGAAACAAGAAAGTCATTGAGAGTTGATTTGTGCTGGTTAAAATTCTTACTCATGAAATGCTTTGTTAATTTCCCCTGTATTTCTGGTTACGGATGGGGTTGGATGTTGCTCTGTGGTGCTTGGGTTTTGAAAGTGTGCCTACACTGCGCAAGAGGTTTCCAATACGTGACCCTTGCTGGTGACCAATGATACAACTCAAGGGAATGGCAGGAAGATGCCACGGGAGGGTTAGGTTGGACATTAGGAACAGGTTCTTCCCCCAGAGGGTGGTGGAGCCCTGGAACAGCTCCTCAGGGAAGCAGTCATAGCGCCGACAATATTCCAGCAGCATTTGGCCAACACCCTCAGCCCCACGGGGTGAATGTTGGGGTTGTCCTATGCAGGGACAGGAGTTGGACTCGATCCTTGAGAGTCCCTTCCAACTCAGGACATTCTGTGATTCTATGATTCTAATTAATGGTAGGATGAGCACACATGGGTCTTGTAACATTGATGTTGCCAACTCGTGGGCATTTGTCAGTTGTCTAAAAGCTCTTTTCTGCCCACAGTTGCTGACGGTTGGACTTTTTTCATTTAAAATTTGTCCTGCTTGAAGTAGATGGGGACATAGCACATTCCTTGGGAAGGTGAAGAGTATATCTATGTGTTGTTCCACAATTCCTTGGATTCTTTTGGGAAATGCTGTCCAAATTGCACCAACACCTCAGCAGTGGGATTATAACCCTGGATGAATAGAAAGCCTTAGTGAATGCTTTTAACATTTTTATTTGTCGTGTCGAATAGCCGTTTACCACTGACTGACTTTTTAAGAGGATTCAAAGTGTAAGCTGTTTAATGAACGTGTAAACCACAGCTCCAGACAGTAATCCATTTCTTCTGGGTTTATGAGATCTGTGGAAGTTAAAGTAGGTTCATTCTCAGCACCAAAATCATTAGGTGCATCGCCCAGATGAAAAAGCACGAGGCACATTGGAAGTGTGATGGAACTAGGACAAGGAATACAATGGGACATGTGGATGGCAATGAAGAGTTGTGGCAGCTGAATAATATAAGCTTTGATTTTAAACCAAAGCCATTTGCAGATCTCCAAGGTTTGTGGTTCCCAGGTCACTGAAGGCTGATGCTGTCTGGATCTATGTGCGTTATGTAAATTTTTGAAGTAAAGCAGACTTATACAAGATAGAAATCTGTCCCTGTAATCCTCCTTTTAGGACTTGTTTCTTATTACAGTCGAGATTTATGGTGATGCTCCCAACAGAGACCTGACAATCCCTTCTGACTTCAGAGAGGATCATAAAGACGATGGCATTTGAAAGCGGGCTGGAAGCTCAGCCTCAAACCCATCTTTATGTTCTGAAAGTAGACACTTGTAAAAAACAGTGTTTTACAGGATGCATTAAGACTTAAAATGTCTTGTGTTTATTAAAGGGCAGTAAAAGCAAAATACTGTCTCTGAAGAGCATCCTTTATAAAAACGTTTATCTGAAATGGTCTGAGCCGGAGAGGGAACTGAACGGAAGCAGCCAATGCAGTTGCAGTGGGGAGGAGGGCTCTGCCATGGTTCACATGCTGCCTGTGCTGCTTACAGCTCAGTTTCTAAAGGGTTTCCACCGGTTTTCAGCAGCTTCCTACCAGTGGGAACAGCCCCTGGTTCATTCTGTCTCTCTCTCCTCAGCTGAGTTTTCCTTCCTCCGAGGAAAGTTCCATGAGTTTGTGGATAAGTACTGAGCAGTGTCTGGAAAGGACAAATGTGGAAAATCACCTGGCAGGGTTTCAGCCTTAACGGTAATGCTGAACTGTGATCTGTGTGTTGGATTCCATTCTTCATCCTTGATTAAAGTCTTCAGAGTGAGGAGCACTCCTGATGCAAATCATCTGTTCCTCCCCTGCATGATGACGTTGACTGTAACTCCCTCCTGATCGGGATGTTTCTTTTGAAGTGAGGCCAGGAGGTGATGCAGAAGCTGATGAGCAGGGCAGATTTTGTAAGGAGAGCTGAAATATTTTATTGGAAGTACTCATAGAGACAGAGAAAATGGAAAACCTGTAAATTACAAACCTTCTTCATGTCGTCGTGCAGATGTGGTTCCGTCACTCTGGTGATTCCCAGAGACCGGTCACCCTGGACTCCGCAAGCTGGTTTGGGTTGGAAGGGATCTTAAAGATCATCCAGTTCCACCCCCCTGCCATGGGCAGGGACACCTCCCACTGGATCAGGGGGCTCAAAGCCCCATCCAACCTGGCCTTGAACATCTCCTGGAATGGGGCAGCCACCACTGGGCAACCTGGGCCAGGGCCTCCCCACCCTCACAGCAAAACATTTCTTCCTAAGATCTCATCTCAATCTCCTCTCTTTCAGATTAAAACCGTTCTCCCTTGTCCTACCCCTGCACCTCCTGATCAAGAGCCCCTCCCCAGCTTTCCTGGAGCCCATTTCAGTACTGGGAGGCTGCTCTAAGGTCTCCCTGGAGTATTCTCTTCTGCAGGCTGAACAACTCCAACTTTCCCAGCCTGTCCTCATAGCAGAGGTGCTCCAGCCCTCAGATTGTCTTTGTGGCCTTCTCTGGACTCAATCCAACAGCTCCATGTCTTTCCTGTGCCAACTATTCCAGAACTGGACACAGAGCTCCAGATGAGGTCTCACCAGAACAGAGGGGTAGAATCGCCTCCCTCACCCTGCTGGCCACAGTTTTTGATGCAGCCCAGGACACGATAGCATTCTGAGCTGTCAGTACACTTTGGATGAAGCAGTGGGGTTAACAAAACGCTGTAATTAGTTTCCAGAAAGCATTGAGTAGGTGACAGTGAGACAGAGTGTGATGAATGGTTGGAAGAGCGCAACTCGCAGGGAGATGTTTGGGAAACGGTGATTTACTGTCTCTTGAAAACAAGACTGAGAACTTTCAGCAAAAGGCAAGTGAAAACTGAACAGAAGGAGCCTGTTCTTCACGGTGTGTGCAGTTAGAGTGGGGTCCTTGCTGCAGGAGGTTTGGGTGGTGAAGGTTTTGGTGCTGCTGCTCGTGTCTTCTTGTAGAGCTTTGGGATTCGCTTTGTTTATTCTTCAGTTTCATTTTAGTTACAAGCAAAAGTACCGACACTGAGACATCCGCCTGTACACAACATTGAAAACAACACCCCCCCAACAAACTTCTGCTGAAAATAAAAGGTGCTGCACAGCAAATTGCTTTTCTATCCCCAAACCCACTCTTTGGTTTCACTTGACCCCCAAAAGCCACTTGGCTGCTGCTGCTACCGCTGTTAAAACCTCTTGTGCTCGGAGAGCTGTAACTTCCCTTGTAAAGGTTGAATTTCACTGCAAGTGCTTGGGTGGATTTTTGTCACTTCTGGTGCAGGTTGGGCAACATCTTGGAGGGTTTTGTGGTTAAAAAACAAAGGTAGGGAAGGCTGGTTTTAAGTATTTGTCCCAAAGAGAGCAGTAAAGGAAACAGCCAAGTGCTTAACTGCTTTGGAATGGAACATATTTATCACAGATGACTCTTCGCATTGGTAGACAAGGGGAAGAAGTGGTGCTTGGGGACGCTCTGGGAGGATCTGTCCTTTTCAGTGGGATCTGGAGCAGAACTAGGAGTAGAAATGGTCGGTTACGTCTGAAAGTAGGCTTTCTCCCTGTTTTCTCTTTAATCCTCTGTTACTGATAAGAGTTTTGGATTTAAACTGTGCTTCAGGCGATCATGGTAGAATTTTCCCGCTTGCTGCCTCGCTGCTTTTCCCTGGGAGGTCCCTCCATGGGGACTAAAGCTGCAGAACATTTCCATAAGCCTCTCTCTCCGTGGATCAGCGCCTGCTCTGCTTCTGCCTCGGTGACAGGTATTCCCGTTTATGATTGTGACTCCCCATAACTTCCAAAGAACCTCCTCACACACATTCTCCCGTGGCCCAGCCGTCGGGTGCTTTCGCTGGCGCTGGGTTTGCAGCCCCAGCGCAGAAGAGCTTTGCTGCTGTGTCTCCAGCGGGAGCGGCTGTAGCTGCCCACGAGCTGTGTGTGAGCACGCGGTCCTTGTGTTTCAGAGAGTGGCATTAGTGGTGATAATGCAGCGTGCAGCTCCTCTCTGTGAAATTCAAGTCTTTTTAACTTCACCACCTTCAAAGACAATAAAAATTCCAGTCTGCATTTATCTATTCCCATGTGAGGCGTTACTGCGGTGGATATTGTATCATTCCATGTGAAATTCTTCTGCTGAACAGTCTCCCTTCTACACAGTTGTCCGAGGTCAGTTTTCCATTTTGCAGTTGTCAAACAGCTGTCAAATTAGGAGACCAGATCCCAAAGTTCATTTACATTTTCTGCCATTCTTTGGGTGCCTGTTTCATATCTTAATATAACTAATGATTTATCTGCGTGGCTTCGCCTACTTTCTGCACTTGCTTTTCACAGATGTTCACATCCTCTCACTCCTCAAGAGCAGCTCTTAAAAAAAAACCAACCCTGTAACTCCTTTTCCTGTGTGGCTTTTCATTGTGCAGCGAGGGGAAGATGGTGCAACTTCAGTACAGGCAATGCCAATGGAAATGATTTAAATTCATTGATTTGAATTCTGAACTGAAAAAAACGAAGAGTTAAAAAAGTTTTCCATAGAATTATGGAATGTTTTGGGCTGGAAGAGACCTCAAAGCCCACCCAGTTCCACCCCTCTGCCATGGGCAGGGACACCTCCCATGGATCAGGGGGCTCAAAGCCCCATCTGACACGTTTTGAAGCACGTTGCTAGAAATTACAAAAGAGAAATTCTCCATTTTGTTCATTTATCGCTGGGTCTGGTTATCTGTTGGCGTGGCTGTTGGTGTCCCCTTTCACCTTTGATATCTTGTTCACAGTAGGAAAACAGAATTAAAAAGGGCTTTGTTCACAAATCAGCTTTGTACTAAAATGTGTTTGTTTTCCATCCTCGGGGATGTCAAAGCCTCCCATCGGAATAAGAACAAAGAGTTGCAATGGAATGCTGTTTGAGCGTTTATAGGATGAGGAAGTGTGCATTGCTGAGTTCCGAGTGTGAATTTATACGATGTAGAAGTAGGGATGGTTTTCCTCCTTCTTCCCGATGACGTAAGGATCAAAGGAATGACTCCGCACGCACCATTGGTGTCTTTACTGCAAAGCACTCCAAGAGCCCGAGGAGGCTTCTCATTTATAAAAATTCCCCCCAGACAGGTGGGGCCCTTGGTTGCTGGATGTGCTGAGGCCAGGTGTGTTCGAGGAGGCAGGCGGGATATGGTTACAGCCTCAGCCCTGCTCTGAGCGAGGGCCTTTAAAAGGCTCTTTAAAAAGGAGCCTTAAATTATGGTCACTGGGGGAAGTTTGCCAGTGCTCACTGTGCCAGAAAAGGGTCCTGTGCCATTCAACAACCTGCACTAATGACTTCACCAAGCTTAACTTAATTAACCCTTTCCATGGTTTGTAGAGATATGTCTGATGTGTCTGGTGCCTCTTGCGTTCTGGAAAGAGACGGTTCAAAGCCTATCGATGCTCCTTTACCCTGGTTACTCAAAGCCCCTTTGGTTTGCTAAGTAAAGGGAAATGATATCCTTGCTGTTTGCTGCGTTTCGTAGGCAATTATTTGTCTTTTTGGTTGATGGGATCCGCGTTGGGATTGTAATAAAACACAAGTCAATGTGAAATTGGATGCAGATGAGGAGAGCAGATAAAACCAAGTGAAAATTAATGACAGCTGTAGAAGTTCTTGGTTATAATGTAGTCATCTTTTTACAATTTTTTTCCAAACTATATTTCTATTTCAGCAGATGTCACTTGAAATCTTCTGAGTAAATCATCTCTTTGATTCTGATTATGATCTCGCATACTGAGAATAGGTTAATTGTGATGGGACCTGACTTATTTATGACCACGTTTTCACATGCGAGGGCAGGCGCAATCCCAGGCTGCTGCGTTGTAGGACACAGAGCGCTCCAGCAGAGGTCCATAAAGGTGGTTTTGTGGCTTGAGATGTCTCTGGCAGTAACTGTGTGGTCCACGGAGCATCCCTGAGGCTGAGGCTCTGTCATTGTCACAAGTGAGACGTGGGGAGTGGGGGGGCTGGTTTGTTCAACGTTCCCCAGGAAAAATGTGGGAAAGCACAACTTTTCGGTGCTTGTTCAGCACAGAGCATGAACAGCACATCTGTACCCAAGTCTTCCCTGGGTTTAAATCATATGCAAGTTTTATTTTCTTAGTTTCCCCACATAAGAAAGACTGTCCTGGGTCAGGCCGAAGGCCTGTCTGGTACAAGGAGTCTCTCTTCAGCAGGATTCATTGATGACCTTCCTGTCTCAGACCCATTGGGCCACAGGGCCTCCTCATTAATCTTCCTGGCTCTCGGCAGCACTGGGAGGAGGATGCCTGACGTGGGAGATCCCAGGAGCTGGAACTTTCTTCTCATCCTCCGTGGAGCCAGGGCAGCACTTGCCAGCTCCTTGAGTGCCTGTCGGGATGGTGGACACTCCTGGAGAAGGTTGGTCATGGAGATCTTCCCTATTTCTGCACTGTTGATTACTTCTCCTTTTCATTGTCCTTTGAGCTGTCCTTTGAGCTGTCCCTGCCACACTGGTTTGGAGTGGAGATAGAGAAACGTTGCTTGCTTCGGTACGTGAAAATCGTAGAATGGTTCGGGTCGGAAAGGACCTTAAAGATCATGGTAGTAGATACTTAAGGTTAAGATGAGCACAGGCATGAAGGAATGAGTCTCCAGAAGACTCTCCAGCAAGTTTTGAAATGATGATTGTGTCTGTGTACATATGAAAGTTTTCCTCCATGACTTTGTCCAGTTTTCCCATTTTAGCACCTGTAGAAGCAGTGACCACTCATCTTGCTGTTGGTTTTCCATTCCGTTTATGATTTTATAGACATCTCGCTCAAACTCCTTCGCTGCCCCTTTTCCAGGCTGAAGAACACTGCTCTGCTCTGGTACTACCATATGGGAGCTGTTCTGTACTTCTGATTGCCTTTGTCTTTGCTAGATTTTCAAGCTTCTCTTTGAAAGTGGGACCCAAACTGCATCCCCTGATTGTATGGACAGGAATATCACAGAATCATAGAATGGTTTGGGTTGGAAGGGACCTCAAAGCTCATCCAGTTCCACCCCACCTCCACCCGTGACTGGATCAGGGGCTGAAAGCTCCATCCAACCTGGCCTTGAACACCTCCAGGGACGGGGCAGCCACCACTGCTCTGGGCAACCTGGGCCAGGGCCTCCCCACCCTCACAGCAAAACATTTCTTCCCAACATCTCATCTCAATCTCCCCTCTTTCAGCTGAAAACCATTCCCTCTCATTCTGTCCCTGCACTCCCTGACCAAGAGCCCCTCCCCAGGTTTCCTGGAGCCCCTTTCAGTACTGGGAGGCTGCTGTAAGGTCTCTCTGGAGCCTTCTTTTCTCCAGACTGAACAACCCCAACTCTCTTAGCCTGTCCTCATGGCTCTCTCCAGCCCTCAGATCATGTTCTTGGCCTCCTCTGAACTTGCTGCAACAGCTCCTGGTCCTTCCTGTGCTGAGGACTCCAGAACTGGACACAGGGTTCCAGGTAGGGTCTCCCCAGAGTGGAGCAGAGGGGCAGAATCCCCTCCCTCACCCTGCTGGTCCCACTGCTCTGCATGAACCCCGGGACACAGTTGGCTTTTGCGGCCATAAGCACACATCGCCAGCTCATGTTGAACTTCTCAGAGCAATGTCTGTGCAGGGACCATCCCTCCCTGAACACGCATGGGCATGTGTACACACATTCCCACACCCTGTCAGGGTGTAGAGCTTAGAACAACAAATTTGATTAAACCTGTATCCTTATTACAATAAAACAAGACCGCTGGGGGCAGTAATCAGTCATAGCAATCAACTGTCCCATTTGTGGTACCTCGAGCTGTTGTCTTTCTTTTCTTTTTAATTATAATTCCTGAGCAGTGGGTGACTCTTTCACAGCCCCACCTCTTCCTGCCTTGTGGTGCCCTTTCTAACAGAAAATAGCTCAGACCTGGTTGGTTTCTTTTCCATGGGTAAGAAAACACTACATTTAGCTGTACATACTGGTGTCTTCCTCTCATTTGAGATTGGCTCACCTGGAATTTTAAGGTGTTTCTAAGATTCCTCACCATCAGCTTCCACTCTTAAAAGTTTGAACAGTGTGATAGAAAATCTGAGTGGTCTGTCTGTCTGAGCACATCCTGTTCTTGGCTGAAATAAGATATTGAGATCTTATTGCTGTGAAGTACACGAACCATCTTTCCAAGGTGGAATTACCCTGGTTCGAAAGGTTGGACTGTTACAAAGGGGGGAGGGTCACTGCAGCAACTGTTGCCTCCTGTTCGTGCTGAGAAAAAGAAGGCGCATCTTCTGGAAGGGATGCCATGTTGGCCAGGATGGGATTGCTGACAGTGTCCATCAGCCTGGTGTGGATAGTACTTGTGATCCAGTGGCCTTCAGTCCTTAACAGAAAGGAGATCCCAATGAGATCCTTGTTTTCAAGCCTTGAGTCCCAGTGAAACAGGTTGGGAGTCTCATTTGGAGGACCTGGGATTTCTTGCGTCTTGCAGAGACATGTGGGAAGGTCGTGCAGACCTGCAGTTTTGGCACTAGGAACCATCTATTTCAGAGTTAGAGATGAGTTACAGGCTTGGATACCCCACATTCTCAGTGTAGGTACGTCAGTGAGAGGCCTGGTTGATGTGGGTGAACCTTATCCAGGTTGTGCTGAGCTGAAGCAGAGCCACCAGGGAGATGGAGCCCAGGTCTGCTGCAGAGGACACAGATGGCTTTGAGCAGTCTTACCCTAACCAGAGCTCTGTATGCTTCGACTGCTCAAATTACTGACGTGATGGCTTTGGTACATGGGAATATTGATTTTCAAACCGCTGTCATGAAGTCAAAAGTCATTCAGCTGCGGTGTGGAAAGAGGGAGGGTCTGGAGACTTCAGTGCCGTCAGTTCAAGGTTAACCCATCATCTAAGGGGTTCACAGTTTGCTCCGTGTGTCTGGTTGGAAGGATGGCTTCTGCTTCTGAGATCAGACTTTCTCCAAGTCACTGCCATCTTTTCCTTTGTCATTGGTGCCTCTTCTGGGGTGCTGGTTGCTTGGGTGGAGGCAATGCGGGTCTGCTTGAGCTGCCGGCCAGGGTGCCCCTGCGCTTGCCCTGTCCTCACCAGCGAGCTGGCTTTTCTTGTCAGGCTCAAAGCAGAAAGTGCCCCCTCCCTTGCCCCGGCTCAGTGGAGGGGCCACTTCTGCTTCAGACCTGGACAACCCCTGGTGTGCTCAGAAACTTGGTCTTTTTTTCCTTCTCCCCAAACTCTGTCACTTGCTCCACTAAAATGTTATCTGTTACCTGACAAATGGTGTCTACTGGTTTGTGGGAACCCAACTGTGTCATAGCTGCCCGTATCCCGTACTGATGTGCCCCCACCACTTTGTTTGCCAGGCTAATGTCCACACTACCCTTTTATCACTCTTGTTTTTCAAAATTGGTCCAAAACTGAAGTTGAATCCATGTCAGGCTGGTGTGTGAACCGCAGGGCCAGCCTTTTTCCAGGCAGAAGAAAAGCCTGTACATCGGGGACCAGAGCAAAAATAACGAATGCATTAAAAAGTTCATATATGTTGGATGGGCTGCCTTTATTTGTTATGGGAAATTACTGAAATTAAAGCTATTAGAAGTGCAGAAACATTTTCTCTTCTGATTCATATGGTTTGGCTGTGGGAAACCTGAAAATGCATCAGACAAACTGGATGCTGATAAATTATTTTTGCATAGATCATAAAATTTATAGTACAATTCATATAAAAAGGTATAAATTAGAGTATTTATGTTATTTTTATGACATATTAGGCAGAATTATTTTAATTAAATGGTTTATTTCAAGGAAACTGTGAAATTGATAAATAAATCTACTCTGTTCCAGTGCTAAATGTGTGAAACATAATCTTCTTGAGCTTTCCATCCACAGGCTGGAGTCCTTGTGTTTGCAGTCGGATGTAGGTGCTGCTAACATGGGTAGCAGGTGCAGGTAATTCCACTGCAGAACCACTCAAAATACCTTTAATCGCTTCACATTAAGTCAAACCATATGGATCCGTGGCTGCTTTTCCCGTCCAATCGAGTCGACCGCCATCAGTGCTTTTGTGGACCCGGCAGTGGGATGTGGAAACAACCCGGTTGCTGAAACATTAATTGGTTTGCTCCAAAGGAGCAACTGCCAGAGTTGTTCAACTTTCCAGCTTTTATGTATGGATCGGTTTGGGAGATTGGAGGATTGAGGTGGTGCCCCAAAGAGCACAGAACTAGAACAGCGAGTTTATGGGACTGGAGGAACTTCAGCATCAGCCCGCGTTGGGAAAGTTACCCAAAATCAAATGCAGAGAGAGCAGGGTGCTCGTCTGGTTGATAGCTTTCAGCACTGAGTCTTTGGTGATATTTTAAAACAGATGCAGTAGAAACAAAGCCTGAATATTGTGGAGAGCTGGAAGTGCTCGCTGACACAGTGCAAGTGGCTGACACACCCAGTGGCTGACAAAAGATTTGGAAATGCACAGCAAACAGAAAGGGCTTTCACTGCTTTCCGAGGCACAAAAATGTTTTCCTGCATGTGATTGGTGAGTTCCTCTCTTGTTCTGCAATATCTTTGTTACCAAAGAGCAGCTGGACGAGGAGAGGAGCAGATCTGCTGGTGGCCTGGAGCAGCACGGGGCTCAGACCCCTCGGGATGCCACCGCTGAGCAGTAAGTGTTCGGGTTCTCTCCTTGCAGCGTGTGTGTTTCTGCTTTACGTTGTGGGCAGGTATTTCACTTCTTGTTTCTGTGCCCTGTTCGCTGCTGGAGGAGAATTCTTTGGTGATTCCGTAGGGTTGTCTGTCTGGGTGGTCCTCCTGAAGCTGTAACCCAGGGTCACCGGTTGCATCTTGTCAGCGCGGGGCTCAGCGCTGCAGATTTATCCTGTAAGATCTCACCGGCCTGAGCATGTGGCTGAGGATCTGTTCAAGGATCCTGTCTGTAATTAATAAACACGCTTTTCAAGCTGTCTTTTCCTTACTTGTATTAAACCAGTTCCGAAAGTCAAGTTTTCCGTTTGAAGTTTAATTTGGAGTCCATCATCTGTGCCAGTGGCCTGCATTTCTGCAGCTCACAGTCTCAAAAATCAGATGATAAATTCACTCCAAGACAGTTGTAGGATTTTTCATGAAAGCTAACCTTAATTAACATTTAGCTTCATCTTTTGAGTCTCTTCAGCAACCAATAGCAAGCAAAGGCACACAAATACAAAGTCATATTTAGAATAGCCATGGCAGTATGTGTAGCGTTGAATACCAAGTAGTGTCACAATAATTTGCAAGGCAGGTTTTGTACATTATTTAACCTTTTACTTAAAGTAAGTGTCTTCAAGTCACAAATTTAATGACTTGTTCTTTCTTCTGCTAATACAGAATAACAAACAAATGTTGACTGCTGTTATTAAACTGTTTTTAAGAGAACTAAATTGGGAAGCTAGAGAAGATATCCTGGCTGGCACGCTCAGACTCTAGGCAGAGTATGACAGAGCCATCGCCATAATGTATTTTTGACTTAAAAAGATCCCATTACAGGAAGATAGTTTTTGTAGTTACTGGTAGTGGTAAAGAAAAAAAAACCCAACCCAGCAACGCGGAGACACAAGGCAGAGCTGTGTGCAGGGAGCGCGGGCAAGAGCGCTGGCATTTCTTTTATGCAACTTGTGAAAGGATTTCATCTTTATTCTCTGCCCTCTGAGAAGGCTTCAGATCCAGTGTTCTGGGGAGCAGAAGACATCCATGCCGCTCTCAGCCTTTGACAGACACGTCAGCACTTCAGTCGGGTCGACAGACAGCAGCGCTAATCACGTTAAGCCCCGGCTCCGGACGCCCAGTGAATTCAGAATTAAAGCGTTGTTGGGAGCTGCGGGAGGGGATGCGGGGCAGGACTGTGAGCAGGCAGCCCTGGGCTCGGCCGTCGGGGCTCTGCTGCTCCATCCACTCCCGAAATCATGTTGGTTCCACCTCGAGTGGGAGCCAAGCTATCAAGCAGCCCCACTGAGGTGTTTGCCAGGTGGTGCCGATGCCCGTACCGAGGGCCTTCTGTGGAGTCACTGCTGGGGAGGGAGGGGGTGCTCCCTGTATTTCGTGCATCTCTCACCACTTTAGTTTTTATTTTAAGCAACTTAACTTCGGTGCATTTTGCTGTTTCATCTCTACTGCAGCTGTTCCTCCACAGTGCGCTTTATACCAGCGTGTCTTTTGAGCACAGAACGCAGTAAATCGCTGAACGCCTCCTCTTTACCCATTGAACTGCAACAAAACCCCTGCATTTGAGTGTTTATGGGGTTTTTTTTTGAAATTAGAATTTAATATGAGAGGACTGAGTGTTAGAAATGCATGGGAAATGCTACTGCATGAGCGTACGGGTACTGGATGGATAAATCTACTGTAATCAAAAGCGAATCCTGGTTGAAACTCACCGTTTTGGTCTGTGTGAAATGTCTGTGACAGCTCTGCCGCGCAGTCTGCCCTCTCGATATTGGGGGGTTTTTTTGCCTTCCTGTGAAAACATAGTTTCTTCCCTTTAGCCATGTGTTAACCTCAAAAATGTTAGTTTTATGGGTAGCGTTGCCCTCATAAAACACAAATGAATGGATAACACTTTAAAGACGTCTGTGTAGGAAAAGGAGTTTGGAATAACATTCTGCTCTGGCTTTCTTGACTAATTTAAACTCCTGTTATATTTTTGGGTGAAGGTTAATGTTCCTTTAATTACCCTTCTAATCCCACATCTGCGTGCGGTTGTTGGAGTTCGTCCCATCGAACAACAAGCCCTGAGTGATCCCATTTTTCTTGGTGACCTTGGGGATTCCTGGACCCTTTCCGGACTGTGGGATCTGATCTCACAGCCTCTCTGCTTTCAACAGCTTCCTGCCAACAAACATCATAGTATTTTAGGTAAATTAGGTAAATTCTAGCATTCTATTTCAGGTAAATTGGATAAATTCTGGCTCTGAATGTTAAATATTGTGAATAGCAGTGTGAGCTTTCAGAAGCTCTTTGGAGTGATTTGGAGGGGGGAGAGAAACTACTTTAATTAGTGAAATAAGGTTTTAATAAAAAAGGTAAACTATGTATTTGATTATATTGTGTAAGAGTTCTGAGGAAATGATTGATTCCTTGACGTTTGAAGGTTGTTTATGCCCTGTGCAGTGCTGTGCTCCGTTCTCTTACAGTATTAGTTCATTGTGTTCTCATTTTCAGTCACTGAAATCTGCTCGGACAGAAGTCAGTGGTGGGTTTTATGCTGTCTTTATCAGGGGTAGGATTTACCCTATGGAGCTAAATATGAATATTGCTATGTACTGGAGGGCAGGAAACCTCAGAAGGAGCCATCTCATAGTGAAAGCAAATTTAATTTCATCACCTGTTGGAATTACTGCCTTTGATTTTATGACTGGAATGCAAGGAAAAAGTCAACGTAATTTGATTCCCCCCCCATTTTTAAATCTCTGAATAGCAGTGGTCCTGGTGTGTCGCCAGACTCGGTTTCCCGTTGAGAAACCTGGAGCTACGTTTTCCGTGGGATCGTGTAGGTCTTTCTTACATGATTTTGGGACAGAGAAATGCTGGAAAAGAAAGGAGCCGTGTTAGCAGGGAGTCTCAGTGATTTTGTAAGGCCTAAATGATGTCTGACTGCCTTAATGCCATTTATCTGTTATGGAATAATCATCTCTCTGTAGCATAATTAAAACATTAATTAAATCACTGTCTGTCCAAGGAGATGGAAAACTTGAAAAAACTGCATGGTAATTGCCAGAAATAGACCTTTTAATTACAAAAGAGTATTTTGTGGTGTGGAGATTTTCATGCCTGGTAAACACCAAGCAGTTTCTCATGTTGAAAACCTGAACAGTTCTGCTTTATCTCACAGATTTACGAATTGCTTTATGCATCTGCTCTGCATTTATTATCTGAATAACAAGATACTTATTTTATCGATTATGGGGTCCTTTAAAATAAACAGTTTTCTTTACAGAAGTAAATAATAATAATAGTCAGAAAGATGTAAATGAAAGACCTGCTTTAAAGCGCTTACAATGTTTATTTCCAGTATGTGAACATCTGTATGTGTGTGTTTATGCCCACACGCTGCGCTCCGGAACGACACAGGGCCATGGATTCCTCCCCCATGTGCTCTCTGTCCACGTCCCGAGTGCCCGATGCGGCCGTGCGTCCCATGATGGGTTGATTCGTTGCCGATCCACTACTGTGTAGTGTCTGTCATTGCCAGAACAGCCTCCAGGAAGCCACATGAAAGGTTGGTTCCCCTTCCCACGAGTGTTCTTAATTTATTCCGAAGTCGCGTTTCTAACAGTGGTCTGAGGCTCCGGCGCTGTGTGTGGTTTTTAAATTACAGCAGCAAACCGCAAAGCCAGAACACCCGCAGCCTGGCGTCTGCAGCGCCATGCGAAACCACGCGGTGCCCCCTTCGCCGCTGTGGAGAGCTCTGAAAGGGTTCTGTCAGAAGAGCTTAGGATCACAGTCAAGGTTGTGGAGTGCGGTGGAGAAAGCAGTGGTTTCTCGAATAGTTTGGAAATCTTGGTTAAATAAATGCTGTGAGACGCTGTGTTGTTCCCATGTGTTCCTGTAACGCACGTTGAGCAGATGTTTGTAGAAGTGCATCCAGGATGCAGTTGCCTTTCTGGCCTACAAGTGCAAATTGTCACCTTATGTTGAGCTTCTCATACACCAGCACCTCCCAAGTCCTTGTCCTCAGGGCTGCTCTCAATCCATTGTCTGCCCAGCCTCTGTTTGTGTTTGGGATTGCCCTGACCCAGGTGCAGGACCTGGGTGAGCTCCTTACTGAAGCAGACGCATCGTGCCGTGCCCAGCAATGCTGAAGGGTCTTTGTGTCAGTCAGTGCTTCTGGTTTGTGCTTTGAAATCTCCTTAGTGATCCAGATCTCTGCGTAAGCACCACTGGGTGAGAATCAGGAGCTGACTGGGTTATGATCCCAAAGCCTGATCCGTGCAGGGGTTGATGCCGGCATCCTGTGCCTCCCAGAATTGCAGCAGAGTCGGGAGCACTGGGAGCGCGGCTACAGCCCAGCTCAGCTGTACTGGGAGCACTGGGTGAGGAGGTGCTGCGACCGAGGGATGGGACATCAGCAAGGCTCACTGCTGTGGGAAATCTTCTTTGCTGCTGGGTGGTGGCAGCTTCTGATTCCAGTGAACAGCGTTACTGGCTGACACTTTCAGGGTTCTGTTTCACCCGTATGGGCACAGATTTTTAATTTATGGAAGTGCTCTCCACATGTGGCAACATTTCCTCATTTCCAGCAATATGGCAATTCTGACTGTTCTCTCCTACAGGATATTGCATATTATGTCATAGTCTGTACTTTTCAGAAGAACCAGCTACTTATGTAGGGTTTCTGCACTGACTGTGACTATTTTTTGAGTAGTTCATTTGAATGATCTCAGTATTTGCTTGTGACTCCACTGGAAGGGACAGATTGACAGCAAAACCTTGAGTAATAGTTAGGTCTGTACAGAATGGAGTGAATGGCTTCAAATTAGCGACATCAATTATCAGCTTCAGAAGAGAAAGTTCCTTCATTTCTGCTCTGACTTATTTATAAAGTTCATTTTCTTTGGTGAGAGATAGCATTGTAACACATACAAAATACACCTAAATATTGATAATGGTGGCAGGTGCTGTTGTGCTGGAGAGTAGAGGAGTGCTCGGTGCTCACTGATGTCTCTTTACCACAGCCACAGTGTAGGAGTAAAGGCCACCTTGCTTCTATCTGTATTCAGCTCTTTCCTCATACTCGTTCAGTTTATGAAATCCTTAGAAGTTTGAATTTACAAACATTTAGGAATTTGGTCCTTTGATCACAGAGGAAGAATCCTGAACAAGTTTTGAAGGGGATTTTAGGCTGGGGGTGTGTGTGTGCAGACACTGTGTGCACATCCTTCCAAGTCCATCCGTGAGCTATAGGAGACCACGATTCCAGAGGAGAACTTTGAGTGTATTAGGGAAGAATTTCCCCTCCGCACTGCAGGGCCAGGATGCTGCAGGCAGTTCATCCTTCACATCGTCTCCTCTGAGTGATGGGACTAGGAACATAAATCACATTTGGAAGATATTCCAGCTGACAGGACATCCCAGCAATGTGGGCAGGGTGAGCTGTGTCTGCCAGAGCCACGCTGGGCACCAGCGAGGTCCATCAGCCCCGGGACCCATCCCCCCTGGGCAGCATCAGCTCTACACACCCGTTTGACAAAGTAAAAGCATTAAGTAACTTTATTTTTATTCCAAACAGCCTTACAGTTTTGTGAGTGTGGTTCAATGCTGGACAGCCAAGGATGGTTCTAAAACAAACGCTTCAGAACCCTTTGGGTTTCAGTAGCTATTTCTATAGTTTTGCTTCTTCCCTTTCTTTTCAAGGCCTTCACACTTTGGCCCGATACCTGTGGTCTGTGGGCAGGGACACCTCTTTGTCTCCATTGGTGTAATTTCTGGTGAGAAAATCAACCTGTTTACAGGAAAGATCTGCAGAGAGGGTGTGGAAGGAATTCTGACACTAACACTGATTTAGTTTACATTTTAATAATTACTTTAAGAATGAATTTGCCTCAAATTTCAAGGAACTTTATACACCAAGTTCTCACGTTCTTGGCAGGGTGGCAGTTATCTGGACTGTGCTGCTCGTCATAGGGTGGGTTTTTCCCTTGGTGATTGTTTTTCTCCTTCTGGAAAGATTATTTACTAAGGATGAAATTTGAGCTGACGAATTAACTTTAAAAATGTGTGAATGCCAGTTATTTCTCTAAAGAGGATGGCATTGGCACATTTTTAATGAATGTAGGAGATGCATCCTATAACTTAAAAACTGAATGAAGGATCCAGGTTTTGACATCTTTAAAATAAACAGAAAACCCATTTAATCAGTCTCAGCTTTATTCCATGTAAACATCTGTCTGGAGAACGGACTTTGTTCTTCCGTAGCTGTTGGCTGGGGGGTGTTGCCTTCTCTGCTGTCTCCTGCTAAAGGTGTGTAAGAATTAAGATTTTAACCTGAGGTCTCCTCCTGCTGTGAGCTGTCCTGTGGCAAACAACACAGCTCTTGCTTGTCCCTGGGTCAGGCTGGCGTGTTGAGCTCAGTTTAAGCAGGACTGCTTCTGAACTGAGCTTTTAGCTTGCTGGCTTAAAGCCAGCCATGGTGGGCAGGAGCTGCCTCCACCAGTCTGTTTAATACTCAGCCTGTGGTCCATTGATAACCGAGGGTGAAAATCCTGCCGGGCTTCAGGTGGCTTGGAGAGCAGCTCCTCTGTCCTGCCCCATCGGCATTGTATGTGCCAGGAAGCAGCAGCTGAAGCTTCCTGAGAGGGGACTGGTGCCAAAGAGATGTTCCATGGCTCCGCAGCAGTGGAGATGGGAGATGGTTCCTCTCCCAGGCATGGTGGGAGAGGTCCTGCTGCCATGAACCTGGTCCTGCTTTGTGTGCATTCCATCTCCAGGAAAGGGACGCTGCTGCACCTCGTTGGAGACTGGGCCTGGCTTTGTGGAGGACCTTAGCACTGTACATAGGGGTGGTCTAAAACACAGACACAGTTAATGCCTTGGGCAGCGGCCCTGACAGTCGTAGCCTGCAGCTCAAGCGGTGACAAGTGTTCATGGTGCCAGTTTGGTGGCTGCAGGAACCAGTCTGCATCACCGGGGTGGAAACTTGTGCTGAGGGACCTGCTCCGATCTGCAGAAGGGAAGAGAAGAGGAGCTTATTTATCATTAACAATATTTTTTAGTCACTGAAATCTCAGTTTTTGCAATCAGTCCTCTTATCCCTGCTTTCTGCTGGATTGATGTGGCTGTTACTTTGGGGATGGGAATCTTGGGCGTTATCTTTGGAGCAGACAAGTGATTGATTTTAGGCATTAGACATTTGCTGTGGCCTTATAAATATTTGCCTTTTCCTATTTCCACTTCAGGTGACCTAAAGCCTTTCCCAAACAGGTCCATCAGCACAAGGATCTGCCAAAAACATCTTTATGCTTCCTTTGACAGAAAAAAGAGGCGGCGGGATGGTTTGCTGGGTGGAGTAACCTCCCCTTCTTGCTGTGTGTGCACAGCTCACGTTGTACTCACAGGAGAACTACATGTGCATTAAGGAGAAAAATAGGTCCCAGGTGTCAGAGCTGTCAGGAATTTTTTCTTCCACTACATTGCTTTACTTTTCTTCTACCTACAGGAACTCTGCAGTTCTTGCACCTTGTTATCCGCAGCCCGTCAAGTGTCGCCCTTTCTAATCTGTTGTTCTCAGCGCTGCCGCGCTGCTGCGAAGGGGGGGATTTCTAGGGGCATTGGATGTTGCTCCCAGAAACCTGTGCCACAACACAGCATTTCAGCGTTAATAGCATTAAGAGAGGTTGGTAGCATTAGAGAATATGCTGTTGTTTTTGTAATTTGGTCTCTGTGTCTGAGATGCGGCACCTCTCCACCATCTGCAGAGCTCGCCACTCTCCCTTTGTTTAAAAATGTGACACAGAAAAATCTGAACTATAAATAACAATCATCTCTCCTAGACTCGCTTAAAAGCTCTTTAAAACAGTAATATAAATAAAAGCAAGCTGCTGTTTATCCAGCATCTTTGCCCTCTTTAGAACATTGGGGACCCTCTCAGACAGGAATGTATTTGGGTAGGGGAGCTGGAGAGAGCTTCCATGAAGACATTTGGCTTTGGCAGGATCTGGATCCAGCAGGGAAACAAAGTTTTGCAGAGAAGGAGGAATCTCCCTGTGACAGGAGGTTTGGTCGGTGCATTCAGTAATGCACAATGGTTTTAATACTTTATAAATAAGATGTGAATTAGTGTAAGCTGCAGCTTCCCCTCTGCTGTCAGCTTTCTTCAGTTTGCTTAAAACTTTTATTGATCTGACTCAACTTTTCATATTTTTCTCTCTTTTTCTTTGCCTTCCTTTGCTTTCTCTTGCTTCTCTTTGGGAAAAGATACAATGGGATTGAGTTAAAAATAAGAAATGTAGATCTAATTCTCAGTGTGGATCCAGTTATTGAGCTTATTTGGTTGCTGGTGCTCCTTCTGCTCTGGTGACCTTGTCAGGTGACAATGCAGCATGGACTTGTCAAGTTTTTTTGTCCCTTTCTTGTTGATTTGACTCCAGATTTTTGGACACCAGGGAGAGGGTGTGTGAGCAGCTTCTGTCTTGCAGCCATAGCTGCAATTTCCTGTGGAGAGGAGAAACGACCATGGTTTCAGTCAAATCCACTATGGGACAGGTAGAAGAGCTGATCTTGGTTGGGATGGGATGTAGTAGGACAAAAACAGTCCTTAACAGTGTTACCCAGTAGATATTTGGGATGGGGCATGACCTATTGTTTATTAAATGCCTGCTGTGCTTCGAGCACTGCATTTGTGTGATTTAATCTTGCTTTTTACGGGTTTTTTAATAATAAAAATAAACTTTTACCCTTAGTACTTCCAAACCCTTCCCAAAAGGAGCTGTGGTTTCCCAGGGAGTGCAGTGAGTGTCCTGGTGCAGCAGAACCCAGCCCTGCTCCATGTGCTGCTGGCCGTGATGGCCCCAAATTTATTAAGAACTTGTTGCACCATGAATGGAATGAATTAATTTCTGGCTCTCTGTGAACGCTCGGTGGCCTTTCAGCTTTGCGGGGCATGAACAATTGGTGCTTCTGGCCAAGGTGCCTTCCCTCGGCCATAGGCAGGGTGAGCAGCAGGGAGGGTTTTCCGGAGGGCGAGACAGCTGGAGGAAACCAAGCTAGTGGGAAAATCAATAACATTTCTGGCCCTTAATCATTGCCTGGAAAGGTGAGAGATCACCCCCCCTGTAATAGCGCTAATTGATACCGAGGGGGGCTGCATTACCATTTTGCAAGTTTGCTGGATTGGAAGGGAAGTAAATCTAACAGGAGGTTTTGTGGAAATGCAGCAATTTCATACATATAAAGTTATCTTTTCTTTGTACAATCCATGTTAAGGCCGTGTCTTTTAAATGCTGGGTGCTTGTCGTCCAGCGAAGGAGGGTGGAATCCTGCTGCCAAGGAGCTCCTACGTGAGCGCAGGCAGGGTCAAGCTGCCCCTTGTTTAATGTCCGTGAGCCACTGGTGGAGTCCATCCATCTTTGATCAAGAAGTTAAATATGTTCTGGGTGAGATTTTGATACCAAAGGTACCGTACGTCAGGGTGGCAGCAGCGATCTGTGCTTTACACCACTGGGCTCTAACTCGACAGGCACAAGGGAGTGTGGGGATACCCGAGCAGGGGGCAGGTTTTCATCACCCCAACGCAGTGACCCTTCTTTCTGAGTGAGGTTTTAACTACTCAGAGTTTGTTCCAACATTTTATGGACACAGAGAAAGCCCAAGGTTGTTTTCTGAGGTTTGATACCCAAAACTTGTATAAGAAACTAGAAAATTGAAAAACAAAAAAAAAAGGCTTCGTCTGTTTTCCCAGCCTGGCCAGTGTGAAATTATTTCAGCTAGTATTCAGTGACAGAAGACTTTAAAATGATCCTTTCCATTTAGAGCAAACCAGCCAGCGGTTTGTTCAGCAACACTTTTCCCTTTATCTGTTTTTCTTCTTCTCCCTTTTCCATCAAGTCATGGCTTAAGGAGTTCCTGGAAGCAGGGATGGGGGGCTGTTTACCTCCATCATGGATACTTTTAAAAATTGTGATTTGGATTTGTGGTAGTAAGTCTTTGCAAATTGGTGCAATTCAATCAGAAAAGTTACCAGGTTATAAGCAAATTTATTTTGCTGGGGGAAAATTCTCTCCCTTGTAAAAAGGGATTAAAAAATGGGAGCAAAGTTTAAATTTAAGACTTGGGTCCTTGCGACATACCAAGCCTCCTGAGGTCGAGGAGAGGGCTTTTGTTCCCTGCAGTTTAATCTTCTATCGTGCAGCTTTAGATGAGTTAAATCAATATCCCAAATCCTATAGTGCAGTATAATTTAATTAGAGTTGTGAATAATTTGATCTAAATTATAATTCATTATCAGTGCATTAAAGTACAGGATTGAATGAAAAAATCTTTAACCAGAGATTCTGTAAACCCAACCCTTTCTGTTCGAGGATCTCTGGGATTTTAACAGGATAATTTTTTTCTGTATCTTCTCTGTCAGCAGCTTGCAGCCTTTCTCAAAAATATATGAGAAGCTGCGGTTCCTGTCCCTGTCGGCTGCTGAGAAGGTCCTGTTCTGCTCTGGTGTCCCTCACTTGCTCTGTTTGTATTTCCTGGTGACGGTTGCACTGAGGTGTGGAGCGGAGTTGGAGGGGGGGATGTTTTGTAATCATGTTGTAGGGCATAAATCCCAGTGCAAAAGGAATCCGTTGTGATCTTTTAATTGACTTTTGAAGTGTTCTCTTGATTGACTCCTGTCAGCTTTGAGTTCTTTTATCAACAATCAGTTATTATTGCTATCACTGTCCCACCCCATCCCACTGGCAGCTGGAAGCTGTTTCGCTGCTGACTAAAAGAACGAGCTCCTCAATGCTGAAGCTGCTGTGGGTTTCAGATATTATTTATTGCACTGATCAGTTTTTCTTTGGGCTCTTCTACATTTCACCTAATTGCTTTTTAGTTTGAATCTAGGATTTAAGGTTATTACACTTCCTACAAAAGAAAAATTTCATCCATCTTTCTCCATCGCCTCATAAAACTCTTTAGGAAACCACAAAGAGTTGGCCAAGAACCCCAAAATAATAAAATTCATTGCAAGATTAGAGAGTTTATCCAAATCTACATGTTGATTTTTAATACACCTAAATTAGATCCATCTTTTTGTATTAACAAGAGCAATCTCCGTGCCCACCACAGCCGCTGCTGTAAATCCCTCTCCGCCTGTCTGGCCAACACCTGATGGCAGATGCCATCCCCGGGAAGGCCTCAGCACTGCTCTGTATTATTTCATGATTGAAATGCCTTTTTTTACCTGCTCCCGAGGGCCAAAAGATTTATAATCCTTCAGGGGCCAGCAGAGCTGCAATATTTCCTTTCACAGTTGCTCCTACTCCGATTGCGAGTGGTTCTTGCAGGGTAACCAATATTATTTCCTCCTCCCACACTTTCCTTTTCCTGAAGCCATCAGATAACTGCTTGTTTGTTCTTTAGGGCTCTCACAATGCGCTCTGTGACCACGGTTTCTCAACTGACCGGATTCTCTTCCAGTTTTCACATGCTGCTTGGCTGGGGAATGCTGGGGGGGAACTGGTTTAGAGATCATGCTCCCTCTTTATCCTAAAATCTTTGTTTCCTGTGCCTCGCTCCTTTGCAACTGGTGCCTAGGAGACAAAACTGGCTGCTGTATCCTTAAAAACTTCATGGAATAAAAATATCACTGGGAAATGGTCTTTGTATATGACATGTTTTCTAGTTTATTACATGTAGTATTGGAAATTAATGAGGCTTTCTTCCCTGCAGTTGAAAATTGGGAACCTCACGACCACAATCATAATTGTGTTTTATTATTGTCTTTAACGACACACCTACAGAGCTTTGCATTAAGTAGTCGTCAGCACTTGAATCAAATAATACTGCTTTTCCCTATGTATGTACTAGGAATATTTACAACAGTGGGATCCTGAACATTGTGAAGCTTCTGGACACAATTATCAAAGATTTTATAGATCCTCTAAGGTTTCATGTTGCTGAAGATCCTCTGTTCTCTGCGTTTTCTGAAGTCTTTAAAAATGAGAAAGTATAAAAAAAAAGAAAATGGAAAAAAATATGAAGAAAAGTAACATAAACTTAGATGTTCAACTTTGAGATTCCCTCTGGGAAAGAAGTGTCGTTTCCTGACAAACCTCGTGGGAGCGATACAGCTATGCAGGGCTGAATGCATTGGTGAAGTGTTTTAGGAAAATAAGTGCAGAAGAAATCTCGTTTTGGCTGAGCGATAGCTGAGACTTCCCTTCGAGGAGCTCGGAATACGGTACCGGCAGCTGAACACAAACCTGCCTTATCCTTAAACCGCGACCGCTTTGCAGGCGCAGGAGCCCACGGCGGCCGCGGGGCTGCTCCGCTGCAGAGCAGAGGGAATCTTTTATCTGTATGAATTAAAAAAACTCAACATCACATTAGGTGTTTTCAGAAAAGTATGAACTTTCACCAAAAGTAAATGCAAATTCAGTCAGTTTTTTCCCTTCTGCATCATTCTGCATCACTTTGTTATTAGAATCCAGAATCTGCTGGGTTTGTCTGACACTGGTTTACTGTTTGTTTATTTAAATCTTCAAACTCGTGAGCAGCAATGCACATAATCCTCATTGATCTTATTTTAACACTCAAAACCTGTTCTGTTCTCCTACTGCTCCACGAGCCGCTCTCTCTCCTTCCACATCGTGACACGGATCCAGCCAAACCTCCCTCTTGCAGTCGTTTTTAATTGATACAGTTTTGAAATACTGGAGTCTTAAATGTTGTTTTTTGTAATTTTGGATGACATAAAAAGCGTGACTTATTAAAGAATTCACTTCCTTATTGTGTTACACTCCTATATGTGTTTTTTCCTGTGGATTTTTTCCACCACTTATAAATGTAAGCGTTAGTGTGTGGTGCGGGCTCGATTTCCTCGTAGCTTTTATGGATTTAATTACATTCTGGGGCTTAATTTGGTTAAAAAAATCGTGGTTTCCACACTTGGGGAAAATGAAGAAAATTGATTTTTCACAGTTTCTGCTCCTTGTCCAAACTACCGTGGTGTCCAGGCAGACATTCTGGAATCTGACTGAACCTGTACGCGGCTGCGTTTCGCTGTCTCCATCACTGACGTGTGACCGGACTGCGGGATGGGCATGTGTGAAAGCAGCTTGGCCTCTTACGAGTAGGATCTGAGGTCTTGTTTGAAGCAAATGTCTGGAGTCTGAGATGTGAAAACCAGTGCGTCTTTCATTTGAGAATGGCAGGGAAAGGGCTGCAGCGGCTGGCGTGAGGCTCTTGGATATGAAGGGTAAACATAAGCTCCCCTTGCAAAGCTGAATTCTGTTCTGGTTGGGTTTTTTTGATTTACTTTTCAACGTGCTGTGAACTCCAGAAAAGCTTTTCATTCCTGTGCTGGTGTTCTAAGGTCCTGAATGAGCAGGGAATTCCATAGCTCAGGGAATGTCCAGCGTTTGTGAAAACTTGGTTTGGTATTGGTTATCCAGCAGTAAACTGTGATTCTGTTGGGTGTTTTAGGCAATGTTTCTGTTTTATTTCTTACACATGGTATGAAATTGAAGGTCCCTGTGCTATATTTTCAAGTGCTCAAAAGCTCAGCCTTTGCCTCCAGACCAAGGTGGCAGCAGGACCGGCCACATCCCACTGCTTCAGGCAGGAACCACTGCGAATGCCCAGCCTTCCCCTGCTCCCTCCAGTATTTTTGCATCGTTCTGAAAGGTGGCAACACACAAGTGGCTCTTTCAAACCACAGGAGCTGTTCTGATCCCACATCATGGAATTTACAGGGAGTTTTTTCTTTTTTTCCCCCCTTTTTTTTTGAGAAGGAGGCATCAAGTGGTGCACGGGCCCGCTGGGATACTGGGAAAACACTCAGCATCCTATCCATTATGCATGGAAAGCGTCGTTCATGCCGTGGGACGCATCAGTGGTTTCCGACCTTTCAGCAGCTCCTCCTGTGGTCCCACTCCTGCCCGTCTGTCACACAGGCTGCCAGGGTTGCCCCATCTCCCTTTCATTCAATATAATCTGGGAATGACAGGAGGGAGTGCGGGCGAAGGCAGCCGTCAGCGGTTGGGATGCCCGGTACAGCTGCTGAAAGCTGTCAGGATCTTGCCCGCTCATCCCCTCCATGAAGATCTTCCATCATGGTCTTTCTCCATGGCTGGAGACTTTTCCAAATCCACTGCATGCTTTTCCAGAGGCCCTGAACAGAAGGATGAAAAAGCATGGCAGAGATGTTCCCTTTGGCACTCAAAGGCATCTCAGTTTGCCTCTCGCCTCGCGCACTGCTATTGTTTGGGGCCTCTTCATGTGCCCCTTTACATCGTTCTCTCACAGTTTGTGCTTTTATCATTTATTGCGTGCTGACTCTATGCTCCGGGGTGTTTCCCCAATCCCCTTGAACAGCCACACTCCTTCTCTTTTTCCCCATCTACCCTTGTCCCCCCTCAACCCCTTTTTCTCAAAGCGCAGTTCCAAGTGGGCTGTAAGATTTCCCCACCACTTCCCGCACATTCTGGTCCCATTTCTGTGCCATTTGCTACCCTGTTCAGACAAAACTGTCTCCTCCTCCCCTTTAATAATGGGTAGAGTGGTGGCAATGACAAACGTTTCCACATAGCCAAGAATCCTGCGACTGGCTTATGAACTACTCTGTCTGAAGAAAAATAAATTAAAAATAAGGCAATTTGTGTTGATGTGGGATTAGGAGCATCGGTTATTTTTTATGTTGTAATTTGAGGCAGTAGGAGCTGGCTCCCCGTGTCCAGTTCCCTTCTAAATTTCTGATACATTTTTTATTGCATTTGAAATCAAGCCGAACCAACACAAAGTCCCCCCCGAAGTATCCAGCCTCCACGCTGTGCCCATCCACACGGATCTGCCCAAGAGCAGAGTGTGGAGTTCTCGGTCGGCCAGGGTGAAGCCAGCCTACAGGCACCCATAAAAAGGGATATCTCATCACAGGGCATTTATTCATCAAACTGCATTTGTCTTGCCTCCCCAGTCCTGCTGCAGAGTGAGCTGATATGCGAGTAGTCCTATTTTTAATAGGAACATTCATAACTAAATTGGCCTCAGGGGAGGCCAGGGAAGAGGTTACATTTGCGGTTGGAGATGACACCGAGTTTCGTGAGGGAGGAATTGGGTTTTGCTGCTCGGTTCTGTGTTTCTGCACTTTGCTTTGCAGCGCGCAAAAGCCCTGACAGTTTCAGCACTGAGAGAGCCTTGTTTTGCAGCTGGAAATCCCGATTTAAAATCCTTGCAGGACACAATTGTGCGCTTTTGCTGGAGAACGGGCACTCGGTGCAGGATTTTCCTTCCCTGCGTGCCCCAAGGAGGCGATGCCGTTGCCGATGATGAACCCAACAGGTGCCAGGCCGGTGGGCGCTGGGGCCAGTTGGCGCTGTGCCGGCCAGCGCACAGTGGCTATATTGTGTCCCTGGGTTTTGTGTGCTTCCACGGCCTTGTGAAGGATGGTATAACCCAGTTGAAATACATACTTCAACTCCTGAGGGATTAAGTGTGTTTCCTTTGCTTTACAGTTCAGAATTTTACAGTTTCTTTGTTTGGGGTTTCTCAGATTCCTTAATGATTTTCCCCCCCAGTTTGCCCAGATGTGGATAAGAGCAGTGTTTGAACCTTATAGGTTTGCCAATTTTATTACTCAACATATGGTATATCCTTTTATTTTTGTCTCCTATATCATTCTTCTGCTGAGAAATCCCTCGGTACATGCCTTTTCCTTATTGTTCCTCAGTTGTTGGGTTTGTAACTCAGCTCTACTCCGAAATCCAGCTTTTCCACTGGCGATTCAAGGAGACAAGATGTCAGATCTTTTGCTTTTCTCTGAAAAGTATTGTTTAAGCAGTCACTTCTTGGGATTATCACGGTAGACTAATGTTAAAATAACCCCTTGTCCTCCTCCCTGCTTGCTTTCTGGTGTCGGAGAAGAAGCAGAGGCGAAGGTGCTGGGTGAGGTGGGTGCTGCTGTGCTGGAGCACGAGGCGCATCGCAAGTCCAGGAGTGGCTCCTCCATGGATCTGGCACTGGCAGTGCTGGAGAGCCAAAGCTTTCCAGCAGAGGTGATGAGCCCATAGGCGTCTGCTTGGGCAGTGCAGGGGGTGTTCGGGGTGCACCTTCACCTTCGGCCCCAGCATCCCTGTTGTCCACCACCTCTAAAGTGTTCTCAAAGTCTGGGCACCTCTCCTCTAATCATGGCCTCATGGAGACCTCAGGAATTCAACTCACACAGGCAAGTGTGGTTTCGCATAATATAAAGATACATCCTTTGGTCTAAGCAGTACATGTGCATTTTAAAGTTGTTTATGAGTACATAATATTCTATCCAAAGCCCCATGTGTGGCTCATCCTTGCGTGTTCAATATGTATTTATAGAGACCAGCATTTGCAGGGAATGTGAGCAGGGATTGTTTTCCTGGTAGGCTTTGGAGTGGATTAATTTGTGGTTTACATCTTTATAACTTAATTAAATGGCATTAGGATAGACTTACATCAGCTGAGGGCTCAGCCTGGCCTCCAAATATAATTCTCAATAATGATGGCTTTACAAGTGATTTTTCTTTATAACATTTCGTTAGTGTTTTCTCTGAGTGGTTTCTTCAGTTTTCCTTGCTCTGTAGTAAAGGCTAGCGTAAGAGTTCAGACTGAGAATGTTCTGTTTGAGTGAGTCAGAGTCTCACAATGATTTGTAGCCCACACTGAAATCTCCCTGCTGTCCCATCCACATGGCAACTCTGGTGCAAGCTTCCCAGGTCCCTGGAAAGACACCAAAGACTTGAATTCTGTAAGTGGTTTCACCCATGATGGGAATCACACATGATTTGTGTTGGCAAATTTTTTGGTGATATTTGTAATCTGAGTTTGGGAATTAGAAATTGCTGTCGGATGCCAATTGCTGTTAATAATGACCTCCAGCGTTGCTAATATTCATGCTGGAATGGTTGTGTTGTTGTGTGCCTTCAGAAAAAGGGTACAGTTCTGTGTTGCAGCTCACAGAAATGATGGTCCCAGCTCCCACAGGGAGACCGGGATTGGAAAAACCCTTCTAGTTTCAGTTGATGCAAAGAGCAGTCACGTGCTGTGCTTTGCCACGGCAATACGTATTATCCAAACGCTGATAATCATGGATTTTGGCTGTAGGAAGGGGAGCTGTGGGGTCCTGTGGATTCGGGGTGTCAGTTGCTGTGCGTGCTCACACCCCGGTGCCGTCACTTGCACCCCTGGGGTTTGGCAGATCCTCGTATGGTCCTGTAATACTGGGAGGTGAGGTTTGGGGTTTAACTCGCTGCCCAGAGAACCCACGACATGGACCCTTCTGGATCCCAGCCCGTCTGCCTCGTTGGGATGAGCACCTTCACCGCTGGAATTCAGCGCTGGCTTTCCAGCAAGTCCAGTTACTTTGGAGCTGCTGCTCAAGCCTCTGAACCGTCTTCCCCAGCATAATTAGTTCTTAACCTCAGGTTTCAGTTGCCGAACTTGGGTTATCCCCGGCCTTACCGTGGTTATTTCCACAGCGGGCACTCTGCGTCGTTTCCTCGCCAGGCTTTTCTTTCCTACAGGCTCTGAGATTCACATGGGTGAGCAGGGCTGGGCTCAGTACCAATGCTCGGGATGAGATGAACCATGAAGACAGGCGGTGGGGAGCTGGGCAACTTTTCTTTTTTAGCAATAATTCAGGCAAATGTCTTGTGGAGGCGGAGAACTTGACTCCAACATGTATTCTACAATAAAATAAGCCTTTCTCAATGGCACCGACATGGGGCAGCGGAACAGCGTGACTGTGAAATGGGGGTTTGTGGTGGTGACAAGTGATAAGGGCCAGGATTGGCCGTTTCCTTGGCTTCCCTGGTGAAATTTCTTCTTACCCTTCTTTCTCAGCATTCCCGCTGGACTGAGAAGTTTTCCTTTGCCCTTAGAAAAGCACCTGGCGTGTATTGGAGTCAGGCTGGGCACACATTCCAGCCACTGCACTGCCAGAACCCCTCTGATTCTCCTGGGGACCTGCACCGAGCACCTGATGGAGGCTGCTCTTACAGTCCAAGCAGTTTAGTGTTACATGAGTGTCGTACAGGATGTATTTTTCCTCCATAACAAGATAAAAGATATTTTTTTACACATGTCCTGTGTTCAGTGCAGCATTTGGAATTCCTCTGGGAACGAGGAGGGCTTTCCCAGCTCAGATCCTCAGGAGGGCTCATCCTCAGGTGGTGGCAGCAAAAAACTTGGGCAGCACCTGCACCCCTTCCTGGCTGGTGCCACCCAGCAGGTTTTTATTAGTTGGCTTGGAATGGAAAAAAGAAAAAAATATTAGTCCTTATAACTTTAAGAATTCAGATTCGATTCTGTTTAATATAACTCTACAGCTTCTGCTATTGTATTTTTAACTAGAAGTGCATTTGATGGGGACTTGAGTTGAGTTGGCTGAATTTTGGTATAGTTTTGTGTGTGAATAAGTTGAAACCTGTACAAGTGATGCTTCCTGCTAGGAACCATTGAATTCCTGCCAGGATATTGTCTCTGATAACTTTAATGTTGATACTGGGATCTCACGTGCCCTGTAACCAAGCTGGAAGGGTTGGATTCCTCTGCTGAGGGTACTCTTAGGTGAGAGGGTTTGTTTCCATTCTAAAATATTTCCCTGTGAGGATTCCTGACCCTGACTGTCAGCTTGTATAATTTATAAAAACTAATAAAAAATGTCCAAGATGATTCGTTTTCCATTTCCAGTCCCATTTTTAAGAGGGGGTGGCATGCTGGGAGCTCAGAGTAATTCTACCCAACACTATCCCCCTCCCTGCTGGTTTTACGGCAGCCCTTCCAAATCACCCAGTGAATTTATGTCTCCCTGAATCCAGCTTTTCTTCTCATTTTCAGTAAGTTTCACACCTGCTTCTGGCTCCCTAAAGATTGCTCAGGAACAGCCGTTTATGGGAACAGGCACAAAAATAATAGAAAACTTGTGAGTTTCTGGCAGTGCCACCAGACAATGCCGTGATCCCATGTGCCATCAGCAGCTCTGCAGCTCTTTGCTTTTGTCCTGATGCCACCCCACTCCCCACGTCCTTGTGTGCATTTATTGATCCGGCAAATGATGATGAATCAGTACAATAATCAAGAGTTCAGCTGTGCCATGAAACTTGCTAGCCTGGGAGGCATGGAGATCTTTCCAGCCATGGGCAGGATCCTTCTGAGGCACTGGGATAATTTAGATTGAGTTGCTGCTTGTCCTCAGTGAGTTCTGGGTTTACATAGGCAAGGATGGAAAACAGGAACATGGAATCATGGAATTATTAAGGTTGGAAAAGACCTCCAAGCTCAATCCTGTCCCCCATTGCCACAGCCACACGCTCTTTGAGCCCCTCCAGGGATGGAGACTCCACCACTGCCCTGGGCAGCCTCTGCCAGGGCTTCACCACTCTCTCAGTAAAGAAATCATTCCTAATATCCAATCTGAACCTCCCCTGGTGCACCCTGAGGCCATTTCCTCTCATCCCTTCCCTTATTACTTGGGAGAAGAACCCAGCAACCACCTCACCACAACCTCCTTTCTGGGAGCTGTGGAGAGCAATGAGGTCTCCCCTCAGCCTCCTCTTCTCCAGGCTAAACAGCCCCAGGTCCCTCAGCCACTCCCAGAACCCCTGTTCTCCAGCCACATCCCCAGCTCCATTCCCTTCTCCAGATGTGTTCCAACCCTTCCATGTGTTTCTTGTAGCGAAGGGACACATCACTGTCTACAACTACCTGAAAGGAGGCTGTGGTGAGGTGGGTGTTGGTCTCTTCTCCCAAGTGACAAGTTATGGGATGAGAAGAAATGACCTGAATGACCCCCTGCCACGGGGAGGTTCAGATTAGACATCAGGAAAAATTTCTTCTCTGAAAGGGTTCTCAGGCATTGGAACAGCTGCCCAGGGAGATTGGTTGAGTCACCGTCCGTGGAGGTGTTTAAAAGATGGGTAGATGAGTCCAGGGGGACGATTCATTCGCTCCTGCTGCCACACCATGGTTGATCCAAGCCAGGACGCTGTTGGCCTTCTTGGCCACCTGGGCCACTGCTGCCTCATGTTCAGCAGATATGGACCAGCATCCCCAGGTTCTTTTCTGACAGGTCACTTCTTCAGGATCGATCTGTGGATAGTTAATACCTGACCGAGGCTGAGAGCCAGGCTTTTTGCTCTCTAGTTCAGTGTGTTTTCTGCTCTAGGATCAGGCCTGAAGGCATCTGAGGCAGAACAGAAAAAGAGAAAAGATTATCCCCTTTTCTTAGATCATGACTGTGCTAAAGGCAAATGCGATCATGACTCTATCAAGCCAGGCATTTCCATGGAGGCAGGGAACTACTAATGCCATTAGCAGACAGGCATCTGGAAAAGCACACTGCTCTACTCTCCCTTGTGCCAGAGGAATTAATTCGGGTGGAAGCAGGTGCTGAAAAGGCCTTGCTGGGGGACCCTGAGGAGCCAGGTACGTGAAGGATGATGGAGAGACCGTGACTGTGCGGCCTGATAGGACCAAAGCTGATGCGGATGCGATCGCTCTGTAAATACAGCAAAGGGGGCTGTCCAGGAGGACAAGGACCTACTTGGGCTGTGGGATGGGGTGGGCAAAACAAGTGGGCATAAAGGAGCTGTGTGTAAATTTACGCTGGAATTCAGGTTTCCAGCTATCATAGACTCCAGTGCTCTCTGATCCTGGTGGTGTTGCCCGTCTGTCGGAGGCAGCGCAGCCCCGTCGGCTGTGCTTGGGGGAGGCTGGTGACCTGCTCAGGGTTTGCACCCAACTGTTTAAAACAACAAATCACCATAAAAGCTTGGCCTGTTGTCTTGTGCTGTAGTTACCAAGAAAGGATGAGTGTTGTTTAACAGAGCCATTGTTTATATCTTTAGTTCTCTAATAAATAGGCGTTCCATTTGAAAATCTTCTAGTTGGGGATTTTTTCCTATGAGTGGCCTTGTCTGAATTTAAAATGTGATGTATTTGCATTATGCAGCACAGAAGCTATTCCAGCCAGCTAAAAGCTGTCACCTTTCTTCATCCCAAGGAGCCGATAGACCAGCCCAGACCAGGACAGTGAACCTGACAGAACCACTGGGGGCTTGGAGAAGCTGCTCTTGAGGCCTTTCCTTGTGTTCAGGGTTTCACTGTGCGGTTTGCACTCCTTCCAGATCCACAACTGCTGCCCTGAAAGACCCTTGGGCCCTTGCAAAGCTCAGAGTGGAAACCCATCTGTGGAGCTGCCCTGACGCCTCCTTAGCCAGCGCAGCGGCCACTGCTTGGAGAGCCTGAGGGATCGATGGTGCTGCCTAATTTGGAACTGCAATTGAAGCCTATTAGTCTGCTATCGCTAATCAGAGTGAAAGTTGAGGTTTTTTGCCTTTTGTTACTCATTCCACTCTGTCCATATTAGTTCCAGGCGTAATGGGATTGCTGTTCCACTTCACAGTCCCAATGGACCCCCCTCAGTAAAATCGCGATTTCTCCTTGCAGCTTGGCAGGTCTTGTTATGACCATGGGATGGGTTTAATGCTTTGTAGTTCTCAATTTGAAAAACTCTCTATTATTTTCCTAGGTGCGGGTGACATAAATGTTCGAGTGCCTCCTGTTACTTGATATTTAATTATGGAAGCATCCACTGGAAAAATAGCATGAGGCTGGTGTAATCAGCTCTGGAGCAGACCCACTAATCTTCCTTTGGTCTAGACATCAGGGGTGCTTTGTGCTCAGGGCAGTCTAAGACCTCCGGCCTGAAAGTTTCAGGACTCTTTATGAAGGGAAAGACTCCTACATAAACTCCCGTAGATTTGTGTGTTCCTCTTTCAGCTGATAAATGCCTCTTGAATTAGTTCATGGAGAAGGTATTTGGATGAACCTGGCAGTGGAGCAGCTTGGCTGTTGCTGGTGGCCGGGAGAGCAGCAATCCCAGGTGCTTGCAGTCGAAGCCAGGGTTCTGGGCCCGGCTCTGTGGGTGCTGTGATCTCGGACCGATCTGGTTAAACATTGCATTTCCATTTGCCATGTTACTTCATAAAAGATTTTTTTTTAATTACTGTATTCCTAACGAGATCCCCGGACTCTGGCATTCATTCCTGAAGGATGCATTTCCTTGTGCTTTTCCTCTCTTCTTCATTGTTGAATTGCAATAATTCTCCTACTTTAAAACAATTAAGAATCTTAATAAACACTAAAATAATTGCCAGTGCTCTGTTTTCCCAAACCTACCCCCGTTTTTCTTTCTCATGCATCACAGTCCAGTTTCAATCTGTGTAGTGGTTTCTGTTAGCTCTTAGCGTCTCCAGCGAGGGAATGGATGGGAGGGCAGCGGCAGGAGAGGGAGGGAATCCCCGTGACCAGGAAGATGCATTGGGAAAGTCATTCAGGGTCAGAACAAAGAAATCCCGCCTCTCAACAGAGGCCAAACCTGAATGCCTGAGGAGGAGTATGAGAATATAAATGAGGTCTTATATATTTGATGAGTATTTTAGTTCTTTGTGTGGAAGAATTCAGATTTTATCTCCACTGGAAAGATTCCAGTGCTGTCTAAAGGAAAATCACTGTCTGGGGAAAACCGCTGGCTGGTCTGGCACGGCACTGGGGAACGAGGGTACGGCTCATCCCTCGGGAAGTGGCGATGACATTACTGCTGGGATAGACGGAGCACGGTGTTGCCTGAACTTGTCCTTGCTGGGGCAGCCCAGGACGGGCTCCCGGCGCGCTGGCGCCAGTCGCGCTGACCTGCGCCAGCGGGATAAAAGTGGGATAAAGCTGAAGGCCCCTGCAATCTCTGGTGCTCTCTTAGAAAGAGGTGACCAGGAGATTAAGAAAACAATCTGGGGGCACACAGTGGGATTACATTTTTAACCTGAATATGAAGGCCAGCCCTGGCTGGGGCATTTCTGCAGCTCTTTCTCTGTGATGGAAAGGAGATGGAAAGCCGAGGGGCTGCGGTGGGGACACATGGATAACCCTGCTGGTTCCCCCTTGGTTTGCCTGGCTCTCCCGATGTCCCTGGGCCACTGCTCAGTGATAGCAGAGACACCAGTGTTTAGTGCTCAGAGGAGATGGGAACACACCTCTCCCAGATGTGTTTGCCTTTTCTCCTCCTGCAAAATAACATCTTTTGTAAAATGACTGAGATCCCACATAACTGCTTGTTGTGGGGAGGGAAGGCAAAACAGCAGGGGGGTTGTCTTCATCCTATTTTAAACAACTAAGCAGGAGAAGGAACCCTTTGCAAATATATTGTTATTAAATGTGATTGTAAATAGAATTTAAGAGACTTACAACTTCATGGAGCAACGTTTTCTTTCCTTTTTTAATCGAAGGCTTCTTTCTGTCCCAATCTGAGTGGTCATGGGTGACTGGACAGTGGTGAAGAGGAGATTTGTCTTTGGTGTGACTGAAGGACTCGGGAATGCAGTGGGAAGCACCCAAAGAAGAGGCTCGGGGCTTGGCTAGGTTTTCCCTCACTTTTCAGTGTCCGCAGGCCACCGTGCCTCATCTCTTATCAGATCCCGGTGCCAGATTCTCTCCCTGCCAGTGTTTAGAAGCCTGGCTGGGTTGTCAGCACCTTGTCGGCTGCTGGGCACAACTGTTCCCCACCAGGGCTGTGGGAGCAAAGCATCTGGAGATGGGGGGTTTGGAGGGAACGTTGCTGGTGAGGCCCAGCAGGGAAACCCTGTGGAGTGGGAACTGCCCAACCATCCATGTTTACATAGGACACACAGATGCTGATGTGTGAATGCAGTGCTTATAAACCTCACCAGCAGCTTCCAAACCTGGGGGGGAGGGGTGTTAGTGTGGAAAGTGTATTTTAAACCCTTATTTATGTGAGGGAACATTTAGAAGCTGTGGAGGAGCCGGATCCCCAGCTGTGCTGTCCTGGAATGAGGCACTTGTACTCCAAGTTTCCTTTGCATGCTTGCAGTTATCATTTTTCTTCTTTTTCTCTTTCTGGGAGCACAGTTCGGGGTGTTTTGCACTTGGGCCATTTCTGTGGCCATGAACAGATGAATGTTCTGCAAAACAGGATGTTTTTCCTTTTGCTTTTGCAGTGGAACTGAGAGTTTTCTGTTGTACCTGCACCCTTTGCCACTCGGTTCAACAGGCGCTAAAGGGCACAGCTAAGCAGAAAAATGTATTTACTAAATAGCAAATTATTTTCATGATGTGTTCAGTGTTTAAGTGACTTGTAAAGTGTAGTTAGAGTTCTTCTTGATTTTAATACCCCTATTATGTGGATTAAATAAGCCGGTGGGCTGAACTGTCCCTGCAAGCAGGTGTCCTGGTGCCCGGCTATTTCCAGATTCCATATCTGTCTCTTTTTTTCTAGCATGACATGGTAGCCATGTGCTTTTTTCATACTTCCTCTATAAATCTTTGTTCCTAAGAAGCATTGCTCAATGTTGCAATTCATTTCACCACTTAATGATTAGCAGGGAAGAGCATCTTGGGACGTGCCAGCACAGGAACCGCAGCATAATTAACAGGAGGGTTATGCTGAAGGACTTGCCTGCCCAGGGAAATTCATTTGAATTGTAGTAGGGTGTGAATTTTAAAGCAGATTTTTTTTCCTCAGGAATGACTTTTATAGTACTTTTGTTTTGGAATAAAAGCTTTCTCTTGCAAGCCTGGATTTGGAATTGCACAGTTGGTGTTTCTCAGGTGTATGCACACGCTTTCCTCCCTGGAGAGCTTAAAATCTGGCCTGAAAGGAGATGTTTCAACGGTTTATTTCTTTGTCAGAGAAATACGACAATGTTCACTTTAGTTCCAGTGTGTAGTGGGGTTTTATTATTATTTCAAATTTCTGTGAGAGCAATGGGTTTGGTTTCACAGTCTGTGCTTGAGAGAATAGAGTGTGATTTTGTGATTTTGTGTGCTTCTCCAGAGTTGAGCTGGGGCAGGTGGCATTGCACTGCTCTGGGCTGGGCAAAGTACATGCTTTGTTTTACTCACCAGCAGTGAGAGCCTGCTCTTATTGGAGGGATCTCAACGCTGGACTTCCAGCCTTCTCTCTCCTCATGCTATATTCCTGCTTTCCTGAATGAAGACATTCCGTTGTTGATCCGATGCCTGGTCTGTAATGCTCTGCCTTTGTCACAGAGAGACTTTCCACTGGGTTTAGTTTTGTGGAAAATGAACACAGCACCAAGATCTCCCACAACACACAGTCTGGCTTTAACCCTTCGAACAAAGACCCTCAGCTCCCCTATGGAATCCAGAGGATGTTTGCTTTTTCCCTTGTGGCTGAATAAAGCCCTGGTCCCAGCTCTCCCTCCTCAGGCCTGTTCAATCAAAGCTCCCAGATCCTCATGTTGCACAGAAGGGAACTGGGAACAGTCCCCAAGAAGCCCTTGGGTCGGTGCTGGCTCCCAGGGCAAATGAGGACTCTGAGGTGCAGGGTCGATGATTTTTTCCCCATGGATATTCAGAAAACTGCATATTGGACCAGCACTTTGCAAACAACAGTGACATTTGAGGCACCTGGAAGACAAATCTGACACGAGTGACATTTCCCTGTCAATATTAAATATCCTGCAAGTTCCCAGCTAGGTGGAGGCAATATCCATTGTGGAGCTGCCGGAGCCGGGCGGGAGTGCTGAGCCCTTCGGATGGACAGGGAGCTCCGATAACCTTTTTGTGGCAGAGCTGTGTGGTTTTGCACCCTGGCATCACTCAGTTACTGCTTCAATGCTCAGAGGCACTGCTGGAGCTGGGGACACGTGGGAGCAAGGAGCTGCGGTTGGACTGAAGGGAACAAAGCTTCTGCAAGTTTTTAGTAGAAAGCACTGATTTATTCCAGCCTATTGGTGCTCAAGCTGTGCTTAGGAAAGGTTTTGCTTATATGTCATTGTATTTCTTATTATTGTTCTTTTATTTTAAGAATGACCTTCTGAAATAGAGAGAATTCTGCTGTCTTGTCCATATCTTTGACCTTTTTTATATGTTGCCAGAAGCCAGGACTAAAATTGCTGGTTTTTAAACTTCTAAAGCATTTGGAAGGATCACTGTCACTAAATAAATAAATTTAAGGAAGCGAATAGGTCATTCTGCCTTACAAAGCAGGGGGAGGTAATGCTGATTTGGTCTCTTAATTGGTTTCCAAGCTAAAATTAATAGCGTGTGGAATCCCTCTTAGTAACATGACTCAGAACTATTTATTTTTCAACTCCTCTCTTAACTCCAGCTGAGATTGATGGCCGTGTTATCTCAGTGTTTGGGAGATGCAGGCAGTACTGGAATGACAAACGTTTCTTGACAGGTTTAGAAAGATGGATGATACGATCCCCCTGCGACAGGTTTGGGTGTTTGTGCTTTTGAATGGGTCATCGTGAGAGTCACGCTTCACTTTCATTCTTAATGATGGGGAAGGAAAGGTGAGACCTCATTACTGGTCTGAGATGTCTGTGTAAGGTGATGCCTCAGTGTACAGGTTTGTCATCAGCAGGACGGTGCCATGCTCAGCTTATGATCGCGCTTTGAAAGAAGAAAAAAGTAGTTTGCTACTGGATTTTACCTGCCAAGCTGGTGCTAAGAGATTAAATACCCCTAGGATATCTGTTATTGTGTTGTACCTCAGTGCCATATTGGGCAGTTCTACACATTCTGCACTAAAATGTGATGAGAACTCACCTAAAGTAACTCACTGTGGGTAAAACCCTTGGACTTGGCTAGGAGCTTTGCTGGAGTTGTGAGCATCTCCTCTATGTCCTTTGATCAGCAGAGCTGTGATAGTTTCACAAAGGAGAGATAATTCCTTGGGAATGACCTGCTCAGTTGCACATGCAGCTTGCTTCTCTTGGTCGTCCTCAACAAACCCCTTGGGTGCAGTGCAAGGACCCTTGGTGAAACCCACTGCTCACAGAGCTGCAACTTCTTTAGATTCAGACTTTGGGGAGATTTGTGTTTCGTTCCTCAGCAGAGACGTGGCTTTCCTTGTAGTCTGTGAAATTAATACCAAAAAAATACCTTTCTAGCACCCTGATAGCTTTCTGCTGAGTTTTGTGCCAATGGGAGAGAGGAGAACAAGTTCTCTTCATTTGCTTTATTACCTTGATTTAAAAATCTCCGACATTGTCTTAGAAATGAAGTTACAATCTTGCACTCAGCAAGGTGCTCTATTAACATTTAAAACTCTTCGTAACGTCAGAAACCAGACTTCTTTTGGCCATGGGAGCACATGGTGGAGGGGAGGAGTGAGGCTGTGTGCTTGCCAGGCAAATGTAAATCATGAAATCCCATGCTGAGATTTCTTGCTCCCTTTTCAGAAATCAGAACAACAGCAAAAAGGGGGTTTATAGTTTTATATTAAAGGGCGTACTTGTAACCTCTTCTGTAGACCTGGTAGATTCCCTAAATGTGCCACATTATAAATGGGACTTAAAACTCTTCCTGATACCTACATTTTGCAGGAATAACTCTTGAGGAGTGACTGTACTAATACAAAGATGTTTGTGCTGTCGTGAGGCCAGGAGGGCTGTTCCGCAGCACTCGCGCTGTTACCGATTGTGTTTCCAAGGCGTCAGGAAACGCTGTTCCCACTTTGCACCCTTGTTCCCATTTTGCCTTTTTATGGGCTTTATTACAGTATTCCTAGACTTCATTCAGTGGGGGGGTGAGTTTTGGAGCAAGGGGTTTAGTATTTCAGCCAGAAGAAGCTGTAGGTTGTTCTTTTGCCAAATAAGGATGGACCAAAGCAAACTGTAGGAAAGCTGGGGAGGGGCTCTTGATCGGGGGCAGGACAAGGGGGAACGGTTCTCAGCTGATAGAGGGGAGATTGAGATGAGATCTTGGGAAGAAAGGTTTTGCTGTGAAGGTGGGGAGGCCCTGGCCCAGGTTGCCCAGAGAAGTGGTGGCTGCCCCATGCCTGGAGGTGTTCAAGGCCAGGTTGGATGGGGCTTTGAGGGCCCTGATCCAGTGGGAGGTGTCCCTGCCCATGGCAGGGGGTTGGAACTAGATGGGCTTTTAACCAACCTTCCAACCCAAACCACTCCATGATTCTTTGAAATTCTTTTTCACAGGTGCAGTAACTTTGAATCAAAAAGATAGTTAATTTCCAAAAGATGGTTTGAATAAGAATCACCTTTCCCCAGCCAAGAGCAGGCAAGCCTGCTGCTTTGTGTACCTGAGTGTCTTGTAAGAATAACAGCATCGCTAACAGGACGTGTCAGCCGCGAGGAGTTAACGCGAACACACCCACGGGTGGTGGAAGGGAGCAGCACATGGATTAATATTCAGGAGCCTGGCAGGAAGCACATTGTGCTGGATTAGTATTCCCATCATCTGAGTGACAAACTGCACAAAGCTGATTAAAATGACCTGGATTCTTGACACATGGTCTGGAGCCAGGAGATGTGTGGAATTGATTTAAATCTCACCTTTCCACTTCCTTGCTTGGATCTCCTGGGCGAGAAGAGAGCAGCTGTGAGGCTGCTTTGTATTATGGTGCCCTCGTGGTCACAGGGAGCTGAAAAGCAGCCGATACTGAGTCTAGAGGGCTCCATAGCTCCCTACCCCTTCTCCAGCTGTCCTGGCTGAGGCCAGGAGCTCAGGATCCCTCAGGATAAAGGAAGGCTTTGCGCCTCCGTTAGACTCCAGCCTCTGTTTGCTCACACTTGATGTCTGGAGCAGACGTGCGTCTCCCGGTTGGCTCTGGATCTCCTTGCACTGGGCAGCAGAAATACTTCCCCAAGAGTTCCTGAGTAACAGTGTTATTCCACCACAGGAATTTGTCTAATCCATCTTCAGTATCAGGTTTTATCTCCACTATTGCTCAAAGCAGCTGCATGGTGTCCAGAGGACCTGGCCGTGTGTATTTTAGGACAGTGCAGTAACTTAAACCAGAGACTGACCTTGTGCAATTCCTGTCTTCAGCGAAGAGATTGTTATTTGAAGTTTTGTTTGTTTTTTAAATTACACATTGCACCCTTTGGCATGCTGGCATTGCGACAAACATGACTTAATGCAAAGGAATCTCTTCCAGAAAACGGCTTTGCAGAGTGATTCAGAGCTATTTTGGTAGGCAGAAGGGCAGTATTTTTCTTCAATTCTGATAATTGTTCCTAAAATATATAGAAATAAAATAGTTTCTGAAGAGCAGAAAATTATGTACTTCTGCATCTGACATTTGCTTATAACTCATCATTGAACACTTAGAGCAGTCCTGCCTGGGTAGGTGATGGATGTGGGGTGGTGGGAGCCCGGCTCCTGAGGTGTGGGTGGGTTATCTTCTCCCTTATTACACCAGGGCAACCCAAGCAGAGAGATGAGCACTTCTTCACTGCCTCATCTCCATCAGCAGGGATGGAGAGAAGAGCGTAACCCCCTGGGGCCAACAGGAAAGCTGGGGAGGGGCTCTTGATCAGGGAGTGCAGGGACAGGATGAAGGGGAAGGGTTTTCAGTTGAAAGAGTGGAGATGGAGGTGAGATCTTAGGGAGAAATATTTTGCTGTGAGGGTGGGGAGGCCCTGGCCCAGGTTGCCCAGAGCAGTGGTGGCTGCCCCATCCCTGGAGGTGTTCAAGGCCAGTTTGGATGGGGCTTTGAGCCCCCTGATCCAGGGAGGTGTCCCTGCCCATGGCAGGGGGTTGGAACTGGATGGGCTTTGAGGTCCCTTCCAACCAAACCATTCTGTGATTCTAAATGGGAAACACTTGTGTGTTTCTGCTTCTGATCTGGAGTCTGTGCTGCAGCCACTCAGAAGTGGGAGCTGAGTCACTGATAACCCTTTCCCGCTCCTGGTTTTGTCTCCTGGGTGTCCTGGTCTGGTAACACAGATCAAAAACTAGAACAATCCAGGAGGAAATCAACTATATCTTCTGTCGATCAGGGCATCGTGTGGGTGCGGTTGGTTGGGTCGACACAAGGGAAGTGCATGAAGCGTTTATTGAGCTGGGGCTCAGACCTGAAACATGTTTTTTAGCAATTTCCATTTTGAAATGAAAAGCCAGAGCCCAGTGGTGGCAAAGTCCATGTCCAGAAGCGAAGGACAGGGAGGCGTTCAGGGCAGTAAGTCCTGTGCTTTGGATATTGCTCCCTTTGGCTCAGCAAGCCCAGATGTGTTGATGGGCAGGTGCCTCCTGGAAGTGGGGCTGGAGGAAGGGACCTTTTTGGATGCATTAATTCTGTGTGAAATATCAAAGATGTGGTGGTAAATATTTAATATTATCAAAAGCCTTTGGCAACTGGCCACAAACCGCTATTTCTTCTCATGAAAGTGTTTCTCCAAGGTGGAACACGTAAGGTAAAAGCCCGTCTGCAGAATCCAGCTTATGTTTGCCCTGGAGCGGTGGCTGCCCTTTGTGCGGCCTCGGGAATGTGGTATTCAGGTGGCTTGCGATGTCAGCAGTTTGCAAGATGGAACAGCTTTTAAAAGGAGGGCCTGGCTTTGGTTTTATCATTATTTCATTTTTGTTAGAATATCTTTGTAGGAAATACGATTATAGTGGGGAGAGCAGGGCCTGTTGTTGGTCACCCAACCTGTTTGCTGTTTAGGAAAACAGAAGAGTCCCATTTTTTTCTTGTCTTGGACATTAGGTGCATTTAAAAAAATGAGATGAAATGATCTTTTTTTTTTTTTCCAATGCATTAGTGCCAGCAAATTCAATTCAAAGATGAAGACAGGAAAAACATTGTATGTGTGGCTAAAGTAGCTGAAGTAATTTGGTGCAAAGGCCCATTGTTTCATATTCATACAATTACAGACCGCATGTAGTCCTTAATTATCTTTTCCTGCTTCATTAATTCCTTGCTGACTGCAGGATGCTCAGACACACGCACACAGACCCAGGGTGAATGCCACAAGTGCATCCATGCCTGCTGTGGTGGTGGTTCATCCAGCTGTGCTTCATCCAGCTGTGCTTCAGCAGGTATTGGCATTGTGTTTCAGGATGTGTCTGTCACCCTCACCTCCGTTCTGACCTCTCGTCATCTGGGGATGGAACAGCGGTAATGGGGCACCCGCGTGTTTGGGGCACATCACTGGGACACCCCTGAGTGTTAACGCAGTCACGGGCTCTTTGTGATGGTTCTTCTGATATTCTTGCAGATGGTTTTCGCAGATGACACCAAGCTGGGTGCAAGTGTCGATCTGCTTGAAGGAAGGGAGGCTCTGCAGAGGGATCTGGACAGGCTGGATCCATGAGCTGAGACCAACGGGATGAGGGTCAACAAGACCAAGTGCTGAGTCCTGCACTTGGGGCACAACAACCCCCTGCAGTGTTACAGGCTTGGGGAAGAGTGGCTGGAGAGCTGCCTGGTGGAGAAGGACCTGGGGGTGTTGGTTGGCAGTGGCTGAACATGAGCCAGCAGTGGCCCAGGTGGCCAAGAGGGCCAATGGCATCTTGGGCTGTGTCAGAAACAGCGTGGGCAGCAGGACCAGGGCAGGGATTGTGCCCCTGGACTCAGCACTGGTGAGGCCACACCCTGAGTATTGGGTTCATTTCCGGGCCCCTCAGTACAAGGACATTGAGAGGTTGGAGGTTGTCCAGAGAAGGGGAGCAGGGCTGGGAAAGGAGCTGGAGAACAAGTCCTATGAGGAGAAACTGAGGGAACTGGGGTTGTTTAGCTTGGAGAAGAGGAGGCTGAGGGGAGACCTCATCACTGTCTATGGCTGCCTGAAAGGAGGCTGTGGCAGAGCGAGTGTTGATCTCTTCTCTCAAGTGACAGGTGATGGGACAAGGGGAAATGGCTGTAAATTGCACCAGAGGAGGTTTAGACTGGATATTAGGAAAAATTTCTTCACTGAAAGGGTTCTCAGGCCCTGGCAGAGGCTGCCCAGGAAGGTGGTTGAGTCTCCATCCCTGGAGGTGTTTAAAAGCTGGGCAGGTGAGTTTCTTACGGACAGGGTTTAGTAAGGGGACGGGGATGGTTGGACTTGATGATCTCAGAGGTCTTTTCCAACCAGATGATTTTATGATTCTGTGAAACCACCAACAGATATGGTTTGGCCAGAGCACTGGCAAAGAGGCCACGAAGTTGCAGGATGCTGATGACCACTTGTGTTGGTCAGAGCCACTGAAGGAGTTTGGGTGAGCTGACACCAGATGGAGCGCAGGGTGCTGAGGGCTTGGGGGGCTGCTGCCGGTGAAGTGCACTGCAAGCAGTGAGACAGCTCCAAACAAATAACTCTCAGGTTTGGAGGTGGTGGGTGTCCCTGAGCATCCTTAGAGAAGTCACACTCTTGTAAGTGGTGAAGAAAATAGGGGTGCTTAAAGCAGAGCCCACACGGCAGGTCATCAGTCTGGGGGAACAAATGAGCACTAATTGAAGTTATAAGTCCTTGCATTGTCCATCCTGAAAATGTTTTTGAAATGACAGGTATCAACGTTTTCTTTGCAGTCACCTTCCTGTCTCTTCCCTGAGCGCAGCAATGGGCTTCTCCCCACGAGCTGACGGGAGGGCTGTGTCCTTCGCAGAAGCTTTTTAAAACAGATAATGAGTTGAGCTGTGGCAGCTGCCGTACCTGGCAGAGCTTCCCTGGCTTCACCAGGACACGACAGGTTGGGATTTTGCTGCCCTTCTCTCTCTGTCAGTAACATTGTACAGGCTTGCATCAGTCTCACTTTTAATTAGAATCCTCTTTGAAATGGAAAATATGAATGCAGTGCTCTGGCCAGGCTGGGACTGCAGAGCCAGGGGGGCAGATACCACCGTAAAAAAAAAGGAGGAAAAAAAGCCATTTCTAATCCTTAAACTATTTGCATTGCTTTATTTTCATATCTTGAAGACAAACAGGTGCTGTGTGCCCTTTCTGATTTTCAAATATACAGTCTCCAAGCCAGCCATCTCTAAAGCCTTCCCTTGTTTGTACAATTAGGGGGGGATTTTCAGGACCGCTCCGTGTGGCTCTGTTCCGGCTCCCACTGAAGTCAATCTGCCCCGACTGCAGGGACAGCAGGGTCAGAGCAGTCCACGAGCGCTTTGGAAAATCCTTCGCTTTGCTTTTTTTCTTTCAGTCGCATCTGTGTACGATTGAATAAAAAGATCTTTGTAATAGACTTTAATTATTCTTTGTTATTTTCATATAAAAGTGATTGAAAGGAAACCAGAAGAAACCCTATAATAATAATCTCGACTTTAATCTTTTTTACCATAAATTATATGTTATGTTTTCCTTCTCCTTTTATGTAATTATGCATTACTATATCACAATGTAAGATAAATCACTGAAAACATGAGGAGTAGAAATAGTGGTGTAATGTGGGAGGGAGGAGCACTGGCAAAGGAAGGAACTTGGCTCTTTGTGGTTGGATGCGTTTCCAATGCTGCTCACAGCAACTTTCACAGAATCATAGAATGTCCTGAGTTGGAAGGGACCCACAAGAACCCTGGAGTCCAATTCCTTTTCCTGCACAGGACAACCCCAGCATTCACACCGTGGGGCTGAGGGCATTGGCCAAACGCTGCTGGAATATTATCTGGCTGTGACTGCTTCCCTGAGGAGCTGTTCCAGGGCTCTACCACCCTCTGGGGGGAAAAACCTTTTCCTAGTATCCAACCTAACCCTCTCCTGGCATCTCCCTGCCATTCCCTTGGGTCCAGAGAGAAGAGCTCAGCTCCTGCTCCTCCTCCTCCCCGTGTAAGGAAACTGCAAAGCAGGATGAGGTTTCCCCTCAATCTCCCCTTCTCCAGGTCCAGGAACAGACCAAGTGACTTCAGCTGCTCCTCACACAGCTTCTCCTCTAAACCCTTCACCACCTCTGTGCCCCACTCTGCACCCTCTCCAACAGCTCTAGATCCTATTGTTGCTGTGGTGCCCAGAACTGTCCCCAGTGCTCAAGGTGTGGCTGCACCAGTGCAGAGCAGAGCAGGAGAGCCTCTACCAGCTGGCAATGCCTTGCTGGATGATTTTTTTTTTTTCTGAAAAGCTGGTGCTAAAACCTGGTGAATTTGGAGGGCATGTGACTAGCTGAGAGGAATGGCTTTCTGGATGTCTCCTTCCCAGGAAGCTTCAGGTTATTGTCCAGGTATTGTCCACCCCACCGCCGCACTCCCCACCCATTGGTCCTCCCGTTCTTCCCTGATTCCGGTGCCTTTTTGGTTTCCACTGTGTTTCAGTGGGTTTCCTGGTTACTTGCTGGCTCATTGGCAATGCCAAAGAAAACCAAAGAGGATCAGAGCATTCAATTTACATTAGGTGTTAGGAAGATATTCTTCACCATGAGGGTGAGGAGGCCCTGGCACAGGTTGCCCAGAGCAGTGGTGGCTGCCCCATCCCTGGAGGTGTTCACGGCCAGATTGGATTGGGCTTTGAGCCCCCTGATCCAGTGGGAGGTGTCCCTGCCCATGGCAGGGGGGTTGGAACTGGATGGGCTTTAAGGTCCCTTCCAACCCAATCCATTCCATGATTCTATGATTACAACAGCTCAGGGGAAATGGGAGAATCCCAGAAGCGTTTAATTCCACAAGACCAGTATTTCCAAGACTTGCCCAGTACAGCCTGGTTTCATCCCTCACTGCAGACATTCAGCAAAGCCCTTCCCAATAGGTAGTCCAGTTGTATTAGTTGTTATTTACATTGTGTTAAAAATGTTTTCTTGGGTCTGTAACAAGAGATTTTACCTGAAGAGTGGCTTTGGCCACCACCCACACCCATCCCTGTCACTCGTCTCCACCTGCCCAGGACGGTGCAAGGCACTGAGGATTTTGTAGACCAGCAGGATGTCAGAGCAGGAGGAGGTGACTGCTCTGTGGTGACTGCCTCATCTTCTCATTTGGTCGCTGGTGCCATTGATTCAATTGAGCTGCCCTTCAGAGAGGCTTTGGAGTGAAATACACACATGCAGAGGGCAATTCTGCTGCCTAAGAGCACGTGGAAACCTGCTCAGATGCAGGGGTGGGTTTGCAACGGGAAGACCTAGGTTGCCTTGAATTAAATTGTCTTTTAATAGTAAGGTTCCACTCCACCTTTAGCCTCATGGGATTATCAGTTCTGATGTAAATGCATGTTTAGCATTAGAGTAAAATGTTCTGTCAACACACGGGAGGCCATTTGCCTGTTCCAGCCGCCGCTGTTCCCACCACATGCCACAGATTAGAGCTGGCCCTGGACTGGGGCCCGGCTGGTGCTGGACACGATCTAACGCCGGAGCAGTGTGCCAGAGGTGTTGACCAGCCCAAGTGTGGGTGAGCCACTTGATAAACTGTGTGACATATTGTTCTTCCCACTGTGCTCTGTTCATGGTTTCGTGTGATAGGAGTAAAGTTGCCACAGTGCAGTCATGAAAATCTCTCCAGCGGGAATGACCGCAGATGGCAAACTCAGCCGGTGCTCTGGGCTCCTTTAGAATCATGGAATCAGAGAATCATAAAATGGTTTGGGTTGGAAAGGAACTCAAAGCCCAGTCCCAACCCCCTGCCACAGGCATGGACACCTCCCACTGGATCAGGTTGTCCATCCATCCCCCCCTCCAGGGATGGGGCAGCCACCACTGCTCTGGGCAACCTGGGCCGGGGCCTCCCCACCCTCACAGCAAAACATTTCTTCCTAAGATCTCATCCCAGTCTCCTTTCTTTCAATTCAAAACAATTCTTCCTCATCCTGTCCCTGCACTCCCTGATCAAGAGCCCCTCCCCAGCTTTTCTGGAGCCTCTTTCAGTATTGGGAGGCTGCTCTAAGGTCTTCCTGGGGCCTTCTGTTCTTCAGACTGGACAGCCCCAACTCTCTTAACCTGTCCTCATATGGGAGGTGCTCCAGCTCTCAGATCATATCTGTGGCCTCCTCTGGGCTCACTTTCCATCCACTCCGTAGACTTCCTTAGCTGCCAGCAGTCAGGCACTGACCTTGGAGACTGCATTGGTGGTGTGGGTGGTTAACGGAGGATACAGCAAAGGCACAGAATGCCTCCCTCTCTTTCTGTATCATGTGAGTCCTCAAAGTGCCAGCGTAGCGTAATGCCATTGATATCTTCAGGGTGAAGCTGTGGGAATCTTGACTTAGTTCAAATAAAGTTATTCCCGTGCCCCCAGGAGGTTTGAATGGTCAGGGTCCCTCACTCACTGCTTCTTTCAGGATGTGGCTTGTAGAAATCAAACAATCTTTAACATTTCACTTAAAAACAAAGTGGAAACAAATGTGAAGAAGCTGAAGGAAAGCAACCCCCAAGTGCCAATAACTACAAACAGAAATGTGGCAGCGAGTCCAAGCACTGTTGGATGTTCAAGGTTTGATTACCAGGTATTACCCAGATGAGCTCTGCACACCGAGCCTGATGAGCCTGCCAGAGGAATCATCCACGGAGCAAGAGCTGGCCTGATTTATTTGTTCCCATCACCATGATTTAAATGTTCGTGCACACTGATTGAAAATTAGGTTTGGGTCTTGAAAGCTGTTGCCAAGTTTTGTCGCTTGGGGTTTTGTGGCTGCTGTGGGTTTAACCCTGTCCGTCCTTTCGGTGGCTGCCCCAATGCCCAGGGCAGGTAATGTTCTGCCTGGTCCAACTGAACCAATGCAGTCAGACTTCCTGAGGAAGAAGCCTATGAAATATTTATTTATCCAGGATTCATCTTACCAAGTGTCCTCCAGCAGCAGGGCTGTGCTGGCCTGGCATGTGAAGAGTTTTTTGCTCTCTTTCATTCCTATGGATGATATTTGAGTTCCACGGGTTTTTTTCATTCTCTCTGGACTATCAGGCAAAAATACTTTCAAGTGGAGAGAGGATTTTGCTGAACATCTGGGGCAAAATGGGAAAAGTTTGATAAATGGCATCTCACTGACATGGAATAGCATCCACCTCAGCAAAAGAATCTGGGGCATTGCCAATAAAAGGGGTTTTCTTGGCTACGTTCGCTTGGATTTGTAGCTTCATGCGCATGGTTGGCAGTAACGGATTATTCTCGTTGTCAGATTTGAAGAAGTGGAAAACTTCAGGCTTAAGTCTTGTGGTAATCTGAATTTCAGGAGCAGTCATGTCTGCATGCAACAGAAAGGGGTGGCTTTTCGCTACTTAACTCAGCAGAGAAGTTTCTTGTTCAAAATTGGCCACTATATCCAGTATATGGAGATATTTTGAATACTGATCCTGGCATTGTTGGGTTACACTGATAATGCAACTGTGTAAGTTTAAAGTCTTCCAAGCGTTGAGTGTCCAACTGTTCTTAATTCCAGTCATTTTATGTTTGAGGCACATCGGGTTTAAAGCCTGCATATCGTTTTGGTGTTCTCCATCAGGTACGGTTTCCCTCATCCATGAGCTGAAACACTCTCGGTGGGGCAGGATCTCCTCACGTGCCCAGGATCAAACTGGACGTCAGCTCAAAGCTGTCAACTTTGCAAACAGAAATAAAGGGAAAAATGTGTCTTTAAGAACCAAAGCCAAACTGAACATAGCCCAGAATATTTCCAGGAGAGATGGTTTCATCTCCGTAGCATTTGTCCCGTGTATTGCTCTACCAGACTGGCGTCAAACAGCGTTTTGTCTTCATTTAGCATAATTGTCCCTGAAGTCTAACAGTGAAACAAACCATTAGCAAAGTGCTGAGCTGTCGGAAGCAATCACTGCTTTCGGGCCCAAACGGGGCACTTTCCCTTCTCTGGAGGCACTCACTGCGGTTTCCTGTGGAGGTGCTTTGTGAAGCATCCAACGTTTCAGCCGTGCAGATCCCCTGTCCCTCCAAAGCGAGTGGCCAGGATCCCTTCCCTGGGGCTCCTGCCTGCCCCACTCTGCTTCTCTTCTAACCCAGGGTCTCCACCGACTTCGATGGAGCAGGGAGTGGCCATTGCTGCTGCACATGAGTCAAAATAAACAGAGGATGGAAAATAACCTGTTCCCTGCCTATCCAAAACCAGGGAATGAGGTACCGCAATCCTCTGGCAAAGTGAGGGTGAAATGAACCTTTTTTCCTCCTGAAGTCCCTTTCTCTTCCCCATAAGTAATTCTTGGCTGAACAACCTGACTTTTCTTCAGTGATATCTATAATAATATTGGAAGGCTGAGAGTCAGTAGGAACTGGGAGTGGGGCAGGTGCTCCATCCAATGGCTCCAGGCGGAGGCTCACTGGGAGCAGCCCATCCACAGGGTGCATAGCTCCAGCCAGCTCCACCACACGGATGGAGGCAAGAAATCATGGTGAATTGGACGTGAATCAGTAGTTAAGAGCTGTGTCGATGATTTCAATTCCCATGCTTTTATATGCCTTAACTTTTGAGCATTTTATCTGCAGCTGTTAATGCAGACTGACAAATGCAGGGTTCCTCCCCTGAAGAATTGTGTGTTCTGCTTTGAGCTAAAGTAGAATCAGTTTTCCAACTTCATCTCAGTCTCATCTGAGTAACTACATTTTCTGAGAGTTAACTGTGTGCTTTCAGACAGGGTTTCTCTCTAGAAATGATAACACTGGGATGTGGAAAGGCCATTGCTGATATTGCTACAGAAACCAAGGCCATGCTCAAGCTGGTGGAGCTGCAGGGAGGGGCAGACAGGACAGGTGACCCCAAACTGACCAACAAAGGGTTCCATCCCATATACAGCGTGCTCAATGTAAACTTGAGAGATCACGAAGGTTTCACTCTGTTCTTCAATGGTCGACATCCAGTGAGGACCTCATCTGTCTGTTTGCCCCCAATCCCAGATCCATGCATTCCTGAACCCAGTTCCTGGGTCCAGCTCCCTCCCGGTGCTGACCCTTCCCCGTGCCTCCTCTGCAGCATTTGCAGTGACAGCAGTCATCAAGGGGTGGGGTGGGGGCATGATTTCATATATTTGTATATATTTTAGTACTATTCGCTTATTAATAGTATTTGTAGTAGTAGTATAGTAGTTCATTACAGCTGGTTTAGTTTTAGTTTCCAACCTGCAAGTCTTGTCCTCTCATTTCCCTTTCCCTGGGGGTGGGGGTGATGGAATTGGAAGCCCAACTGCTAGATTTTCGCTGCTGAAATTGGCTGTGCTGGGGCTAAACCGTGACACTGTGGTGATTTGGCATCTCTCACGGACAAACTGAGGACTCAATTGTGGGGTCCTCAGTGGCCCAGTCAGCTGGCATTGCCAGGGGAATTAAGAAGTCAGGCCACTTAGCACTGTTCAAATGAAATTTGTTAATTTTGTCTTTTGTTGAGTGAAAGGTTACACCACCTCGATGGAATAACAGAGAGTTTCTCCTGTGCTCACCTTAAATCTGCCTGCAGTGTGGCTGCTCCGAGCTGTCAGTCTGGTTTGAAGTTTGTGATCGGCTGTGGTTCTTTCCTTACATGCTCACCAGGATTGGCATCCTGCCCAAATATGTTATTATTTTGCAGATGTGGAGCTCAATGCCTTTGCAGTTCGCTGTGGCAAAGCGCGCTCTGCTTTTCCAGTATTGTTCTTTGTAAATCAGATCACCCAAAAGCCAGAGGGGATTCCTGGTGTGGAGACAACGTAGCCCATTGTCCCGTGGGCGCTGTTTAAGTCAGTCTGGGTTGGGACATGAAATTGCACCACGTGGAGCGTTGGGTCCCGCTGCGACCAGCGCCGTTCCAGTAGCGTTTTACACCGCTCGTTGATTTGGGGTGGGGTTTGGGTTCTCAGGAGTTCGATGGCCTTGAAAAGCATCTCACATTTGTCTTTTAAAGAGCAGAAGGCCAGCGTTTGCAGGGGCTGTTTGTGTTCATATGAACCCAGAGGCTGGCCTGAGTTTGGACAACGGTGGTGTCAAACCTGTGGAGAACCGGACACGGCAGCAAACTCTGCTCAAATGAGTAACTCTGGGGGGACTCGCACAAACTGGTTTTGTCCTCCAGGTGATTTTCTTTCTAAGGGGATGCCAGAAGCATCAAAGCCCAGTAAAAGGAATTTGCCATTTTTGTTGTATTTCTTAGCCTTCCAAACCAGAGATGAAAGCACCTGCAGAAGCTCACGCAGGGCCTGCTTCCTGGCAGCCTTTCGTTTTCATCCTTGCTTTATTTTTTTCATTACAGTTCATTGAGGTTCCGTTTGACTCGAACATGAACAGGACAAAGAACAGGCCTCTGGTGCGAGGACAGATCAGGTAAGGCTCCGCCTGCGGGAAACGAGGCTTCGCCACGCTTTCATCTGTGGCCAAGCTTCAGTCTCTCTTCAGACAACGGAAAATAGCAATGACAGACAAAATGCTTAAGTAAGAAATGCACTTTTCTGTTCTTCGCTATTTGTTCATGTTTTTAACTGTCAGTGAGGAGTCTGGGGAATCAGATGCCCTCTAGAATTCAGAATTTCTCCAGACAGCAGAATTCCTGCTCCTGTTGTGCATTTCTGCGCGTGTCGACTGCACGCCCAGCGTGGTAGCACCTGGATGTGTTCCACTAAGTTTTTGCATTAGTTTGTAGCAACAAATCTTCAAAATTTCAAATCTTAGAACAAAAAGAAGCATGTGAATTATTTCTAGAGGCCACATTTATCTGTTCATTGATGTTCATTGGTACCTCCTGGCAGAGGTGTCTGCAACTGATTTTGTAGTGGTTTTGTAAGGCACCATATTGACTTTGGAACAAAGATGGGGTGAAACCTCAAAATGGTGAAAATACAGTGCAAATTTGTCATCATTTAGTTGCTCATCATCCATCCTCAACACCAAAAACCCACCCTGTTATTTGCAAAGGGATTCTCTTAGAGAAAACTCTTCCTTCACTCTGTTTTCTTTATCAATGTGGTTTCTCCAAGGCTGTTTTCCAGCTGAAATGCAAAGTGAAAAAGAACTCCAACGAAAAACTCTTAACTTCTTTGCAAACTGAAGCTGAAAGCCCAATTCATAAATGATTCAACAAAGAATTTTAGTATTGCGTTTCCACAGGTTATGCCAAAGATTATTTATAGCAAAATTCTGTTCCCCCTGAGGCTTCTGTGAGCAGTTGGTCCTGTTTAGTTCTGTGTTTTATCCATCACCTTCAGAGGACTGAAAAAACACCATGGATGAAATTACAGGAAAATTGAGACAAAATACTGAAGTGAACCTTGGGGGCAAATTCTCTCGTGTTGTAAATAGTGAGAGCACTTCAATGAACTTGTTGTGATTGGGTCTTGAGGACGGTGTTAATTACAGATTCCTGAGTTCAGTTAATTTTATTTAAAAACGTCCTTTAGGGACCACAGCAGTGAGGGCAGCTGTCACACACAGAGTACGGCAGCGCTAATTGTGCAGTTCAGAGGAGCTGCGCTCCGGCTCCGCTTCCAGTGGTCTTTTGGTCTGGAAGAGGGAACCCTTGTTAGGAAGAAAGATGGTAGGATTTGATGGGCGGGCTGTTCGGTGGATAAGGAATTGGTTGAATGTTCACATTCAGAGAGCAGTGGTCAACAGCTCCGTGTCCAGATGGAGACCTGTGTCAAGGGGTGTCCCTGAGGGGTCCCTTCTGGGACCAGTGCTGGTTAATATTTTTGTTGATGAGATCGACAGCCGGATCGAGTGCAGCCTCAGCAGGTTTGCAGATGGGATGTCATCCAAAGTGACCTGGACAAACTGGAAAAGGGGACCTGTGTGAACCTTTTGGGGTTCAACAAGGTGAAATGCAAGGTGCTACACCTTGGTCAGGGCAACCCCCGGTATCCATACAGTATGGGGGACAATGTGATTGAGAGCAGCCCTGCGGAGAAGGACTTGGGGTGCTGATTGATGAAAAGCTCAACATGAGCTGGCAACATGTGCACTCCCAGCCCAGAAACCAACGGTGGGAGCAGAGGGGAGGGAGGGGATTCTGCCCCTCTATCTCACTCTTGGGAAACCCCACCTGGAACCCTGTGCTCAGTTCTGGAATCCCTAACATAAGAAGGACATGGAACTGTTGGAGTGGGTGCAGAGGAGGCCACGGAGATGATCTGAGGGCTGGAGCACCTCCTGTATGAGGACAGGCTGGGAGAGTTGGGCTTGTTCAGCCTGGAAAAGAGAAGGCTCTGAGGGGACTTCATAGTGTCCTTCGGTACTGAAAGGGACTCCAGGAAAGCTGGGGAGGGACAATTTTACACAAGCATGTAGTGATAGGACAAGGGGGAATGGGTTTAAATTGGAAGGAGGAAGATTTGGATTAGGCTTTAGAAAGAAATTCTTCATGATGTGGGTGGGGAAACCCTGGAACAGGTTGAACCCAAATCATTCTATGATTTTATGATTCTATGACTTTTTTAATTGTTTTTCTTTATCATAGCCTGTGAACAGGGCTTGCAATGTTTCTGGAGTCAAAACTATAGCCAGGAACCTTTCTGTCAGCTTTTGATTTAGAGAAAGGAATTTACTCTATAAGTTTCCAGTGTCCTTAAGTGAACTCCTCTGTCATCTGACTGCACCACAGATCAGGAAAACTGCATTTAATGGATTTTCTGACTTCCCCCCCTTCATATTTGCTTTCACCACAGAACAGTTATGTTGGGGACTTGGTGTAATCGCTCATCAATCTATCTACCTGGCTGTCAACAGCTCATTTAAAGTTCTTTAAAGTGTCACTTACCTTGACTAATGCCGGCCTCGGTCCCCGCAGGCGCTGAGCGTGCAGCCCTTGGCCGGGCTTGTTTCTGCTGCCGAGTGCCGAAGGAGAGCGATCCCAAGCAAGTGAGCTGACCTGGTTCTGTTTTGCCACAGATTCCCTGGTGTTTTCTTCTTTCCTTCCTGGCTGATTAAATAAGTTTTGCTAGAACAAGTCTAAAACAGGCAACGCAAAGCTGGATGAATTGTATGGAAGAGAGTGGTGTCCTGGCTCTGGGAAAGAAGCCATGGACGTTGGGGTGCATACAGAGCTCTGGCCCAAACTTTGTCTGGTGGTTGAGTTTTGACGTTTTCTTCTCTTTAGCTGCCTCACATCATGAAATGTTTGGTGTTTTTTCAATTCTGCTGTGTTATGTCTGTGATATCCAGTGCAAATGAGACATCCTTTTATAAAGGGCGATTGGCCATTGGAATGCACTGCCCAGGGAGGTTGGTGGAGTCATTGTCCCTGGAGTTGTTTAAAAACAAATTGGATGAGGCACTTAGTGCCATGGTTTAAACGACAAGTAGATGTTGGTGTTGGGTCATAGGTTGGACTCAGTGATCTCAGAGGTCTTTTCCAACCTTGTGATACTGTGATACTGTGATCCACCCTCACTCACACTGACCTGAGGTGCTGGGGGATGAAAAGCTCCACATGAATCAGCAATGTGTGCTCACAGAAAGCCAGTCGTGTCCTGGGCTGCCTCCAAAGCACCAGGGTGAGGGAAAGGATTCTGCCCCTCTGCTCTGCTCTGATGAGACCCCACCTGGAGCCCTGTGTGCAGTTCTGGAGTCCTCAGCACAAGATGGAGCTGGAGCTGCTGGAGCAAGTCAAGAGGAGGCCATGGAGGTGATCTGAGGGCTGGAGCATCTCCTGTACGAGGACAGGCTGAGGGAGTTAGGGTTGTTCAGCCTAGAGAAGAGAAGGCTGTGGGGAGACCTTAGAGCAGCCTCCCAGTACTGAAATGGGCTCCAGGAAAGCTGGGGAGGGGCTCTTGATCAGGGAGTGCGGGGGTAGGACAAGGGAGAATGTTTTTTTAGCTGAAAGAAGGGAGATTGAAGAAATATTTTGCTGTGAGGGTGGGGATGCCCTGTCCCAGGTTGCCCAGAGCAGTGGTGGCTGCCCCATCCCTGGAGGTGTTCAAGGCCAGGTTGGATGGGGCTTGGAGCCTCCTGATCCAGTGGGAGGTGTCTCCGCCTATGGCACGGGATTGGAACTGGATGGGCTTTGAGGTCCCTTCCAGCCCAAACCGTTCTGTGATTATGTGATCTTTGAGGAGCCTCAGTATCTTTCAAGGAAATTCTCCAGGACTGGAGGTGCACCATGAGGTGTGGACATTATTGTGGCCCCTGAAGGCTGGGGGGGCATAGAAGACAACGTTGTCTTCCTGGTGTGTACTCAAGAAGTGTTTAAGTTGGGCTGCTTTAGCCCAACTGTCATCCAGGCAGCAACCTCTTCTGCAGAGATCTCTGGAAGGATGGGATTTGGAAATGCAGTTGTCTTCCATCCTTTGTGAAGTCCTCTCCACATTGTGTTCACTTTACAGCTGGAATAGTTTTGCAGAGCTCACTGTGCCTCCGTTGTGTGTATTTTATACCGTTTGGCCTGGACCAAACCGCAGCGGCAGTGACGCAGAGGACTCTGCCGGGCTGGGGCTGCTGTAGAGAGCACAGGACACACAGCTGAGGGAACTGGGGTTGTTTAGCTTGGAGGGGAGACCTCATCGCTGTCCACAGCTGCCTGAAAGGAGACTGTGGCAGAGCGAGTTTTAATCTCTTCTCCTAAGTGACAGGTGATAGGACAAGGAGCAATGACCGTAAGTTGTGCCAGGGGAGGTTCATACTGGATATCAGGAAGAATTTCTTTACCAAAGGGTGGTCAGGGAACAGCTGCCCAGGGAGGGGGCACCCTAGAGGTGTTTAAATAATGGGGAGATGAGTTTTTGAAGGACGTGGTTTAGCAGAGGATGGGTGTGGTTGGACTCGATGATCTCAAAGGTCTTTTCCAACCAGAAGATTCTATGATTCTATGTTCTCATCCACCAGCCCTGAACCTGCTGCTGATGCCTCCAGGGAATCTCCTGACCCTGTCACTAGGTTTGTGACAAACAAACAGCACCTGATTGTTCAGTGACCCCTTGCTTTATGATGTCCTGTGTGATTTGTAAAGCCTGAAAAAACCACTGGCTTTGAGCAGTGAGACGTAGCCATCCTTATTGTCTGTTCAGAGAGTAATCAGAGACATCCTGTCGCAAAAATAACATGAGTAGACCCAAACACAGCATGCACTAAACACCATCCATCATTCCATCCTGCCCACGTGCCCTGCTCCCCCCTCTGACCCCTCCAGTCTTGTTTGGAAATACAAACAGCTTGAGATGTTCCTCATACTTTTCGCTTCAGGGTTGACCTCATCAAACGTTTGCATTTTGCATTAGAACAACAGTTGATGTTGTTTTTCCTGCTTGGAATTGTTTTGGTGTCATTGAGGAGGAAAAATTTCATGTACCCACAATTTTAGATTTGATGAAAGGCAACCTTTCCTGTTGGGTACGATTTATTCCCTTGCTTTATAAGGTAATGGATTTATTTTTTCCTGCAGATTAATTTATATAAATCTCTAGTATTACGTGCAGTGACAGGTTTGATGCCCTCTACTCAGAACTGCATGCACTCTCGTTAGGGAGTGACTTGAGCACTCATAAAAACCTTACTAGTTGTACAAGAACAGTGTTTGCTCTTAAAAAAATAGTTCATCAGACAACATGTGCAAAAGAACTCATTTACAACCCTGTGGACACCTTTACGTTTGATTTTGCAACTGTTTTCTGTGCCAAGTCCTTGGACCTTGGTCTTAGCAGGGGCTGTGGGGGCTGCTGGGAGCAGGGCTGGGGTCTCTCTCTCATATTAACCCTGGGGTTTGTGTCACCTGGGCCGTGGGGCAGCATCAAAGGGTGGCTCCGGCTGAAAGGGACCCCAGGGGCAGCTCTGAGGTCAGACCTGGCCGCTCCAGCCTTTATCCAGTCTTGTCTCCAAAACCTTCAGTGTAAGAATGATATGCTGTAGGATTTATTTATATTCTCCTGATGCAGATTATTTGCCCTCTCAGTCTTGCTTTTCAATGCACATTTAAGAAGTTGAAGTCTATCAAGTTGACAGAAGGTCGCAGAATACAGATTATGCCTCTGATGCTTCAAAAGAGGTAGATCATGGTGTTGTTTGGTAAATATTTATTCCTAGAATCCCATTAACCTCCCCATTTAGCAGTGCAGGAGGAGCTGTGCTCTGTAGATGAGCTTCCCACTTCTTATGGATATGGTTGATGATGATTGCAATTAACAGACAGAGTAACGACCTGTTACTTGTTGCCGTTTCAGTGTGAAGTGCTGGCTTTGGTCAGGTTAAACTATGAGCCAAACTCTTGAAGGATCAGACTAAAAACGAGCTCCTAAGCCAGCAGTGGTTTCACTGATGGTTTAGGCCTAGGAATTGTAGTTAGAATTGCAAAGGTACCTTGGACGTTCATAAAGTGATAGAAAGTTGCGCCACGTTTGACTTCCCCTGGTGATCTGTGAACTCACTGCGGCTCAAGATTAGTTCTACGTAAAGCTGGGTTTTCCACTCAGTCACCTGTGCTCCACCCCTACAAACTGTAGTGAAACCAGTCCATCTGAGAACATGCGTGTGCTTAACAGAAATCCTCCCATAATCACTGCTGGTACCTAGAATCGTGGAATCATGGAATCATTTGGGTTGGAAGGGACCTCAAAGCCCATCCAGTTCCACCCCCATACCATGAGCAGGGACACCTCCCACTGGATCAGGGGGCTCAAAGCCCCATCCAACCTGACCTTGAACACCTCCAGGGATGGGGCAGCCACCACTGCTCTGGGCAACCTGTGTGCTTTGAGCTGGATTCCCTGCGTGCTGATGCAGACCAGGGGCATTTGTGCTGGTGTGAACGGAGCGACGCTGACGTGAGCGAGAGGAAAGCCCTGTCCTCAGCTCGTGCTGAACCTGCAGGAAGTGTTGGGCCAGCCTCGCTCACAGCAGGGGTTCAACCCTCCCAAGGGTTCCCTGGCGACCGCGGTCCCGTTCGGGGATCAGGGCCCTCTGAGCTGGCAGCTCTGCTCCCCTGGGTGGTCAGTTCAGGTTTCATTCGACTTCAGTTAGAACAAATCAAACGAATACTCCATGAAGCGACGGTGCTGCAGGAGTGATGGTTTGAAGGGATCAGATCCTTGTTCCCTGCAGGGAAACCTTCCTGTATTTTGTTTAGAAAATACCTCATTTTCGAGGGGCTGCCCTGAGATCTTTCTGAATGATAAAAATGTTTCTTTTTGCAGTGGGAGGCTTTCCTCTTGTTTAAATGGGGCACAATTCAAAGCAGACCCCACCACCGCAGCCTTTTCAAGCAGTTTTTATCCTGCTTATATTCAAGCTTTATTATTTGAAAACAAGTCAATGCATTCCTTCCCCACCACCACCCTCCTGCCTGCCTTTTTTCCCGCACCCTGCATTTTCCAGAAGCTGTCATTAACTGTATTTGGTAAACAAGAAATTAAAAAGGCAGCTTTATATCTTAGACATGTACAATTGTGTGTAAAAATGCAGTTCTTGCCTTTTGAACAATGCAATATTCTTTATTTTGTTCCTGGCACGGCCGTATCGTGGAGAGGTAGAAGGGGGGAAGAAACCTTGAGGCTAAAATAGAGTTTAATGAGAATAAAACCCACATCAAAGGGTGGACTAATGGAATGATACAATGCTTACTGTGTCACTCTCCCGAAGGGGATATGGATGACAGTACTTATATTTCAATTATCTCTTTGCTGCCTGCATGGGATGTTGATTAAATGGTTCGGAGGTATTAGAGTCCTTTTGTAGACTCCGCAGCAGAATGGTGATGCTGCACATTATCCTGCGATCAAAATGTGTATTAGCAGGAAATTATACAGCTCTAACTGCACCGATATTTTGTTTCTTTGGGCAATAAAGAGGGTTGCTTTAATGACTCTGACATTACATTCAGATTCATTTCAGTTGAAGGAATTGCTGGCTCTCCAGCTCCTGCCTTCAGCTCCCTCCTCCTGCCCAGCCCCAGCTCTGCCGCGGCTCCGCGGGGACATTCCTTAGCGGGCGGCTCTGTTTGGTAAACACAAATCCTGCAGGAACACTTGACCCCTCAGGCCTTGCTGCTTTGCACTTCAGCTGAGGGGCCTTCACCGCCAAATTATTTGCCTGAATCTTTGAATTGCACGTGGGACAGTTGATAAATCAAAGCGCATTGTACGTCGCCCAGGTCGGGAACCATCCCAGATGCTCCTGTACAAAGCTGGAGTCACGGTGCGTTTGGCTAAAGAGCAGCTCCATCTGCTTGCAGGGAGTGCTGCGGAGCTGCGATTCGGGATCCTGATGGAGTTGTCTTATCGTCTCATGACAGCTCCTCGCCGGGGGGCAGAGCTGGAGGCAGCCCAGCTATTGTGCACTAATCCAGCCATCTTTGTGCCTGATATCAACGGGCCTCTTGGACATCACTTGTAACCATTGACTCCTTTCTTTTTTAACTGACTGGTGAGGAGTTGTTTTCTTCAAAGGTGATGTTGAAGCGAGTTTCCCCCTTATGCTGCATTAACAAGCACAATTAAAGCTTCAAGCCCAAGCCTAGCACAGTGTTCTCCTGGTGGCTCTTCCTCCCGTGTCTGTCAAACATTTCAGGTTGGTGTTTGTAAATTTTGTCTTAATGCAGTCAAAATCCCCAAAATTTTTTCCCTGTATGAGTATTGAACCTTATCTGGTTGAACCACAGCAGCATCAATACTCAACACGTGCCACAATGCCACCACTCAACAAGTCCATTACAGAGCTGCCTCTGATGGGAAGCTGCTACGCCCTGAGGTCTGTTTACAGTGAGTCCTGTTAGAGGTGCATTTCCTCCTCCAAAGGACAGAGTTTATCGGGTCTTATACAAGTTATAACTTACACGTTATCAGCTTCACAAGTGAGATATAAAAGAGGTTTTCCTTACAGTTTAATTAGCTGTGCTAACACAGATGCTTGCTTTATGACTGGAAAAGCTGCATTCCTGAGGTTGAGATATGTGGAGAACCTCTTTGATATCTTTTATTTAAGTTTTGCTGGGGATATAGAATCACAAGGATATAAATCACACTGCAGAGGAGGGTGAGCCACGGTGACTCCTGTTGCTGCCCACGTGTGACAGTCATTATGTTGTACTCATGCACTTTGATGGTACATGAAGGGGGGTTTCTGGTTTTTTGGGGTATTTTTCTGCCAAACGTTTTTAAAATACAACTCCAGATGCTGACTAGAGCTAAACTACCAAATAGTAAACGCAGAAATCCACAGACACAACCATCCTCATCCTCTTCACCTCTCAGGTGAGACATAGCAACACTGTAGAGTGTTAAAATGACCTGAATATGGAATGTGTGCTTGGAGTGCTGCAGAGGAATCTGCAGATAATGAGGAGATGACTTCAGTGACAATGTGAGTGACTCATCTGTGTGAGTGCTCTTCCACTTGATGGTGTTCATGACTTGACCCTCCTTCCAGTGCATCGGTGCTGATCCATTTCTGAAGGACGGGTGTCATGGGGCCTGATTCTGCCCAGCAACAGGACAAGGGGCAATGGGCACAAACTGGAGCCCAGGAAGTTTCACCTGAACATCAGGAAAAAATTCTTCCCTGTGGGACAGGCTGCCCAGGAAGGTGTGGAGCTTCCATCTCTGGAGAGATCCAGCCCGCCTGGACACACTCCTGTGCAGCCTGCTTGAGGTGACCCTCCTTTAGCAGAGGAGTTGGACTGGGTGAGCTCCAGAGGCCTCTTCCAACCCCAGTCGTTGTGGGATTCTCCTGCAGATCATATTTTCTTGTCCTGCTGTCTGTGGCTGTAGGGAATAACTTGGTTCCTTCACTGGGGTTGCTCCTGGGAATGTATTTGGAACCAGCAATCCTGACCGGGAGTGGCTGCTCTCCCTTTTCTCTTTCTTTTTTTTATTTTGATCACATTGGTAAATACTGCAGAACTTGAGTTTACTCCCTCTTAATGAGCTTGAGACCTGGCCTGAGGCTTCTTTACCCACTGCTTTCCACACACTGGCTGAGGGCTCAGCAGAAGCCCCTGTGAGATTGAATCACTGCAAATCAGGGAAAGATGTTCCTGGAGAGGCCGTATTCTCCATCATGTTTGTCTCGAGTCCCTGGTTCTGAAACAGAGAGGACTGGGGTTCTGAATTGGATGGAGCACTTAACTGCCCTGCTCTGAGGCTGGGTTTGTTAGGTTGAAGAGAAGGGTTTACTTTAAAGGTTATGGAGGACATTTTTCAGCTTTACGGCGCGTTTGTCCTGTAATCACTTTAAAAAAAATATTTACATTTCGTGACTGCAGGGAAGCTGTGAACACGATCGTTCACTCTTCAGTGCTTCCTAACAAAGCCGTACAACAGGGAGTGTGCACACACCTGGGGCTGCTCGAGGCTGTGAGCACCAGCATCCTGGTGGGTACAGCAGGGGAACAAGAGCAGAAACAGTTGGTATGTACAGGGCATTTTAATTTTTAGTCTTTTGCTTCAAGCACAGTGATGAGGCCCAATTAGAGCTGCTGCTCAATACCGAAGGGCAGCATAAAACTTTTTATTTCAGTCTCAACAGGGTGTTCATGAACGTGGTGCAGATGACACCAGGCTGAGTGGTGCAGTTGACTTGCCAGAAGGTTGAGATGCTATCCAAAGGGACTTGGACAAGCTGGAGAAGTGGGCCTATGTGATGCTCTTGAGGTTCGAAAAGGCCAAGTCCAAGGTCCTGCACCTGGGTTGAGGCAAACCTTGGTTTCAATACATGCTGGGAGTTGAAGTGATTGAGAGCAGCCCTGATGAAAAGGATTGGGGGGTCCTAATGGAGGAAAAGCTGGACATGAGCTGGAAAAATGTGCTCACAGCCCAGAAACCGAACATGTCCTGGATTGCATCCAGAGCAGTGGGACCAGGGGGGAGGGAGGGGATTCTGCCCCTCTGCTCCACTCTGATGAGACCCCACCTGGAGCCCTGTGCCCAGTTATGGAATCCTCAGCACAGGAAGAACTTGGAGCAGTTGGAGCGAGTCCAGAGGAGACCACAGAGATGATCTGAGGGCTGGAGCACCTTCTCTATGAGGACAGGCTGAGAGCGTTGGGGTTGTTGAGCCTGGAGAAGAGAAGGCTGTGGGGAGACCTTAGAGCAGCCTCCCAGTACTGAAAGGGGCCCCAGAAAAGCTGGGGAGGGGCTCTTGATCAGGGAGTGCAGGGACAGGATGAGGGGGAAAAAAATTTAACTGAAAGAGGGGAGATTGAGACGAGATCTTAGGAAGAAAAGTTTTGCCGTGAGGGTGGGGAGGCCCTGGCCCAGGTTGCCCAGAGCAGTGGTGGCTGCCCCATCCCTGGAGGTGTTCAAGGCCAGGCTGGATGAGGCTTTGAGCCCCCTGATCCAGTGGCAGGGGAGTGGAACTGGATGGGCTTTGATGTTCCTTCCAACCCAAACCATTCTGTGATTCTATGGTTCTATAATCTTCCACAGACGCCCTGTGACTGAACATCAGGGAAAGCCCAAGAGCCCCCTGGATGAGGCTTGATTCTTCCAAGCACCAGAATTCTGTTTCTGTCAATGAACTGAACTGGTGCTCTTTTAAGGGAAAAAACGTAGAGAAAGATCTTCATTCATTTATTTATTCTCTTTATTCATTCATTTATTCTCTCTTAGTCATGTAAGGAAGTTCAGGACTCCCAGCAAGAGATGAAGAAGTTGTATTTTAAAACTAAACCATGAAACTAAATTACACTTTTAATTGGGAATTAATTTTTTCCCCATTGACTCCAGGTATCAGAATCCATGCTTGTCTCTCATTTCCAACTGACAGGCGCCTGTAGGAAGTGCAAACAAATGGGAAGCTTTGTAGAGACTTCTGGGTTTTTTTCTTAATGAGTCCTTTAACTTTGACTTCCAAGGTTAAGAAGCATCCACATTCTGTCAGCGTCTGGTATCTCATCCCCAAAAATGTGTTGCTGGGGCAGGTCAGGCTCTGCATGCACTACAACTCTAGAATTTGATATCAAATCCCCTTTTACTGAGCATAGCAACGTTTTCCAGATTGCCAGAAGGCACTCGCTGCAGTTCTGCCTGCTGATGGTTTTGTAACCAGCTTTTAGTGATTTGGTTTCTGGTGAGAACAGTGACAAAGGTGTTGATGATCTCAGACTGGACACTACTTTTCATCAATGCGAAAAAAACAATGTGAAAAAAGGTGGAAAAGTTCTAAACCCAACTTGAAGCACAGAATGGGAGCTGAGGAGGAACTCTGGGCTCTGGGAGGTATGAGACTGATCCGTGCTCCCAAACACCCTTCTGAGCCAGGTTAATGGGCACTATTTAACCACACTTAAACCAGGAGCTCAACACCAGTGTTGTGTCTCCAGGCAGAGTTTACAGACTTGAACCTCAATAAACCTCCTTAAAATGCAAATCTCTAAACCCAGTCATCCCAAACACCTTTTGGTTCTCCACAGGGCTCAGGCCCATCAGCACCGACCTGGATGTGGTTTCCAATGACATCTGGACCATCGCAGGGAAGGGGGCAGGGTTCAGTGGGTGGTGTCTGAATCTCCCAAGGAATGTCAGACAGTGAGAACTTGGCACGTGTGGAGTTCAGCAATGGAGAAACACGTGGAACCAGCTGGGTCTCGTCGTGGCGCTGCGTTCTGGCACGGAATTGCCAGCCCGGCTCTAGTTTTGTATCTAATAGACTTGTTCAGAAGTGTAAATAAATACAGACAGGGATAAAATATCCCATGTCAGTGTCAATTAATTTCTCTCCCAATGAAGAAACAAGCCATGTGTGGAGCCCAAGCCGCCCTGCCATGGCCGTGAATCGCTGTGGTGTAAAACCATCATCAACACTGCTTTTTAACCAAACTGGAGGCAATCAGCTCCCTTCGCTCCTCAAGAATCCGAGCTGCAGATGTTCTGCCTCCCCTGTCAGAGCAAGGGCCTTTAAAACCATCATAAACAAACACAGCTTATTTAAAAGATTCATTTCATCTTGAAAGGGACACATCTCTCTTTTTTATGCTTGAGTAAATCAAAATTGACTTGATCGATTTTGCTGGAAGTTTCAAGAAGAAGAATTCCAACTCCACCAAAAAGAGAGGAATCGGGAGTCCCACTCTCAGCACGACACTTTCTCCTAAACAGATCCTGCCCTCATTTTCACCAGCCTGACTCCACACAAATGATGCTGGGATCTGATTGTCACTGTTCTGGGCTGAGGAGTCTGCCTGGAGGACTGAGACCAAAGCAACCACAGGCCTGGGGTGGAATAGCTCAGCAAACCCTGGGGAGACTCGCAGTTGGAAACACAGAATCATGGAATGGGTTGGGTTGGGAGGGAAATTAAAGCTCATGCAGTTCCAACCCCCTGCCATGGGCAGGGACACATCCCACTGGATCAGGGGGCTCAAAGCCCCATCCAGCCTGGCCTTGAACACCTCCAGGGATGAGGCAGCCACCACTGCTCTGGGCAACCTGTGCCAGGGCCTCCCCACCCTCACAGTAGAACATTTCTCCCTAAGCTCTCATCTCAATCTCCCCTCTTTCAGCTGAAAACCATTCCCCATTGTCCTATCCCTGCACTCCTTGATCAAAGGCCCCTCCCCAGCTTTCCTGGAGCCCCTTTCAGTACTGGGAGGCTGCTCTGAGGTCTCCCTGGAGCCTTCTCTTCTCCAGGCCCTGCTGGTCCCACTGCCTTGGATGCAGCCCATGACACGGTGCAAAAATATTAGGATCCTTTTAGAAAAGTCATCAGCGATGCAGCTCCGGATGCAGGCGATATTGTTGCAGTTTCACTTTCCATTAATGATGTTATTTCTGTTGAACTTTTTAGAGCTGACAATGGTCATGAATATGGTTTTTATTACTAAACATATGCAATGCAGCCTGAAAGGCTTCGTGTGGAAAGTTAGAATTTCATTTAACTGTTGGTTGATTGCCATCAGCCCCTTGTCTGCTGTGGTTACTGATTGGGTTTGAATGCTCTGTGCCGTATTTTGAGCTTAGAAGTGTATGTGTTGGTTTTTTAACCTCCCAAAATTAATTTCAGGGGTGCTACCATTGCTGTCTGGGGCAAAATGTGCCTCTTACAGGCGTCTGGCTCATTTTTCGCAGCCAGCGGACTCTCTGGCACTTGCACCAGCAGCCGGCCTGGCCGCCGCCGGGCGTCTGTCCATCTGGGGAAGCAGGGCTGGAGGCTGCTCCAATGCAATCCAGATGTGTGCTTGGAGGAGAGGGGCTTTATTCCCCGTTACCTAAGCGGCAGGAGCAGGAAGGCTTCCGTATGGTCTTACATTGCTGCAGAGCGTAACGTCCTCCACTCCTTGAGAGTCTTCCAAGTGGGCTGGAATTGCCTGGTGTGACTCCGGGTGTTGATGAACTTCCCTATTTGCCTTGGTGGCTCTATAAAAGCTGTGGAGGAGGGTTCCATAGTTCTTGGGTGCTGATCTTCTAAAAAATAAATGAAAGTTGAAAAGAATCCCTTGGCTGATGCTCCTCTGCCTGGGGGAGGTGACCAAGTCACAGCCCGGTACCGTGTGAGAGTCATGGTGATCGGAGGCTCAGCTCTGACCCTGGGACTGGTTTTCAACAACTCCTGGTGTTGCCTGGCTTCAGGAATTGAGAAGATGCTGGGAGGTGACCCAAACTGTAACCCAGCAGCTATGTAGATGATGGGTTTCTGCCTGGGGTTGGGTGCATTTCGGCTGGGAATTTTCCTGGATCCTCCCCTCCTGGAATGGCCATGGGCTTTCATGGCCCCAGAACTGTTCAAAAGGATGCTGCTTCCACTTCAGTTTCTGTAACCTCTCGTTGCTGCTGGAAGAATGTCAAAACTTCAGGCTGATGCTTTTGTCTGATGCTTTTGTCTGAGTTTGTCAGTGCTGCAGAAGCCAGAATAACTTACTGGTGACCTGGAAAAAATTAGGAAGAGGAGAGGGCTTCCTCTGGCAGCCTTGTACTGGTGAGGAGTCTGGGGATGTTTTTAGTACCTACAGATTCCAGAAATAATAAGCAACTTATGATGCTTCCTCCCGAAATCTGATTTTAATTATGGCTTTGGAACAGCGTTCATGCACTGGACTCGTATCTCAGCCCGGGGTGGCAGAGTCAGATTGTGGGGATGAGGATCACGCTGGCACCCTTCGTCTGCCAGGCTCCTTCTTCCACACTCCCACTGTTTTCAACCCTTCTGTGTGCAAGGCTGGTCCAGGCTACCTCTCTTACTGTGATGAATTGTTTTGCCTCTGAGTGCAGATGGAATTTTTGCCCAAAGTAGCAATATTGAGATTACTCTGAGCCATCGATGTCCCCTCTTGTCTCGGCACTGTTTACCTGCCACGTGAAAGATGCTGAAGCAGGGGCGATTAGGGACCGTTTTGGTGGGCAGCAGCAGCAAAGGAGCACAGAGGGGATCGTGGTGGACTTGCTGAACCCGTGCCTTTAATGAAGCAGAAAACTCGTCAGATAGAGCCAAATCCAGGTTTTACCTCGTCAGATATTAGGTAAAACACATACACACTGGGTTGTGAGAGGCTGGAGAGCAGCCCTGCGGAGAGGGACCTGGGGGTTCTGTGGTCGGTGGGAAGGTGAACATGAGCCAGCAATGCCCTGGCAGCCAAGAGGGCAACCATGTCCTGGGGGGCATCCAGCACAGCATCGCCAGCCGGGAGAGGGGGGGATTGTCCCGCTCTGCTCTGCACTGGGGCAGCCCCACCTCGAGCACTGGGGGCAGTTTTGGGCACCACAGGATAAAATGGACATCAAACTACTGGAGAGTATCCAGAGATGGCCACAAGGCTGGGGAAGGGTCCAGAGGAGGAGTTATATGAGGAACAGATAAAGTCCCTTCATCTGTTGAGCCTGAAGGAGACTGAGAGCAGATCTCAGAGCTGTTCATTGCCTTCTCACAAGGGAGGGAGGGGAAACAGGGGCTGAGCTCTGCTCTCTGGTGACCTGAGATAGGACCAGAGGGAATGGCAGGAAGATGTGCCACGGGAGGGTTAGATTGGACGTTAGGAAGAGGTTCATCCCCCTGCAGGTAGTGGAGCCCTGGAACAGCTCCCCAGCAGTCACAGCACCTGCTCTGCCAGCATTCCAGAAGCATTTGGAAAATGCCCTCAGTCACACAGTGTGAGTATTGGGAGTGTCCTGTGTAGGGACAGCAGTTGGACTCAGTAATCCCTTTGGGTCCCTTCCAATTCAGGTGATTCTATGATTTTATGATTCTATGAAAATTGCAGTTGAAGGGTGCAGTCTGTGCAGAACATTTGCCATTATCAAATCCAAGCAGAGAAAAGCGAGGATGCACAGCTTGGTTTCATTTGGATGGGGAAATGACTTACTTAAGTTCCTCCTCTTCCCACCCTCCTTCTCCCCCCAGTCCATGGCTGGCTGTGGAGGGCAGATCTCGGGGAGGTGCAGCCTGGCTGGAGATGCTGAGCTGTGCCTGCCCTTCCACACAGCCATCGTCCTCCACTCTTCCTTCTCCCACAGCCCTGTCCTGCTTGTTTTCGATCCTCACCTGTGTCTGACAGAACACTTCCCCAGTCCTGGGGCTCAGGGGATGGTTGTTGATAATAATATGATCTAACACAAAATAATACACCAGGAGTTTCAGTGTTCCAATCCATTCAGGTTTTCTGCGCATGCTGTAGTGAAACAAAAGAGCGTTGTTGTTTGGGTTACTTTTTAGTTTGCCCTTTTAGAAGTGGGTGGTGTTCCTATAAAAGGATTTGGACAGACAGAGAAAAGATAGAATTTGTTTTATTACCTTTTGTATTAGGCTTGGAATCTGATTTTCAAGCATAAGGACTTAGGCTACACCTATAAAATCTGCTGGTTAATCTCAAATGGCCACTTAGAGTCAGGTTTATGCTTTTATGTAAATATGGTTTGCGAGCCCTGTTTCCCATTAACACAAGGTCACAAATTAAGTTTCTTATGTTTCTTTATATAACATTGGAACATGGATTGCATCCAACCACGGATTGTGTGAGTGCACCTGTTCTGGGTTCGTACAGCCTCTGTGAGTGTCAGGGTGGTCACAGAGGGGTGGATGCAGTAGGTGCCCATGCAAGAATTTCCCGTATTTCTAGATGTTTAATGTTTTCAGAGGGAATTTTGTCCAGCTTCTTCTTTGGCTTTTCCAAACAAAATTTTCTTTAGTTTTTCTCCTTTTTAGTAGTTTTTTACATTGTACTTGGAACTGTACTGACAGTCATCTTCACAAAGGGTTTTACTGAAGACAGGATGGAAAAGCACACGTGACAGTGATGCTGTTGATCCTTACAGGCATTAACCTTCCTAAAGCTGCTGGGAAATAGGTGAAATAGTCCATTAATTTTATAGCTGGGCAAATGCTTAAATTTCTTTTCTGCTCTCAGTTTTTCCAAGTAACACTGTGAGTCAATCAGTGCTACTGTCTATGGCCCTGGAGCCTATGAAATAAATGTATATCTCATGCACACGTGTGTAACATCATTCCATAGGTGTAACCTGCTCAGCTGTGAGGGGCAGCTGTGTTCGGAGTTTATATGATTGCACAGGAATTAAAAGAGGCTGCTGCATTGTCCAGAGTTGGTGAGAACTTTAATAAGTATGAGTCCACAGGGATGCCTTGCAGTGTGTGTCAAAAGGATGCCTGAATATCACCTGCATGGGTTTCCTCCTGCCTGCTCCCCATCCCGCCCAGCAGCTCTCCTTGAGCAGCCCTCCCCAAGCCTGACCGACAGCACAGAGTCACGGAATGGTTTGGGTTGGAAGGGACCTCAAAGCCCATGCAGTTCCAACCCCCTGCCATGGGCAGGGGCACCTCCCACTGGATCAGGAGACTCAAAGCCCCATCCAACCTGGCCTTGAACACCTCCAGGGATGGGGCAGCCACCACGTCTCTGGGCAACCTGGGCCAGGGCCTCCCCACCCTCACAGCAAAATATTTCTCCCTAAGATCTCATCTCAGTCTCCCCTCTTTCATCTCCCCAGACACCTCTGTCAGCAAAAGCTTTGGGTTGAATGACAAGAAACCTGAGTGTCTCTTCTCCTCCTCCTCCTCTTGGATGCTCTTAGTGAAGCGTAACTGGGAAGGGTCCGTCCTGGGTGAACTCTGTGGGAGAGAAGTGTCAGCACATTGTCTCTGGATCTGGAAGGGTTTGGTAATTCACTCTCCATGCTGAAGTTCTTTCAACAGCTTTAAGCTGACTGTGAATGTCTTTTAGCAGCATCAGGCAGACTCTGGCATGTGGGTTCTCCATGAAGGAGAGAAGGAAGCGAGGCAGAAATACCAGTTTTTGGTTCTCCTTGAGGAGGTGTCCGATGTGGTGACATATTGGGTGTTTTAGAGTTGAAATTGGAAGAGAACTTGTTTGGCACTTGCAGTATTTTTCCAAAGTCTGATTTTAATCAGCCAAGTAACTGAAACCAACTCCTCCCAAGAATCCATCATAAACCCTAGGTTCTTACTCAATATGTTTGCTTTCTGAGCTAGCTCCTTGGCCAGTTTTCCAAAGGAAGATTGCCCTTTTTTCCCATGGGAGCGATTCCCTTAGCAGAAGTGAACGCCCAAGTGAAACAAGGCTTATGTACCAACATCTGCCACCAGACTGCACTTCATGCCCAGGATGGTTTAAGGATGAAGGACCCTGCAGTCTGATCACCATGTGAGAGTTATCAGGCATTGGGTTACCCAAGACTGATGCTCCTGTGCTCATCACTGGACTGCACAAGGTTGTAGTGGGAGAAACTGCGTGGACAGTAGGTGACGGGGTAGATCCAGTGACAACTCAGTATCACAGCCCTTCTCCTGCTCCAGAATGAGATCCCAGTCTCATGTGCTCTCTTGGTGAGATACAGACAGTCCTGCAAAGGGGCTTGCGTCACATCCATGAGCCTCAACACCTCGTGCCTGGGTTTTGACAGACCTCTTCATAGAATCATGGAAAGGTTTGGGTTGAAAGAGACCTTAAAGCCCATCCACTTCCAACCCCCTGCCATGGGCAAGGACACCTCACACTGGATCAAGGGTCTCAAAGCCCCATCCAACCTGTCCTTGAACACCTCCAGGGATGGGGCAGCCACCACTGCTCTGGGAAACCTGGGCCAGGGCCTCCCCACCTTCACAGCAAAACATTTCTTCCTAAGGTCTCGTCTCCGGCTCCTCTTCTTCAGCTGAAAACTGTTACTCTTGTCCTGTCCCTGCCCTCCCTGATCAAGAGCCCCTCCCCAGCTTTCCTGGAGCCCCTTTTAGTACTGGGAGGCTGCTGTAAGGTCTCCCTGGAGCCTTCTCTTTTCCAGGCTGAACAACCCCAAGTCTCTCAGTCTGTTGTTGTACAGGAGATGCTCCAGCCCTCGGACCATCCTCATGGCCTCCTGGACTTGCTCCAACACTGAGGAGGGCTTTGCACTCCCAGTCTTCACCTTCCCTTCCCTGCTGAAGGGCTGGTGTCTGCCACTCTGTAAACAGCTCATGGGTAGTGTTCGTTTGGATCAGAGACGTGGAGATGGGTCTTCACTCTTCATTTGAGAGAAAAATGCTTGTTACATTAAGTCAAACTGCATCCTCATTTACATCTGTGAGCCCTGCAGGAGCGAGCGTGGATCACCTGGCCATGTAGGGTCACCCTGGTCTTTCGTCACCTTGAGGTGTTTATGTTGTAAATCTTGACTGTATTTTATTCAGGAATCAGTTAAGATGGATTTGTTTAACCAAAGCCAGTTAGACTGTCATCAAATGGTGGCAACGTGTTTGAAGTGTGGCGTTTGTAGCCTGCATTGAGGCAATTTACGGCACAGATTGTGTTTTGCTGCCTTTCTGCAAAGAAAAAACCAGAGGGCACGGCTCCGTATGGCTCCTTTCCCAGGATGGCTCCCTAAAGCAGCCTCACATTTCGTACATCTCAGTGTCAGTGGATGGCAACAAGGTGCCCTGCCCCTGTTCCTGGTGTAGCACCAAGGCTGGTGATGCTGGCGTGCAAGTGTGCTCTGCACGCCCTCCGTAACCCAAAATCTGTTGAGGGTTTTTAAAGCTGAATGAAATGCCTGAGTCGATTTAATTTAAATTGAAGGCAGATCTTTGGTGTCAGATTTGCTTGTTTTTATTTCTTCCAATTATTTCAGATCTCCATATCCTATTGGTCAAAAAAAGGTTTTAAAAATCAATCTTTGGGTGGTAGGATTTTTTGCTGATAAAACTCCCATATAAGTCATCCCCACCAGCAAATTTTTCATACGAGGGTTGGAGCTGTGCTTGCAACACGTTCTTTGGGGTTAAGACTTTGGCCAGACCTCAGAGTGGTTGTAGAATCCAAAGGCAGCTGGTTTTCAGTTAGCAAATGTGTAAAGCTGCCCTTCACACAGAGGCTTTTGGTGCAAGCTCACTTTCTGCATGGATGACTGCAAGTGCGTATTCAGCCACATGGGGTTTAAAATGCAACTCAGTGAATGGCATTTTACAGTACCACAGTATCATAATGTTGGAAAGGACCTCCGAGATCATCGAGTCCAACCTATATCCCAACACTAACACCAACACCAACACCATCATCTAAACCATGGCACTCAGTGCCTCATCCAGTCTCCCCTTAAACACCTCCAGGGTCAGCGACTCCACATCAAGTCTAAACTTTCCCTGACGAAGCTGGAGTCCATGCCCTCTAGTTCTGTCACTGGTCATAGAATCATGGAATCATTGAGGTTGGAAAAGACCTCTAAGATCATTGAGTTGCAGCTGTCAACTTTCCTCCCTTCCAGAGGTCTCCCACACCTCACTGTTTCGTAGGGCTGTCTCGTTCTCTCTCCTCACTGTACCAAACGCCCTCGAACAAGCACATGCCAAGAGATCTCCACCAGCAGCACACACGTCCATCTGGTGCGAGGGCTCACAAATACAGCTTCCTGTGGGTTGCATCGCGGTGCTGCCTGTGAAGTGCAGGAGGAGGAGGCACCTGGACCTCAGAGGAGGCTGAGGGGAGCCCTCATTTCTCTCCACCACTCCCTGATATGAGGTTGTAGTCAGGTGGGTGCTGGTCTCTTCTCCCTAGTAACAAGTGATGGGATGAGAGGAAATGGCCTCAAGTTACACCAGAGGAGGTTTAGATTGGATATTGGGAAAAATTTCTTTATCAAAAGAGTGATGAAGCCCTGGCAGGGGCTGCCCAGGGCAGTGGTGGAGTCTCCATCCCTGGAGGAGTTCAAAAACTGTATAAACGTGGCACTTAGGGACATGGTTTAACAGGCACGGTGGGGTTGGGCTGACGGTTTGACTGGATGATCTTGGAGGTCTTTTCCAGCTATAATGATTCCATCATTCTACAATTCTAAGTGTGGGTTTGGTTGCCAAACAAAAAAAAAAATCCTTATTCATCCCATTTGGGTGTTTGTTGTGGAACACCTTAGAAGATGTTTACCCGGCTTCAGCTGTTTCCTTACACATCTTAACAGGAGTTGCCCACCTGCTCCTTGTAGCTGATGGACAGTAGAGATCGATAATTTTGCATCTTTGGTGTTTTCTGATTTTGGCCAAACTCAAAATAAGTTCAGTTTATTCCAGTCATATTTAGGAGATAATAAGTTTTATTTTGATTCAGAATTACTTTGGTGCACGATCTCTGCTTGGCACAGTGCACAAGTGAAGGGGAATGTACAAAGTTCAGCTTTTTGTTTCAGAAAGCCCAGAAATACTTTATTCCTGTTGACATAATTTCAAAACCATTGAATATACTCTTTTGCTCATAAATGCTTCCGAATCTTTGTGTCTAACTGTTGAGTTTCAGTCGAGGGAACCCATGGATAATTGCAATCAATTCAGAATCTGACAAGCTGCAGCCACTCTTGTTTGCTCTGAACCCTGAGGGCTCTGTTCTGAGCTCAAAATTTACTGAGGTTAAAATGAAACAGAGAGGTCTGCTGGCAGCACCGATTCTCTGTAAGGGGGGTTTACCCTTTATTTGGTGGGTGCAAGGTTCACAAGAGCCAGGGTCTCCGATTGTTGCACACCTGTAGCAAGATTGTCTTAACTTTTTAGGGCGGCTTTTCTTCAGATGAAGGTTCAGATGGGAACATTTGGGCTGGGAGAGGGAAAAAATGCAGAAATCCAATCTGAATTATTGGGAGGAGGCGATAGGAGCGGGCGGGGGTTGTTCTTTAAACAGGCAGTGGTCTCAGCCTTGCCTCCTGCTCTCCCCCCAGCCCCCTGCTCGCCGTCTGCTTCGCTGCCTCCTGCGGAGTGCCCGGGATCGCGCTGCTGACGCTGGGAGTGAACCCTCTCACCGGAGCCCTGGGAGCCTTCAACATCTTCCTGTACACGTGTTGCTACACACCCCTGAAGAGAGTGAGCATCGCCAACACGTGGGTGGGAGCTGTCGTCGGGGCCATCCCCCCCGTCATGGGCTGGACCGCGGCCACGGGCAGTCTGGATGCTGGTGAGTCCGGCCCCCGCGCGGCTCGGCAGAGCAAAAAACACCTCCTCGACAGGCAGCAAACCTCATTCTTTACACCTGTTGACCTGATACTGCTTCAAAAGCAGATGTATTTCTGATGTCGGTGTCTGTTACAGTGTGGTACGATAAGGACTGAAGAAGTAGACATGAGTGTGTCATTCCCTTATGGGGGCGTTTCAGGAGCAAACATGAGCTGATAAAAGACCACATCATGTTGAATACGTGTTTAGACCATCTTAAGAAACAATCTAGAAGGAAAATACTGTCTTTGGTGTTCCCATGGAAGAGCATGTTATGTAATTTCAGGATTAAAACCATACCCAGTAAGATCCAGCTCACAAGTCAGGAGGTTTCCACTGGAGAATTCATGGTTTTGCTGTCTTTTCACAAGCCAGAAAATATCCCAGGAAAAGAAATTTATTGATGTGATGTATTTCTTAATTGCCCGCTTCTAAACTTGTAAGTTATAAATGTTCCTTCCCCTCCTCCTCGAAAAGCAAAGGAAGGTTTCTATTTTAGTGACTGTGAACCATTTTTACACCCCTCATAAAACACTGATCTCCTCAGCAGCTCTGACACAGTCAGGGCTTGGTTTTCCTGCCAGCCAGAAACTTCAGAACCCAAGTGGCTCCACATTGCTCTTTTCTGAAAAACCCATGAAGTTCAATGAACAGGTCTGTTAAGAATTGTTTTAGCACACGCTCATCCCACAGTGTTTAAGCCTTGAATAAGACTTTACACAACAAGGCTTTGAACCAGAAATTATCAGGATCCGTGCAGAGTCCGTAGCGCCTTTTCTTATTTGTGCTGTGCGCTCCCTGGAACAGCCAGTTGGAATTGGCTTTGTGTGCACACATTCTGATCTAATCCAGAGCTGGGAGGAAACTTTATGGGAGTTTTTAATCATGTGTGCTACTTCTATACAAACATTTACATCTCTGAAGGGTTTTTTTTTTCATTTAGACCCCTAAATGATATGTGTGGTCACGTACAGTGTGTCACTTTAAGGAGTGTGTATGAGACATAGTTAGAAGCTTTGTATTTCCAAAGAGAAGAGAATTAATTCAACCCACAAAATGTAAATTTTTAAGAACTTTATCATTCTGGCTGCAGATGCTCAGACCTTGGATCTTAGCTTGTTTAGGAATTTCTGTGTTGGTTTTGGGCCTCATTGCAGAATTGACACTGGAGGATGTTTCTGGTGTGCCCATGCTTCACCTGCATGTCCAGCCTGGAGGAGCTGGGGTGAAGGGTGAAAGAGCTCCCTCCCACCAGGAGCCCTTGCTGTAGAGCAGGGGTGTCAAACTCACGGCTCACAGGCCAAATCCAGCCCTCCACCTTGTTTTATCCAGCCCAGCCCCTTGTTTGTCCCCAATGGCAGTGCTGAGCTCCCTGTCCCTGCGTTCCTGCCCGCGCTGGGCGTGTGTGCGGGGTGTGACGCCTTGCACTGCAGGAGCAGGAGAGCAGCAGGAACCCTGAGTTTGACACCTCTGCTGCAGAGGCTGTCAGTTCAAATCTTCACTGCCACATCGCTGCAGTGAAACCCCGGCACAGTAAAGTGAACTGGCACTGATTTTCATTGTTATTTGTCAAGTTACAACTTGCACGTTGGGTCTCGTTTCACATGGTGCCCAGCTGGCCCTGCGAGACAGCAGTGCAGGCAGCACCGAGCACCCTCACCCAAGTAAACTCTTCCCACCTAATTTCCAAGTGAGACAAGATAACACATCCCTTTCCTGTGGAGGAGACAGTCCTGGCAGCAATGCCGTCAGTGGAAGATGAGAACTTTAAACCAGTCAGGCAGACTTTGCCAGAACATGATGATCTGCAGTGGTGCAGAACCTGGTGTTGTATTGTTTGTGCTGGGTGGCTGAAATGCTGTGCAGTCACCTCCCCACCTGAGGGTCTCCCATCAGCTGGTCAGCAGTGAAAGAAATGTTGTTGAGCTGATTCTGCTCTTCATGATGGAGCAAACCTGGAGAGGGCCTGGAAAATGCTGACCTGAACAGAGTAGCTTAGTGCATTCGGTATTAAAAAAACCCACCACTAATACCTTTAAAAGGAAAGAAAGAAGTAAAAGGATTGCATTGTAGACTATGAATGTGTGTTAAACATTCTACAGTTGGAAAGGAGAAGAGTTCCCTGGCAGCATCAGACCATGCAGAGGACAAGCATGCGTCTGCAGACCCTCAGCCCTTCGCTGACCGGCCAGCTCGTAGTTGTTGAACTCATTAATAACGTGTCATTAACTTGGAGACTTAACCTGGGTTTAAGTAAAGGTGTAAAAATGTATTTGCACCTCATTTAAAGAAAAAAAAAGATTGTTCTCCCCACCAAGTAACAAAGCTGAATGTGGAGAGAGGGAGGGAGAATACCGAGGAGCAGGAAGGTTCTCACCGCTTCACTGGTGTTTGTTTAGGTTTACATTTTCCTGTTGGTTTTCCCTCCTTGTAATCTTCCCACAGCAGCTGCGTTGTTGTACCTGTTGCTAGTTGTAAGGAAAATGACATTTAAGTGTGGAGCTTGCATTCCCATTTGAGGGAGTGCCAGGAGTGACACCGGACTGGGCGGTACCCCGGGACGGCCGGGTCCTGCCCTGCTGTCAGGAGTTCAGCAGCATCCCTGAGGTGGTTCATCCCTAGTGCAGAGAGGTGGTCCTGGTCCTTTGAGGGCTGGAGATGATTCCCAGCGTCTGATTGCAGAGGGAATAACGAAGTGTCTCAGAAAGTGTAGGGATCCTCATGGAGTTCAACCAGCCCAAGTGCAAGGTCCTGCACCTGAGTCAGAACAATCCCAAGCACAAACACAGGCTGGGTGGAGAATAGATCAGAGCAGCCCTGAGGAGAAGGACTTGGGGTGCTGGGGGAGGAGAAGCTCAACATGAACCAGCAACGTGCGCTCGCAGCCCAGAAACCAACGATGTTCTGGGCTGCATCCAGAGCAGTGGGAGCAGAGGGGAGGGAGGGGATTCTGCCCCTCTGCTCTGCTCTGGGGAGACCCCACCTGAAGCCATGTGTCTAGTTCTGAGGTCGCCAGCACAGGAAGGACTTGGAGCTGTTGGAGCGAGTCCAGAGAAGGCCACGGAGATCATCTGAAGGCTGGAGCACCTCCTGTATGGGGACAGGCTGAGAGAGTTGGGGCTGTTGAGCCTGGAGAAGGGAATGCTGTGAGGAGACGTTAGAGCAGCTGCAGAGGGGCTTTTGATCAGGGAGTGCAGGGATAGAATGGGAGGGAATGATTTTGAGCTGAAATAGAGGAGATTGAAAAGAGACCTTAGGAGGAAATGTTTTGCTGTGAGGGTGGGGAGGCCCTGGCCCAGGTTGCCCAGAGCAATGGTGGCTGCCCCATCCCTGGAGGTGTTCAAGACCAGGTTGGATGGGGCTTTGAGCCCCCTGTTCCAGTGGGAGGTGTCCCTGCCCATGGCAGGGGGGTGGAACTGGATGGGCTTTGAGGTCCCTTCCAACCCAAACTGTTCCATGGTTCTGTGTTTGAAACAGCCTTGGTTTAATTTGTCCTTATTCCATTTATAACTTTATTTCAAACATTAACTCCTTGACAGTTTCTTGCCCAAGAAACAAGAAACAAAGATTGTGTATTTGCAGACAAAATCTGGGCTCATTGCATTCCCGGTGATGCAAACACTTGCTGGTATTTCTCACACTATGCATATTTTGCAGATCTTACTGGGATTCCTTTCTTCCATTTCTGCCCCGATAGGTAGCTTTAATTAAATGCTCTCATGCCTGATTGAACGTCCTGCCCCCAGCCCTGGATTTTGTGCCAATGTAGCTTAGGGAAGACCTCAGATTTCAAAAGGGAAAGATAAGGTTATCTCTGGGACAATGTGGAATTCTTTGTTGTGGGTTTGGGGAATTTTGTGGGTTTTTTTTAATGGCAGCTGTTTGAAACTGGTGAAAGATGGGGAATGTCCCCAGGTCCTCACAGGGAGCGAGGGCAGGTGAGCTGCTCAGAGGTGGGTGATAAATGTGATCTGTCAGGGGATATCCTGCCCAGATCTGGGATTTAATGCAGAACTGAGCTGCCAGCCTGCAATTCTCAGCAACACGTTTGCTTCATTGAAAGCCAACTTCACTGCTCCTTTGGGGTCTGGTTTATTTCCAAAGAGATTTGGTTTTCTAGTAAATCTCGAAACCCTCAAATGATTTCTCTTGATTTTACAAAGAAAGGACTAGGGGGAAAATAAGGAAATTCACTTAAAGCCTTAATGGCATAAAGCTGGGCCATGTCCTGTCCTGTGCCAGCTCCCCCTGAGCTGGATCCAGGTGTGGGATTGCTCCCGGCCGGGCTGTGCTGCTCCCAAGCCCGGGAACAGGCATCGATAGGCAGGAGCAGAGCTGGTTCTTTTGGTGTGCAGAGGCACAACATGCACGTGCTGTAAATTCTACTTGGTTTGCTGGTTGTTCTCCCCATCCAATGCTTGTTAGGGATCTTTGTTTTCCATTTAAACTCATTTTTTCCAGTTAACGGGAAAACTGAATCAGGATTGGACATTCCCCAGTGCCACAGCCCAGATTTGTCTGATGCATCCAACACTTCTCCCGCCGACCTCCCAGAGCACTGAATCCCAGTCCCAGCCGGCAAGCGGTGTCAGTGCCTCGGGGTGGAGTAATTCAGTGCCCCTGCGTTGGGATAAACCAACGCAGAGGACAAGCATGCGTCTGCAGACCCTCAGCCCTTCGCTGACCGGCCAGCTCGTAGTTGTTGAACTCATTAATAACGTGTCATTAACTTGGAGACTTAACCTGGGTTTAAGTAAAGGTGTAAAAATGTATTTGCACCTCATTTAAAGAAAAAAAAAGATTGTTCTCCCCACCAAGTAACAAAGCTGAATGTGGAGAGAGGGAGGGAGAATACCGAGGAGCAGGAAGGTTCTCACCGCTTCACTGGTGTTTGTTTAGGTTTACATTTTCCTGTTGGTTTTCCCTCCTTGTAATCTTCCCACAGCAGCTGCGTTGTTGTACCTGTTGCTAGTTGTAAGGAAAATGACATTTAAGTGTGGAGCTTGCATTCCCATTTGAGGGAGTGCCAGGAGTGACACCGGACTGGGCGGTACCCCGGGACGGCCGGGTCCTGCCCTGCTGTCAGGAGTTCAGCAGCATCCCTGAGGTGGTTCATCCCTAGTGCAGAGAGGTGGTCCTGGTCCTTTGAGGGCTGGAGATGATTCCCAGCGTCTGATTGCAGAGGGAATAACGAAGTGTCTCAGAAAGTGTAGGGATCCTCATGGAGTTCAACCAGCCCAAGTGCAAGGTCCTGCACCTGAGTCAGAACAATCCCAAGCACAAACACAGGCTGGGTGGAGAATAGATCAGAGCAGCCCTGAGGAGAAGGACTTGGGGTGCTGGGGGAGGAGAAGCTCAACATGAACCAGCAACGTGCGCTCGCAGCCCAGAAACCAACGATGTTCTGGGCTGCATCCAGAGCAGTGGGAGCAGAGGGGAGGGAGGGGATTCTGCCCCTCTGCTCTGCTCTGGGGAGACCCCACCTGAAGCCATGTGTCTAGTTCTGAGGTCGCCAGCACAGGAAGGACTTGGAGCTGTTGGAGCGAGTCCAGAGAAGGCCACGGAGATCATCTGAAGGCTGGAGCACCTCCTGTATGGGGACAGGCTGAGAGAGTTGGGGCTGTTGAGCCTGGAGAAGGGAATGCTGTGAGGAGACGTTAGAGCAGCTGCAGAGGGGCTTTTGATCAGGGAGTGCAGGGATAGAATGGGAGGGAATGATTTTGAGCTGAAATAGAGGAGATTGAAAAGAGACCTTAGGAGGAAATGTTTTGCTGTGAGGGTGGGGAGGCCCTGGCCCAGGTTGCCCAGAGCAATGGTGGCTGCCCCATCCCTGGAGGTGTTCAAGACCAGGTTGGATGGGGCTTTGAGCCCCCTGTTCCAGTGGGAGGTGTCCCTGCCCATGGCAGGGGGGTGGAACTGGATGGGCTTTGAGGTCCCTTCCAACCCAAACTGTTCCATGGTTCTGTGTTTGAAACAGCCTTGGTTTAATTTGTCCTTATTCCATTTATAACTTTATTTCAAACATTAACTCCTTGACAGTTTCTTGCCCAAGAAACAAGAAACAAAGATTGTGTATTTGCAGACAAAATCTGGGCTCATTGCATTCCCGGTGATGCAAACACTTGCTGGTATTTCTCACACTATGCATATTTTGCAGATCTTACTGGGATTCCTTTCTTCCATTTCTGCCCCGATAGGTAGCTTTAATTAAATGCTCTCATGCCTGATTGAACGTCCTGCCCCCAGCCCTGGATTTTGTGCCAATGTAGCTTAGGGAAGACCTCAGATTTCAAAAGGGAAAGATAAGGTTATCTCTGGGACAATGTGGAATTCTTTGTTGTGGGTTTGGGGAATTTTGTGGGTTTTTTTTAATGGCAGCTGTTTGAAACTGGTGAAAGATGGGGAATGTCCCCAGGTCCTCACAGGGAGCGAGGGCAGGTGAGCTGCTCAGAGGTGGGTGATAAATGTGATCTGTCAGGGGATATCCTGCCCAGATCTGGGATTTAATGCAGAACTGAGCTGCCAGCCTGCAATTCTCAGCAACACGTTTGCTTCATTGAAAGCCAACTTCACTGCTCCTTTGGGGTCTGGTTTATTTCCAAAGAGATTTGGTTTTCTAGTAAATCTCGAAACCCTCAAATGATTTCTCTTGATTTTACAAAGAAAGGACTAGGGGGAAAATAAGGAAATTCACTTAAAGCCTTAATGGCATAAAGCTGGGCCATGTCCTGTCCTGTGCCAGCTCCCCCTGAGCTGGATCCAGGTGTGGGATTGCTCCCGGCCGGGCTGTGCTGCTCCCAAGCCCGGGAACAGGCATCGATAGGCAGGAGCAGAGCTGGTTCTTTTGGTGTGCAGAGGCACAACATGCACGTGCTGTAAATTCTACTTGGTTTGCTGGTTGTTCTCCCCATCCAATGCTTGTTAGGGATCTTTGTTTTCCATTTAAACTCATTTTTTCCAGTTAACGGGAAAACTGAATCAGGATTGGACATTCCCCAGTGCCACAGCCCAGATTTGTCTGATGCATCCAACACTTCTCCCGCCGACCTCCCAGAGCACTGAATCCCAGTCCCAGCCGGCAAGCGGTGTCAGTGCCTCGGGGTGGAGTAATTCAGTGCCCCTGCGTTGGGATAAACCACCCAGTTAGAGGGAATTGACAAGCAGAGCTCCTCAAAGTGAAGTTCTTATCAGCCAAGGGGATTTATTCGGAGTAGGTGGTGGTGGCAGAGCTGATAAGAGCTTGACAGCACAGCCGACCTCCCAGCCCCGTGGTGGCCTGGAGTCACAGGTATTACTGCACCAAAGGGTGTTTATCTCAAGAGACCATTTAGTTTATCTCAGATGCTCCACTTCTGGTCTCGCTTTCCTGAAAGGCATCTTGTGCTGATTTTCATTCATTTTACGAAATTTGAATAATTCCTGGGGCTATGGAATTTATAGCCTGAGTATCAGTTGTGATCCTGGGGAGGCTTATTTCTAAATTGCCTTTACTTTGTAATTCAAATTGTGTTGTATGGGAGGCATTAATTATGTCAGCCAACATCTATTTACAAATGGGGATTTAAAACCGTGCAGTTCTTATCAGCTGGTGACATTTGGCAGATGGATGGGATCAGTAACAAGAAGAAGAGGAGAGGGGATGGGGGAGCTGTGCCCAACCTGTCCTGTGCTGGAGGCTCTCACATCATTCCTGATGGAGCACTTGGCTTCCAGGAGGAGGGAGAGCAAAGCAACAGCTTAATCACATGCAAAATGAGCTTGGAGATATTTGTGTCCCTTACAGTGAAGCATTTGGAGCTTTCAGAGCCCCTTGGTGTCTGAGCAGTTCTGGGAGGCAGCTGCCCTGCCCTGCTGGGGAGCTGAGGGGGCTCCAAGATTCAGCTGCCACTCGTGAACTCTGCTTTTGGGGATTCGCTGCCCAGATGAAAGCCAGCAGAATTTGTGGTTGTTCCATAGGAAGCAGAGATATTCATGTCTCTGACGTGAGAATTGGAAGCTGGGGGCCCAGGAGTGGGCTTTGGGAGGACAAAAATGTTAAAAACCCAGTGCCAGTAAGCAACTGGTCTGAATTTAGGACAAAAGCCAGTGGGGTGATTTTTCCCCTGTTTCCATCTTCATAAGAGACAAAAGCGATGGCATTTCCGCTACTGGGACACCTGGGGGACCAACTGCATGAATCTACAGGCAGCGTGCCCTTACCTGCTCCTCTGCCCCATGCAGGGCTCTTGGGGCAGCACGGGAGATGGGGCTGTGCAGCAGCCCCTGCGCCAGGGCTTTGTGACAGCACCAGGGCAGGAGGGTCTGCAAGAGGGACTCCCACCTTTGCACTCTCTGGGAGCCCCAGGGGGAGCCTGCAAGGGGCAGTGGGTGAGGAGCCCCTGCGTGGCTCTACAGGGATCAGTCCTCTGCTGAGTCTGGTTCTTTTGCAAATGCTTCCTAAACCTATTTGCACATAATGAACAGTCTCTGCGAAGATCATCTTTTCTTGTTACCCACCAGGCTCACTTTTTCATGGCATTTGTTGCTGGGGTTAGTGAAGACAAATGATGTCTGGCATTGTTTTTCTCAGTCTTGCCTGTATGATGGAAGGGGTTCCTCTGTGCAGCTTTTGGCTGCAATAGCCTGCTGTATCACACAGAAGTATCCATGCCTGCCTGTATCCGTATGCACACAGCTTTTCTCCACAGAGCGAGTGTACCTGAGGACATCTGGATTCCTCCTGTGAAAGGCAGTGGCCAGAAACGCTCCCTTGAGGTGAAAAAACCCCACTGCCAGCTTCATTTCCCATTCTTGGTGGACACTGAGGATCGTTCTTTTGTCTTGCAGACAAGCCCTACGCACAGCCAACATCCCCTTCCCTTGCTGTGCTGCAGCGGGGCGGGGTCTATCACAGCCCCCAGGTGCTCCTGTTCCACGAGCCTTTTGTGCAGTCCTTCAAAGGAAGGGGCTGTTGAAACCCATGACCATGAAGCTTTTGAATTTTCCAGTGTTTTCCTTGCCCTTCGTTTACATGACCATGTAACCTTGATGGCACAATCAGGGCCACGTGTGGGGCAATGCTGCCTGCGGTGACATCCAAGACCATTGTTTGCAGCCTGGAGACCTTGCAAAGAGCTTTAGAAGTGATATTTTCCCTTTTTTCCCTCTCAAGGCTGCTCAGCTGCTCACGTGGCATCCGACACAAGCAGTAGCATCTGCTTTTATTTTCCAGTGGAAGCAGAAGGGCTGGGTGTTGTCTTGCTGTGGTGCTCATATAGGAAATACCACAGTGGTGGAGTGGGGGAAGAGCAAGAGCATCAGTTTGATTAAGGTTTGTGACTTCACAAGTGCCTTTGTGTCTGGAAAGGCTTCATAATCACAAACTGAGATTTATGTTTTGTGGTGTTAATCCCTTTTCTACTCCCAAACACAATGGGAAAAATTAAGTAGTAGGTAACATTTTCCTCAGGAGTGATTGTATCAGGGCAGTAACTTAAAAACCTGGAACCAGAAGTCAGTTCATTTACCCTAACAATCATCTTTCATCACCAAAAATGAGCTGAAGGAAAAGCAGTACTCATTGCACCTTCCAATTCTCCTTCACAGAGAGAAAACACCACCAACAGCTTAATAAACCAACCTTTACATCTCAGGACAGTACGGCTGTGTTATGGATGTGACTCTCCAAACCATTCTCAATATTGGTACCAGTTGCATCCAAAGCAGTGGGACCAGCAGGGCGAGGGAGGGGATTCTGCCCCTCTGCTCTGCTCTGGGGAGACTCCACCTGGAGCTCTGTGTCCAGTTCTGGAGTCCTGAGCACAGGAAGGACTTGAAGGTGTTGCAGCGAGTCCAGAGGAGATGATCTGAGGGCTGGAGCAACTCCCATATGGGGACAGGCTGAGAGAGCTGGGGTTGTTCACCTGGGAGAAGGGAATGCTGTGGGGAGACCTTAGAGCAGCTTCCCAGTACTGAAAGGGGTTTCACGAAAGCTGGGGAGGGCCTCTTGATCAGGGAGTGCAGGGATAGGACAAGGGGGAACGGTTTTCATCTGAAAGAGGGGAGATTGAGGTGAGATCTTAGGAAGAAATGTTTTGCTGTGAGAGTGGGGAGGTCCTGGCCCAGGTTACCCAGAGCAGTGGTGGCTGCCCCATCCCTGGAGGTGTCCAAGCCCAGGTTGGATGGGGCTTTGAGCCCCCTGATCCAGTGGGAGGTGTCCCTGCCCATGGCAGGGGGTCGAACCGGATGGGCTTTGAGTTCTCTTCCACCCCAAACCATTCCATGATTCTCTTCTATGATTCTAACTCCTCTGAATAATCCTGTGGGTGCTATTGCATCTGCAATGGGCAACAGGGCTGTGATGAGACTTCCAGATCTTTCTTTACCCCACAACTGATGCATATTTAGAAATCCCCAGAGAAGACTGCTGTGGTAAGGTTGTTGTGAACAAGCACTAAGGAAAAGATAGAAAATAAAAGTCATGGGGATGTATCCAGTGCGTTTCAGGCGTAATGTCCTGTAGAGATGCTGCAGTGAGGAATCCTGCACTGGTTATGTTGAATTTCCTGTAGGAAAGGTGAAGAACGCGGTCTGAGCCAGCGCAGTTGCTCGCGAGCAGGTGGATACAGCTGGCCCAAGTCAAGTCTCCGAGCTCTAATCTACCTTGTCTGGATTAAAGAGGAGTAATTTGTTCAACATCTTTCCAGGGAGGAGAGCCAGTTGTGTGCTATCGAGTTGAACGGTGTGTGGTTGTTTCCTGACTCCGATCCATTAAAGCCTGAGCTTAGACTACCAAAGCCTTCCCCTCGTGACGGCAGCCAAACTCCTGCCCGTTTCCTGGAGACAAAGGGCCGGTGCTCGCCGCTGAGAGCCAGGGAGCTACCAGGGTCTGGAAGTAATTTTAGAATTCCTACACATTATTCAAGGCAGAGGAATTACTAAAATTGTGCTTTAAGCAAAACAGCCTTCGGAGGTTGCCAAGGCAGTAAACACCAGCTTTGGGAAATGCAGGACGATTTCAACATCTGTTTCAGAGCTGATATTTTAACCATTCCATGTTTATTTTAATGCCTGCTTGGCCACTTCCCAGTCATTCGTTTGCAGCCCCAAAGCAAAGGCAGAAGGAGCGAGTCTGTTCTTGAACCGATGCTGCAGATCAGCTCCCCCTTCCTTTTGTTGTTTTAGTGATGGAGCCAATAGGTGTTTGTCCTGTCTGGAGCTGGAAAGCAATTCCGGAGCTTTGTGGAGCGCTGTGTAGAGGGAAGGTGCTGAGTGGTGTCTACGGTACGGTGGGAAGGGTAAGGAGAAATGACAAGCTGTTCATCTCCAGTGTGTTTTCAGGAACACAGTGTTGATGCAGCAGGCTCGAGATAGCCTTGGAGCTCTTTGCCTGCACTTGTGCAGACAGGCCCTCGTCCCACTGCCCGTGCTGGGTGCACTCCAGCTGGCTCTGCTGTGCAGGCTGGTGCTCCCACCCACACGTGCTGTGCTCCAGCCTGTGCCCTCTTGCAGCTCAAGTCTTTTTCTGCCCTGGAGGAACTTGCCTTCACAGTTTCTTTGGAGAGTTTCAGTCGGATCTGTGCCTTCTTTAAAGTGAAAACCTGAAATAATTCAGCTGCAGGTGGAATCAGCACTACTGCTTCATGTGCCAACGGTGCAATCCACGGAGGTCTTTGATGGTGAAAGGTATTGCCAGCATGAGAGAGGCATATTGCAAAGTGCTGCTCTGGAGAGTGGCATCCTCAGCATGGGACAGTCAAGCAGGGTCCGGACATTGCTTCTGCCCTTTAGTGGATCAGAAAATAGGTTTGCAGTCCCCAGGTTGCTTTATGTGAATGAAATGGTTTGCTCAGAGCGATGCTACGGGCATGATGCAGTTGGCACTGATGGCTCAGCAGCTGAATGTGCCCACTCTTTCTTCAGTAGGCAATGTATGGACTTGAATGGACACTGTGTCCTTGACAGGACCTGATGAGCTTGAGAGGCTCGACTGAGAGCTGGAGACTTTCATCCCTGGGTCACTGATCCCAGCGCAAGCCCAGGATGGATGGGACAAGAAGCTGTTGCTGCCTGATTGTTCTGCTTTCCTCTCCATGTGTTAACCAGTGGTCAGAGCTCACACCCTGCAAGGGCTTACACCTTAAAAAAACATGAGTTTCCTGCTCTTGGATGCTCTTTTTAACAGAGAGGCCAAGGACTCAGTGGGCTCAGGTGCTGACATAGATCCCTCACCTTAGATTTGGACCATCCGGCAAACGAGGGCATCATAAATGGCTTTTAAAAGAAGTGAAATTTAGATCAAAGTTTAGAGCTCATGCATGGCCTTCTTCATAGAATCATGGAATGGTTTAGACTGGAAGGGACCTCAAAGCCCATCCAGTTCCCACCCTCTGCCATGGACAGGGACACCTCCCACTGTATCAGAGGGCTCAAAGCCCCATCCAGCCTGACCTTGAACACCTCCAGGGATGGGGCAGCCACCACTTCTCTGGGCAGCCTGTGCCAGGGCCTCCCCACCCTCACAGCAAAACATTTGTTCCTAAGATCTCATCTCAATCTCCCCTCTTTCAGCTTAAACAGGACCCAGGTCTCCATTCTTTCACTCTTGTGTGCAAAATTAAAAACTCTTCTTGAGTTCCTATTGTTTAATCACTTAAATGAATTCAAAATTACAGGATTGCAGAGACCCAGGTAGGTCCTGCAGCATCCAGAGAGTTAAAGATAACTAAAAGGCTTTACCATTCATCATGAATTTTAAGGTTAAGCTATTATTTCTTTTCTTAAATTCTTTTAGAAGTATTTAAATAGCAATGTATCTTCTTTTTAATAAACCAGAACAAGCTGAGGTTTTCATTTTATTTTAATATCTGAGATAAAGCTAAAATGTCAACACGCATTGACGGAGGTAGAAAATGGTTCTTTCTTTCCATAAATACATTTTTATCCAGTGACATATTGAAGCTTTATAAATTGCACTTTTTCTAAAACAAACAGGACACTGAATTCTCTAATCATTCAGAAATTGGCAAAATGTTTTAAGGTTCACAAATTTTGGTAAGACTTGGAAATAATTGTGAGATGAGACTCCCCAGAGCAACGAGTGGTTCTGGGCTGGCAAAGCACAGCACCTGAGTCTGATTTTGAGAATTCTTAAGAGCAAGAAGCATCCCCCTCTGGAGTTTTGCTCTTCACAGTGTCAAGAAGAGAGAGTTGGGGTTGTTGAGGCTGGAGAAGAGAAAGCTCCAGGTAGGCCTTAGAGCAGCCTCCCAGTACTGAAAGGGACTCCAGGAAAGCTGCGGAGGGGCTCTTGATCAGGGAGTGCAGGGATGAGATGAGGGGGAAGGGGTTTGAGCTGAAAGAGGGGAGATTGAGATGAGATCTTGGGAAGAAATGTTTTCCTGTGAGGGTGGGGAGGCCCTGGCCCAGGTTTCCCAGGGAAGTGGTGGCTGCCCCATCCCTGGAGGTGTTCAAGGCCAGTCTTAGAGCCTCCTGATCCAGTGGGAGATGTCCCTGTCTGTGGCACGGGATGGAACTGGATGGGCTTTAAGTTCCCTCCCAATCTAAACCATTCAATGATTCTGTGATTAATAAATAGACTTCATTTTTTTCCAAAGTCAAACAGGACTCACCAGCTGTGTTATCAGGATTTCTAAATGTCTGCTCTCAGCTGTCTCAGGTTCTCACAGTAGGAGAAGTGAAGAGTTTAGAAGAGCTCGTGAGTGTTTGGAAGGGGTCATAAATGGTTGGAAGGGGTCATAAATGGTTTGGCCGAAAAGGCCAAGTTTGGGATATGCACAAGCCAGGTACTTGTGGTCTTGCAATCCGTAAACACTTGTGGAAAGCTGAGAGATCTGGTATGAATTTCCATCGTGCTGCCTGTGCTCAGGTTTTCCACACAGCGTGGAGGAGCCGCGGAGCCTGTGGGCTGGGCTGTCCCTGGGTGGGGGCTGCTCTGCCTTGGCTCTGCTCTGGCAGCTGACTTGGCTTTCAGAAACCCTCTGCCAGCTCCACGTGTTAGGGTTGGGATCGACCTCATCTGGTCTTCGATTAATTCTAAACTCTGTAGAGAAAAGGGGGGTTTGCACTCATTAAACTGGGTTCCAGCACTGTTGGGGGCAGCACAGAAGCAGCAGAGAAGATGCTGCACTGTTCTCAAGCTCGTTGCTCTCCAGGGTCAGTCGTGCTGTAATATTGCTTAAAAACACCGCTGACCTAATTATGACATAATTAGCATCCATCTAGTAATTAATGAGTATCGCAGTGCCTGCTCTGGGCTGGGCAGGGTCCCTGCTGTGGGCCTCTTTGATGCCGAATCGCTCTGCTCCGTGTGCTGGGCTCTGCCAGGCGACAGGCGTACGGGACTCAAAATTCCCGGACAACCTGGCAGCCAGGGCAGAGGAAATCACAGGATGGGCACATGGGAAACTACCAAGGTCAGGTCAGTTAAAATCCTCCTAATGGGCTATTAAATTGTTTTACTGCTCAGCTTCTCTGTAAAATATCAATTATCTCAATGGTTGTAATGTAATCAAAGTAATTAAATTCCAAAGGCTTGCATGTAACAACCAGAGCTTTGTGAGTGGGAATCCAGCCTGGAGTGCTTTAGTTGGTCTGTTTGTGTTCAGGAGTTTCTCCAGATGTCTTTTTGTCTTTCCTGGTGTTATGGTTAGAGAATTGTTAAAGGGTTTTGTGTGTTTGAGGTTTCGAGTGTGTTTTGAGCTTGGCTGCACACAACGTTTGGGCGATTGCGTAAACGAAGCCTGCGTTGCCAAGCACAGGGACACAGCTGGGGAGCAGGGACAGCCTCCACATCCTGGCCCCGGCTCCATCTCCTGAAGGTTCCTCAGGGGGTGGGTGACTGTGGTTTCCCTCTCCCTAAGTCCTACGAAATGACAGGGTAAGGTCTCTGAACACGTCAGATGTGAAACCTGAAAAATATTCCTGTCTCGTGGTTGATCCCAGCTGGGATCTCACCCTCCGGGATGGGTTTGACAAGAAGAGGGAAGAGCTATGGAATTACTTATTACAGGAACATTTCCCGTTGCTCCTCCCGGTGCAGGGAGCACTGCTCGTCGATTAACTTGTGTTTCAGTTTATTCCAGTAGAGCTGCTCCCTTGGCTTTCAGCAGAACTGCATCAAATCCTGCTTTGTTGGTGCCAAAATTGCTTTTGTTGCCACTATTTTCTGGAATTAATGATAATTTTGAGGTGCACCATTTTCAACTGTCTTAGAGAAGGTGCAACACATCCACACCCTGAAGGTTGGCTTTAGTGGGATCAAATGGCAGGATTTGCAAGAGTTGAGGGCTGTAGTCCAGGAAATCACCTGTAATTCGTAGCAGAGAAGGTTGCTCTGAAAGCTGCAAACCCAGGCCAGGAGCGTCGGTCTCCGCGCTCCCTGCAAGCAACTGTCAGAGGAAACCTGGTGGAGCATTTGTTACCATTTTTAAGAAGGAATGAGACAGGGGTTTTACACCACTGCTGTCTCTTATAAGCACCTGGAAACCCACCTGAAGTCTAACGGGCTGTTCCTTCACTGGGTGATGCGGCAGGGACCAAAAAAGGTCTCTGTTGCAAACTTAGATTCTTATTATTTGTGTGATGAGAGCAGTGCAGTTTGGGCCAAGAAAACAGCCCCAAGGAGCGTACAGCCCGAACAGGCAGAGGGGAGACATGAGCCATAGAATCATGGAATTCTGTGAGCTGGAAAGAACCTTAAAATCCATCCAGTTCCACCCCCTGCCACGGGCAGGGACACCTCCGACTGGATCAAGGGGCTCAGTCTCCCTTCTTTCAGATGAAAACTATTCCCCCTCATCCTGTCCCTGCACTCCCTGATCAAGAGCCCCTCCCCAGCTTTCCTGGAGCCCCTTTCAGTCCTGGGAGGCAGCTCTAAGGTCACCCCACAGCCTTTTCTTCTCCAGGCTCAACAACCCCAACTCTCTCAGCCTGTCCTCATACAGGAGGTGCTCCAGCCCTCGGATCATCTCCGTGGCCTTCTCTGGGCTCGCTCCAACAGCTCCAGGTCCTTCCGGTGCTGAGGATTTCATAACTGTACACATGGCTCCAGGTGGGGTCTCACCAGAGTGGAGCAGAGGGGCAGAATCCCCTCCCTCCCCTCTGCTCCCACTGCTCTGGTTGCAGCCCAGGACACCATTTGGTTTTTGGGCTGTGGGTGCACGTTGTCGGCTCATGTTGATCTCCTCCTGCAGCACCCCAAGACCTTCTCCTCGGGGCTGCTCTGAACCATGAAGCAGTTCAAAGGAGAGGGTGACTGGGTCTTTGTTAGAGCCTGAGCAGTCTCTGGGGAAGAAGTGAGCATTTGAGGAAGAATTTAAATGCATTAGCCTCTTAAGCGTTGCTGTTTCTGTCTCTATCAAGCCATTAAGTAAATGATAGACTCATGGCTCCAAGAGGGAAGTAGTTTCCATAGAGAATGAGCTTGTGGCGGCAGGGAGATGCAAAGAAAGTGTTAATGCTGGAGCGGAGTGTCTGGGAGCTGAGGAAACAAAAGGAAAATCCAGGAATGCTCATAATGTGCAACAGCCTTGGGGGATTATTGTGTCTTCAGACGAAATTAGTGAAGAGAGTTTTGTCTGAGGGCCTCCTTGAAGCTCGCTGAGATCAGCATATAAACAGCTTCTGCCTGGAGGAGCCCTGTACCGTGTCCCGAGGATGGCTGTGAAAAATGTGCTTCCATAGCTCCTTTTTGAATGTAGAAGTTACTCGACCAAACTACTTAGAAGTTCCTACAGCTGGTTTGAAGGAGTAGAAAGTTCTCCATCTTCTGTCACCTCATTAGCAGCTTCTGCCAGTTCTGCCACCTGCCCGAGGTCTGTGACCCAGGTGCTCCGGTGCCATCAGCAATTTCATCTCTTCATGCGATGGGCAAATAGGGAGCTCAGTCATACTCCAGGCACCAGGCTGCTGGCATTTGCCCAGTTCTCAGGAGGAAGCAGCTTCTCCTCCTTTTCTGCTGTCATTGAGCAGGGCTCCCTGTGTCTGGTCAGTGTGAGACTGCTCTGGATGAACCAACTTGGGGGCCTGGGACTGGCAGCTCGAGGCTCCCAGGAAAACGGTCTCATAGAATCATGGAATGGTTTGGATTGAAAGGGACCTTAAAGCTCATCCAGTCCAATTCCCCACCATGGGCAGGGACACCTTCCCTCAGGTGATCAGGTTGCTCAAAGCCTCAACTCTGTTGCCCAACTTTGCTTTGTTTCCACCCATCGTCCCTCAGGTGGAGGCTGAGTCGGTGCAGAAACCCATTAGTGGTGGTTCATTAGGAGGAAGTGACTTGTTGAAACTCTTCAAATTAAATGCTCCAAAAGCAGAAGGCGGCACCACGCACAACCCTGTGCAGATGCCTCTGAGAACAGAGCCTGCCTTATCTTACTGAGCATTCCTGTGTTGGGGAACAGATTCCTGGCGCTGCTCTCCTGGAAATACAGCCTGAATCCACAGGGATCTTTACGGAGCAGTGGCCTAATGTGTGTTTCCTTCTCTCTCTCCCACTGCAGGTGCGTTACTGTTAGGAGGAATCCTCTACTCCTGGCAGTTCCCTCACTTCAATGCCCTGAGCTGGGGTCTGCGGGAAGATTACTCCCGAGGAGGATACTGTATGATGTCTGTCACCCACCCGGGGCTGTGCCGACGGGTGGCTCTGCGACACTGCTTGGCCTTAATCGGACTCTCAACCGTGGCCCCTCTGCTCGACATCACCACGTGGACTTTCCCCGTCATTTCGCTCCCTATTAACCTCTACATCTCCTACCTCGGCTTTCGGTTCTACAGGGATGCAGACCGCAGCAGCTCCAGGAAGCTCTTCTTCTGCAGCCTCTGGCATTTGCCGATGCTGCTGCTGGTCATGTTCTCCTGCAAGAAGTCGTTCCTGGAGAAGGAGGACAAAGGCGATCTGCTCAGTGGAAGTCACGGGAGGGCTGTGGAAATTAGATTGCCTTAAATGTCAGTTACTTGTCGTCCTCGTGACACATCAGGTAGTGTGGGTTAGTAATTATGAGGGGGAAACCTGTGGGGGTTTGTTTGAAGAAGAATCATTTGTGCCTAGCGACCACTTCATGCGATAATTGTTTTCCTTCTGAAAGGGAATAGACACAAGAGCCTAAAGTATTCACAGGCCTCTGGCTCACTCACTCGTCACGAACTGAACTTTAGCCTCTGTCAGAAGCACATCGCTGTGGGATGGCCTTCCAAAGCCCCCGTGAGTCGCGATCCCTTGTCTCATGGCTCAGTGTTCCTTTAGCACGCCCCATGCGCACACTCACTGACCGCCAGCACTGGCAGCCCCGGCGGAACGTCAGGAAGCGACAAATGAATGATTTATCCCCCCTGCTCCCCAAGCTTCCTTCCCAAATTAAGCTTAGAGGCACGTGGTGGGCTAGGTGAGCCACTCTGGTCTTGATCCGTGCCTTCCCTGCTCTGATATTACACAGAAGCCCTCAGTGTCTGAGGCTTTTTCCAATCAGTTTCTTTTCCCAAGGTTCCCTTTCACCCCAGTAGATTTTTAGCTTTCACACAGCTGCCACGACACTAAAGGAGTAAAGAAAACGGTCTCTCAGCGCTCTGCCAATCAACTCTCCACAGCTGAGCGGCTCTCCTGCAGCACACACTCTGAGCCCTTCTGCTGTGCACCCACCATGGGGAATTTCTGGCTCCCAGGTGGTTTTACAGCATTGGAGTTGGAGCACTGTGGGTCAGATCTTCAGCTGGTGAGAGTTGCCAGTGCTGTTTATGTCAGCGTGGCTTCAAAAAGGCGCGGGAGGTGAGAAGCAGATCTCTGTCTGGGAGCTTCAAGGTGTTTCTGTGCTGATGCATCTTGTGGCAGCCGCTCGGTCTCGGTGTCCTCAGACAAGCTTTGGGCTTGCATCAACAGAACTGTGTTAATGTCACACTGTGGGTGTGATACTGCTCAGGCTGTGTAATAGGTAAGGAAACACATTTTACAGAATAAAAAGGTTGGGATTTTTATCTAATATTGTAATTTTCAAATTGCTTATGCAGCCACTGTCTCTGAAAAGCAAATATTGGGGACAATCTCACTCGAGGAATGCATTATCTTTGTTAACTGATGTGCTGAGGAACATTTCCAGCCGCAGTCTGCTGTGCCTGCAATCCCCTCCGGGGCTGGGACTGCCCCTCAGCCTGCCCAGGGCTGGCTGGCTCTGTCCTGCTGGGATCCTTCCAAATGCAGCAGAAGCCAGGGCAGACAAGGGCTGTGTTTCAGTTATTGTGGTGCCTGTTAGGATTTCATGCGTTTTCACACCAAGATCTCTTTCCCACCTGCAGAGGGACCGGGCAGCGTCCAAAGATACAGGGGTACCTGAAATGGGGGACACTCTCTAATCTGGTCCCCAAAAAACCCCATCAGGAAACGTCACAGATTTACCACCACGTGTGTGTCACGCTGACATTCAATCTTCACCAGCTCCTTTCATGCTCCAAGCCCAGCTTCTGCTCTCGGTTGCGCTGCTGTAGATCAGGAGGGACACGGTAAACCTCTGCTCTGCTGGCAGAGGTGCTCGCAGGAACTGAACCTCCTGGTTTACACGGCTCTAAAATAACCGGTTGCAAGGGTTTCTGCCTTTCTCAAGTAATTGCAGGTGACAGGGTTGAGCTCCTTCCCGCCGTTTGTCCGACAGATGCTGTTGTAATCGAGTGACTGCGGGCAACCCCTCGCAGAACTGTCTGGAAACTCCGCAACTCCTGAACTTGTGTTTGAAATGCATCTGGTCTGCTCTGCAATAAAGTGTGTTCAGTACAAACCCAGGTGAGTGCTCGGCATCTCTTTTAAACAATTCGCTTACGATTGTGGCTCTGGTGCAGCTCGGTTCATTGTGAAGGTGTTTGGGAGTTTCGTGGCGTATCTTATGGCAACGATGTTCTCGGTGGCTGCAAGAGCAGAGACAGCTTCTGCAATCCTGGTTCATGGTGCAAAAGTTGCACTTGAGCGGGAAGAGTTTGTGCAAAAGCAAAGAATTCAGTCAACCTTTAGCTGGGAGAGGAACCTGAAAAGGGCAAATCGCTCATCAAAACTACACATTTTGCTCTCAAAAGCAGAAAGTGGTGGTGAAGCAAGAGGGCTGTGGTTTTCTCCTGAGTCACTGCAGGCTTCAGGATGGTCTGTGAGTGCGGGGCGCTGTCCTAGCAGACTCAATTCTGATTAAAGGGCCCGAGGAGATGCCTGTGGTTCAGTTTTGAAGAGCGTTCATCTTCATTTTGTAGGCCAAAATGTGTCACATTCATGGGGTTTAGGGCCAGGCAGGAGCTTTGTAATCATCATTGAGTGTCTGCAAAGTGCAGGTCACAGAGTTGCACCAACAGCTCTACACCCAGTTGGTCTGGTCTGGAGAGACAGCATGGATTTGGAATGAATGGATCTGGGATTTAAAGGTAAGAAATACCTTTAAAAAAAAAAAAATAAACATTTTTTAAAGGGTGCTTTTTTCACCTAGAAGCTGTTCTCTGCTGTGCTCCACAATGGCCAGGTATTGGGGACAGATGGACTCCTCTCCTGGCATTTCACTGCATTTAGGAGTGTCTGCTGTTGCCTGTGGTTTGAGAATAAAATGTTACCAAGCTGCCACCTTGGCTACAGGTGCAGTGCAGTGGGTGCTCTCAGGTGCCCTTTTCAGTATTCCTGATGCCACCGTGCAAGTGAAAAAAACCACTGAAGGGCCCTCATCCAGAGGTGTTTGTGGTCCCCGTGACCCCCTGTGGAGGGTTCCTGTCAGCCGCCTCCCGCTCAGTCTGGGGCTGCCTGAAGTGGTTCCTGCATCGAGTTGCCATGTTTTCTCCCTTGTCTCATTTGGAGAACATGAATATAGGTTGTTTGCCATCCCGTTGTCCCTGTTACTCAGGATCTCCCTGGGAAGTGGCCCTCCTGGAGAAGATCTGCTGTTTATGTGGTAGTGAAACCCAGCACCTCTGTGCCAGGTCCCCCCGGCCCCTGGGTCTGCTGGTGGCCGAGGGTCCCATCGAGATGTACCAGTGGGCAGCTCCGCATCACCAGGAGCTGAAGTTCACAGAGGAATCTGAGCCAGCAGCTCAGGAAGATAAACCTGGTTTTACTCTGGACTTCAAATCTTTTGTGTGGTTTTATGGATAAAACAGTAGCCCTGAGGCCCGGGGGAGCTTCTTTCTTTCCAGATCCCCATGGAAGAAATGCACTCCATCTGTAAAACAGGGATGAGGATATTTCACCTTGTTGGAGGAGTGAGCAGCTCGTGTTTTTGTCAGCCCTGGACCCGATGTTCTGCGTGGCCCTGGAAAGAGAGCGGAGGCTGATGATTAGATTGAACCTTGCGTCTGCTCTTTGCTCTGACCTTCAGCACATCGCTCCGTCTCGGCACAGGGCTGGCCTCGGTGAGGAGCTCAGCTGCGTGACCACGGATCCCCCCCGAGCTCTGGCCTTGCTGAGGAATCCCCAGGTCCTGCAGTGCCTCAGCTCGCCGGGCATTCCCGTGAGCCAGGCTGTTGGAAGGACTCTACGCCTTGTTCCAGGCATGAGTGAGGAAACCCAATCCCTGTGCACACAGCTCTTTTTCTTCTCGTTTTCCCCCACTGGGATGTTTTTTCTCACTTCCTCTATCAACCTTCGATATAATCTGCCCCAGCCGAGTAACACATTCACACTCTCCTGGCTCCAGCAGCGTTTCCCACTCCACCAGGCTACGGCATTCCAAGGCTTACACAAAACACACACATCCTTCTCAGTTCTGACGATCCCACGAGAGCAGGACTGGAAACAGAGTGATGCTGTTAAAAATCATTATCATTACAGATAGAAAGCATGTCCTGGTTGCTCTCCAGAGGTGATTAGATATTCCCTTTTCCTTGGAAACACAGGCTGTCTGCAGAACACTTTGCTTTCAAAACAGAAATATCAGCACTGTTTTCCTACCAAGCAGCTCTGCAGGAGGTGGTAATACTAGAGGCTCCGTTACAGGCTGTCCCGATGGCATTTCTAGTTGTGGTATTTGATAATCGGGGGAAGAGTGAGCCCTGGCGAGGGTTCGTGGGTTGCAGGATGCCACTTGTGCTGGCGACGTGGTCATGGATCAGTTGTTCACCTCTTGGGGCGGCTGTTGCTTCTCCCAGTCGGGGAGGAGGTCAGTCCTGCAGGGCAGAGCTTGTGCCCCCCAGGTGAGTGTCCAGCACTTGGCCCTGCCCAGGACAGTCTGGTTCAAATTTTCATCATTTCCCATGCAGAGTGTTGGAGTCAAAGATGACGACTGACCTGTGAGGTCAGAAGTTGATGAAAGGTGAGGAGAGTGCAGGGATAGGACAAGGGGGAACGGTTTTCAGCTGAAACAAGGGAGACTGAGATGAGATCTCAGGCAGAAATGTTTTGCTGTGAGCGTGGGGAGGCCCCAGGTTGCCCAGAGCAGTGGTGGCTGCTCCATATCTGGAGGTGTTCAAGGCCAGGCTGGATGGGGCTTTGAGCCCCCTGATACAGGGAGAGGTGTCCCTGCCCATGGCAGGGTGTAGGAACTGGATGGGCTTTGAGGTCCCTTCCAGTCCAAACCATTCTGTAGTTCTCCGACTCCAAATGCCATTCGTGAGGACTGTCCTGTCTGTCAGACTGTGACACGCTGGGTGGTTCACACTGATGGTTTTAGTCCCATCTGAAATGAAAGTACTCCAGGCTTTCAGGGGTTTGACACAAAGTTTAACAAGCTTTGATGCTGCCTCCCAAACCCTTCTGTCAGCTGAGCCTGGAGTGTTCCTTGAACGTGAGGGTTACTGTGCAGTGTTGGAGCTTGCATTGGCCTGGATTGCCGTGTCACAAGGATGCCCGCGCCTCCGGAAGGCTGTTGTCAGGCCCAGAGCAGTCAAATTCTCCCTGGAGAAGGAGGTCTGTTGAGCACAGTGTGTACAGTGTCCCAAAGCCGTTAGGTGGCCATCAGGACATGTATTTAAAAGAGCTGGCAGGAACATCTCACATCGGCTCTGCCTTGTACACTTTCTATCACCTCTGCTTTTCTGCTTCCAGACTTTAACTGCTCGCGCTCAAGATTTTCAGCCCTGGTCAGTGCCTCGGGCTGGGGTTTCGTTTCCAGTGTTTCACAAAAGCACAGTTCAGCTGTTTCACAGAATAAGGTTGGCAAACCAAGCTTTTTTTCCCACAATGTGGAGACGTTTTTCCTACCGCTCCTGACCAGTTCTGGCACCTCCAGGCCTTGGAGCGAGAACTGACGAGTTGGCAGCGGGCTCGTGTGGGTTCAGGTTGGTGCATTTGTCCATTCTGGGAAGGCACCACGTGTTTCTCTGCGTCCCTGAAAGGTTTCTGCTCCAAAATGCTTGTTTAGTGTTGCTGCTGACGCCTCCAACAGGATGCTCTGAGCATGGAAGGCACAGGCTGCACTGAGCACAAGGGGTGCCTGGAAAGGAGGGTGCCCGGCCATCCCCACTAGGGATGGAAAAGTTGCCCCAATTTTCTGCCTATGTTACCATTTTTCTAGAAGCCGTGTGTCGGTCCTGCCCGCTGAGCAAGGCAGAGCACGATCCCGAAGGGAAGTTTTCATATGTCTCAGGAACGTGTGTGGCCGCAGAGGCTGGGGCAGTTTGGTGGCTGAAGGTTGTTCCCCCTGGTTTTGCTGTCCAAGGACAGATGCCAACGTCCTTTGTGTCCCCTGCTCCACTTTATTTCTCTTTCTATTGTAACTACAGCTTCCCCTTGATACATTTTTTTTTCCTTAAATACGTGCTATGAAACACATGGCTTGTACAGCCCCAACTGCAGCTGTAACTGGACTTTTCTTAAACAGAAACACAGACTTTGGGGAATTGCCCAGAGCAGCTCAAAACGGAAGGGCTTCACTCTTCTAGGCTGACCAAACTGTCCCTAACTGGATCCATTTTGCCCATCCTCTTGGGGGGGCTGGAACTGGATGATCTTTAAGGTCCCTTCCACCCAAACCATTCTATCATTCTATCATACTCTCCTCCAGAGAGAAAGGGACATCCCTGCAGGTGGGGTGGGGTAGAGATGACACCATGGTGCCAGGGGAGGACAGAGCTTCCAGCTGGGCAGGATGGGCTCCGTTGCCGATCACCTCATCCCAGTGCATGGGAACCGTCTGCCCGGACACAGGTGGGCGCACGGCGGTTGCTGCTCTTTCACAAAGAAGTGCCTGGCACAAGGACTTGTCTTTTGTGTTCTGAGCAACGAGAAAGATCAGAATTTGTGCTGCTGAGAAAGGCTGGGAGATGTTTGGGTTTTTTTGTTTGACTCGGAAGAAGAGGCCCTGTATTGAATTAAACTTGAAACAGAGATACAGACGAGGTGATTAACGAATTTCCGCTGTGCTTCCAGGGAAGCTACTGGATGACATCCAGACTGGGGAAGGAAACAGTCTGAGTTTATCAGCTGAACTCAGATGCTCGTTCCGATCGGGAGCAGCCGGAGGGCTGGGTGACCGATGTGCTGCATTTGGCCATCCCTGCACCAAAACGCTCCCAGACAGCGTGGAGTGAGAAGCTGGGACATGCCAAGGAGAAGCAGGGTGCCCGGGGCCACGTAGTCACCCAGCAGTAAAGAGAGGACTATTATTTAGATCTCTTCTCCCTGCCTGATGCCCCTCACCTGCTGCTTAGGTCACCGGCTGCTTGGGGCGTGCACTTGGCTTTCAACAGGAACAAGGATTGGCAGGAGTGGGCAGCACATCGGGAGTGAGGTCGATGAACCTTTCTGGCTTCAGAAACAAGCAGTGGGAAGACCATAGTGGAAGCATCTCCAGGTGCACGTTCCTGCAGTGGCTCTCTTCTGGACTCCTCACTCCCAGCACCACGCGGGGTTCAGGTCTGTCCCCACCCTGAAGGAGCCCTGGACCTCATCCAGCCCAGGCACTGCCTCCAGGGCTTGCCAATAGATAAGAAATTATTCCATCTGGGGATGGGAAGGGATCTGTCCTCTGCGCTGCCGCTCTGCTCCGGGCAGGGCTGGTCCCCAGGGGTCACCCAGCATCATTTGTGCTGCATCCGACACTCCCGGTCGGGAGCAGCCTCTCTGGGCTCTCTGCAAGGGCTGCTCCATGAGGACATCCACGGGCTGCCTGTGGGTGGGAGGAGGAGCCACCACGCTGAAAGAAGCACAACTGAATGAGCTCCTTGCAGGGCAGAGCCCGGCCGGACTCTGTCCTTAGAGCCGTGTCCCGCTCCAAAGACGCTGCAGCTCGGAGCTCCGAGCCTGCTCGAGCGCCGCCGGCCCTTCGGTTGCTCTGCTTATAGTGAGCGCCGCAGGAAAGCCGTGCTGGACAAACGGACAGACAGCCGGACAGGCAGCCGGACAGGCAGCGCTCCGGGCCGCCGACAGGGATGTGCAGACTGTGTCTCTCTTGGCCGTGGTGGCAGTGAACTCCCTCTGTTGACTTATCCTGAAGTTGCACCCCTTTAATCCAGTGGTGTCCCTGTCCCTGCTCTCAAATTGCACCTTCCCTAAAGGTCTTTAGCCCTTACGAAACGCAGACCAAACTGATCATTGCTGCTTTTGGAGCCTTCACTGAGCTGTTTTTATTTATAACTGCACCCCGCTGGTGCGTTCATAATGGTTTTCCCTGCTGCATCCCATGTGGTCCCACACTACAAAGCCGCATTTTCATAGTAGCTGTTGTTGGTTTAATCGCTCGTTATTTGTATGATGTATCATTAGCAGCATCTCCGTGAGGCTTTGGGGTGTTCTCTTTTTCAAAACATTTAACACAAAAGCTGGGTTAGCCCGAATAAATCCCGTGTTGCATTTGGCTCCCTCCTCCCACAATGAATCCAATTAAACCAGCGCTCAGCAGAGAGCCCTCCTCACCCTGTCCCGTCCCACCGCTGCCCTAAAACCCTTCCTGAACCTCTGATTAAAAGGTGTTGGAGACTCCAGAAGGAACAGGGGTGCTTGAAAGGCCCTGCGTGGTTGGAGGGGTGTGAGTTTCTAATTGCCTGCGTGCAGACTGCAGCAGTCTGTAATAATCCCAAATGTACTTTGCAGATGTTTGTTTGTGCCTCACGATTCCCCTAAACTCCAAATAACCCATTATACCTTGTTTCACAGAGAGGAAGTGCAATGGGGCTGGGTGGTTTGATGCTCTAGGGGTATAAAACCCACTGCTGAAAACAGAAATAAAGCCAGAGCTGCCTGTTGCCTCCTGAGCAGGAGGTTTGGACTGGATATTAGGAAAAATGTCTTTACTAACAGAGTGGTGAAGCCCTGGCAGAGGCTGCCCAAGGCAGTGGGGGAGTCTCCATCCCTAGAGGGGTTCAGTAAACTTGTAGAGGACATGGTTTAGCAGGCACGGTGGGACTGGGCTGATGGTTGGACTGGATGAGTTTAGAGTTCCTTTCCAACCTTAATGATCCAGTGATTCTATCTCCAAGATGCCATGTGTGGGGAGCGATGCTCTTTATTTTAGCCATTTATGGGGAAAAAAGAAAACCAAACAAACAGCAAAACCTATCTGGAAGCTGCTTAAATGCTACATTTAAGTAGCTGAGGCTGCTGCCTTTAATTTCATTCAGAAGGAGACTGTGAATGGACTCCTCGACCGCTTCAAAAGCCATGGCAGCGTGTCCGCTGCCGTGCGGCCATTCACGGCCACTACAGGAGATGTGAAAACATCTGCTGGGTCCATGTTTGTTCCTTTCAGTACAGTTACTCCCCTTGCTAATAATTGTCTGTGTTCTGTCATCTAGAAAGAGACTTTGTGTGCCTCCCAGGTATTCTAATGCTAATTTGTTTAGTTAAAAAGAAGAGGCTAAACAGATGTGAACCATTTGGTTAGGTTGTAGTTCATTTGTTAGGAAGTGCAAAGGATTCTTGGCAGGATATTAAATATTACCTTGGCTGCTCACAAACACTTCATATTTCAAGAGAGGAAGGGAGGTAGGGACTGCACTCCATAAATCAGCCTTTTCAAAGAGACAGAAAAAGGCAAACATTTGATAAATCTGTGTCATTATACTTAGAGATCAAAGGGGGTTTTACATATGTATTTATGCAACTGGCAGCCTAGGAGACAATAATAACAAACATAGATCTCTGACAGCTTAACAAAAATAAAAATTAGCCGGTTCTAATCTGTAATTATCTGGGAACTGTGCGAGGCAGGAGGTTGCCGGCAGTAGAGCTTTAAGTTGCTAATGGTGAGACGGTGAGCAAATGTTAAGTCATTCATAAATACATGAGGAGGTGCTGTGGGCAAGAGGTTGCCAAAGCCACTGGGTAGGCACTGGGCATGGCTGCTGTGTCTGCAGCCCTGGCATTGTGCACCGAGTCCAGAACAGGCAGTGCAGGTGTCAGAACCAACAGCCTCCAGGGAAAGCAGCGTTTGACCATGGGCTAATTGCCTTTACGATGTTCCAGCAGATTATCTACCAGGAATCGTCTTGAAGGATCCCTGAAGACAGGAAGATTTCCAACCCTAGTCTCTCTTCTGCTTGTCAATGCATTATGGATCCGTGTCCGAGAGCTTCCGTAGCCCAGCAGGCCTCTGCATTGGCCTGGGTGAGCCCCAACACTGTTCCCAAACTGAGCTACCTCATTTTGTACAGCTAAATAAATGCAAACTGGACCAAAGACTCAGTTAAAGTCAGAGAAGGAGCTTGAAAAGACTCCACAATAGGTTTGTGAGCCACAGGAGAAACAAGGGCTGCAGCAGGTATTGCTATAATCCAGGACAGGATTTAGTGGGGGAATGGAAACCTCTTCAGAAGCAGCGAGGTCCATCGTGTCAGTCAAAACGCAAGGAGAATTCCAGTTGCATGAAAATAATTCCATGGACAAAGAAATGCAGCCACAGAAATTAGAGAAGGAGAAGTAGCATTATGTCATCTCGCCTTTCCTTTTGGCCAGTCACCGGGCTGATTTCCTATTCTCTTGTGCTGTTTTAAAATTACTTCAGCAACTTGGTTTCTGCTTGTTCCCATGGGAAACTTCCACAGTCCATAGATTTTGCTGGTAGGAAACTCTTCTTGACAGTCAGACTATATTTTCCTTTACTCAATTCCATCACATCACTCCTACTTACGCCTCCTTGGAGCACCCTAAACGCTCTTCTCCATTGAAGTCGCTGGAGTTATGTGAGCAGTAAATTTGGCCCGTGGCACTTGGAGAAATAGATATTAAACCCCCAGGGACGAATTAGGGGGAGAGGGGAGGGAGGGCAGTGGGGGAAAGGAAATGGTTTCAGGTTGAGAGAAACAAGATCTCCTCTTACATCTGCACAGCGGTGCTGCCCACTGCCCCGGTGGGAGCACGCCCGGGACTCGGCAGCAAAAGCTGTGAGAGACAATGGTGTCCCTGGGGTGTCCTTGGGGTGCTTACGAAGCCACATCTGAGAGCTGAAGAGCAATACGTGCTGCTTAACACAGAGGGATTGCTCCAAGCACTGGGTGCTTCCCCTGCCAGCGGCTGAGCTGTGCTGAGTCTCAGCGATGCTGTCCACAGCCACTCCTTGCTTTCACCCCAGCCCCACCACTGGTTTTGCATCTGGGATGGTCCCTGGCTGTTTGTCCAGCAATCCTGACCCCTGCAACACAATGGCATCTGGGCCTGGGTCAGAACAGCGTGGGCACCAGGAGCAGGGCAGGGATTGTGCCCCTGCACTCAGCACTGGTGAGGCCACACCTCGAGTACTGGGGTCAGTTCTGGGCCCCTCAGTACAAGAAAGACATTGAGGGGCTGGAGCGCATCCAGAGAAGGGAACGAGGCTGGGGAAGGGGCTGGAGAACAAGTCCTATGAGGAGCGGCTGAAGGAACTGGGGTTGTAAGAGGAGGCTGAGGGGAGACCTCATCACTGTCTACAGCTGCCTGAAAGGGGGCTGTGGTGAGGTGGGTGTTGGTCTCTTCTCCCAAGTGGCTGGTGATGGGATGAGAGGAAATGACCTCAAGTTGTGCCAGGGGAGGTTTAGATTAGACATCAGGAAAAATTTCTTCCCTGAAAGGGTTCTCAGGCACTGGCAGAGGCTGCCCAGGGAGGTGGCTGATTCCCCATCCCTGGAGATGTTTGAAAGGCAGGTAGATGAGTTTCTTAGGGACATGGTTTAGTAACGGGACAGGTACGGTTGGACCCGATGATCTCAGGGGTCTTTTCCAACCAGATGATTCTATGATACTATGATTTTCACCCTCCCCACAAACAGTGTCTCCGTGGGCTAATTCCAATATGTGCATTTTTAGGACAAAATCCCAAATGCCCTGGGCCCTCCAGCTCTTAACTCACTGCTGTGACATTAATACGAGTCCATGAGCGATGGAGCTGCTGCAGGCCTGAAGAAGAGGAGGCTGCTGACAGACATCAGCAATCCTCTGCTCCCCTCTGCTCCGAAATAGCTGCCGTCCTCCAGCCCAAAGTGCACAGCAAAGGACACACGTGGCAGAGGGGAAGAGAGGGAACAGCGCTGAGGACTTCTTAGGGTGGAAGAAACAGAATAACAATATGCAGCATCTCTCTTCCTAGATCCCTGCAAGGGGGCAAGGAAGGGGGAGACATGGCCCCATGGCTGAGGAACGTCTCAGAGTTCTGCAAAATAGAAATAAGGACAAAAAAAACCCCATTATGTACACCTCTGTCTGTAAGGGGACACAAGATAGCGTGCGGAAACCCCAGAGCAAAGCCCCACATCTCATCGTGTGAGGTGTTCCCAAAAGGTGATGGTGTTGGCTGGTCACCTCTCTGGCCTGGTCAGTGGATGTCACAGCATTCCAGGGATAAATGCTCCAGAATGCCGTATTTTCCCACGGGCAGGCATGTGTTAACATCAGGAAAGAGTAAATGACTTTGCTCCAGACAGAGCAGCGAGGCTTTTCAGCACATGTCAGGAAAACAGCGTCCTGTCTGGACTGAGACCTGGAACACCCTGGCTTGATTTTGGGTACCTGCTGCTATCCAGCAGGACTGGCTCCAGCAGAGCTTTAAGGAGCTGTGTGTGCCCTGTCCTGGGCAGACAAGTATTCTTGAAAAGGAAGATGCTGAGTGTTTCAGAACTGGCCTGATCAGTGGTAGGAGAACAACATTTGCCGAGAGGATATACGGATTTTCCAGATGGGAAGAGATAAAGCAAAAAGGTGAAACCCATGACCAGGCCAAGAGGACAGGTTGAGTACTGGGAGCTGCTGCCTTGTGTAAGGCTCAGAGAAGATGCTGGGAAGCAGCTGCAGGACACCTGGCCCTGGAAGAGCCATGGTGGAGGCCACCAAGGTGAGCCTTCCTCTGTCCTCGCTAGGTGACTTTGATCATCTTGGCCTGAAGGTATGCTGGGTTCTCTGCTTTCTGTCCTGTTCTAACAAGTGTCTTTTGCAGAGCTGGGCACCCTCCAGGTTCATCTCAGTGATGTTCCACCAAGGACCCCTTGTCAGGACCTTCCCAGTGCTGTCTGTGGAATAAATCTGTCAGCAAGAAATGGGATCCAGAGGTTGTACTGATGCAACTCAATTAGTTTATTGATTAACCAGCTAGTGAGACAGCTGCTATGATGATTCACAGGCTCTGCTCATGCCCATTTCTTTCCATCCCCATTTTCTTCATGAAGCAGCCCCAGTTGCTCCATTCCCCCATCAGTTGGGCACAACACACATGCCCCTGGCCCAACTGCTATGTGTGGCAGCTTAAACGACTTGCAAGAGCCAAGAGCAAGCACAAGAGCCTCGCTGGAGTCCTTGAGGTATAGAGGAGGTGGGTATAGAGGAGGCTGTGTCCTGCTGAGCAGGGAAAGCTCTGGCTGCAGACAGGTGGGTCAGTCTGGAGGAGAGAACCACAAATGATTCCCAATCTGTTGTCAAAACTTTCCCCCCTGCTCCACAGAGAGCCCAGACTGAGAGGTCTCAGCCGCCCTCCTCACTCACCTTTGCTCGGATGCTGTTTCTGATCACTTACCCATTTGCCATTCCTAGGGAAAACGCTCCTGGCATCCAACTGTTGAAGATTCAATTACAGTAAAACCTTGTTTGGAGCTATTTTTCTTAAAAAAGCCAATCCAGCTTTTACAAGCAGCAGCTGACATATATTAAGGGCTTAAAACAAACTTTGTGTGACATTTTGTTGATGTTATCCTGGCTGGTGCTGGTGGACCTAAGGAACAAGAAGAATTATTCCATCTGAAGGGTTTTCCCCTTACCTCATGGGCATAGGAACGTGCAGTGGAGCAACCTGTGGGCACAAGCAGCAGTTTTGAACTGTGAAGAAGTGAGCAAACCTGGGTCCAGGAGAGCCAGCCTGGAACAATTGCTGCCCGTGCATGATTCATGTGTTGCCTAGAAGTGACCTCTGTCATTCTCTGCACAATTACCAGCCAGGGCCAGCTGGCAGAGCTCTGTCAGAGGGAAACTGGAGAGCAACTCCTCCTGCGAGCGCGTCTCATCTCTGCTCGGTTCGCATCACCCCTCATCCCACCCAGCGCCCAGCAGTGCCATCTGCTTTATCTCAGAGCAGAGAAATGCTTGGGAATTGATTGCTGTTTGACTCCAGATCTGAAGCACAAAAGATTTCTTTGTGTCATCCCAAAGTCTGCTTGGCAAATGCCTGGTCCCAGAAAGGATGGGGAGCAGTGGCACTGGTACTGCTGGGGGTTTAGGTGGCCCAAGTGCTTTACTTAGCTCTGCGTTAACCCACTAAGTCTTGGTGAAGTCATCCACCTCTCAGGGGCTCATTTCCCCTCTTCCATCTGCCTGCTTGAATCAGTTTGTAAACTCCAGTTTGTAGCAGGGTGTGTTTCACAAGATGCTCACACGACATCGAGTGTCATCAGAACAATTCACTTTTGCACAGTGCTTTTCATGAACTGATATTAAGTTGGTGTATGAAGAAGCCAGCGTCGTGCTATTGCCTCTGGCACAAGAAAATCAAAGCCCTTGGTGGATAAAATATTTCCCTTTTGTTTGCTGGCAAAGTTAAAAATAAAAGGTAGAGGTTCCAGCAAAAGCTGTCTCTGCACTTAGAGCTACCATGCTCTGACAGCAGGCTGATTTGGCCCAGAATTCTCATGGAATCATAGAATATCTCACACTGGAAGGGGCCCATGAGGATCTCTGAGTCCCACTCCCTGTATCTTTTATTTTCTGCACCTTTTAATAATAACAACAGCGTGGTAGAAAAGCTGCACACGTGCATCCAAGCTGCTAAGCTACGTCCTTCTGGATGAATGCTGACTCAGGCTCTTCCATGGAGTGTGCAAAATCCCCACTGGCTCCTTGGAAAACATTGACATGATCTGGTCCTGGAAAGAAGAATCCGAGAGCTAATGGTGGGAAGGATCTGATCAGCCAAACACTCTAAATTAGGCTTTTGCTGGCTGTTGTGTTTGGTCTCTGTGATGGATCTCACCAGGGATTTGAACAGGCAGGGATTTCAGAAAACACAGCGCTGCAAAAGGTGGGGCTTCAGGCAGCCAGCAGGGGTTAAAAGAACCGGTAAACCCGAACGCTTTGGGGAGGAGTTGACTGAGATGTCCCCAACACGGTGATGTCCCGGTGCCTGACCCCCATCTGGTGATTCCCATGTGGGGAACAGGGAGTGGGAAATCCCAGTCTAGCTGGAAACAGGCAGGACTACCTGGGCTTTCCTCTCTTCTTTCCCTGTCCTGCAGGCTCTGGAGTGGAGACGGAGCTGTCCCCAGCTGTGCAGCCGCGCGCTCCGCCTGCCGGGTGGGAAGGTTGGGCTGTCATCGTCCTAATTCAGCTGGGACACTAAAGGAACAACCGAGGGAAATGTGGGTCGGCAGTTTTAATCCAGAACTCCTTTAGCTTTTCTTACGGCTCTCTTTTGTGTCTGCAGGGCAGACAGGGCTCTGAAACCCCATCTCTTGTCTCGCAATTAGACTTACTAGTTCGTCATTAAACCTCGCTGAGGGATAAAGCCCAGTCTGATTAACTTTGGGCTGGACAATGGACTGGGGAGCCTGAGCCCAAGGGCACAGGAGCCAGGGTGCTCCTGTGTGAATCTGGAGTTTGTCTCATTCACAGTGGGGAGAGACATCCCTGTTGGCAAACATTAGCCAGAGTGTCCAGGAGCTCAGCTCTGGTCTGTAAGCTGAAATCCTCTCCAATCAGGGAATGGTTTGGGTCGGAAGGGACCTGAAAACCCATCCTGTCCCACTCCCTTACACGGGCAGGGACACCTCCCACTGGATCAGGGGGCTCAAAGCCCCATCCAGCCTGGCCTTGAACACCTCCAAGGACGGGGCAGCCACAGCTTCTCTGGGGAACCTGGCCCAGGGCCTCTCCACACTTTCCTTGTGGTTTTGCAACATCAGGTGATTCTGGAGACCCACGGTGGTCAGGCAGAATTCACCCTGGAGTGAAGTCTGTTTAGTATAACGTACTGGACCTGGATAACATTCCACATCACATTGGACAGATGGGCTGGGCAGGGGACAACAAAAGCACCAGCAGCACTGTCTCCCCCTCAAGACAGGACCCGTCATCCCAAAGTGTTTTCCCAATCACTTTCAGGGATCATATCACCCATGGCTGGGATGCAGCTCCTGATTAGCCAGAAGGCAAGTGGTATCTCAGAGGGCTTCTGAGGGCTCCTAAGCTAGGCAAGGGTCCAGGCTGGATGAGCACTGGGTACCAGACTGGGGGAGGAAAGATGGAGTGGGATGCACTGCTTCTTCCCATACACAGGGAAACGCGAGGCTCCAGTGTTTGGACTTGGAGTGGGGGACAGGTTTATACACAGTCTGGACTTGGCCCACTTGGCACTGGCTTCCAATTAAAACTTGGCAATTTCTTAAGAGGGTTTTGGGTTTTACTTGCTGTTCTCTGATTCTGGCAGCTCAGAGTCTACAACTGGTGTGAGTCCATCTTCTGATTTAGTTCTGTGCAAAGGAGTTCAGGTAGTTCTGCAGCACAAGCTGAGCTGTGAAAGGAGGTGATCCAGTGGCTTTCTTCAAAAGAACACTCCGAGACTCACAAATACAACACTTACATATGCAGAGCAAGGCAGAACATTTGCTTTTGGTATGTTGCTTATTTACTTGTGTTTTAAAAACAGAATGATTCTTCTAACATTTGCGGGCTTTTCATTCCAGAAAATGTATTCACTTTTCAGAGTGGGTCACGTTTCTGCTGATGGGTTTTCTGAGCATCGCAGTGGTGTCAATAGGATGTGATGCTCTTGCCCTGGACGATGATTGAATCCCCATCCCTAGAGGGGTTTAAAAAGTGGGTGGACAGGTGCTCAGGGATCTGGTTCAGTAGTGGACAGCTATGTTTCAACTCGATGATCTCAAAGGTCTTTTCCAGCCAAGCAGTTCTATGAGTCTGTGACAGTGCAGTGGAACCTGAGCTGCGGCGAGGGCACCGCGTTTGGTGAAGGGAGGAGACGCGTGGGGCTGCAGCATCGACCCCCCAGCATCACTATCCCCCCCATACCATTGCCCCTCCCATCCCCAGCATCCCCCTCTCCCCAGCACCACCACCATCGCTCCCCCTCCAGCATCTCTCCCCCAGCATCGTCCCCCTACCATCACCCTCCCCACCAACCCCCCAGCAACGCCACCATTGCCCCCCATCACCTTCCACGGCCCCATCAAGATTGTCCCCTCCCCAGCATCCCAACCATCGCCCCACCATCTCCACCACCGCACAAACCCCACCGCCCCCCCAGCCCCACCCCTCATCGCCCCCCCCAGAATAGTGCCCCCACCATCGCCTCCCTGATCCCCGCCCCGCCCCCCCACCGTCGCCCCCGCACCGTCGCCCCTCCATCCCCAGCATCAACCCCCATCTCCTCCCAACCTCTCCCCCCGCCATCGCCCTCCCCAATATCCCCCCCCATCGCCCCCCCCCCCAGTCGCCGCCGCCCGGACCCTTTCCCGACGGGGCGCGCCCCCGAAAGGAGGAGGGCGTGGCTCGGCGGTGCCGTCCCATCCAATGAGCGCGCCTCCTCCCCTCCCTCGCCCCGCCCCCATCTCATTCGCTGTCCGGATTGGCCGCGTCTCCCGGCTCATTATGCGGCGGCTCGCGGCGCTGATTGGCTGCGGCGCTACCCGCTCTGCCCGCCCCGTGCCCGCCCCTCCCGGCGCGGCGACCCGCGCTGCAGCGCGGCCGGGCAGAGCGGCTCCGCGCGGGGCCGGGCTGGGCAGAGCAGGGTGCGGCGGGGCCGGGCAGGGCTGTGCGGGTCTGTGCGGGGCCGGGCAGCGCGGGCCGCGCGCCCCAGCCCCAGCCATGCGTCCCGGCGCGCCCGCGGGCACATGGGGCAGCGCCTGAACCGCTGCCTCGATGCCCCCGTCGCGGCGCCGCTGAGGCTGCTGCTGCTGCTCGCCATGCTCGTCCTCTGGCTCTACGTGTTCTACTCGTGCGCCGGCCCCTGCGCCGGGCTGCCCGCGCCGCCGCCCCCCGAGCACAGCAGCCCCATCGCCAGCCTCGCCGGCGGCGCCGGCACCAAGCGGCTGCCGCAGGCTCTCATCGTGGGCGTCAAGAAGGGGGGGACGCGGGCGCTGCTGGAGTTCCTGCGGGTGCACCCCGATGTGCGCGCCGTGGGCGCCGAGCCCCACTTCTTCGACCGCAACTACGAGCGGGGACTCGCCTGGTACAGGTACGGGCGGGGGGGATGCGGGGGGCCCATACAGCACGGAGCGGAGTGGGGAATGGTACGGAGCCGTGCGGTGCGGAGAGCGGAGCGGGGAGCTTGGAGCGGAACGAGGAGCGGTGCGACGCTGGGAGCGATGCGGGGCTGAGCGATGCGCGGAGTATGCGAGCGGAGCTTGCCGTGGAGCGAGGAGCAGTGCGGTGTGGGGAGCGGAGCGGGAAGCCGAGTGGTACTGGGTGCGCCCCGGCGGGGAGCGGAGCGGTGCGATGCGGGGAGCTTGGAGCGGAGTCGGGGAGCGGTGTAGAGTAGATGCGGGGAGCTTAGTGCAAAGCGAGAAACAGTGCGGAGCTTGGAGCGGTGCGGAGCGGGCAGTGAGCGGAGCGGGGACATGCGGGACGGGGAGCGATACGAGGAGCGATGCGGAGCGGGGAGCGATATCGGGAACTTGCAGCTGAGAGAGGAACAGTGCGGAACGGGTCCATGCGGTGCAGAGCGCTGCGAGGAGCGCTGCATAACGGGGAGCCGAGAGATGCGGGACTGTGCCGAGCGGAGCGGGGAGCAGAGTGGGGGGGGCCCGTCCTGCACGGATCGGAGCTCTGTGGAGCGGGGAGCGCCCCGGGAGAAGCGGGAACGCTCCGCTAATTCCCCGCCCGCCTCCCGAAAAGCCCCCCTGAAGCCCCAGCCTCGCGGGGCTCCCTCTCCCCGCGGCGCTGGCGATCACGGCCCGCGCGCAGACCGTGTTTAATCTTTATTTAAAGGTTACACATTAATTTGATATTTTTAAGCGCTCTCGGTTCGCGCCGCTTCCAAGGGGTTTTTCTTTAGCGGGGCGGGTGGGTGGGTGGGTGGGTGGGGGGGGTGTTGTTGCCGTGGGCTGGAGTGTCCGTGGCTCCCGGATTGATTTGGAGGGGACCGAGGCGGAGGGGGATGCTCTTTGCTGTGCGGGACCGCGGGGTCTGTTGCGGGACCCGGAGGGCTGCGTGGAGCCCTGCGGGACCTGGGAGGCTATGCGGGGCCGTGCTGGAGCTCCAGGATCGCTCTGGGGACCCGGGGCTGTGAGGCAGCAGCTCCTCCCTCCGGAGCGAAACCCTCGGTCCCTCCGTGCGCTCCCGTTCCGTTAATTTTCTCCCGCCGCAGCCTTTAGAGCAGATGACCCGCCCGGGCTCGCAGCTCCCAGCCAGTTGCGGGATGCGACGGTGTAACGCGTGCTCCGGAGCGGGGTGGAACTCGGGGGGAGATCGCAAATGACGGGATTGCATCCTGAAAGAGCAATTCTGCAAAGAGCAGTCCTGGGGGGTGGAGGGGCAGGGGGTGAGGAAAGGTCCGGCGGGCTGAGCTGCTCCTGCCTGGAGATCCTTTATCGGAAATATTTGAAATATACCTCTCCGCTGAATGCTTAAATACCAGAGTAGCAGAGAAGGGAAACTTTGAAGCGAGATGGGAGTTTTGGAAAAGTTCGGGATTTTAACCTCTTTGTAGTTCCGGAGCTCCCATCCCGAAGGTCCGGTGCGATTTGTGTCTCTTTTTTAACGTGTCCATCCTTCAGCAGTTGGTGAAATGAGGGCAGGATGGGATCTGGCGAGGGGGAAGTCTGTTTTGAAAGCACTTTAGTTTTATTAAGTTCTCAGGTTTTGGTGCAGGACGCAGCGTGTTATCGCAGAGCGACCTAGATGAAATCTTTATAAATCCAGTTGATTTAAAAAACCCCACTAATCTCGCATTTTGAAACCAGAAATTGCATATAACAGAGCAAAAGACCTGTCAGGATTTATTAGCAAAATGGTGTTGTATGTGTTGAGCTCTGGTTTTAATTAGGCACCTAAATTAGACCATAAAATGGTTGATTAATCTTTTACAAGTGCGAGGTGGAAGGGGAGAAGGAGAGAATAATGCTTATGATTGCGTTAATCTGTTATCCCAGATGCCGTGGGCAAAAATCGATGTTTCAAGGATACACATTATTGTTAAATTTGGAGAAGGTGGCATCAAAGTTGGATGCAACTTCTTAAAGCTTCACATTCTCAGCTGCTTAATTTGAAGCAGCACGGGCCCTATCCCTGCAAACACACCTTAAACTGTGCAAAAGAGGAGCTTTGTGCGAAACACAGCGAATGTGAGCGGTGACGCTCCCGAGCAGCGAGCGTAAAGGATGCCGAGGGTCTTGAAATCGCTCAGATAAGATTCATCCTGAGGATCGGAGTGTTTATCTGCGGGGCTGGGACCTGGATCGATTTGGCTGGGGGGAGAGACTAAATAACGCAAAATATATGGAGGGAGGATGTGTTTGCTCAAATCAAGACAAGTTGTTTGGTAATTGTGCTTTATTTCTAAATTCAGTTTGAGATCGATGCAGAAGTTTGTTCCTATAAATGCCAGTGTGAGAAATAAAATATTATACAGCTTGAAACTCCCACTGACTTCAGCAAATCCTGGCTTCTCAGCTCTCCTCAGACCCTGCCTATTTCTCCAAGCCCTAATGATGCTTTTATTTATTATCTTAATGTCAGTAGGGAGATGAGTTTGTGCTTTCTTGTTAATGGCCCAATAAAATCAGATTAAAAATGCTGTAAAATCTCCACGGTGCCAGCCGCCGCGCAGGGAGCTGGGCAAGCCTGGTCTCAGTTTCTCTGACGCTTTTACACAGACTGAACTTTGGAGCTGAGGGGGGATCCCTGTGTCCACAGCACCCAGTCCTTGCAGTTTAAATCCAATTGCTTGGCTTTGAAAAGATGAAGATGCAATTTTTGAAAACCTCTGTCTCATTCGATTGGCTTCTGGCTAAATTCGCTCCGATCTGTTAAAGGGGCAGGGGGTTAGGTCATTCCTGCCCTGTAGTGAAGGGCTTCAAAGTAACCTTGTTTTCAGATTTCCAAGAGGCAGAAGGCATCACAAATTTGCTTTTTTTAGCTTAACAAAGGTTTATATTTGGGGGAATTTGTGATTAATCATATTTATTTTAACTCCTGGTCCTGTCTAAAATTTTATCTATAGAAAATGACTTCTGCAGGAGGGAATACGAACTTTTTTTCTTGTTCCATTTTTATCAAGTGAAATGAAATCTGGTGGGTTTGGGTTTTTTGCTTTGTGTGGAAGGCAAACCAGCATCAAGTGGTGCTGACGGCCGTTCTTAAACAGCAGAGGGAAAAGAGGGGAAAAAATAAATTGGGGTTTTTTTGATAGCAAGATAACTGAAGATGTAATGGAAATAACTTCTGTATGCTCCATGCGGGGCTTTCCTCCTGGTAATGAATCCAGCATGTTAACTACTTTGAGCACAAATACGTGCCATGACAGAGCAGAAAAGGGATCCAGCCACTACTTCAAACTAATTTTAAGTAGTGCCTGGAATTTTTGGATAGTAAAGAAGTTTCTTCTTTGCAGCGGCAGCGAGGAGCTCGGCTTCGCTCTGTGCGTGTGTGTCCGTCTGCCCGGGCGAGCAGCCTACCCGGTGGGAGACTGTTGCTTTCTTAGAGATTGGAAAGGGGAGAGTGTTTCTGCAAGTCTAGAAAATCAGTTGTTGAGATTATTATTTTTAATTTCTTGCAACAATTATGCATTTTTAAATATACCAGGGACTTGAAAGCCTTTTGTCCTTTAATTAACACAATGTTTTTTCCTTTATAGTTATTGGAGTTATGTGTTTTGGGGTTTTCTCTTTTTTTCCGTAGCTCCCGGTCTCCCCTGCATTGGGCTGAGCGCTCCCAGCCCCACTCGACTGATTTATATTTCAAGTCTGTAGCCCTCTGCTAGGAAGTTCTGTACCGTGGGTACTCTGGCTGTGAACTTGGAAACGGTGCAGAGGGGGGATTTCTCTTTCTTTTTCCTCTTTTTTAGAAGAGAAGAAATTCTTAAAACGCTTAAACCTCTTTCTGCTATTGCCAGGCTGCCTTAATTCATTCTGTTGGTGCTGTGGGTGGTTTGGCTCAGCAGGATCAGGCCCAGCCGTCTGCTGGTGTGCAATAAGCAGCATCAAATGTGCATTTGACTCCTCAGTCACCTAAATAAGCGTTGGGGACATCAGTGCACAAAATGCTTCTTGACTGAATTGTGAAAAACCTTCTCTTTTTTTTTTTTTTTTTTAGATTTATTATTTTTTTCTCTGGGAGCCTCTTTTTTTTTTGCCCCAAGGAGTGTGGGGGGGTGCTTGCAAGGGGCCAGGCTGGGAGCAGGGAAGGGATCAGGTGATGATGATTAAAGTTCGGGGTGAAGGCCCTGCTGGGACGAGGTCTTGAGCAAGGCAGGAGATTTCCCCTGTGTTTGGCCGTTCTTTCTAAATCCTGACTTTTCAGTGGTTTTGAGGGTTTAATACCTGCTGCCTAATTGCCACTGTTCTTCACAGCCTCCCGAGCCAGGCATGGATCCGGAGGGGTTGGTGCGGACACAACTGGGTGCTTGCAAAGCTCAATGTGTTGTTTCCGCCAGGTGTTGTAATGTTGTTTGGCCCCGGGAAGTCTGGGAATGTTCTTGATTCTCCCAACTGAACTTTGTGTGCAAATGGCCGTATCTAACCAAAGACCGAGTCCTCCAGCACGTTCCATTGTGGGCTGCCTTTGGTTGGAACGAGTGTGTCCTACGGGACGGTTGTGTTCTCCAGGGTGGCTTTGCCCCGCAGCTTTCTGATGGAATTTGCTTTTATAAAAATCTCAGAATCAGCTGTGGACCTTGCAGTGCGTTGAGTTGAAGTGAGTGAGGACTTTTAATGGTCCCCTTGATGCGTGCATGACATTCAGTGCCCCCTCGGCCCTTCCAGCAGCTCCCCTTGAGGTTGCTTCTGCTGCAAAGTTGGGAAGAAAATGGCCCCAAAAAGAAGGGCTGGGCTGCTGTAATCAGTCAGCAAGGCCCTTGTGTTTGCATGGGTTCATTCCTTTAGATCTGAGGAGGGTTGAGTTGTTCAAACAGATGGCAAAGATTATTCGTGTTGCTGGGGTTTCAGCGCGCTGCTCCGTTTCAAGCATGTTGCCCGATATGACGCACGTGACAAGTTCTTCCCAGCACGACGCTGGGGGGACGACATTGTCTGCCCTGATCGGGTTTCACGGCCTCACCTGTTGAGCTGCTGAACTTTTCAAAGTTGACCACGCATTGGGGGTGACTGATGTGGATGGTGGATCTGCCTGGCTAATCGCGTTAGCGCAGCACCGCGTGGCATGCCGGGGAGCGTTGCACTCCTTCTTGGCATGAAAATGATGGGAATGAAAACCCATGGGCTCAGCTCCGGGGTTGGGATTTATTCTTTTCTTTTCAAGTGGCCATGGCAAATGTCTGTAACCCACACCGAGCTTTGGATACCTCAACGGGCTTCCAGTGAAGGCTTTGTTTTTAGAAGCATCCAGCAAGCCCCAGATGCGTTGGCTATAAAAACTCTACCCAGACTGTCGTTCTTTTGAGCTGTATTTCCAACCTGGACTGGTTCTGGGCTTGTTTTACCATGAGGCCTCGCCCGCTGAACTGCCCTGAGCCTGGATTTGGCGTTATCAATCCATCTTAAGTAGGAAGAAGTCTAATTCAGTGATCATTCAGCACGAGCATTCGTGTTGTCTGGTGGTGTGACCATGGGTGATCAACGGGTTCAGGGGGTAATGAATTGGCGAGGGCCCTGCAGGATGGTTAACATATGGGCTCAAAGAACAACAAATAGTGGGGCACATTATTTCATTGCTGTAATTAGGGGGTCAGGAGCTATTGCTGCGACCTGTTGTCACCATGTGGTGTGTGTGGAGGGACTGGAGGAGAGGCTACTTCCTCGGTTTGTGAAATGAGTAAGTGTTGGGTCCTGACTTGCTGCCGATGACTGTACTGGGGCTTGCCCACACGCCGCTGCAATTCCAGGTCTTTCAGCAGCTCGCTGTGTGTTTCTTAATTAGCTCGCAAGAAATGTCATGTGCTTTTTAAAGGAGCTCAGCCCAGTGGCTGTCACCGTCAGCAGCTGGAAGGCAACTGAATAAATGGACCTTATCTTGGCTTTCTTAATGGAAACAGGGGCACCCATGATGAAACTTATCTGCAGGCTCAGAAAGAAGGTGGTGGTAGGGCAGGGCATGGATTTACAGTTGTAGCCTTGCAATTAGGGAGTTGTTCCTGAACTGGAGGAGGTTGCAAGGGGCCCACAGACAAGTCTGAAAGGACATCGCATTGTGCTACGGCTTGGACATGGGGAGGAACCTGAGGGGCCTCAGTCCTGACTCTCTTTTTGCCTGGGAGCAGTGGGGATTGCTTGGATGGGTTGTGCGGTAGACATTAGTTCGTTCATAACAGTGATGGGAAGGAGAAAGCCGTTCCTGGTGCCACATTGGCTTCAAGCATTCCCTATGGTGGGTTTCCCCTTTGTGATAGCTCTGAAGACTGAGGAGTAAAATGGACTGAGTGATGGTGATTTGTTGCAGCATCTTCCTACTAGGAGGGGGCAAGGAGGGGCAGGTGGGATGCTGTGAGCTGGCTCCTTGACTGCTGACCTGCAAGACCCTGCATCCTGGCTCTGCAAGCCATGCATGCTTCTGTCTCAGGAGACAGAAGCTCAGAAACTGGGGTGGTTGGGGGTTTTGATGATGTTGGTGGGAATGTGAGAGAGGAAATAGCTATAGAAGTGCTGCTGGTAAAAGACCTGTGCTGATTTGAATAAATAAATAATTCACTTTAAATTTCTTCTGCTGAAATAAGTGAGCATGGCAGAGCCCAGTCACGTGGGGGGTAACAGGGAAGGAGAGAACTTAGAATCATAGAATGGTTTGGGTCAGAAGGGGCCTTAAAGATCATCCAGCTCCAACATCCCTGCCATGGGCAGGGATGCCACACTTCTTCTAAAGAAAAGTAATGCCTTGTAATGCCAAATGCTTTACAACTCTTTTAACCTCCTCAGAATTCCCTGGAAATAGCCTGCTTCCAAATCCATTTTGTTTTCTCCTCTCCCTACAGAAAAGGGGTGGAGAAAGAAGTTCTCTACTGTGAGACACTGTGACTTAGCACTGACTTCAAGGAAGTTTTGGCACTTTGTGGCAGCAGAGGATCTGACCCAGAATTTAGTTTGCAGCCAGGCTTGACTGCAGGGCCACGCGTGGGTAAACCCTGCTGTGGATGTGGCTTTGTACAGCAGCATCCGAGGGCCTTTGCTCTGCTGACCCTTGCTGGAGGGAGATGTCCTCCCTCGTAGGGACAGCCCCTTGCTGCCCTGTAAGGCTTGTGGTAGTAAAATTCATAATAGCAGAGCTGTAATCTGGCCGGTCCACTCGGCTGGTACTGCTGGGGACCTCTGCAAATCCACCAAAGCAGTTGGTTTGTAATAGAAGTGAACAATTGTAACCTCTCTGTTGGATCAAGCAGCCTTTCCCCTCCGGTTCCTGGCAGCGCAGCAGGCAGCTCTTCCAGAAAAAAGGAAGAATTGTGGATGGACTTCAGTTTTACACGCCAATAATATTATAGATGGATCTGTATATTTTATACATCCCTCGCTGAATGTGAATGCAGGGCCAAATCCTTTGTGGCCACAACTGCTGTCTGGGAGTGCCGAGAGCAGCTGGAGTGAAAGCACCGCTTCTCTTTAAAGGAATGCACTTTTCACATGGGAAGTGACTTTAGTGGCTGGTGACCAGGACTGGGCCATGTCCCCAAACTCTACCGTGTTAATGCAGTCTGAAGCCCTGCCCGGGGCGGGCTCCAGGATCAGGCCCCCAGCATGTGTCAGCGTGACTCTGAGTGCAGAAAATGTTTCCCCAGAAGCCAAAATCCATTACAGTGTTTAACTTCCATAAAGCAGATAGACAAGCTTTACATTGGAGCCCTGAGCTTTCAGCCTGTCTCAAGTACCAAAAGCAAACTTGTCTTCAAACTTGAAAGTCTGTGAAGTATAGGCGAGCGGCACGCAAGGTGTGGGAAATTCTTGGAAAACTGCTGAGTTGATGAAAGCGATTAAATGTGGGAAAAGCAGAAGGCGCTGGCATTACTGAGGTTAAATTGTGTTCATATTTTTGATTTGGAGGGGGCCGGGGCGATGCTGCTGTGGGCACTGGGCTGGGGAGATGCTGCCTTCAGCACAGAGACCTTCCCGTCACTAGAGGGAGGATGAAACCCCACTGGTTTATTAATGAAGGGCTTTGCTGCTTCATTGAGCTATGAAATATTTGTTTAACAACTGTCAAGGCCCAGAGCATTGGCATGCCTTCACTTTGTGTTTTTAGAAGGTATATGAGACACGGAGTGGAAGCAGGAGGTGCTGGAGTGAACAGGAGGTGTGTCCCAGCCTGTTGGTCTCTGTGGTAGCTGTACACGATCCTCAGCTGGGGCTGGGAACATGGCTGTTAAATGTGGATTGTGGAGAGATCCCATGGCTCTGCTCTTCCCTGTGTCTCTGCTGGGGTGAAGGTGATGCCCAACACCAAGATGCTGTGCCCCTCTGCTCCAAACCCCCTCACCCACCTCTGGTGCCACGGTTAGTGAGTTGTAGCAGATCGGAACTGCTGCCCCAAGCACTGGGGCTGTCCCCGTCTTCCACAAGTGGGTTGAGATGGGGGAGTCTCCAGAAGGTCTCACATGGGTGCACTGGGCTTCGTGAGTGTCTGAACCATCCCCAAACATCAGCGCTGGTTTCACCGTGGCCGGGCTGAGCACAGCGAGCGGCTGAAGGACCGAAGAAGCCTGAGCAAGGGAGGGCTCAGCAAACTCCCTCTCCTTCCCTCTTCCGCAGCGCCGTGCAATGAACTTGGTGCGAGTTCACACAAAGCTCATAGCTTTTTTTTGTTTCCTCTTTAATTTCCCTCTCGAGCTGGTCTGGTAGCTAATGAGCCTTGGGCTGTCTGCCTGGCATTTGGAAAAACAGAGGGAATAGCTAATGGGGGGTGTTGAGCAGCGAATGAAGCCTTGGGAGAAGATATCAGCCTTGCCAAAGCAGGAGTGGAATAGCCGGTTAGGGTTTCAGCAAGCCGAGAGGGGCCGGGAGCTGCTGTCTGCCTCGAAGCCTCTTAATTACAGGCTGGCGCAGCCCGGACAGCCGGACACGCGGGAGGAGCAGCCTGTCCTGTCCACAGGAGTGTCCTGGTGCCTCGGCACACACCGGTGCCTTGGCTGCCTGCACTGCTGCTGCCGGCTCCCCCAGAGATGATTTGAAGGTCACACTGCTAAATGCAGTATATTAATTAATTAAGCTATATATAAACAACAAGCTCATGTGGTCCTAAAGCAGATTAAGAGGCGGGGAGTTTCCTCTTGTCTGCCTTCCTCCACACGGTCTTCTTCCGTGGTTCCTCTGCGTGCTCAGCCGGCCGCACCGGTCGGGTTAAGCAGTTGCACAGCTGAGTCTGAGCCCAGAAAGGATGGGGGAAATGCAACACCCACTCCAGAGTCTCCCCAGCTCACCCAGTTCCCCCATCAAAGCTGGTCCTCCTCATGCTGCTGCTGGAAGGAAGAACATGTGCAGCATCTCTGCCCCCCTGGTGGGGATCGCTTCACTCAGTGTTGGTGCCGGATGTTGGGAATAGTCTGGTACAGGGAATCGCTCCGGGGATTTGCCTTCAGCAATGGGCGTTTCAAGACTCCTGTTGCTTCAAGTCTCAGTGTAGCAATAGCTGAGCTGCCTGACTTTGTTAACCCCACTTCAATGTGGTGTTAAAACCTCCACAGCAGCACATTTGTGTGGGGTTTGCAGCATGGAGGTGGAAGAATAAGCTGGGCTGGGTTTCCTGAAAGAGCTACAGCAACTTGAAGTTTGTTATGAGGCTTGAGAGTACAGCCAAGCAAACACTTGCCCAGTGACTCCTGTGGAGCTGAGGTTTGTGTGATATCAAAACTGATGCTTAGTTTTTGTTTTATTCTTGCACCTATCCAACCCTGGTCCAAATTCACTGAAAAATAAGGTTTAGGTAAGGTTTAGTTTAAACTCCAGGTTACTTCTCATGCAGCTGCAGAAACATCCCAGGAAAATTAAGAATTGTGTCTCTTAATCAAGCAGAGGTGATCTGGGTTGTTGGATGCCAAGGCAGCTGAAAAAGAGCGGAGCAGCTTTCAGCACTTCCAGATCAGTCTGGGGTTTGCAGTTAGGGCATGTGCATGCCATGAACCCATCAGCAAAGTCTGATCCTTGGCTTTGGACAGCAAAATCCTTGGAGAGATGGACAAACCAAATGGCTGGATCCAGGAGTAGTGGGAAAATGAGCACCGGCATTGCCCACGCTTGCTCAGGGCTTCTGCTGTTGCTTCCTGGGCCATCTCCTTGAGCCATCCAGTTGAGCGAGGCCACCATGAGGCACCAGGGCTGGTGGGAAGAGCTGCCTGGCACCTAGGAGCTCCAAGGGAGAGGCTGTGTTAGGGTAACTTGGGCTGTCCATCTGCAGCTCCCTGGCTCTCCAAGGCAGCACTGCCTTGTCTCAGTTTCCAAGTGCCAGGCTCTCTGTACATCCAGGACATGGAGGCAGAGAGAAAAGGCTTTGTGAGGGCTCACAACGGGGTCCCCAATCGGGGTCCCCAATCAGTTCAGTCCCCATTGGAGGGGGCCGGGCTGTCTCTTTGGGAACCCAAGGCTGTAGAGATCAAAGGTGTGGATGAGTCAATTACAATTCACATTTGGTTCATCCATATGTTTGGCTATTTGAAAGGCTTCAATGGTAACCCATTTTATATCTCTCATGCCCATTGATTTGTTAATCTGACACTTGGTTTCATCTGAATAACAATAGCTCTCATTCAGAGTCCTCGGTGTTCAGGGAAAAGTCATTTCACTTGGGTTGTGCTCCAAGGCCTCTGCAGACCGGCCCACTGTGCTCTTTATGTAGAACAGCTTCAGGGACCTCGGGACAATTCAGCCCCATCGCTGGCTCTGGAAGGAAATCTGCTCTCAGTGGAAATAGGGTGGGATGCTGAAGGTTGGTGCTGGGTTATGGCACGTGTGATTTTGCTTCATGAGGTCTTTTCTGGTTGCCACTGTGGCTGTGGCCCTGCTATCACAGCCTGCAGGATGTCAGGAGGTGGGCAGGGTTATGTGGACAACCCAAGCAGTCAGAAGTGGAAAGCAAACATGGAGCTCTCTCTTAAATACAGCCTGAGCGAGCGTGCTGGGCTGGATCAAACCTTTGGAATGGCAGTGCAAAGTCTCTAATTACATGAATACCTTTTTAATTAGAAGCAGTGCTTTGCATCTGTTGTACTTGCAGCGGAGCATCTCCACCAGCTGAGCCTGCTCTTTAAAGAGCTCTTGACTGTATTTTGTTGACTGTTTATGTCCACGTCATGATCCCACGTAGTGACTGGAACAGGAGGGGAGTCTGCAGACAGACCTGCTCCTTCATGTTTCCCTAATTGGTACCTGTCTCCCTCCTTCGCTGGGAATTTCACTCCTTCCCAAGGCTTGTTTTATTCTTCCTGCTCTACCTTGACTTCTGGAGTGTTGGTGGGAACCCACCTTGGGACATGGTGGCACCACAAACCTGTAGCTCCATTGTCTCAGTTGACACACTACTTTTTTATCCTGGAACTTAATTTTATTTTCTGTCTTTGATGTTTGTTTGGGAGGGATAAAAAGCTGGGGAGGGTCATACTATCCTGATTGGAGATGTTGGGGGAAAAATCCCATTGTGGACAAACACGTCTCACTTGCTGCCTTGGTCTGTATGTCATGGAGTGATCTTAATTTCCAGTGCTGCTCCTTTATGGCTGTAAATCACAACTCCATTAACAAATGAGTTGAGGTGACAATCTCATTTGTGTTAAAATGCATTTAGGGATCAGTCCTGACAGGATCACTGGTGTATTAATTTGCCAGGCCTTTTGTTCCAGCAGGTGGCAAATATAGCTCATCCCAACAGGCGACACGTTGACCGGGCCAGTGTCCAGATTGCCAGCCGCTGGGGTCGTGGTCGGTGCCACCCCTCCCTTGCTGGGAAGGAGGCAGGACACCTTTGGAAGTGAATTGGATGGCTCAGCCTGGAATAAAGTCTAAACCAATTTTTAATTCTTGACTCACTCCATGGGATGCTCAGAGTAGTGAGCAGCCAGCTGGCAAGTACAGGACGAGGCTTCTCAGCTGGGCATCTTCCCACGTAGTTGGTCCTCCTCTAGTGAGTTTGTTTTTCACTGACATTACTGGCCACCAGGAGGTGATCTGTCCTCTGATGGTCAGAGGGGCATCCCCGTATCTTTAAGGCAGTTGAGGTGATGTGGCTGGTTTGGGTGTTGCGGAAGAGGCAGATGTAGTCATGCAACTGGGGTTTGGCACCAGCTCACTGGCATCACTTGGCCTCTGTTAGGCACGTGCAGATGTTATCAGAAAGGGCAAAACAAAAATCGTAACTTTCTTTTCCATAGTGAAAATGGAAGCTGGCCACTTCCTGAGCTGCCATTTCAGAGGCCTCTGCTGTTCAGGTGGTGCTGAATGCCCATAGGATCCCTTGTAGTTGGCAAAGATGGATTCCATGGGTTTTTTTAAGATGTGTAGATGTGTACCTGCCTTAAGGCTTGTTTGAAGCCTGCCCTGGCCCTGCCACCCTGAGAGCTCCCTTCCACCTGCTGCAGGGAGGGTAGCAGGCTCTGGCTCAGCCATAGCATGGAGGATGCTCTGTCGGCTGGCGGTGCCCAGGAGAAAGCACTGCTGGGTGAATTACACAGTTTCTCTGCTCTTCACCCTGTTTTGCTGTCCTCACAGCAAGGAAGGAGAACAGGAGGAGAGCTGTCGTGTGGCTGCTGCCCCTGACACCATTCCCTTTTGGGTTTCTTAATGTAGCACAGTGGTTTAAGTCCTGCTTTGCCATAGAATCATGGAATCATTAATGTTGGAAAAGGCCTCTAAGCTCATCCAGTCCAACCATCAGCCCAGCCCCACCGTGCCTGTCAAACCCTGTCCCCAAGTGCCACATCCACATATTTTTTAATTCCTCCAGGGATGGAGACTCCACCCCTGCCCTGGGCAGCCTCTGCCAGGGCTTCACCACTCCTTCAGTAAAAATATCTTTCCTAATATCCAATCTAAACCTCCCCTGGCACAACTTGAGTCCAATATCTTGCCACAAGGGCAGATGAACACTGGTGACGCTTCTCCTGCATTGTCACAAAGCTGGGGTGTTACTCAGGGCAGAAGGGACTGCAGGGCTTATCAAGAGGCTTTTTCCTCTAACCACAGCTGTACCACCGTGGCAAGGAGAGCTGGGCTTGGTTAGGAGAAATGTGTGTCAAGGTGGCAAAGCAAAGCCCTCCCTGTGCAAACACTGGGCCACTCGCACGGGCGTTTAACAAAAGGCAGCGTTATCAGCATCACTGGTTACCTGCCCGTGCACGCACCTGGATCAGGGCATTGATTTCTGTGTTGGAGGAGAACACAAAAGACCTCTCAGCGGTGTGATTTATGAACACAACAATAGGGAGCGTAGTCCTGCCCGTATCTCGCTGGGTAGGTTCTGTTCAGGAGGTGTTGGCCTGGGCAATGTTTGATTTGGGGTTGACTCTTTGATTTGTGGGTTATGGGTTTGGTATTATTTTTTTTCCTCGTCTAACAGAATCAGAGCAGGTGAAATATGGTGGCTCTGCAGGGGAGAGGGACAACGTGGGAAGGGGTGCTGAAGTTCATCTCCTTGTAGTCCTGTCATGTGTTAGGTGCTTCTGAACCTGCAGCCTTGGTGTACCAGGACTGACCACCCACATCCAGCTGCTTTTGGTGGGATGCTGCTGCAGTGGTCACTGGTGCACGCTCATTGAACCAAAAAGGTGATTTATGAATATGTGCCATGTAAACCCTATGGACCCACCACCTCAAGCAGACCCAGCCAGGGGCTGCTTCTCTTGAGTCGAGCTCTTAGAGGGAAAATTCTTCCTATTGCAGCATGGCTACAGAAACGCTGCTGTGGTGCGTAGCTGCCATAGAGATGACTATGAGGTACCTGAAGTGACCTACTCCCCCTGCATTAAATGCAAATGATGTGCACTTTGGGTCCAAAACAAGATGTATTCTGCTCACTGGGCTCCCCACCACCAGCGCACAGCAGAACAGATCCTGGAGAAGGGCCTTGAAGAGCAGGTGCCGTAGGGATGAGGCTGATGGGATAATCTCCTGTGCGCTACCTGGATTAGGAATACCTCCTGGTGTCCTAGGTGGGTGCAGGAGCCCTAGTGTGCTGTGGTGTGAGAGGTGATGGGGTGTCCTGTGCAGGGTCCAGCCCCGCAGTGCATCCGTTCAGAGGAACCCGGAGAATGCTCCGCTCCCTTGGCAGTGGTGGGTGGTTCATCTCTTGGATGAGTCGTGATGCTGCTGGGTTTGGACACCTCAGTCTTGAAAACCGTGGTGCTGCAGGGACAGCAGCTGAGAGCTCACAAGCTGTACACAGTCTGCAGTGGTGGCTCTGCACACCTCAGCACCTGCTTCTGCCTCCCCCAGGTCCCAGATCCCCACATCCATGGGATTTAACTTGATGGAGGTTGCTCCTTTTGCTGCAAGGAAGCGTTTTCCCAGGAACTCTGAGGAGGGGTGTCTAAAAGACTGATGAGTAGCAGTGCCTGTGGGTTTTTAACATCTTTGAGAGGATTAGTGCTGTTGCTCCAAATCAAGAGAGCAAATTGGTGGGTGTGGGAGCAGTCTGGGCTGTGGACTCTGCTCTGGGCTGGCAGATGTGTTGCTGATGGTCCTGCCAGGGTGATGGTTGTGGCTGAGCCTTGATGGCAAGAGCAAAGAGCCTTGGGAAGAGGCTGCGGTGTGAGCAGTGGCTGCTGGTGCCACTTGGGTGTGGCTGAGCAGCTGCTGGCAAGGGGTGGGTTTTGTGATAGGAGCTGTAGGAGCATCCACTTGTTCTCCTGCTGGACCTGAAGCCAAACCCCTAAGATCAGGACCTCTGGGGTTGGCTGAAGCCAAGTGACATCCACGTTGGCCTCACCTCCTCTGCCCCAGGGGACACTTCCGTCCCCTGCACGTACCACTCCTGTGTTTTGGATGTCCCACTAGCTATAATTTCTTCATCTGCTTTTAAGCTTCTTCCAGTCTGGTTTTTCTTTTTGCTGAAACCAACTCTGAGCCAGCAGAAGCCTTGCAGCAGCCGTGTGTTGGGTTTTACTTTTTTTTCTTTCTTTCCACAGTTCAGCTGATAACTCCAGACCTTGACTCTCTTATTTTGCCGTTTTTCTGGGTGGGACATTCCTTCTGTGCTTGCACTGCTAAGCCAGTCCAAGCTCAGCAGATACTGGTTCTGGTTTCCCACAAAGGACAGGGTCAGTAAAGCCGAGTTCAAGAATTAACATCTCTGGTTCAAGGATGTGTTAATCCAGCAGTCTCTGCAAGAGGTTTCAAGAGCAGAGCTTTGTCTTGCGATGCATCCATAAGTGGATCAGCCAGATCTTTGTGTAGCAGGAGTTTAGTACACATAATGTGAACTCACAGCTCAATTTTTGAGAGAAGAGAGATGGCTGGTCCTTCTGGTTGTGATAAGAGACAGAGGCAGTCTGAAGAATTTATTTTTCCTCAGGACTGAGTTGTGAATGCTGAAATCTCTGCAGATGCCTAAAATCCTTTCTCTTTCTTCCCCTCTGTCTGTTTAGTTTGTGGGGGAAAAAATGCACTACTGCTTTGCAATAAACACTTGGGCACTGTGGTAATAATCTCAGCTTAGACCTGCACCAGGGCAGCTGCTTACTCACTTCCACACCAGGGCCAGCAGAACTGAGCTACCGGCTTCTGGTGAAGGTGATGAGAACTAACACTGATGTTCTTCAGGTGCCAGAAGAGAGGGAAGGAGATTTTCAGTGGTGCAACGACAGGCAGTCCAGCAAAACATTCCAGCATGGTGTACTAAGGGTCCTTCCAGTGTTGAAAGGGGCTCCAGGAAAGCTGGGAAGGGGCTCCTGATCAAGGACTGCAGGGATAGGACAATAGGGAAAGGTTTTCAGCTGAAAGGGGGGAGATTGAGATGAGATTTTAGGGAGAAATGTTTTGCTGTGAAGGTGGGGAGGCCCTGGCCCAGGTTACCCAGAGAATAGGTGGCTGCCCCATTCCTGGAGGTGTTCAAGGCCAGGTTGGATGGGGCTTTGAGCCCCCTGATCCAGTGGGAGGTGTCCCTGCCCATGGCAGGGGGTTGGAACTGGGTGGGCTTTGAGGTCCCTTCCAGCCCAAGCCATCCCATGATTCTGTGACATGGCTCAGAAGTGAAACACACAGCTTGATGGAGACAGTTGGCCCCGTGATCTGCTGGAAAACAGTCTTTAGTCCCAGTTTGCCAGTTAGCTCAGTCGTATTTCCTGCTGGGTGTAGGGTTTTTTCCCCCCCTTAAGTCATGAGTTTCACATGAACTGCCCCCTCCCTGCTCCTCTTTTATACAAGAACGGTCTTTTTTTCCCTTTTTTTAGGGGGAAATTGAGACAGATTAGAGTGATCTCACATGACTTGTCCAGTGGGCAGTGCAGTGTGGTGGTGCTGGGCGATATTCCGAAGAACTCACCCAGAAACAGCAATTGGCTTTTAATGGCAGCGCTGCTCACGGCTCCGCACCCCCCGGGAACTGGGGGTGACCCAGAGGAGTAAGATGCTCATTTCAGCCCCACCCCCTTACTGTGCTCAAAAGCTCTTATTTTCAGAGCAAAGCACTATTGAAGCTTTGGGACAATGGAGCCCAAATCCTTCTGGGGGAGGGGAGGTGCTGGCAATCGCATCTTTTGTTGCTTTTACTCCTTTACTTGCCTATGGCCTCCCCCCATCCCACCCCTCCAAGCAACCCACATAGATGCTTGCTAGATGATAATGCAGTCACTTTCTTGGGACCTGGCTAATAGGATTATAATTATTATTGGAGATGAACTGGAGTGAATAGAATATTTACCACTTCATCTTAAATTATTGTAAATCCCTCCAAAGCAGCCCTTTGATATGCAAAGTGCTGTCCCTCTCCCCCCAGTGAAGATAATTATTTAGTGGAAGTTCAGAGCTGTTAAGTATGATGGAGACAGAAAAAGGCTTCGATGTTTACATAAAGAGGAGGGTCTCTGTAATGAACTGGTGGAGCTGATGAATGTCTTGCCTGGCTCCAGCAGAGGGGCAGGGAAAGTTCTTACTTAGGAGTTGTAACATCTTGGGCTGTTGTTGGAGGAAGAGGGGAGGAAGTAATTGGAAATTTGGCTCTTCCTAGTCTAAAGAAAGCCCCACATCTCTGCAGTCCATGTTCAGTCATTGTATGAGTCCCCCTGAGTGGATACACTTTGGGTTTGTTCCTTAGGGCTGGAGGAGTTTCTGTTTGAGGAATGACCCAGATAGGCTGGGAGACCTCAGCCTAGCAAAGGGATTTAACAATGTAGTTAATAACTGGTCTGTTCAGCCTGGAGGAGAGGAGACTGAGGGGAGACATCATCATGGTCTGCAGCCTCCTCACAAGGAGAGGAGGAGGAGCAGGCATTGATCTCTTCTCTCTGGAGACCAATGACAGAATTCAAGGGAATGGCAGAAAGATGTACCAGGGGAGGTTTAGGTTGGACATTAGGAAAAGGTTCTTCCTCCAGTGGGTGGTGGAGCCCTGGAACAGCTCCCCAGGGAAGGAGTCAGAGCAATCCTGATAATATTCAAGAAGCACTTGGACAACGCCCTCAGCCCCACAGTGTGTTGGAGTTGTCCTGTGCAGAGACAGGAGATGGACTCCATGATCCTTGTGGGTCCCTTCCAGCTCAGGTCATTCTCTGATCCTCTGTAGTGATAGGAGGCGGTGGAACAGTTTTCAGCTAAAAGAGGGGAGACTGAGATGAGATCTTGGGAAGAAATGTTTTGCTATGAGGGTGGGGAGGCCCTGGCCGAGGTTGCCCAGAGAAGTGGTGGCTGCCCCATCCCTGGAGGTGTTCAAGGCCAGGTTGGATGGGGCTTTGAGCCCCCTGATCCAGTGGAAGGTGTCCCTGCTCATGGCAGGGGATGGAACTGGACGGGCTTTGAGGCCCCTTCCAACCCAACCCATTCTGTGATTCTGTGTCTTGGGGTACTCTACAAAATCAGAGCTGGGCTGGAGCTAGAGGGAGGGATGGGCTGGTGGGACGGTGCAAGTACTGGAGCTGTGGCAGGAGGTCAGGAGCTGGGGCACAACAGGCAAAGCAAGGACCCAGGGCAGGTTGTGTGCATGAAGGGTCTGCATGGGTTTGCGAGGGATCTGGACAAGGAGGTGGAACGATCTAGTGACGTTTATTAGGTGGACAAACTGCATCAGGCCCAGGAAAGTCCCTGAGCTGAATGTGGATGAAGACTGGATGGGAGAGCGGTGAGGGATGGGGACTTGCCCCATCCTTGTTCTGCTCTCCAGGTTGGAGACACCTGGGCCACAGGGGCTTTGGCCTTAAGGAGAGGGTTGCACCCTGTGGGCACATCCATGTGCACATCCGCAAGCAGGATGTGTTTCTCCCACGCTTTCAGGCTGGTCCCTTCCCCTTTAGCTCAGCTCGTGTTCCCAAAGGCTGCCAGCAGAGAGCATCTGCTCTGGGGTGGGAAGGAGGACCACTCTTCATGCCTTTGTGCCCATCACCGTGGACTGGAGTGTCCCAGGAGTGATGTCCGTGTTCCCCATCAGTCTCAAAGGATTCTTTGTGGCTCTTTGGCCTCTTTATTGTGCTCTCCAGTGGAAGCACAACCCCCACCCTTGTGAAGACCCATCAAGAGTTTGTGCTGCTGTAAGTTATTCCTCCCCTCTGCAGTGCACCATGTATGGCTCTGAGTTATACAAGACAGCAGCCCTGTAAGGGATAACATGTCATTATATTGATTGTGAGTCTGTGCTTCTAATTAAGCCACTTAAACTCGCGAGGAGGGGGAGGCATTTGGGGAGGGAGGTGGGCTTTGCTTGCTGTGGGAGGCAACCTTTGCAGCAGAGGCCAGTTCTGCTCATCACACCGATTGCTCGTCCTGCAGGTACAAACCCTGCAGGTTTTGTGTGTGGGTCAGGTCCTGCTGTGTCCAGGTTGGGTGCTCAGATGCTGCTGCAAACCCTCTGCTCAGCTCTGTGGCTGCAGCCAGGCAGAGCAGAGCGCCCCAGGTCCCTTGTCTGCAACATGGGGAGGGTCAAACCCCCGTGGTAGCTCCTGGGTCTGAACTGAATGCAGTGGCTTTGAGGGAGGTGTGTGAATTTTTTTATTGGAACACAAAACCATAAACCCCAAACAAAATCCCAAAACCCCAAGCCCTCATGGCTGCAGCAGGTTGTTGTCCCCTCCTTGAGGCACTGCTTGCTTTGATTTGCTGGGGCTGTTTGGTTCAACCCAGCGTGGAGGGAGTGGGGGCCAAAGGACCATCTGCCGATGCCCCATCTCTCCCCACTCCCACCAGCCTTTGATGGGATTCTTTTATCTGCATCAAAGGAATTTAGATCAGACCCCACGGCTGGGCCGGTGCCTGTTCCCGTGGAGTATGTGGTGATGCCACCCTTGGCCACCGGCTCTTTGGCCCCAGACCTGGAGCAGCTTCATGAGGGGAAGCCTTCCCATGCTGCTACCCTTCTCTGCCTCCTTTAATCCCCAAACTCCCCAACAGGTGAAGGGCACCTGGCACATTCTGGGGGCAGGGAGCAAGGAGAGTGAGAAAAACATTACTTTCCACCCACATCCCTCCCTCCCTCCCTGCTCCTTTACCTACCCCTTCCTCACCCCAACGTTGATTAATTCCCATCATCTGGTTTGTGTAAACGTCGTGGCGAGGGTTGGATGGAGCTGGATAGGGTTACACCCGTTTCAAAAAGGCCGAGGCTGGTTCCCAGCCATTCCCTTTTATTGTTGTCTAATTCTCCAACCCAAACACCAGGCTCCTGCTCAAGACAAAGGCGCACGTGTTGCCCTCACCACTGGCCATAAACCGAGGAGAGGCTGTGCACTCCCGTATGGGTCCTGAGTGCAACTGCAGCCCCAGCCAGGGAAAACTTGGGTGTGAAAAATGAGATGTATCAAATAATGAACCAGCCAGTGCTCTTCCCTCTTTTCTTTCTATTTCTTCCTCCTCTTCCATCTTCCTCCTTCCCCCATCCGGAGCTGCTGTCAGCAGAAACCCAAAGCCAAGTGGGTAATTTTGAAGCCAGTTGACCTTGATGCTGGTGACAGGCTCTGTGGTGGAGTCAAAATGCTTTATTACTTTCACAGTTCTTCCTTGAGCTTGTCAAGGTCTTGCTTTTAAGGAGCATTTCTGGGATTTGATGATTTTTTGTCATCGTTTCTGCGGAGAGGAGGGCTAGGTGGTATCAGGATGGGTCATAGAGTCATCTGATTAGAAAAAGCCTCTGAGATCAAGTCCAGTGTGTGTGGTATTGGAAACTGAACTGGTGATACTGGGGATGGTGGGGTCGGGATGAGTCCAGTGTGTGTGGCTTCGGAAACTGGTGATGCTGGAGATGCTCTGGGTTTCTGCTTTCCAGGCCACCGCAGAGATCTCGCTCGCTGTCATGTGCCGGTAGAGGGCTACAAGTGTGTGGTTTAACCCAGCCCTTGGCTGCTCTGATCACCACCGTACGTCTTTCCCGCTTTCTGCCAGCAACGTGCTGCCTCGGAGACTGGAAAGGACTGGGTATCACCTTGGCAGAGTGCGGGGTGGGGCTGGAAGACAGAGCTGCCAGCAATGGAAATGCCGCCCCCATCCTTTCCTGGGTGTCTACAGCTCTTTTCCAAGATGCTGGATTTAGCTCACTTGGCCTAAATTTATTTATTGATCTGGGGGTGGAGAGGAAGAAGCAGAGAAGCAGCGGGATTTGGAATAAGGATGGGCTGTGCAGGGCAGGAGTGGCAGTAAAGCCTTCCTCGAAAGTGCATTTGAGTTAAGGCAACGGGTAGACAGACTGGTTTGAAACAAGTCCTTTGGCTTTGGTGGGATCCTTTCCAGAGCAGGGCTGAGCAGTACTGTCCTGGAATGGGGTCAGGGGACCAAACTGCCCCGGGGATGGGGACAGGAGAGGGTGCAGCAGGCTGGAGAGCATGCGTGTGGGAGAGGATGAAGCTCCAGCCTGCCTCATCTTCTGTGGTGTTTCCTTTAAAGCTTTCCCGAGCTCGTCCCAGCAAGCTCGTTTTCTTTCCAACCTGCAAAGGAGAAAAGCAGCAAAAGTCATAACAAATTCATCACCTGCACCAAATTCTACCATGTTCTGCGTCTTGTTGCTGGGACTTGTTGTCACCTCAGGCTTTCAAACCCCTGTCATATCACTGGAGGCTCAAATCTGTCTGCTCCCAGGATGGGAGAAGAGCTTTTATGTCTGCTTTTTCCATTTCTGGTCACCTTGTGACCATAAGGTGCTCAAGATCATGTTGGATGGGGCTTTGAGCCCCCTGATCCAGTGGTAGGTGTCCCTGCCCATGGCAGGGGATTGGAACTGGATGGACTTTAAGGTCTCTTTCAACCCAGACCATTCAATGATTCTATGCTTGATAAGCTTTCGATCAGATCTATGTGGTTTCTTAGACAGGACTCAGGGGTTCTTTCCCCAGAAGCAGTCAGTTTGCCAAATTTTGCTTTTTTGCAAAGAAATCACTTCTTGTCTTTCTTTTGTGCAAAGAAATCACTTCTTGCCTTTCTGAAACACCAGTCAGGAATTTGGGTAGACACTGACCAGAAGCGGGTTGGATGCTCTGCATATGAACTGCCCAAGTAAATGGTTCTGGATAAGGGGCCCGAACTCAGTGTGAATGTGGCTGATTTCCAAAGCTGTTTGACTTTTTTTTTCTCCCTTTTCCATTTTTACCTTGTTACTAGGAAGTAGCTCTGGGGGCAAGTCTAGAAAATCTGCCTTAAAAGCAGTTCTCAGTATACCTGCTGGCAGAGCTGCCACGAGCACTGCTGTGAGCACTCCTCGGTCTGTGTCTCGTGGCTGCAGCTGGAGCAGAGGGGTTTGAGGCTGGAGGGTACTGATGCTGCAGCATGGGGCACCCCAATTTTAACCCCAGTGGGACTTCAGCTCTCGAATGTGCTGAGGTGAGGGGAACATCTTCAAAAGTGATGCCAGGTAGCTCCAGGTGCTGGGCTGGAATATAACTGGCACAACTCTGCCCAGGAAGGAAAACTCATCATCATCCGCTGGGCTCCAGGACTCCTGTTTGTCAGCAGGAGCACCTGAGTGCGCTGAGTTTCATCTGGGCAGCCTGACGGTGACCTCCGTGTGGGCAGACGCCTGGGGCCATCACCTCTGCAGCCCCACCATGGGGATCCTGGTTCTGACAGACCCCAGAGGGCTTTATCCCAGCAGGTGTTTGGGGATGGCAGGAAGTGCGGTGGGGACACCAACAGACGTCAGGAAGGGCTGTTGGGCTCTCCCCTGCACACCGATCTGTTCTACCTGTGGCAAACAACACAGCAACAGGTTGCAAAGGTCCCCTTGACCCCCCGGCCCCTCACTGTTCCTGCTCAAGGAGCAGCAGCAGATTAGCCTGGAGCCCCTTTGCGCAGACAAAAGCTGCCACAAAGGGCATTAGGCTTCAGGATTGGATTACGGTGTGACCACCTGTCCTCCCCACTTTGTAAATTTATCTCGCTCCGGGTCCAGTTTTCACATTGGAGAAGTTCACACTTTAAAAAAAAAAAATCTCTAATTCCCACCCCCGGTGCCTCTCCAAGCAGCAGCCTGGCGGAGTTTGTTTTAGCATCCCTTCTTATTCCAGGCTTCAGAGCTGCGTGGGCTGGGGATTAGGGCTGTTTGAATAAAGAGAGCCTTTATTACATTAGTCTAAGTGGTTAATAGGTAAAGTAGGCCAATCCATCTTTAGACTAAGCCTATCACTTCGCCTACGAGGAATGCAAGCTTCACTGAGGAAATATTCATTAAAGGAAAAGCTTTTCCCCTGTCCCTCTTGACATTTTAATAGCTCGAGGTTAGGGGCTCTGCTCTCTGCCTGCAGAAAATTCATAGCTGTGCTCACACAGCAGCTCCCTCCTCTCTCTGGGACCCCTGACACTGCCGGCAGCTCTGCCCAAGTCAGCAAGAGCAGCGCTGAGCCCGACCAGAGCTGGGCTGGGTGGGGAACGAGAGATGCTGGGAGTCTGCTGGTGCTCCTCATCCTTGTTTTCCTCTTCCATGCTCAGTATCACAGAATCATGGAACGGTTTGGGTTGAAAAGGCCCTCAAAGCCCATGCAGCTCCAACCACCTGCCATGGGCAGGGACGCTTCCCACTGGATCAGGGGGCTCAAAGCCCCATCCAACGTGGCCTAAAACACCTCCAGGGATGGGGCAGCCACCACTGCTCTGGTAAACCTGGGACAGGGCTTCACCACCCTCATAGCAAAACATTTCCTGCTAAAATCTCATCTCAATCTCCCCTCTTTCAGCTGAAAACCCTTCCCCCTCATCCTGTCCCTGCCCTTCCTGATCAGGAGCCCCTCCCCAGCTTTCCTGGAGCCCCTTTCAGTACTGGGAGGCTGCTCTAAGGTCTCCCCACAGCCTTTTCTTCTCCAAGCTGAACAACCCCAACTCTCTCAGGCTGTCCTCGTACGGGAGGTGCTCCAGCCCTCTGATATGAGAAAGTAGGTGCCTCGTCCTTTCCCAAGCAGGGATGTAGGGAGAGGTTTCACATGACGGGTAGAGGCAGTGCTTCAGTGCTGAGACTCTCTGCTGTGGGATGTTCTCAAGGCCAAAAGTATTCCTGGGTTTGAAAGGATTAGACAGTTCATAGACACTATGAAACGGGATGATTTGGATGCAGATGCTGGCTCCAGAGGTCTTTGAACTCCAGGTTGCCAGAAGGCAGGAGGATAACAAGGCAGTTGGGACTGCTTGCCAAGCTTTTCATACTATCTTTATTTTCCACTTTGTACTTATTTTACAGTGTCCGCTGCAGCCCTCGGTGGTGCCTCCATCCAGCCATGTCCTGGCTGGTGCAGCAGCTTTTGTCCAAGACCTCAGCAGAACTCCTCATTTCCCACAGCCTGACTCACTTGATTGTCTCCCTTTCCTCTCCCGTACAGACAGTGGTACCTCTGCCCTTATCTTGCACCAAAGAGCACTGGCAGAAGCTGCCGAGGTCTCTGATGTACCTGTGAAGCTTCTGTGGGTATAGAGGGCTCCACAGCTGTCATGAGCTGTCCCAGGGCTGAGCTCTGAACCTCTGAACGTGGGTGTCTGCTGTTCCTTTCTCCCAGGCTGCATCCTGCCAGGGTGCAGTGGCTACGGTTCTTCTGACCACTACAGTTTCTCTTTCCCCTCCCTCTGCAAGGGCTGTTGTTTAGTGTAGTCCCTGCTGTCTTGGAACCCCAGGAGCAGATGCTTTCAGAGCTGGAGTCTGGTCCTACTTCCACCAACACGTATAATCAGTACGTTTTGTTGGAGCTGCAGTGCTGTGCGTGGGCCAAGTTACCCTTCTCCAGTTGTGGTTTGAATGGGAATAAATTCTTCTTGGTGACTTTTCCTCTTGTGTGAGTTGAGACAAGCCAACCTAGCAGTTCCTCCTGTCCCCGAGGCTCTGTTGTCCCTGGCTGCCAGCACGATGATTGATGCCTGTATGAGAAATTATGGAAACCGTGGGAAAGCTCATCACAATGGACAAACTCATGCAATAAAACTTTGCTTGCCTGGATGTGATGCTGTCAGAGGTTCAGACCACATCTGTGGGCCACAGTATTTAGCTTCACTTGCTGTTGTCAAGCTTTTATGGAGCCACTTTTCAAACAAGGCAGCGTCTGAGAAAATCTCTAGAATCTTAGTCTTGTGTTTTGCCTGGCACAACGAAGAGAGTGCTGGAGCAGGACTGGAGGCTGCTTTTGGTGGATTGAGTTCTTGTTCTTGAGTTGAAGGTTCCATGACTATGTCTGCTCACCTTAGCCTGTCAGATGGCAGCAGCAGTGTCAGTGTGCCTTGTCTTGCTTCTCTTGTGATCACCAACAAGGTGTTCTGCAAATGCCAAGGGTTCAGGTCCTCTCCACAAGTACCAGTTTTGGGGGGTCTAGGCCTGCAGAGAACTGAGAGCTCTCAGCTTGATAGGAAGCAAGACATGTTGGATAGGACATCCAAGAGCAAGCCACAAGTCAAGTGTTGACTGGTGCTACAAAGGGATTGACACTGGGCTGGTGGGTGCCTCTTATGGGTGAAGAGTTGTTCCATGCTCTCTTCTGTGGTGCACTCGTCTGTGTCTGTTGAAACACTAATTAGGAGCCTCTGTTTCCCAACCAGATCAACTAACTCACCACCTCCACCTACAGCAATTCCCTCCTGTTTCATGGCCCAGCCCTACTCAATGCTTCTCTTATGCAAGGAGAGAACCCTTGTGCCATTCCCAGGGACTGATACATACTGCCTGTAGGTACACTTTGAGGGGAAGTCAGTCTCCAGGTGCCAACCAATCTGATGGACTTCAGTGCAGCGTGGCCATCCTGAGCACGTCTTGGGAAGCTGTGTCCTCTTTAGGCATGTCCCAGGCCATTAAGGATTTCATGGTTGAAACCCATATCTTAAATCAAGCTGGAAAGTGGTCAGTGGCCAGCATAGGTTGTAGAACTTGGATTTTATGTGGCCATAAAATAGACACCACTTAATGAGTAGATTGTTGAAATCCACATCAGCCCACAATAGATTTAAGAGTTGCTCTCTGAGCGTTATTGACTGGCTCTGTTCTGTGACAGCGTAAGGGTTTATGGAGTTGGCCAGAAAGGTGAAGGATTAGTCAGAGTTCTATTTTGGTTACTCTTTTCTGGCACATGCTGGCTCCTGATGTCCAGAAGCTCTTGTGTCCTAGGTGTCTGGTAGATCAGTGGGGTTTGTATCTGCATGTGAAACTCCACTTGCATGGCCTTGAAATCACAGACCTGGGGACTGGTGCCACCACTCTTGGGCACGGCTGGTGATTTCCACAAGCTGATATCCCCTTCCTCCATGGTCCAGCTTGTCCATCGCCATTTCTCCCAGTGACCCTTGTGCATCTTGCCTGGGACCATCTCCCACCATAGGTCTGTGGCGATGGGGCTTTATGGGCAGCTCCTGAGCACCCCTCACCTGCAGGGCAGAGGTGTAGTCACTGGTTACCCCTTACCAGTAAAGGTCGTGCCAGAAGCTGATGAACTGAAGTACCAGGTACAGCGTTGAGCTTAACAGTAGTTGCATAAGTATCTACTGACCAGCTTTCATAGGCACGTGATGGCTTTTTGATTCAATCAAATGTTTCATTCCTGGGTTTCCTATTATTTGGCCTCAGAATGGATGGGTCCTTTTTTTTTTTTCCTTTGGCTTCTTAAGTGGTGCAACCCTTGGCTTTAGCACAAATAATCGGTAGCTTTTTTAATTGCAAGAACCCATAGTGATGAGCTCTTTAGTCTGGAGATGAGGAGGCTGAGGGGAGACCTCATTGCTCTCTACAGCTACCTAAAAGGAGGTTGTAGTGAGGTGGATGCTGGTCTCTTGTCCCAAGTAACAAGCAATGGGATGATAGGAAATGACCTCTAAGTTGTGCAAGGGGAAGGTTAAATTGGATATTGGGAAAAATTACTTTACTGAGACAGTGGTGAAGCCCTGGCAGAGGCTGCCCAGCGCAGTGAGAGAGTCTCCATCCCCGGAGGGGTTCAAAAAAAGTGTGGATGTGGCACTTGGGGACATGGTTTAGCAGGCACAGTGGGGTTGGGCTGACGGTTGGACTGGATGAGCTTAGAGGTCTTTCCCAATCTGAACAATTCTACGATTCTGTGATCTTTACTGTGGAAGTGTAAAAGCGGGAAGGGAGGAGATGGCTGTCGGTGAGCAAACAGCCTCTTGTGCTGTCGTACGCAGGGATACACAGTTTGAGGCCTGCAGGTCACACACTGGTTATTTCTCTGTAATGAGTGGATGCTTTGAAAACTTAATCAAGTTTTATAGCTTTAATTTTGTGGCACACTCCTCTCTTACTTTTTTTTTCCCTTCAACTGTATTGCAACCCAGAGCAAATGAGTCCCGTTGGGTTGTAAAAGGGAAAGAATTGGTGAGTGGTCTGAAATATTTAGTCTTGCTGACTGAATGATGGGAAATAGTGACTCTACCTGCTTGGAGCTGCTGCCGTCATTTCTGCAAGCTCTCTAGTTTTTACCCAAGTGGTTAATTAGAAATAGCCAGAGAACAGGGCAGAATTACTGAAGGATTTAGGTGTTTTGTGAAGGTACGTCCTACCCATGAGCTGAGGGTGATTGTACTCTGGCCTGCTGTAGCCTGAGTGGCAGTGGAGGAGAGAGCTTGCCCTCGTTGGGTGCTGAACTGGGATGTGCTGAAGATGCCACCAGCATCCCTTGATACTCCTTCTGGGGCATATTAGGGAACAAGTCTGCACAGCTATAGGGAACAGTAAAGCAGTGGGTGCGAGTTCCCTGCAACTGGATGAGGTCATGCTGTTGCGAAATCTGGCACATGGAGGGGACAAAATGCACCCTTTCGATTGATCTGGGAAAAGGGTTGTGTTTGGGATGCAAAGGGAAAGCAAAGTGGACATGATCTGGTGAGCTTCTGCTTTGCTGCTATGCTGTTCCTCTCATTCCCCTGGAGAAAATGAGCTCTGGGCTCAGGAAAATGAGCTGGGGCTGAGGGCTCTCCAACACTGACCTGAGCCAAGAAAGCCACCTGGTGCAGGTCAGGACTGATCCTGACAGGTCAGGACCTGGTGTGGTACTTGTAGCCACACTCCAGGTGCAGAGTGGAGCCCAGATAATCCACTCATGGATAACTGGGAGATTACTCAGCTGGATTTCTAATACAGCGGCCTTTAATAATAATCTCTTTTTAATCCTTAAATCAATGGCAGATGGATTTATCTCTATGAGCTAGATGACCTGTGTAGGCATCTTAGGGAGAAGAATTCTTGTGTATCTATGTGGGTGTGTTGGAGGACTTGGCAGTGTTTGCTTTACAGTTGGACTTGATGATCTTAAAGGTTTTTTCCAACCTAAATGATTCTATTTGCATATTTGTATTCCTGATCTGACCTCTGTGTGTTTTGCTGACAGGGACCTCATGCCCAGGACCCTGGAGGGGCAGATCACCATGGAGAAGACCCCCAGCTACTTTGTCACCAAGGAGGCCCCAGCCCGCATCTCCTCCATGTCCAAGGGCACAAAGCTCATCGTGGTGGTGCGGGACCCCGTGACCAGAGCCATCTCGGACTACACCCAGACGCTCTCCAAGAAGCCCGACATCCCCACCTTTGAGAGCCTGACCTTCAAAAACAGGACTACGGGCCTCATTGACACCTCGTGGAGCGCCATCCAGATTGGCATCTACGCCAAGCACCTGGAGAACTGGCTCCTCTACTTCCCCATCGGGCAGATCCTCTTTGTCAGCGGGGAGAGGCTGATCAGCGACCCCGCGGGGGAGCTGGGCAGGGTCCAGGACTTTCTGGGCCTCAAGAGGATCATCACCGACAAACACTTCTACTTCAACAAAACCAAGGGGTTCCCGTGCCTGAAGAAGGCGGAAGGCAGCAGCAAACCCCACTGCCTGGGGAAGACGAAAGGCAGGACCCACCCCGACATAGACCAGGAGGTGGTGCAGAGACTGCGGGACTTCTACCGGCCCTTCAACATGAAGTTCTACCAGATGACGGGGCAGGACTTCGGCTGGGACTGAGGCAGGCGTGGGAAAATCCCCTGTAATTAATTGCCCAGCACGGTTTGCGTATATAAAGAGATATATATGTATGTAAAATGTACAGAAATCTATTTTATAATAATTTATTTTTAATTCCTAAGCAATTAATTCACTAAGCTGCCTAACCGCACTGGCTAGAACAGTAGCCCGTAACCTGTTTAACATTCCACGGTGTTTAATTCTAACGCGTCTTTCCTCTTCCTTTTTTTCCTCCTTCCGTTTTTCTCCTCTCTTTGGTTCGGTTTGTAACAGATGGTGCTTCCATTTTTCCTAAAGAAAATTTGTATTTAAAAACAAATCAAAAAAAAAAAGAAAAAGCGAGGGTGGCAGGGGAGGGACCGGGAGGGAAAGCACACATTTATTTTTGTTACGGGTATCTGGCCTTTATAAACATTTGCTTTCCCTATTGCGGTGTCCCAGTCTCTGCTCCAGTGTCCCAGTCTCTGCTCTGGTGTTGTACTCCCTCGTCCGACAGTTGGCCAGTTGGTCCTGGGGTGTTTCCCTGGGGTGGGTGGGGAGGCTGGGCTGCTCCCTCCCACCCCATTCCTCTGCTGAGCAGCAGTGCAGGGAATTCCAAGCCATACAACTCCAGCTCTGCAGCCCAGGACTCTGCCGGGAGGGGAACGCGCTCTCTTTTCAGCAGAGAAGCTGCAGACCCTGCTGCAAGGGCAGAGCTGTCTTCTCAGTGGACTCTTCTTTCTTGTCTTTTGTCAAGGAGGCTCTTTCCCATCATTCCTCTGTTCCTTTTAAACCTTTTCTGCAGGACAAGTGTAAAAATAGACATATCCTTATGGGACATGGTCAGTGCTGGGCTGAACGGCCTCGCAGGAAGCGTCGCTCCAGGAGTGCCTGTGCACATAGGGTGCAGCTGAGGGGTGGCTGTGCAGGGAGCAGCACCCACCCACCAAAGACTCCAGCAGAGCTGGGGAGCCATGTGGAAACCCCAGGTCTCTGCGTGGAGCCGTTCCCAGCACAGAGGGTGTCCCAGGACACTGCTCCTGCAGCTGCCAGAGCCACCTCCGGTGTATGACTCTGCAGCCTTGGCCCTCTTGACTCCCAGTAAGTTTTGGTCCAATACCTTATCCCTGGTCTCTCCCAAGGAGCAGCCTTTGCCTACAGCCTGGACAATAAGTCTGTAGGAGAGAAGAGGGCTGGGGCATTGGTGGCATCCCAGGCGCAGCCAGGTGCCTCGCGATGGCCCGGGCAAGTCCAGGGGTGGCAGCCAGGCAGGGCAGGAGGCTCTGAGCTCTTATCCGTCAACCCAGGTATTCACCTCTAGCCTGGAGATCCCTCACCTCTGGTGAAACCAAATGCTTTGGGGCATTAGGACAGGTTGGCAGGGCTCTCCCAAGAGCTCTGGCCGTGTTTTGTGTGCTCAGAAGGTTTTGACAAGCACCGTGTGTGCCAGATGCCGTGTAGTTACTGTCGGGGGCTCTGCTAGCTCAGCTGGAATGTTTTCAGACCGAGGTGACAGCAGAAGTGATTTGTTCCTTGAACTTTTAACAGAAGCAGGGCTGTGTTGTCTTTGCCCCACACCTCACCTGCAGGCGCTGAAGCAGGGTACGGCACCGAGCGTGGGGCTGGCTGGGGGCAGCTCCTGCCGTTACGGTGTGGGCCTTGCGTGACGCAGGCAGCGTGAGTGAAACTTGGAACAGCCGCTGTACCATTGGGCAGAGCTTGTGTGAGTTGAGTTAATGCTCCTGTTTCACGCACATTGCCCGTATAAATGCATACCCTACACCTCTTCCCAACCACCCACAGCAAAGCACCTTTGAGCACCGCATTGCTGAGCCATGCCCAGCCATTTCCCAGATGTTTGCTTCTGCAGCCTCCTCACTCTTGCCTGCCCTTACAGCTCTCTGCTGAGGCTGTTTAGTGATGAAAAAGCTCGTTGGACCCTGGACTGCTCTCCCTGGGTCTTGATCTGGTCCAGCTCAGGTGGATACAGCAAAGAGGAGCTCCACTTCTGGATCTGCAGGTAAAGCACTGCCCTTCAGTGCTTGGTTTGAACTGAAAGGCTCTTGGCTTGGCCCAGCAGTGTTGCATCTCCAAAGGAGTTTACAGACTCGCTCTCCTGTCGATGAGGTGTGTGTGGGGGTCCACATATGGGGTACAGTGCACAGGGATGTCCTCAAGGAAAAGTAGGTGCCAAGCGTAACATCAAGACTGAGCTGCCTAGCAAACCTGTTGTGAGCAGGATGCAAATCCTTCCTTGGGGGGTTGCCTCCAAGCACATCTTCCCTCAAAAGTTCTCTGAGCCCTGCCTAGCAATGAAGTGATGCTTTGAGTCCCACTTCCAAAGGCCACAGGCTTAAGTGTGGGACCTGCTGAGCTGCACAGATTGGAGATCACACACACAGCTTCTGCAAAACATGGCTGCAAACCCCGAGGGGTGGTTGGATCCATGCATTTGAGGTCTTTGGTTTTAGCTCCAGCCAAGTCCCTGCCTCTGTTCCCTGATGTCAGGATGAGTGAATTCTCAAGCGTATCTGCTTTATCCCAAACCCTGCTGCTGCTGAGTGACTGAGGGGAAGGGGCTGCAGGGGATAAGGGGATGGAAGAGATAAGAAATTACTTCCTGGTGGAAAAGAATGATTTTTGATTCTCAAAATCTCAGTCTTCCTACTAGCTGGCTTATGCAAGGTGCGGGCAGAAGCTCGTCCTCTCCACTTGGCCTTTGGGCAAACTCCCAGCCGCGACCGCGCTGCTTCCCCAGGCTGGCTGAACCCTTGTGCTGCGTGGTGGGAGCCTCTGGGTGTGGTGCCCTTTCCATGTCGCTCCCTCTGGAGTTGTGTGCCTGCCTGATTCTGAGTGCTGGAGGATTTCACAGAACCCTTACGTCTGCTTCCTTGCTTTCTTGGAAACAGCTTTGCCTGATCTTCACGCCTTCCTCAGCCACACAGCCCCGCTGCCAAACGGTCTCATGAAGCAATCTTGGAGAACAGCAATACAACTCTTCTAACCTTGAGCAAATGGTTTACCCTGGCTCAGTATCGTCCGTGAAGAAGCCTACACTAGGCTTTTAATGTAAAGGTCTTACCTAGCAAACAAGACGATGAAAGTGAACTCCCTATCGTGAATATCTGTTTGACAATACTTGAATCAGTGCTATTGTCATCATTTTTTTTAAAAAATACATTTCTTTAAGTTAAGCTTGGAGGTGTGATTAGAATTTTTTCATATTTTTTTCCACATTGTAAGATTAATTGGTGGCTGAGTTTCATCCAGTCCTGTGTGCAGAGATGCAGTACAGGTGTTAGGGATGTGTCGACCATAACGCGGAGCAGTAGGGTACCCAGTTTATAAAAAACCAAACAAAATGGAAAGAAAAAAAAAATCACAGCAAGAAAAATCTGACAGAAAATATAAATTTAGTATTTTGTGGTATATACAACACAAATTAATTTTACATGGAGAAAAATGTTTCTAGGAAAATGGAATTCTGATAATTCATACTATTTGTATGAACAAATAAAAACTATATTTTACCAAGCGATGGGCACAGTTGTGTTTATTCAATGAGGTGGAGGTGGGTTTGGCAGTGCTGCCCCGGCCTCTGCCTTGTCCATCCCATTGGTGTCTGTGTAACTGTGCTGGCCCTGTGGCAAAGCCCAGAGGCATGTGCTGGAGCCCCCAGGATCTGATGACAACCATGAGCTCCCCGCCAGGGTTTGGAGCCAGAGGCTTCACTGGGTGGGAAACGTGAGCGTGTTTTGCTCAGTTGGCTCGTGCAGGCCTCTGTCCTGTCAAACGCACCTTCATCAAACAGTTTCAAGGAGGAAATCTGAGGTGTAGCCATCGGCCCTGTTCCGAAAACTGGGTGGTTTCGGTGATTGGAGAAACCGGCTTCTTGCTTCAGGGATACTGGGGGGCAAACTTTACAGCTGGTGGTGGGGGAACCTTTCTGGTGCGAGGTGTCTTTTCAAGAGCATCACTCTTAGAGCAGTGATGCTGGTCCAGCCCCCTGGGGCCAGCGGTTGCTATTGCTCCCTACACACTCAGCACTTTGTGATATAAAAATTCATTATCATTAAATTCAGAGGAGTCCCAGGCCAGCACTGGTACAAAGGAGCGCCTGAAGAGCGTTAAAGGTTTCTGTAATGGAGCAATTGCCACGTTACTAAACTGAATTCAAATAACTTAATTTTTCTTAGCAAGTCTTGCATCTGGTGCAGAGGAATTACTGGGAGCCTTTCCCATTAATCGTAGAATTGTTTGGTTGGAAAAGACCTTTAAGATCATCAAGTCCAACCATACCTGTCCACAACTGAACCAAACCCCAGAGCACATCATCTACCCAGCTATTAAATATCTTTAGGGATGGTGACTCAACCACCTCCCTGGGCAGCCTCTGCCAGGGCCTGAGAACCCTTTCAGTGAAGAAAGTTTTCCTGATATCCAATCTAAACCTCTCTTTGTACAACTTAAGGCCATTTCCTGTCATCTCATCACCTGCCACTTGGGAGAAGCCCAGCACTCACCTCACTACAACCTCTTTTCAAGCAGTTCTAGACAGTGATGAGGTCTCCCCTCAGCCTCCTTTTCTGAGGCTCAAATGGATGGCCCTTTTTCAGAGACCTTTTAGAAAAGGAGTCCAAAGGAAGCACAAGCTTTTATGTAGTGATTTGGGAAGTGTTCAAGCTGGAAAACTCCAGATACTCAGGATTGCAATGAGCTGCTCCCAAACTCTGGCAATGCTCAAACTCTGTAGATGCCTCGTTTTTAAAATACATTAGGTTTAGATTTTACTTCAAAAGCTCTGTGTACCTTCTGAGTGGCACAGCTGGATGTGCTGAATGCTGCCCCAGCTTGATGGAGTTGAGTAGCTTGTTACCTCACTCTCACCTCACCTGGACTGAATTCAAACCTAGGTGCTCCTTTGCCAAAGCCCCAGCAGATGCCAATCCTGTAGGATCACCCTAGGTCTGAGCTCCACCTGGTTTTGCAGCAGCTCAGAGTATTGACCTTTGCTCTTGTACTGCTCAGTTCTGGGGTGGACAGAGTGTGGGTGTTTTTCCTTCACAGAGGGACACGTACTGCAGAGAAAAGGGAGGATAAATCCTTGTGAAATGGAGCTCAGCATCTGCACTGTCCTCTGCACCTCCCTGTAGGCTGTTCCTATTGCACCTGGGCTCTGGGGAGTTTCCCAGCTCGGTAAGATAAGAGTAAGGGTGGCTGTGTGGTTTATGGGATCACATCCTGAATGCAGAGGAGCTCTGAAGTAGATGGCCTGAAGGGTTTAGAGTGGGTCTGGAGACCCCAGCCAAAGGAGAAAGGTCTTGAAGAAGGAGAATGAATGGTTGGATGAAGAGGGAGGTGAGGCAGAGGCAAGCACTGAAAGGTGTTAATGATGGTGTTAAGTAAGGTGGATTTACCTTCTAGGTAAATTCTCTAGGCTGGTGGAAGGAAGGTAATGGGCTACTGCTTTCATCTAAAAATCAACCGGGTCTCCAGGCTGTGCAAACCAAGGTGGCACTTCAAGGGAAGGTGCTTGAATACATCCCCAAAGGGTGTCACCTTGCAAAGATGAGAAAGCACAGAGCAGGGAGGAATTCGTTCTAACAGGAAAGGGATGCCTCTGTGAGCAGCCTCTGGATGGTGCAGAGACCTCTTTGAGGAGGGTGAGGGAAGGTTAAAATGAGGGAGGAAAGAGCTGAGGTAGCCTGGAAGCACTGGGACAAGATCCAGGCAGGATCTGCAAAGGCAAAAAAACGTTCTGATCAGGCTTGAAATTGAGTCTATGCTAAGGAAGCCAGTGAAAAAGTTGATGGGTTTTGTAGGTAGCTCCAAGTTTATTGGGATTTGTATCAAAACGATGCATTTAAAACAACCTTGATGCTGGAGAACATTTTTACTGGGGGCTGGTTTGAGGATAAAATTATTATATGAGTGAGTTTTTCCCTTGGGACTGGTTTACAGCTGGCTGAGAGCTTGTGCTGCTGCAGTCCCAGCTCCCTAACCACCAGGATACTCCAGTAGGAATTGCTTTGCTTGTCTTTCTGAGGTTTTGGTATTTCCCCTCCCTTCAAAAATCTTGCTTAGCCACCAGGTCTGTCTGTGAACAGTTTTATTTAAAGCTAAACTTTATTATCCTCCAATTTCTCCCTGTGGTTAAGAACCACGGCGTTAACTCATTTCCTAATGCATATATTTAAAAAGGTAATAACACTGACTAATTAGTTATAAATCATTCAAACATTTCTACACAAGGTAAGCGCTCGGCACCTTGTTGAATGGCTTCTTTATTAGAGAGAGGAATTCCTGTGTCAAATGTTAGCGTGGACACCTTCAGCTGTGATAAAACCTCCTGGCCATTGCGTGTCCTTGGATCCTCCTATGCCGACCAGGATAGCCCCCGTTGCAGACTGTAATTACATGAAAGTGCCTGTTGCAGATAATTATGGGGTCCTACACCCTGATCCACTGGGAGGGAGCAAGTGGTACCAAAGACCCAGCAGGCTGGTTGATCTCGCTGCTTCTAAATCCTTCTCACTGAGCTGTTTGCTCTGTTTTCTGCTGCTTCCCTTATTTTCCACCAGATCGTGATTCAGTCGTAGAATCACAGACCCATTAAAGCTAGAAGAGACTTCTAAGCTCATCCAGCCCAACCATCAGCCCAGCCCCGCCATGCCCACTAAACCATGCCACAAGTTCCATGTCTACACTCTTTTTGAACCCCTCCAGGGATGGTGATGCCACCACTGCCCTGGGCAGCCTCTGCCAGGGCTTCAACATACTTTTGTTAAATAAATTTTTCCTGATAACCAACCTAAACTTCCCCTGGTGCAACTTGAGGCTGTTTCCTCTTGTCCTATTGCTTGTTGCCTGGGAGTCCTGCAGGATTTTTAGATCTTAACTTCTACCTTGACCATTTCTCCCTCCTCTGGGCTCTTACAAACAGTGTTGCAGGAATCGGCCACTGTAACAGTGAATTTAAAAACTGAAGAGCATCCTCCAGGAATATTATTTGCAAATATTTATACAGCCAGCTGTAATTGTGAGATTTCATTCATGCCCATGAAGTCCTCCGGGGTGCTTAATGAGAAGCGGTGCAAAACATTGCAGCTTACAGCAATGAAGGGAACAGCATTTGTCTTGGCTTGATCTTTCCTCAGTTCCACCAGGAGCAGGTAGGGAGGACATGGGCATCAGCTGTCCTCAGGAACAAAATGCAATCTGGATATTAGAATCTTATCAGGAATTGAGAGAAATAGGGATATTGGTGGATGAGAAGCTCAACATGAGCTGGAAATGGGCACTCGGGCACTCACAGCCGAGAAACCACCCGTGTCCTGGGCTGCATCCAAAGCAGTGGGACCAGAGGGGAGGGAGGGGATTCTGCCCCTCTGCTCTGTTCTGAGGAGACCCCACCTGGAGCCCTGTGTCCAGTGCTGGAGTCCTCAGCCCAGGAAGGACATGGGGCAGTTGGAGTGAGTCCAGAGGAGGCCACGGAGGTGATCCGAGGGCTGGAGCACCTTCTATATGGGAACAGAGAGAGTTGGGGTTGTTCAGCCTGGAGAAGAAAAGGCTGTGGGGAGACCTTAGAGCAGCCTCCCAGTACTGAAATGGGCTCCAGGAAAGCTGGGGAGGGGCTCTTGATCAGGGTGTGCAGGGATAGGACAAGGGGAATTGGTTTTCAGCTGAAAGAGGGGGAGAGTGAGATGAGATCTTAGGAAGAAAAGTTTTGCCGTGAGGGTGGGGAGGCCCTGGCCCAGGTTTCCCAGAGCAGTGGTGGCTGCTCCATCCCTGTTCAAGGCCAGGTTGGATAGGGCTTTGAGCCCCCTGATCCAGTGGGAGGTGTCCCTGCCCATGGCTGGGGGGTGGAAGTGGATGGGCTTTGAGGTCTCTTTCAACCCAAACCATTCCATGATTCTGTGAATCAAATGCTGTGCCCTGGTAGCAACCAGAATCCTGAACAAAGAAATGCAGTTTTATGCTCAAAAAATTGCTTGGCAGAGAAGATGCAACTGGCTACTTTGACATTGAGGTTATTTAGTTGGGAATTTATGTTTCCAAAGCTTAAAAGCTTCACCAAAGAAAATTTAAGAAAGCACCATGTTTCCAACTAATTAAGTAATGTCAGCCAAATATAATTTATTTCTCACCATCACTCATGTCTACAGCAGAATTATCTCATTTTTGATTTCTAATGACTTTCTCTCTCACATTAATCTGGCCATGAATTATTTTTATATAACTTTTTGGCATGGAAGCAAAGAATTTTTTTTCTTTTTAATAAGAGCATCCCTCAATAATTCTGCATCACCCTTGGAAAGGGGCTGGGACTCTAAATTGGCTTTCATGGCCCAACTCTAGCACCCCTTCCACCAACCCTCGTAGACTCTACCCCAGGTCTTCCTCAGGACGTCAGCTTGTTCTTGCTCTCTGAGGTCTCCCTTGTCCTCCCTTCCAGTACCAAGTTCAGCAGGTGGGTTTTGGTTTGGTCTGTTACTCTAAAAGGTGTTTTTCACTTAACACCACTGGTGTTTCTGTTCCTCACAGTACCCTTAGCTCTTCTCATATAAATAGCCTGCTGCAGAGTATTTAATTCTTCCTCCACCTCTCACCTGTGGCTCTGTCCTGGGCATGTGTTTCCTGGCTGTTGGAAGCGTCAATCTTCCTGTTTTACTGCTTTGGTTCACCTCTTGGTTCTTACTAATGGTTTCTTATCTGAAGTTCAGCTCATTCACAAGTCCCTGAGGCAAGTTTCATGATGCTCCCACAGACAACTGGATCAGACATGTAGTTTCCATTCAGTATCCCAGTTCTGATCCCAGGCAACTCCAAGAGCATGGAACCTTTCTTACCTTTCTTTTCTGCTGCTGACAGGTGAACAAGGGTGTATCTTTAATTTAGAGGTCCATGATCTGCCTGGGTTTTCCCCGATGCTGCATCTGAGTCCCTTCTGCAGTCAAGGCAGACCTTGAACACAACCTAAAGAGGTTGGCACATTCCCCTTCTTGTGAAACTCCCAGTCCCAGCTGCACATCAAAGAAACTCAGGTAATTGAGAAAGGCGTCCAAGTATTGGGTGCTTTACATTATTGGCCTCAACCTCCAAAAAATCCTTTGTTTCCAACCACTGCAGAAGCAGATCTTGCTCCCTGCAGCCACCGAGAGCAAGCCTGCTGCGTCTCCCGTGGGAGGAACTGCAGCTCTGAGCCAGCCCGGGCTGCTGCAAGGGCAACCTGCTTGGCAGATGACCCGGGCAGACAGCTGGAGCTGCTCCAGCACCTCCCTGGGCAAAGCAGGAGGGAGCACGCAGCCAAAAATGCCAGCAGGGAAGCACCAGGAAGGCAGAGCCTCAGCAGGGAAGGGTTGATCTGTTAGAGGGTAGGATGGCCCTACAGAGGGACCTGGACAGATTGGAGAGATGGGCCGATTCCAATGGGATGATGTTTAATAAGTCCAAATGTCGGGTACTTCATTTTGGACACAACAATCCCATGCAGAGCTACAGCCTGGGGACAGAGTGGCTGGAGAGGAGTCAGGCAGAAAAGGACCTGGGAGTGCTGGTTGACAGGAAGCTCAACATGAGCCAGCAGTGTGCCCAGGTGGCCAAGAAGGCCAATGGCATTCTGGCCTGCATCAGGAATAGTGTGGCGAGCAGGACCAGAGAAGTTATTGTCTCCCTGTACATGGCACTGGTCAGGCCTCATCTTGAATACTGTGTGCAGTTCTGGGCCCCCCAGTCTGGGAAAGACGTCAGATGCTGGAGTGTGTCCAGAGGAGGGCAACGAAGATGGTGAAGGGGCTGGAGCACAAGCCCTATGAGGAGCAACTGAGGGAGTTGGGGCTGTTTAGTCTGAAGAAGAGGAGGCTCAGGGGAGACCTCATTGCTCTCTACAGCTACCTGAAAGGAGGTTGTAGTCGGGCAGGGGTTGGTCTCTTCTCTCAGGTGACCAGTGACAGAACTAGAGGGCATGGACTCAAGCTTCGTCAGGGAAAGTTTAGACTTGATGTGAGGAAGAAGTTCTTTACTGAAAGGGTGATTGGCCATTGGAATGCGCTGCCCAGGGAGGTGGTGGAGTCGCCGACCCTGGAGGTGTTTAAGGGGAGACTGAATGAGGCACTGAGTGCCATGCTTTAGATGATGGTTGGTGTTAGTGTTGGTGTTGGTGTTAGTGTTGGGTTATAGGTTGGACTTGATGATTTCAGAAGTCCTTTCCAACCTTGTGATACTGTGATACTGTGAAGCTGCAGGCAGCAGACAGATCACTGAGGGGTGAGATGGGAGATGGGTGAGGTAGGACTGCAGAGGGACAAGTATTGTTTTTCTGTGCCCTTTGCATGGGCTGGGGTTGCTTAGAGGTACTTCATATGTGAGAGCATTTCTGAAACCCAGGGGGTTATGCCCACTGAAACACTAAATGGGTCATTGAAGTTGGATGCAGAAGGCAGACACAGATCTTGAAACTCTCCCCAGGAGTGAAATTGCACTGCTGGCTTGTTTCCTGGAATCGTAGAACAGTTTGGGTTGGAAGGGACCTCAAAGACCATCTAGTCCCACCCCCTGCCATGGGCAGGGACATCTTCCACTGGATCAGGGATTTCAAAGCTCCATCCAACCTGGCCTTGAGCACCTCCAGGGATGGGGCAGCCACCACTGCTCTGGGCAACCTGGGCCAGGGCCTCCCCGCCCTCACAGCAAAATATTTCTTCTTAAGATCTCGTCTCAATCTCCCCTCTTTCAGATGAAAATCTTTTCCCCTCATCCTGTCCCTGCACTCCCTGCTCAAGAGACCCTCCCCAGCTTTCCTGGAGCCCCTTTCAGCCTTCTGTTCTTCAGGCTGAGCAACCCCCACTCTCTCAGCCTGTCCTCATATGGGAAGTTCTCCAGCCCTCAGATCATCTCCTTGGCCTCTTCTGGACTTGCTCCAGCAGCTCCAGGTCCTTCCTACGGGTGCAATTTTAATGTGTTGCATTGCCATCTACATTATGGGCTTTTGGCTGCTCAGGTGATCCTGAGACAGGGATGGGGTCAGCATCCTCTTAGGACAATACTGTATTCGTTTTTTCAGGTGTTTGCATCATATTCCAGTGTGGAATGCCAAAATCATCAATTTGATACCTCACTTTGCCCACCGCAAGATGAGGTTGTCCAAGGGACTCTAGTGGACCAGCAGGGCTTACAGCAGCTGGTGGATCTGCTTCTACAGAGTACTTCTCCCAAGTAACAAGTGATAGGATGAGAGGAAATGGCCTCAAGTTGCACCAGGGGAGGTTTAGATTGGATATGAGGAAAGATTTATTTACTGAAAGAGTGGTGAAGCCCTGGCAGAGGCTGCCCATGGCAGGGGTGGAGTCTCCATCCCTGGAGGCGTTCAAAAAACGTGTAGATGTGGCACTTCAGGACATGGTTCAGCAGGCACAGTGGGGTTGGGCTGATGGTTAGACTGGATGACCTTAGAGAGCTTTTCCCACCTTAAGTATTCAAGGATTCTCTGATTCTACAGAGTTTCTAAGCAGTGAATACTTGGGCAGTCAAGTGCTTTCCTCCTGCCTCACCCTGAGCAGCCCTGGGGTACTGGTGGAGACTGAGACTTATTTTATCCACCTTGCACTGGTCACAAAGGCAGGAAGTGATACAATTGAACAAGAAATCCAGTTGGCTGTCAGTCCTCAGGAAATCCATGTGCCGTGTGTTGGGACAGCATTATTCATCCCTGGAGGGGGAGCAGCACAGGGATCTCATTACACTCTCTCTGTGTATGTTTGCTTTGTACAGCTTTGTTTGAGAGTTTGGCAATTCAGTTGTTTAAGCGTTGTGCTGGAAAATATGCAATATTTATATATCAACAGGGAATAAGAGTCTCCAGACAATCAGAGGGATGCGATTCAAATGGTACAGTGGTACAGGGGATGCAGGGCCAGGGGTCTTGCACAGGACCTCTCGGAGTAAGGGTCTTGGGGCATGAGGACTGGACTGCCCGTGGAAAGGGGGCATATGGAATGTTTGCTGTGTGCCTGTGTTGTGACAGTCTGCAAAGAGCTACCAGTGGAGGAGATTAACCCTTGTGCTCACGTGTGGCTCTTTAAAGAGGAAGCCAACAGTCCCTGTTTGGGTCTGCACAGATGACCAGACCAAGAGGTCTTTGTAGATGAAGAGGTTCTCTTTGGACTTCTGACTATTTCAGAGGCTCCACTTTCTGCCCTTCTCAAGGAAGGACAATGGTGGGAGGCTTGATCTTCTGGATGTTTCTTGGCTTTTCACAGGCACTAAAAGATTTAGAATGAGGTGTTTTTCCAATTCTGCACAATCCCATATTCAAAAGCAACTTGGGCTCCTAACATCCATATTCCTATGGAAAACTAGTGGGAACTGAGTTCCTGTGGCCTCTAGCTTAAAAATACAAGAGCAATTTCCTTGCACTGGCCCTGCTGGCAGCTGGGCTTTAGGACCATTTAGTTCTGACAATGTTACCATAAACATTTAAATCCTGGGTGCTTGGGCAGTTTGTCAGGATCCTCACAGGTCTACAACCCTGTTAGGAGGTCATCTAACAGCTGGAAAAAAACCCCTGCATTTTAAGAAGCTTGGGTTTTTTACCTGGATTGTTTGTATGGGGTTTTTCTTGGCAAGCTCCTAACCCTGCCTGCTTCCTTCTGCTTTGTTTCCACCTCAAAAGCAGAGTTCCCAGTTCTGCATTACCTTACCCTGATGGCCTTAGTCCTGGTGCAGCACTTGGATCCTACAGCTGGCTGCACGTGTATCTCTTGCTGTTCACAACCTCCTCCTGTTTAAAAGTGTAAATAATGATGTGTCCTGGGAATAAACAGTGAGTGCAAGAAGAGCTTATACGTTAGAAAAGATTGACTAATTCTTGGCAAGGGCAAGTTGGCATAGGCGTGCTGACTTCAAGGGAGCTGAATTGATTAATGGTAGCAATGTGACTGGCCCTGTTCCCCCAGATGTTTTGGTGAATGTCTGCAGATAATGAATTCTGTCTGGAAATCTGGAGAAATGTATGAATATTTGTGGGATAAAGATAGCATTACACGGGTACTGTGACCAGCTCCAGTCATGGCACGATGCAGGGCAATAAGAAGCCTCGCTTGCTGAGGCATTGAATGCTGCCAGGGAGACCCTAATTCAGCTGTGGACAAAGCTGTTGCAGCCACTGCTGAAGGTGGATTTATCAAGTAAGCGATCTTATCTCACTGCTTCTCGGGGGTTGTGTGTGACATAAACATCTATTATCTTCGTTTGTGAAATTTCTCTGTGGCTCACCTCACGGCAGAGACTTCTGAGAGCTCAATTACAGGCAGTTAGTTGCTTGACAACTCCTCTGGCAGATGCTGACAGAGTGCAGGCGCTGTATTGCTGTCAGACAGCAGCTCTCTCTGTTTATCAATGCTCTGTCATGAAGCAGTGTCTGAAGTCACCTGGAAGGCTGCTGGGTTTCTCAAAGGCATGGGAAGGCCTTGAGCATGAAGTCCTTGTGGCTGTCACAGGAGGTCTTCGGCGGTACTGAGCCCCATTGGGATGAAAAAGCAGCATTCCTGGAAACGGTCAGTCCGTACCCTGAGGGCTCTGCCATTCAGACAGAAGAAGTTTCCTCCCGGCTCTACAAGTTCAAAGGGGTTAAGTGATTTAGTTAAGGGTGTGCAGAAAGCCAGTGGCAGAGTTTGCAGTCATAGAATCGCAGAATGGTGTAAGTTGGAAGGGACCTTTGAAGGTCACAGAGTCCAACCTCTCCCACCACACCAGGGAGCTCAGAGCCCCATCCAACCTGGCCGTGAACATTCCCAGGGATGGGGCTTCTACCATCTCTCTGGACAATCTGTGCCAGGGCCTCACCACCCCCACCATAAAAAATGTCTTCCTTATGACCAGTCCAATTCTCCCCTCTTTCAGTTTAAAACCATTACCCCTTTATCCTATTGCAACAGACCCTGCTAAAAAATTTGTCTCCTTCTTTCTTAGAAGCGCCCTTTCAGTACTGGAGGCTGCTCTAAGGTCTCCCCAGAGCCTTTTCTTCTCCAGGCTGAACAACCCCAACTCTCCCAGCCTGTCCTCATGACAGAGGTTCTCCAGCCCTCCGATCATCTCCGTGGCCTCCTCTGGACTCGCTCCAACAGCTCCAGGTCCTTCCTGTGCTGGGCACTCCAGAACTGGACACAGGGCTCCAGGTGGGGTCTTGCAAGAGCAGAGCAGAGGGACAGAGTCCCCTCCCTTGCCCTTCTGGTCCCACTGCTTTGGATGCAGCACAGGACAACATTGGGTTCAAAGGTGGATTCCTGGTCCTCATCCTACAGCTCTTGTTTACAATGTTAAAACATAAAAACCGCATCTGAGTGCTGGACCTCTGCTCTCCAGAGGGATCAGAGAGCAGAACCTTTGCTTCCGTGCTGAGCCACCAGCTGAAGCACTCCCTCTTGTGCCTGAGGGAATGATCCCTGCTGTCTTCCATCTCTGTGTATTCCCGGCTGGTGGGCACCATGGCAAGGAAGGATCTCTGTAGGCTTACAACACCCAAATGATGTTTTTTGAGGCAACTCTCTGGCCACCTCCTGCTCTGCTGATTGATTGTCACAATGAAGGTAGGAAGGAGCTAAAAGGCTCCTGATAGTGATCTGGGGGTTTAAGAGTTTTATTTATTTAAAGAGAGCTTCATTCCCCTTCTAAAAGGCAGTGGAAAGGCTCTGCAGGGCCAAATGGCAGTTCCAGTGATCAATCAGTTCTTCCTAACGACTAACATCCTGCAGCGGTGAGGGGTCACGATCAATCACTACCTATTATTATGACATGATGAAATTGTAATTATGGGAGGGAAGCACTGCATTACACTTTCACATCCATCATCCTGGAGCTCCATGCTCAGGTGGCACCTTTCAGTCAAGTTCAGCATGGTACTTCATGAAAAAACTTTATTCCCCTCTTTCTTCCCCTGTCAACAGGCAGTCCTGCCTCCTGGTTTGACACACTGAGGCAGGAACCGAGGCAGGAACTGAGGCAGGAACAAGGTGAAGCAAAATAATAATAATTGATAGAGAGCAGCCCTGAGGAGAAGCTCAACATAAGCTGGCAACATGCACTCCCAGCCCAGAAACCACTGGTGTCCTGGGCTGCATCCAGAGCAGAGGGGTTGGAGGGGATTCTGCCCCTCTGCTCCACTCTGGGGAGACCCCACCTGGAGCCCTGTGTCCAGTTCTGGAGTCCTGAGTGCAGGACGGACCTGGAGCTGTTGGAGTGAGTCCAGAGGAATCCACGGTGATGATCCAAGGGCTGGAGCACCTCCTGTATGAGGACAGGCTGGGAGAGTTGAGGTTGTTCAGGCTGGAGAAGAGAAGGCTGTGGGGAGACCTTAGAGCAGCCTCCCAGTTCTGAAAGGGGCTCCAGGAAAGCTGGGGAGGGGCTCTTGATCAGGGAGTGCAGGGATGAGACAAGAGGGAACAGTTTTGAGCTGATTCCACAATGAAAAGTGTGCAAAAGAGAGGTCAGTGCACCAAAACTCTTCCAAGCGAGTCCGTCAAGTGTCCTTACTGCTTCACCGGTGGCACAGTGCATCCTCATAACAACTCGTGTTCTTTGTCCTTAATTAATGGTTCTCTGGTCTGTGAAAATAGGAATTATTGTTTTTTACTGGCAATTCTAAACAATTTTTTCAAATGAAAACCTCTTGAAGTTCCTGGCAGATCACAAAGCTTTAAAAGAAGAAAATGATAGCTCCCCACAATTCTGTTTGCCCCAAAATGAATTATTTCACTTGAAACAATCTAGAAGTTCAGAATCACCTGTCTTGATTGGAACATTGAAAAGAGTTTGATTCTGATTTGTGAATACCTGGGAAAAGTGCCTACAGAGAGTTTTTATCTATGACAGAAATGAATGAAATGTTTTGTACTCAGGCAAAGAAAACCTTTGTTTAAAATATTGGTCAGAATCTTTCCTCTTATTTTGAAGTGGTCAAATATCTGTCAGGAATGACCCTTTTGTGGGGTGGTTGGATGGATTTAGATGATCTCAAGGTCCCTTTTAGACTATCTTCTGTGACCCTATGACATTAGTCTCTGTTCTAATGGCCTGATCATCAATTATCACTGGCTAAAGGAAGGTGTCATTTGGTAATGCCTCCCTGGCCCTGTTTGCACAGGCTGCTCTCTCAGCCCTCGCCCCTGCCACGTGGAACAGGGAGCTGAGGAGAACCTGTACTGATTTTTGGTTTCCAGTGAGGGTTGCTGGGAAGCTGCTACTCATTATGTTGGGGCTTGATAAATTCCTGTACTGCCCTGGAGCACAGGGAGGATAAAATACCCACCATATCCTTCAGCCTAGAGGTCTCCAACAAAAAGAGTTGGTGTAGATGAGTCCAGGTGCCTTGCTCTGGCGAAGAGTAGAGGTACCCAGGTCAATTATACCCCTGAATTGGGCATCTCATGGGACTGAGGTGAACATGGACCAAAATGACCACAGGGCTGATCTCCAGTCCCAGGGCAGATTTGATGAAGTGGACAAAGGGTGGTTTCTCTGCAGCAAAACAACAGTGACTTGAGAGCTGCTCTGGTTGCCCATTCATGAGTAATATTTCTCTCTTTGTTGGAAGACCACAGCCAGTGCAACACCCCTTTCTCTCTATTTCTATTTTTAAGTGTTTAGCCTCCAGCCCTGCTTTTCCCTATGGAAGGGGCTCCCACAGTGCCAAAAGCCTTCTCTGCTCCCATGGGGGTACTTTTTTTTTCCCTTCCTTTACTACTCCCAATGGCTTTTATATTCACATGAGCAATCTTGCCCTGTCCTGTCAAGGTGCTTTTGTGCTGTTAAAGGGTAAATCTTGTTTGTGAAATCTTCAGCATAAAGGTGGTGAGGCTGGGTTAGGAAAGTGGTTTTTCTGCTGCAAAGCATCCCAAGTGTCCCAGGGCTGGAGTAACCATGTGCTGTGCCCGGAAAGCTGGCACTTGGGCACTTAATCTGTTCATCAGCTTCTCTTGATTCTGAAGGCTGGATTCACACTGAATTCCTTGTAAGGTCTTCCTCAGGGATGTTACCATTGGACTGGAAAGGGCCGTGAGCTGCTGGTCCAAAAAACTATTCAAGTATTTCATATCAGAGGATAAACAACTTTCTAAACAGGGGACAAAAGGATCATGGAATCATGGAATGGTTTGGTCAGAAAGGACCATGAAGGTCATCCAGTCCAACCCCCCCTGCAGTGAGCAGGGATACCTTCAACCAGATCAGGTTGCTCAGAGCCCCATCCAACCTGACCTTGAAAGCGAAGGGGAAAAGCAGCATCACTGAGACAATCTTCTTCTCGCAACAAACTACTGAGAGTTACCAGTTCCCCTGGCAAGGGAGTTGCTCCAGTTATTCGTTGTTTATAAAAATGTTAGTGCAGAGCTCACAATAACAGAGCCCTAACTGACCTGGAGTGTGTATTAAATAAATAATACATGTAATAAAGTATCCATTATCAATGAGTGGTGTCTATAGCAGACACCTGTTTTCTCACTGGCCTGCAGCCATCCCTCTGCAGGTTGGGATCTCTGCAACCAAGCGAGATCAGCTGAGCCCAGGTCCAGGATAAATGTAAGAGCATGGATGGTGATGCTGATGGGGTTTGTGTGCTGATAGGGAGAGCACCTGGGCTTGCTCTTCACTGGTACCTGCCCTGCCTGAAAGCAGAGGGGATGCCAGGCAGGGCATCAGCCTCCTAGGGATCACCTTCTTCAACTCCTAGACCTACAGGCAAAACCAGGTAGGTTGGCATGTGTTACGTGTGAGTTAGCAACAGCTTCTGTCTAGAGATTGTTCCTGAAAGTTGTGATATACTCTACTGTTTGTATGGGGTGCTGAATGGCAGAAAGGCACTGGAGTTGCTTCTTGGCAAACAAACAGCATAAACACTCAAACAAATGTTGATCGGGGCTATTCCCAGGAAGGAGCCAAAAGTGTCACAGATGTTGGAAGGTTTTTAATGAAAAGCAAAGCAGAGGAGTGTTTTCACAGTGAAAAAGCAGTTTCAGATGGTGCTGATTGCTGTTAGTGGGGCTTTGGCAGAGAGAGGAGAGCAGCCCCTAAGATGAGCAGATGTGGGCTCTGGATCTGCCTCATCTACAGAAGGAGATGCTCTAGATGCACAAATATGAAAAGGTGGAAAAGCCCCTTATTCCAAAAAGTAGACCCAGCTGTGCCTTCAGTGCCCTTAACATTGTGGAGCGGCCCATAGGAGGAGGCCCATCGCTGTCTGTCCAACGACCCTGTTCAGCGCACGCTGTGAGCAGGGCTGAATGCAGCTTGCAATGTGAAAAACAGCGCCTGGGTTGCACTGGTGGGGGGAAACAAATCTGCTGTCCCAAACAAAATAGGCTGGAAATTCCCTTCCATGACTGCACTGTCTTGGGGCTTTCCTTGGGCTGAGCTGAGCAGTCTGATATTCAGCTGCTCTTCAAGGGGCTTTTCCTTTATCCATGTGCCCTCTGCCATCCCTGGTGCCATCAGTTACTCAAAACCAAGGTTTCTTTCCCATTGTAGAAGGCTATTTGAGAAGGCTTGCCAGAAAAGCATCATTCACAGGGCTCAGCCTGGAAATCCTGCTTCTCCTATCTGATTCTCTCTCCTTTCCAGTCCTTTGCATGCTGGGACAGCAGCTTCTCTGAGCCTGTGTATTTCTGGCATAATGCCTGGGTTTTGGGCAATGACACCTGCCATAACTGCACTCTTTCAGCCTCCTTGGAGGAACACTTTGACTTTGTGAAGAAATGAGTTTATCTTGTCCATCCAAGCTCGGACTCGGGCTGTCCCAGCACACAGCAGCATGTGGGAGGTGTCGCCAGGTCCCTCTGTGCTTTTGGGGTTTTAGCAATGCTTTCAGTGGATTTGCTGCAGCCAGAGCTTTGTTCCTGACACATCTCTTGAGCTGAGTAATACCTTAAGTGATTCTGAGTCTTGCATTTCTGTTGGAAATGAGGGCATGATGGCAAGGGGGGGTCTGTTTTACTTCGCATAAGCTTCTGCTTCTGAGCCCTCAATTACACTTGGGTCGTGATTTCTAGAGACCATTTTATTCTTGCAAGTATTAGTGCTAGAAATGGCATTAAATTAGAAAGTTGAGAGCTGCATTTATAATAGAGTGCATCCTTGTGCTACAGACTTAAGGGAAATGCCAAATATAATGGATTTCATGATAAAAACTGAAAAAGGGGGTAGTCCTTTGTGTTGACAGCTCCTGGAGTGGAGTAGAAGTTGTGTTGCTGTTGTTATTTAGTTAATTATAGATTTTAAGCCAAAAAGACTGCATGCTGGAGATGTCATTGGCTGTGTGCAGTTTTAGGGGAGGGTTCAAAAGTAGCATTTGGTCCCTGGAAAGGCCAATGAATCTAAATGACACATGAACCAAAGTGAGAGAACATGAATGACTGCCTGGGAGATGGGTTGCTAACGGGTGACTTTCAGTTCATGTCTGACTGCTTAGCAGCTGTCAGGAACCTAACGTGGAGACAAGCAGTTTCTTGTTTCCACTGTTCCTTCTGCTTGAGGGGAAAAGTTCATTCCTCTCTGTTGGCTCTGGAAGGTGCACAGTCCAACCTGCCCTGAGGGGGTGGAAGTGGAGCTGGAGCCCCTCACCTGCTGTCAGTGAAGGGTCAGGGCAAGCTCGAAGAGACTGACCAGAAAATTACCCGAAGTTCCCCTAAATCCAGGATCCACCCAGTGTTTCCATGACTAAATACCTTCCCCTCTCCTCCACCATTTTCCACCTTCATCCAGCTCCCTGTAGTCCGTCCAGTCCCAGCTCTGCAGCCCCTTAGGAAGCTGGCAGTGTGAGTCCCTCATCACTGGACACGGGGTCATCCTGCAGCAAAGTGGCAGTGCATGCAGAGAGTAGCACCTGGGTGTCAAATTCCTCCTCAGATGTTTATCCTTGCTGCTTTCTTGTTGGAAAAGGTCAAAATGAGACACCTTGGTACTTTGGGAGAGCTGGGTTAGAGCCTGCCAGCAGAACAGGACTGGGAGAGCCCTTCTGTCCAGCTGAGACAAGCAACACTGAAAGTTATGAATCTTAGAGATGAACATCTGGGGAAAATGCAGGCCTTTGTTTCACCAGAACAGCGAGAGGAGGAGCAGGGCAGCTCCAGGTGCTCCACCTACACTGTGAGTCAGGGCAGGAGGGGCATCCATACCAGATTTAGTTTAAAGTAATGAGCTTTGGAGGTTCATTGGTCTATGAGGAAACATGAACATCCTTTCAGGGTGGTCACTTGCAGCGTGGTCACTGTTTCTGGAGGAAAGCTATCACCTTGGTGGGAAGCAGCAACCCAGCAGGACCCAGCACCAGAAAGTCTTCATCTAGAGCCATCCATGCTCCAGCTCCCAAGCACTGCAGAAGTAAAAAAGAGCAGAAACTTCAGGGCCAATTTCCCCCTCTTGAGGCTGATAAAACTCCACCGAGGTTAAAACCCAGCAGCCAGGAACATCAGTGCTAAAGCCTGGGCGGAACAGAGCTGGTGTTTCTCCAGAACAGCAGCAACAAATACTGCTCTTTTGGGTCCTTTACCTTCCTATGTTGCTGTGCATAACCTCCCACCTCTCTAGAAACTTGCATTCAGGCCTAATCTTCCTTGGAATATATCTTAATTATTAATGCAAAATATCTGTTTGTAATAATGTGGGTTCTGAATAAGGAAAGGGATTAGGATAAGGTTCTGGATACATTTAAAGTGCCTGCTGTATTTAGCATTTCTAATACTGGAACATTTAAATGAGGAGAAAGGCTCCTTCAGGGCCCTGAGTCATCAGCCTGTTGTTGAACTGAAGGCACAGGCTGCCTAATGAAGAGATAGGAGATTGTGAGGTATAAGTGACTTTTCTGTGCTTACAGGAGAGAAGAGCCACAACATCAGGAAATCTTTCTGAGTTTCATCCACCTGGGCCACAGGTGTCTGCACAACACCCATCTAGGATCCAATACAAACCCTGGGGTGTTTGTGTGTCCATGTGCACAGATGGAGGCAGGGCTGGGTGTTTTGGGGACTATGTTTCAGCCCTGATTCTGCCACTGGCCTTTGGAAATGTGTTGCCATTGCCATCCCTGAGAAGAGAATCAGTTTTTACTCTGTCACAGACCTTTCGAAGGCGTTGGATGGGGCATTGAGCAACCTGATCCAGTGGGAGGTGTTCCTGCCCATGGCAGAGGGAGGTTGGAACTGGATGGGCATCGCTGTCCCTTCCAACTCAAACCATTCTATAATTCCGTAATTCTATGAATTCTTTCTCCAAAATGCTGAGGACGGAGCCAGAAATGATTTTATTTAGCTCTAGAATCCTAAATCCAGTCTTAGACTTCCTCATCAGTCACCAGAAAACTGGGGATGCTTCCAAACTGTGGCTGAGGTTTGCTGTCTGTGGAAGCATAGACCCAAACGGTAGGCACAATGCATCTAGACCAAAGCTAATTATCTCAAAAAGAGTAATTCTGTTGAGTACAAGCAAAACAGTATTTGGCTTGCATTTATGTGTTGTCTGAAATAATTTGTCAACAATCTCCTGTAATTAGATCTTGATTTAGGCTAATCATTATATGCCTTGTTAACTCAAAGTGTATATTTAAATCCCCATTCAATGTAATAGGACACAAGCATGTGTTGAAGAGAAACAAAATATAATACAGTGGCTTCACAAAGACTCTGAACTGAAATACTGAGACTTTTTGCCATTTCAACCATTCTTTCTACTGGTAAAAGAAAAAAATCCATTAATCAAATCTCACAAGCTGTCTCCACTTATTTTGCCAAGCTGGGAAATTGGGGAATATTCCACTCTGGAAATGTGAAAGCAAAATATGTCAGTGCATCAAAGGGTTTTAAAGCCACTGCTGAAGACGTGGTGACACAGTGGCTTCGTTCCAATATTCTATTTATGTGTTGGGTGGGTTTTTTTCACCTTTTGTCCCTACAGAAATTCCAGTTTTGCAAAAGTCACTTATAATCCACCAGGACTGAATTTGCAGCCTCGCTAATGTAATTAACATCTATTAAGCCTGTGTGTGCCCTGAGCAGCTTAATAGGCAAATCTAATAATGTTTCCTATTGGAATGTTCCCTGTTAAATTGTCAGAGTTCTGTAGTGGATGTATTCTGTAGGCAGCATTGTTTAATGGAAGTGTTACACAAATTAGTATTATGCCCTTGGTGAAGTGGGATCTTTAATTTAATTTGATTTTACAGCCAGGACACAAAACGGTTGTTGCTTTGGCCTTGCCAGCGTGTGGCCGGGCAGAATGAGGCTGTGCTGGGATCACCTCTGTAACGACTCCTCCGCAGCCCTCGAACCGTAAATGCCATTAATAATGTCCTTGTAGAGCAATAGCAGGGCAGGATGGGCTCCATAAAACCAGGAATCCTGTGACTGACCAGTGCTTTAGTTTTTTTTCTTAAGGTGGGTAATAGAAGAAGAAAACGGAACGCTTGTGCCTTTGTTTTCGTTTGCCCTGATGGGTGACGGGAGCGGAGGTGCCGAGGTTCGTATAAAGCTCTGCTTGTTCCCGGCACTTCTGCCCCCCATTTGCTGGAGCCCCTGCTGGGTTTGCTGGGATTTAGCAATGGTGGTGAACAGAGCAGGGCAGCCAGGGCCAGAGCTGCCCCGAGCCCCTCACACAGAATTCCCTCCTTGTTCACGTCCTGAGGTTTCCAGCTGAGGAGGGACAGGGTGGATGGGAGAACACCTCCACCATCTGCACTGCTCATGTGGCTCCCATCGCCAGCCTTGGGTGCCTCTGGCATCCCTATTTTGATAGAATCGTGGAATGAAGGAACGGTTTGTGCTGGCAGGGACCTCAAAGCCCATCCAGTTCCACCCCCTGCCACAGACAGGGACACCTTCCACTGGATCAGGGGGCTCAAAGCCCCACCCAGCCTGGCCTTGAACACCTCCAGGGATGGGGCAGCCGACACTGCTCTGGGCAACCTGGGCCAGGGCCTCCTCACCACCACAGGAAAACATTTCTTCCTAAGATCTCATCTCAATCTCCCCTCTTTCAGCTGAAAGCCCTTCCCTTGTCCTACCCCTGCACTCCCTGATTCAGAGCCCCTCCCCAGCTTTCCTGTAGGTGTTTTACCCTTAGAGGAACTGAGCTCCGAGGAGGGTGATTTTCCTGTCCCCTCAAATCTGGAAAAGTGGTGAAATCCCAAGGAAAGAAGCTGCTTCTCTTTTCTGCAACCACACAGTCTCCTTAGTCAGGGAGTCGACTGGTTTATAAGGAAGAGTGCCAGGGCCAGTGAATGCCCAGATTTAGCCTCTTCCTTACAAAGGTAGAGTAGCAAATGCTCTCGCTGTGTGCGGGAAATGCTGTGATAGCTCTGGGGCAACTTTGAGAGTCTAATCTTGGCAAAATGACTAAAAAGGCAAGTTTTTTTCCTCTTTTTGGTCATTTCTCTTCTGGAGAGGAAGGGATGAACATCCACCTGGATTTGAGGAGAGCAAGGAGGGCAATTTGTTTATGAAACTCTCCAAGATGGTGCAGTGTATCTGCAGTTCATATCTAAAAGGAAAGGTCTGCCTCTCTCTTCAGGCTGCTGCTGAACTCTCCTCAGGAGAAAACTGTCAGGCCAGGGGTTCTTAAATTTTTCATCAGGCAGGCAAAGCTGTTTCTTTGCCTTGCAAGGAGAATTTCTTCTTCAGAGAAGACTGATTAATTCTCTCCTATGCACCAGCTTGTGCTTTGGGTCTCACAGCACAGTCCTGCAGTCCCTTTTGCAGCATCGGGCACTTCACAGATGTGTCTGAAGTTCAGGTCTTTTCTAGGAGCAGCTCCCAGTGTAAAGCGAGTTGGTTGTGCCACAAGAATAGTAAATGACTGAACACTTTGCTGAGCAACTCTTGCCAACTCTGCTTCCCTCAGAGCATCAGTGTCTGTGTAGGGAGCTAACCCTGGACTATCCAGCCAGTTTCCAAGAGAGCCCTGAGCCCTCGATAGCCAACTTTGCTTTAGATTTGAGTGCAATTTCCTCTAAAGTACTGGCCCAGCAACCCACCCCTACCTGCTGTAGCATCATAGAAACATAGAATATCCTGAGCTGGAAGGGATCCACAAGGATCGTCAAGTCCAGCTCCGGTCCCAGCACAGGACAACCCCAACAATCCCCTCCCTCTCCCCGCTGGCGATGCCGTGCAGGATGCACCCCAGGACACGGTTGGCCTTTTGACTGCCAGGGCACTGCTGGCTCATGGTCAAGTTGCCATCAACCAGAACCCCCAGGTCCCTCTCCACAGGGCTGCTCTCCAGCCTCTCACTCCCCAGGCTGTGTGGACATCCAGCGTTGCCCCGTCCCAAGTGCAAAACCCAACACTTGCCCTTGTTAAACTTCATATAGTCATCAATCGCCGAGCTCTCCAGTCTGCCCAGATCCCTCTCCAGGGCCTCCCTGCCCTCAGGAGCGTCAACTGCTCCCCTCAGTTTCAAGTCGTCTGCAAAGCTGGTTGGTAAACCTTCAAGTCCTGCATCCAGGCCATTTATGAAGACATTCCCCTGGCTGGGAACCACCTATTCTGATCTGAAAGAAAATCAAACTTTGGTGGGGAGTCATTCTGGGATTTCCTTGGTCATGAAGCCACTGGGTCTAGGGGCAGAATAGAGAGCTCCTGTCTCTTGCCTGTGGTGTTGCTGTCATGGGTCCTCACCCACATCACACTTTTTTTGGTTTAATATTCTTACCCATCTAAATTTAAATTCATTTATGTGCTGGATGAAACAGGGATGTTGGGTCAGAGGAGAGAGCTCTGGCAGTGTGCGTATGTCCTTGCTGATACATCTGGGTGTTCTTGTCCTTGCTGCACGTCTCCTGAAGGCATCAGATGGCTACAGAACATGGTCTCTGCAGAGCCTCTGAGTCATTTCCATAAATACAACATAAGAAAGTTGTTGTTCAGGAGGAAAATTAATAGAAGATGTTGTCCGGGGTGGTGGGACAAAACGCCTGAGCTGCATCCCTGCCACAGCACACATCATGGCCATGGCTTAGGCTCTCTGAGGAGATGTTGTTAGTGTTTGTCCTTGTAGAAGCTGCAGCTGGATTACTGATGCAGGGATTGGAAGCTGCTGTCGTTTGAATCTTCCCTCGATCTATGGCAGTGAAACTAGGAGTAGACGAGTGAGAAAAGAGGATGAAAGCTGGAAAAGAAGAGATAAACTGGAATATTCTGCTACCTTTTATCTGCAGCAAATCTGGGCCATGTGTGCACTGTTTGATTTTGTCAGAGATGATCTTGTCACAAAGACCTTTTCTGTAGAGGCAGCATCTGGGTGACGCTGACACGAGCAAGAGTTTTGGGTTGGTGATGGGCTATCCGGTTTGAATCAAATAAAGAACCACTCTGAATCCCTGCCCAAAACACAAATGAAGCCTGCAGCGTGTTAACAAGATGAGAAAGTCTGGCCAATACATTGAATCTGTTCCAGGCTCCTCTTGGCTTCCAGGTGTTCATCTTGGATCACAAGCCAAAACATCCTGGGAGAGGCTCTTGCTGTCATATTTCCAGCCCATCTGATAAGGCTTGCACCTCGGAGCCGGCGTGCTGCTGCAAGATTCCTGCTGTGCCTTAGCCAGGGATGTCAGGGTAGGGCTTCGAGGCCAAATCCAAACTGTAAATGTGAAAATAGAGGTTGTGTCAACCAAATGCCTCACCAACTGCAATGCATTTGACCTCGTAGATCTTCTTTGGGACACGTTTGTTTCACTGATGGACAATTTTCTTGTCCAGTGTCGGATCAAATCCTCATGGCAGTTTCTCTGTTTAAAAGGATGCTGGGGGCTATGAAAGCAAGTGAGAAACCCCATCCATACATCAGTTATGCTAAGAGAGGTCCAAGCTCACCTCTGTGCCCAGAAAAGTCCATGTGACACCCACATGCTATCCCTCCGGCAGAGCCAAGCCAAGGTGGCTCAAGATCTCAGATGGAGTTCATGAGGCGGGGAGATCCCTGTGCTAACGTGGGAAGTGGTTTAGGGCTGGTGATGGTCGTACTCTTTAGCCTGAAGCATGTCTAATACAGCCACATACATCAGCAGAGAGACCACTGAACTTGGGCCTCCGTGTTCGTCCTTGGCTCTCTGATTTCTGCCTCGCTTTGGAGAGAGCAGAAAACTTTGTGGTGGGGCTCGGCACCTGGAAGGAGGAAGTGAGAGGGGAGTACGAGTAGTGAGGAAGGGGGAAGACTTATCCCTGATGATCTTCCCGAGTGCTTGATGGGTGTTGGACTCTCCCAGACAAGGTTAAAACTCAACCCAAGGGACTTGTCTTTGCCATAAAAGCCAGGCTTTTCTCAGAGTTCCATTGAAGATGTCCTCCTATGAGGACAGGCTGAGAGAGTTGGGGTTGTTCAGCCTGGAGAAGAGCAGGCTGTGGGGAGACCTTCGAGCAGCCTCCCAGTACTGAAAGGGGCTCCAGGAATGCTGGGGAGGGGCTCCTGATCAGGGAGTGCAGGGACAGGACAAGGGGCAGGGGAGATTTAGACTGTATTCAAGGAAGACATTTTTTTGCAATGAGGGTGGTGAAACACTGGCCCAGGTTGCCCGGGGAGGTAGTCGAGGCCCCATCCCTGGAGGTGTTCAAGGCCAGGTTGGATGGGGCTCTGAGCAACCTAATCCAGTAGGAGGTTTCCCTAATCCTGCAAGCGGGTTGGAACTGGATGACCTGTAAAGGTCCCTTCCAACCCAAACCATTCCATGGTTCCATGTATCAGACTGACTTTTTAGTGTTTCTCTAAATTATCTGTGTGTTCTTCTACCAACACTACAAGTACTTGCAATTTTTTTTCCCCTGAAGAGCTGAATCCAGTCACTTTTATCCTCTAGGCTTCAGAGGAAACAGAAAGGTACTTAACTTATGTTTTATTCATTGCAGTCACTATCTCTTGTTAATTTACTTACATTATTTACAGAATTTTTAAGCATTTTGTGTGTCAGGCAGCATCCCAGGCCCTATAAAATGCTAATTTTCAAACCGTATCAGAAGCTAACATCTTTCCTGGGCCTCTAGGTAGACAAAGGGTCATCCCCACTCTTAATTCAATTTTCATGATTCTATATATAAATGCAATAAAGCCCGTTTGAATGGCAGATCTCAGGCAACTTGCTTCTCCTGGTGGTTAAATTTTATGAAGATCCATTGTGGTTGTGTTACTTCTACAATAAATTTAAATTTTGATCTAGTGCCCTTAATAATTAAGGATGACTGAGCCTGATTTAAGTACAGGAATAACTATCTTGGATCTTTGCCCTAAATGGGAAAGAAACAGAAAGTTCAGAAAGTTCAAGTAACTTTCTGAAAAGAAACCAAGTCTTATTTTCACAGTTCCTTCTTTACACTTCCTGATTCCAGCAAGAGAGGAAGTGGGGGGAACCCAAACCTCAGTAGGCTCTTAATGTTTTAGGCTTTCATCTCATATCTGTGAGCCCTTGGCAAACTGGTCTCGTTCCCAGTCTTAGGATGTTTGACTCTTTTGAAGTGCTGGGACAGTTGAATAAAATTGGGCAATACATGAAGATTTAGGGACATTTTAAGATAGTTTAAATCATTGTGACATGCCTGAACCACGTATTTCCCTGGGTCAGCTGTATCTCAAGGTTCAAGGCCAGTCAACAGGGAATGCTTGACTAGATGTTGTTGTTCAGCCTGGTGGAGTGTGGCCACCACAGCCCATCCTGTGAGCCCCTCCGAATCTCGGTCGCAGTGGTTATTGCCCTTGGTGCTTCCCGTACCTCTTCCAGGTGCCCCTGAGCTGCCCCAGTCCTCCTCTGCCCAGCAAAGAGGACACGGGTGGTCTCACCATGGATGGGGAGAGGGGCTTCTGCTAAGGGTGCTGGAAGAGTTTTAGGGGCAATGAGATGTTGTGAGGTGAAGTGCCACACTACTGCTTTCTGGACACAACCAAGATGCAGATCTGAAGTTGCTTCAGGAATAGGGAGGCCCAGGTGGGTGAGGCAGATCAAAGATGTGAGGCAGGTGGGTGCAAGGGTGAGATGTGAGTCTGGGAGTGTCCAAGGCAAGTTCAGCACTGCAGCACCAGCAAGATCTCCTTGGTTCCTGCTGGTGTTTACAAGACAGAGCATTTCTTCTCTGCTCCCCTTGAGCTCTGCCTGAATAAGTTTGCTTTTCCCCAATCCATTCGGTTTCCAGCAATGCTGGAGTACCAAGGCAGTGGCTCCACCATGTCAAGGAACTGTAACATTGAGACAATCAAGAAACTTAATTTCAAACTTAAAGTAAAGGTGGCCTTGTTCTGGTATGTTCAGAGGCAGTGCCTCTGATCAAAAAGTGTTGGCAGACTTGAAGACTTCTTTTTATTTTTGTAGCCACACTGAGAAGCAAAGCAGGGAGATCAAGTTGCAAACACATGGTATGGGCAATTTTTTTTCAGTTCTTGGACTTTCATAGAAGTTCTAAGGTTTTTCCAGTAAATGCATCATAGTGGGTACTGTTCGTTATTTCTGGGAGCTGCCCAATGAATGAAATGCAAAGAACAGAGCTTTATTGGTGAGATGGTCTTGCATGAGGTAGAACAATGCAACCTGCGACCTGAGAACAGGCACCGTATTGCTCCTTGGATGCTGAAGTCAAGTTCTCAGCATCTCACAATGCAGATACCTATTGCTTCACCTAAAAGACCAGCTCAGTGACACAAGCAAGCTCACAAGCACATGGGTATAATGGGGTCAGCAGAGGAGCTCTGACCCTGCCTGTGGCACGCCAGGTGTGAAATATTAAGCTGAAAGAGGGGAGATGTAGATTAGACAATAGGAAGAAATGTTTTCCTGTGATGGTGATGAGGCACAGGCACAGGTTGCCCAGATAAGTGGTGGCTGCACCATCCCTGGAGGTGTTCAAGGCCAGGTTGGATGAGTTTAAGGTTCCTTCCAGCCCAGACTATTCCATGAATCTATAATTCTATGATATTGAAACATGAAAGTGGGTGGCTCATCACAGTAGTACCTATGCACACGTGGTGTGTGGCCATCTGCCCCTGAAGAGCCAAACAGCACAGCTCTGCCAGCAGCACAGCTCTGATGGCTGTGACGGGTGTAGGGTTGACCAGAACAAAACCATCCAGGCCCAGCTTCTTCCCTCCATTGTGCCATTCCTGAAGTTGTTTAGGTGTAACTGGTAAAGTTCTGCACAGAGTGGTTAAAGTTCCAACAAGTGTGTTTGGAGAGAGCAGTTGTGATGTTTTCTACTGTGACAATATCCTTTTGGAAAAAAGACAGATTGTTATTTTGGAAATGACTGGGAAACCTCAGGAATATGAAAGTCAGGGGGATCCTATGGTGGGACCATTCATAGAGTTACAGAATTAGGGAATGTTTTGGGTTGTAAGGGACTTCAAAGCCCATTCAGTTCCACCCCCTGCCAAGGGCAGGGACACCTCTCACTCGATCAAGGGGCTCAAAGCCCCATCCAACCTGGCCTTGACCATCTTCAGGGATGGGGCAGCCACCACTTCTCTGGGCAACCTGGGCCAGGGCCTCCCCACCCTCACAGCAAAATATTTCTCCCTAAGATCTCATCTCAATCTCCCCTCTTTCAGAAAAAAAACATTTCCCCTCATCCTGTCCCTGCCTTCCCTGATCAAGAGCGCCTTTCAGTACTGGGAGGCTGCTCTAAGGTCTCCCCACAGCTTTCTCTTCTCCAGGCTGAGCAACCCCAACTCTCTCAGCCTGTCCTTGTATAGGAGTTACTCCAGCCCTTGGATCATCTTCATGGGTCTCCTGCAAAGCAAAACTGGTAGAATATGAGCTTTGATAGGAATGAAGAATATGATAATATTAAATGTCATTCTGTATAGAGTCAGTATGAAATGAGAAAAGCATCAAAGTTTCTCCATTGAAAATCCCCGACCCACTGCAGGAAAACTTTAATATGTTCCTCACACAGTCTTCCCACCATCTTGGTACCGTGTTCCATTGAACCATGGTGCTACACCACCATTCAGTCACCAGGCCTTCTTTTCATCATATGTAAGACCACCATCTTCTCCAAGTTGACTTCAATAGGTATTGCCAAATGTTATCCCTTTTCCCCACCCTCCATTTCTCTTCTATTGCTCTATGAGGTGAGAAAATCCTTCCTGAGAGTCTGGCGCATACACACTATGTGGCATTTGTCCTGGGGTGGCAACCTGGGGTGGCATGGTTGACAAAAGTCAACCATGGTGTGGCCAGCAGGAGCGAGGAAGGGATTGTTCCCCTGTAATTAGCACTGGTGAATCTGCACATCTTATACTGTGTTCAGTTCTGGGCCCCTCACGACAAGAAAGATGTTGACGGGCTGAAGCACATCCAGAGACAGGGAACACAGCTGGGGAAGGAGCTGCAGCCCAGGGGTTCTGAGGGCAGCTGAGGGACCTGGGGCTGTTTAGCCTGGAGAAGAGGAGGCTGAGGGGAGACCTCATTGCTCTCCGCAGCTCCAGGAAAGGAGGTTGTGGTGAGGTGGGTGCTGGGCTCTTCTCCCAAGTAACAAGCAATGGGATGAGAGGAAATGGCCTCAAGTTTGTGCCAGGGAGGTTTAGATTGGATATTGGGAAAAATATCTTTACTGAGAGAGTGGTGAAGTCCTGGCAGAGGCTGCCCAGGGCAGTGGTGGAGTCTCCATCCCTGGAGAGGTTCAAAATATGTATATCTATGGCACTTGGGGACAGGGTTTAGCAGGCACAGTGGGGTTGGGCTGATGGTTGGACTGGATGAGCTTAGAGGTCTTTCCCAATATTAACAATTCTGTGGTTCTATGATTGTTTGATTCTGAATAAACAAATCCATCTGTTCCCAAAAAGAACCTGCTCATTCTGTGATGTCAGAGTCTGGCCTTGGTGACACTGGTTAATCATCACAGGAATTACTGCGGTGCCCCAGGCAGTTACTGGCTAAAGCAGACAGGAGTTGGTTGCTGACTGGAGGAAGAAAAAGATTCCCTTCAGATAAGAGCTTGGGAAAAGAAAGAATGAAAATTGCACGATAGGTTAAAGGAGGTTTTTATGTGCAGAAGGTAATACTCCCCTGTCTGTGGCAGAGATGAAGGTAAAGAACCTCCAAGGAAATACACTCTCAAGAGGGTGATGTCTCCAGATATAACCGCGAGAGATTTTTAATCTGACTGTAATTATAAATCCATGTACCTAGAAATAAATGAAGGGGGGGGACACTGTTTCTTTGAGGGCTGCACTGGAATGTTTCCGGATCTCAGAAACCTGCTTTATACCCAAAGTAGCTAATGGATTCCAAGTAGGATCCCCCTTCTGATCCAGGGCACTTGCTGGAGAGCATTGTGCTTCCAGGAGGTGATTTGTTTTTGTGAAATTGTCATTTTTATTCCTAAATAGCTGGCAAGCTCTGGGCTAAAGACAGCTCTCCAGAAAGTGACCTTGGAGATCGCCCACCATTACCGACGCATTGTTTAAATTGCAGAGAAGTGTTAGGACTGCATAATGAGATCTTGATTGTCAGGCTGAGCAAGCAAGCCAAGATGAAGAAGGTGTTGGGAACTGCTTTGCCATCTTTGCCTGGGCTATTCAAAATGAGTTTCTTGATTCTCTTAATCCACTGTCTTTCCCCTGCAAATTTCCTGGAGATAAGTTTCAGCTGTTCTTGGACAAATGTTGTTCAGAATAAATGGGGAGGTGGAGGAGAAGTGTTTGTTTTATACCTTGGTGGGGCGATAAAAACATCTCTGTGTAGGCTGCAACCCGTGGAATATTGTTCCTTTGTGTTTTGGATAGAAACATTTGGGCTGTGGTGATTTCTTGCAGAATGAAATTTGAACACATGTGTAGCAAAAATAGAAGGTGTTTCCCACTCTTCCTTGTGAATCTTCTGAGCCCTGAGGGTTTTTTCACCTTTCTTTCCCAAATCCCTGCTTGGGAATTCAGTAAGGTTTGTGCAAAAATTTAGTGTAACAACTATTGTATAATGATAGGATATTTGCATGGGATCTTAAAACTCATCCAGTCCCACCCCCTGCCATAGGCAGGGACACCTCCCACTGGATCAGGGGGCTCAAAGCCCCATCCAACCTGGCCTTCAACACCTCCAGGGATGGGGCAGCCAACACTTCTCTGGGCAACCTGGGCCAGGGCCTCCCCACCCTCACAGCAAAACATTTCTCCCTAAGACCTCATCTCAGTCTCCCCTCTTTCAACTGAAAACCTTTCCCCCTCATCCTGTCCCTGCACACCCTGATCAAGAGCCCCTCCCCAGCTTTCCTGGATCCCCTTTCAGTACTGGGAGGCAGCTCTAAAATTCCCCTGGAGCCTTGTCTTCTCCAGGCTGAACAACACCAACTCTCTCAGCCTCTCCTCCTACAGGAGGTGCTCCAGCCCTTGGATCATCTCCGTGGCCTCCTCTGGGCTTGCTTCCTGCGCTGAGAACTCCAGAAGTGAACACAGGGCTCCAGGTGAAGTCTCACTCATCTGTCTTCTTCTCCCACATACAGACAGTGGTATCTGGGTCTTGTGAGCCTGGTTGAAGTGTTTGAAAGTGACAACAATTAAATACCCATACGACTTTGGACACAAGGCAGAGTTGAACAATGTCACTTTTTTTGTTTCCCTTAAAGATCTTTATTGTTTTAAAATTCGTTAACAAATGTGTTCTTGGGGTGGGTGAGCTCATTGGCAATTTGGTCGCATTTCTGCCTTCGTCTTGGGGTTTACTTTTCCCTCCTATGAGCCCACACAAGCATTGCAACACCCTGCGTGCTGAGGGAGCCATGGACAACACAACCTGGGAGCAAAGCTGGGGACCACACTGTGCGTTAGAGGTGCCAGCACCTGTGGGGAAGAAAATCTGCAGCTTGCTTTGCTCTTTTCCATCTCCTAACAGGAAAAAGCCTAGTAAGGAGAAATGAATGGGGATCAGCCCTTCCTGGCATCCACCAAATACTTGGGTTTAAGTGGCAGATTTCATCCAAATCTCAGTAAAATGCATCTAATCCACGTACTTTGTGTTGTAGCTCTCAGCTCCTAAGCTGCCCTCCAGCACTGCTGCTGAGCACCGTGTTCTGATCCATTAATCCCATAACATTCTGCTTCTCCAGCCGTGACCTCCCTGCATTGTGATGCAGTTTGTAGGGTTATCCAGGTGCATGCACTCTAAGCACAAGCTCTGAACATGCTCTCCCTCCTGTAGTTTATAGCTTTCACTGTTCTGGCAGGGAACAAAAGGATCTGACCTTCCCGAGGCGAGCAGGGAAGTTACTAAATAACCAAGTTCTCCCTTCCCCAAAAGGCTGTAAATTGTGCTGAAATAGTGGTTTCATGATATGCCAGATGAGAAGCTGTTGTAGGCCATGGAATGGTTTTTAATTACACGTGAACCAGAGGAAATGCTTTACCCTAGAACACTCCCACCTCCCCTCTCCTGCACAGCACCCACGTTTGCTGCCTGCTCTCTCCAGCCGTGCTCTTGCTGGAAGCACCGGCAGTGTCCGTGGTTTGGGGAGCGTCATCCTCCACCCCAGGAAAAGAAACCTCCCCTTCCCCCCAGGCAAGAAGATCCTGTCCATCTTTCAAATCACTGTTGGTCTCTCCTTTGAAAGCTCAGGGACAGTTCAAGGTGGTTGAACTTGCTGAAGATTTGGCCACGTGGGAAAGACCCGGATGCTGGGGTGAAGGTGGGCAGTGCTGGAAAGCCCACAGCCTCGTGTGGGTTTGAGTTGGTTGGATTTCATGGAATCACAGAATCATAGAATGACCTGAGCTGGAAAGGACCCACAAGGGTCATGGAGTCGAATTCCTGTCCCTGCACAGGACAACCCCAACATTCACACTGTGGGGCTGAGGGCATTGGCCAGATGCTGCTTGAATATTGTGAGGCTGCCACTGCTTCCCTGGGGAGCTGTTCCAGGGCTCCACCACCCTCAGGTCCTATGAGTTGGAGAAAGGAGAGCAAGCAAAGGAAACAGCCCTGCCCCTTTGAGAAGAACTTCATAAACAGTAGCAAAACAAGGCCACAAAGCAGGAGGTAAATGGACGGGTTTTGTGCCCCCATCCTTCAGCTGCAGTGAATGTCTATGTCCTTCCCTTTCTGAAGAAGGCAGGACAAAAAGCCCCACAACAGACTTCTCTTTTTTAGCTTATGTAACTTATTAAACACCATTAAATCTCCCCTTCATTAGGACACAGCCCTTCCAAAAGGGTTCTTAAGCACTCTCCTACTCTTGGCTACTTTTTCCATGCTTTGACATCATTATGTGAGGGACATGACCAAGCTCCTAACTGGGAAAGAAATGGTTCTGAGCCAAAATGTATGGCTGAAAAAACACAAAGTATTTTCCAAGGCTCCATCTAAATGCAGCCAGCTCGATTTTCTGTAGCTCTGGTTTTATAGGAGAGATTTCTGAAGTCCTACCCCGAGGTCACCAACTTGTGAGAAAATGACACGTGGTCCATCAGACTTGTGATTTCTCCCTCCCCAGCCAATAAGTTTCAGTGCTACTTTTCACACCATTGGGGAATGACCTTAATTAGGCTTAGTAAAGTTAGTTCCATATTAATTGTGTGGCTGTGATCATACAAACACCTCTGCATATGTACAAACATTATTAACATTAAAAGAGTTCCTGCTGAAGTCAATGAGGCTGAATCCATGCTGAAAGTTCAGTGTGTTCATTAGGGCTTCTGTGAAAAAGGTCTGTACCCATGCATTTTGAGCTAAGAGGACTTTCTGAGCACTGATGCAGCGTTTAGACAGATTGCCCAGAGATGGGAGCAAGAGCTTTGTATAAATAAGAATGGAACCGGTCATTGTTTAGCCTTGGAGGCTGGGGGCAGACCTTGTCATTGTCTACAACTGCTTGAAAGGAGGTTGTAGTGAGGTGGGTGCTGGGGTTGTGGAGAGCAGCTGAGCTGTGTGATGGATGCTTCATGTCTCACATAGCTTCACCACCCAGAAATACAGTTCCTGACCATTGTGATACTGGGGAAGTATGCAGCAACTGCAAGAGATGGCAAGGGCCTTGAAGCTGCACCAAGCCTTCGTGCATCCACCAGACCTGCAAATAACATTGGCCTTGCACCCTCTAGGGCTGGCACTCTGTCTTGGCTTGAGACCAGGTGTCCCCTGGGGACTGACAGTGGCCTGTCTCTCAATCTGCTCTCAGTCATGTCATGCTTCAATAAGACAGAGCACTTTTCTTCACGGAGCTTTCAATTCTTCTGCCTGTCAGGTCTCTGATGCTGGGCTGTGATTTCCAGGAAAGGCCTCCTGGTGTATTCCTTTGTTCTTTGACTAATTGGAGCCTCAGGAAGGAGATGTGCACCGTGGACACAAGTGTGCTGCAGGTTTGATTCGCTGGAGCATGTCCTATTGAAAACTTCCCAAGCTTTGCTGCTGCCATGACTCACGTGTGTTTTCTGTTTTCTCCTCCAGGCTATGGTTCATTAGCTCATGAATTAAACTTATTGCTTCTTCAGATAGAGGCTGTATGAGAGCATCCCATTGAGTTTCTTAACAGTTCTTAGTTTGAGTGATTCTGAGCTATTCAGAAGCCTGGTTTTGAATGTGTTGGAATAGATGGAAAGAGTTTAGTTCCTTCTGGGGGGGAAGTTTGCTTTAGGTCATTCATGAAGAAGAAGTGACACCACCTGAAGAGGTTCCTTGAAAGCACTGCTTCCTTTCCACTGATTTCACAAGAGCTGAAGGGGTGGGCAGCCACCATGGGTCAAGGAAAGTCCTCAGACCTTGTCTGGACCCAGTAGGCAATTGAATATGAACAGTGGCTGTTATCACAAACGCAAGGCCTGTGAGAGATCTCTGGCTGTGGAGATCTCTAATGAGCCAGGAACGCTGGAAGTCTTCCAACACATCCCCCCTGTTGGCTGCCCTCCCATTTGGTCATGCTAAACGACTAGGTAAATAGGCCTTTCATGAAACCTAACACCCGCCCTACCTAATCCCCCCTGCCTTCAGACTGTGGGGCTAATCAGTTGTTTTGACATAACTGGGATCCAAATTCTATGAGGAACATGGCCAAGAAAAGTTCAAATCCAAGACCAGGATTAATGAGAACTTCAAAGAAATTTACCACCAAATGTAACTAATTTAGTACACCCTGTGTTTGAAACCAATGACCTAATTGGAAACTATAATCTTTAAAAGCCATTATGTCCCAGCTCTTCAGTATTCAGGAGGTGGCTTCTGAGATCACAGTAGGTTTATGTCACTTAGTTGAATGGAACAGTGGATTTCCACCCCCACATTCCTAAAACTGGGATAAAATACCCTGCTGTTGACTGCATAAGGTGATTGTGCTCTTAGTGCACAATAAATGACAGCTTCATAATCAAACAAACAATTTCCTTCTGCTCTCCAATAAGCGAGTATAATATTACAAATCCTTTATAGCTGTTTAGAGAAATGAAAGGTCTGATTAACTTTGCTGTCATGTTGCCAAAAAATCAGCATGTTAAAAAAAAATGTACTTAGCCAGCCTAAAACTGTACATTTTTGCAGAGGGCTGCAGTCGGTGCACCTGCCTTCCCAGAGCTTCACCAAGATTTGAACGATATGGGTGCAGGAGTCAATCCTGCACTTGGCTATGGATTTGGGAAGAAACCTTGAGCAAAGACCCATCAGCCTGCTGTGGAGGTCAGACATGCTGTGGTCGGCTCAGGCACATCTCCTTGTCTTACCTTCTTCCCAGCACTGCCACAGGGTTCCATACTTTCCTGGAAGGGTCCTGCTGTCAGCTGCAACGAGGCCGCTTGTCCTGCATCTGTGCACATGGCTCCTCACCCAGAGAGCTACGATGGAGACACTGATGTTGGAGGGACTGCAGGCTTTCCCAGGAGATGAGTTCAGATAGAGTAAGGGTAAGGTGGGACCTGTCTCTCCTGCTGCAGTTGGGAGTCATCTGTACATGTAGGCTAAATCACAACTTTCAGTGTATAAGGCAGGGGAAAATTCTTCTGTCTTGGACACCAGCTTTAGTGTGAACTGTTCCACCTTCTGGCAGTGACAGTTAAAGCTGCTGTGAATGTAATCCAACAGGGAGAAAGACGCTTCCCCAAGACTTGGTGATCATAGAATCATACAATGGTTTGGGTCCTCCCCAGCTTTCCTGGAGCCCTTTTCATTCCTGGGAGGCTGCTCTAAGGTCTCCTCAGAGCCTTCTCTTCTCCATGCTGAGGAAGCCCAACTCTCTCAGCCTGTCCTCATACAGGAGATGCTCCAACCCTTGAATCATATCTGTGGCCTCCTCTGGACTCACTCCAACAGCTCCAGGTCCCTCCTGTTCTCTGAACTCCAGAACTGCACACAGGGCTCCAGGTGGGGTCTCACCAGAGCAAAGCAGAGGGGGCAGAATCCCCTCTGGTCCCACTGCTCTGGATGCAGCCCAGGACACTGTTGATTTCTGGGCTGAAAGCAACCATCGCTGGCTCATGTGGAGCTTCTCATCTATGAGCACCTCATGTCCTTCTCCTCAGGGCTGCTTTCAATCAGCTGCAGGGATACCTCCAAAATCAGGCAGCAGGTTTGACCACAGCTGCTGCGGCAGAGAGCTTCACAATGATGCCCTCCCACATGGCTTGCACGTGTGTCCATGTGTGCATGTGCACACTGTGCGTCCATCACACACTACACGACACCTCTGTGGGTTTGTTTGCATGGGGAAAGGCTGGTGTTTGCATGGTGAGGCTACACCAGACAGCAGAGATGGAGGGGTTTGCATTTAGAAGTTCTTCAATTCAAAAGTCGTGAGAATTTTGAAATAAGCTGGGTTTGTTTAAAGTAATGAGGATTTATTTCTTGCCATTGAGGTCTAAGAAACAGCAGTGAAGCAAAGTCTTCTCAAAAAATTTTGACTGATTTTTTTGAGCAAAATAATAGCTCTGGAATGATCTGTAGAGAAAGCTTTAGTCCATACACCTGAATAACCATTACGTTAATTGTTTGGGATCTACTATAGTCCATTTCAGACACTGTGGAGGATCTGGGATATCTCATTTGCAAACACTGGCATCCCCCATGCAGTTCGTACCCCAGGGCTAAGGTGGCAGATGGGCCATGGAAAAAGAAATGTAGTTTTTCAACACAAAGCCAGGCTGTGAGCTGCTCACCTGTCACTGCTGAGGGGAGCCAGGAGCTTCCTGGAGCTGGGGGACCCAGCATCCAGACTTGCCATTCTTGAGGATTTACAGTAATTTGGAAATGAAAATTATTTTCTAATGGAGATTACATTATGTGTCTGGCTAATAACTGGTATTTTCCCTTCCTAAATCAAACAGAATTCCTCCTTTTTGCCTGACTTAAATGCAGCAAGCAGCTATCAGTTAAAAAAATAAATAAGGGAACAGCAAAAAAGAAAAGAGAACTTGAGCAGACTGGAGCAATTTGGGTATATTCAACCTTTAAGAAAGATTCTTTGTTTTCACATCAATGCAGTTTTGCCAGTAACTTCTTGGAGAACATCAAGGAAGGTTTTTCTGGGGTCATTTTCAGAAAAGAGTTTAAAAGAAAAGGGAAAGAAAAACCCCAAACCCAATGGAGCCTTCACTGGTGGATTCCTGCCCGGGTATGGGTTACCCAGCACGGGTCACGCCCCGAGCCCGACAGCAGCCAGGGAGGTTTGAGCAAGTTCAGCTGAGCTGTACTGTTTGGCCTCATTGGTGATATTTCTATGCGTGACCAGTGGTACCAAACTCAGCTATTACTGCTCCAGCACAGGACAGCATCCCTGCTCAAAGCAGCACTGAAGCACACACTTCAGTTCAAGCACTCGTTCAGCAATCCCGTGGCTGCTGCCGTGTCACCGTTCAGCCCTGGCCTGGCCACTTTCGGCAGATAAAACTGAGCAGCTGGCATCCCAGTTCCCCCCGACTCCCAGGGAAAGGGAAATGGGAGGAGAAAACTTGCAGGCTGGAAACTAAAACAGCTTTCATGAAATAATGATGATGATGATGAAGAAGAAAATACTAAAATATATACAAATACATTAAATCATGCCCCCCACCCCTCAATGACTGTTGTCACTGCAGATACTGCACAGCAGGCACGGGGAAGGAGCTGGAGCCAGGAACTGGATTCAGGAACACACAGATCTGGGATTGGGGGCAAACAGACAGACGAGGTCCTCACTGGACGTTGGCCATTAAACAAGAGAGATGATACCCTTGTGATCCCTCAGCTTTATCCCGAGTATGACGTATATGGGATGGAATCCTCTGTTGGACAGTTTGGGGTCACCCATCCTGTCCACCCCTCCCTGCAGTTGCGACCCTTTTCTGCCCCTTCCCCTTATGGCTCCACTAGCTCGAGGATGGCCTTGGTTTCTATAGCAATAAGTATCAGCCTTTCTGAATCCCAGTGCCCCGTGTTATCATTTCTAGAGAGAAACCCTGTCTGAAAAGCACACAGTTAACTCTCAGAAAATGCAGTTACTCAGACGAGACTGAGTTGAAGTAGGAAAACCAATTCTATTTTAGCTCAGACCAGAACACACGGAGGGCTGGATATTTCAGTGATTTCCTCCTCACAGCCTTACAGGCCTTGTGGGTTTTGTGCCACCTTAGGAGCCCAGGCAGACTTTGAAAGGTTTAAGTGCAAGAGAGACCATATTTCCCAGAAAAGGGAAATCTGTGTTTTATAAACCCCTCAGTACCCGTTTTGCTCACATCCATTTTATTATTATAATTACTTAGATTACTTCTATTTAAAATGAAAGAAAACAATAATGAAAGGGTAACTAAATAAAAAAGCTCAGAGAAAGAAGGAAAACACTGTGGTTTCTGTTCAGAATTTTTAACCCTTCAGGCTGCCTGGAGACCACTAGGATTTCAATCTGCTCTTTTCAATGGAGGATTCATTCCTGCCTTTAAAGAAAGTTGAATCTTCCTTGCATTTTCTGTGTTTCAATGTGTCATAGAATCAATCATAGAATCATGGAATGGTTTGGGTTGGAAGGGACCTCAAAGCCCATCCAGTTCCAGCCGCCTGCCATGGGCAGGGACATCTCCCACTGGATCAGGGCCCTCAAAACCCCATCCAACCTGGCCTTGAACACCTCCAGGGATGGGGCAGCCAGCACTGCTCTGGGCCAAATCCCACCCCTCATCTCTTTTTGAGGTAGAAGCTGCCTTTCCTTCTTGTTATAATGTGTAAAACCCCACCAAGGACATGAACCTTCTTCTTTCTAGGGGTTCTTTCTCCACTGGGTTATGGCACATTGGTGATGCCCAAAGCTCAGAGCACCACACATACTGCCTGAATGAGGTTTGCTGAATTTTATTGACCTTTTCCAGGTATTTCACCCAAAAAAGGTCACAGAATCTCTTTCTGGGTCTCTCATGAGCCCCAAGAAGGAAGTGCCATTTGCCCTACACCTTCCTTAAAGTGCATGACAACTCCTAGGAAAGCAAACAGATGCATTGGTCTCTGTGCAGTGGCAATCAGGAAGGGAATTAAAATTATGATATGTTGCCATGGTAATGAAGTCCCAGGATTTGGCTAGGAGGAAAAGTGATGTTGCAGCTAGTTGCTCATGAATTCCTCAGTAGGGTTTTCAATACTCTGTTTCCTTTAAACAAAATTGGAAGAAGACTTGCAGTTCATAGTGGGGATAAAAATTTTATGAAGCTAAATCTAGGCAGTGTTTTAGTGTCAGTCAGCATTAACCCACAGCGTGAGCACATAAATTATTGACATTTCAAATACCCCAGTGCTCTGGAGTTAGAGCCCCAGCAGCACTCGAGGGCTGGCACTCAGTGGGCAGCATTGGGCAGCCCAGAAGCTCATGAGTTTCTTCCCGAGCAGCCTGGGCATCCCAGGCTGGATGAAAACATGTTCCTGCTGCCCCATATCCTTACAGGAATTCTTCTGGCCAGAATGAAACAAGTTAAATCTGAGAGATTTCCTTGAGTTTAGATGCTCAGGGCAGTATTTGCAGCTCTTTCTTGAAGTCCAGTTTTCTGCTTATCCGTAGGAGCTGGGCTGTGGGTTGGGGTCTGTGAGTGTGAGATCAACTCTACCCCTGCCATGAACCCAGATAAACAGAATCCTGAAATAGGTGAACAGAAAAAAAGAAATGTAGTGAATAAATAGTAACAGAAAAGTAGTAGAGTAAAAGATTGCAAAGCGCTGCATGTTTGTGAGGGTGATGATTCTTTGTGAAAACAGAGATTTGATGGGGATTTGAAAGAAAAAGGACATTTTCTTTAATTTTTTTTGGCCAACCTTGTCCTTAGTTCCACCTTTACATCTACACCAAACTTACGTAGAGCTGGTTGAAAATTAAATGGAAAGAATTGTAAAAACAACAATAAAAAAATGGCTTTTAATGTTTTTAGCAAGAGTAACATTTGGTAAAGGGAACTGGCTCTAGGTTTTTCCCAAATCTGATTTTATTCATTCTAATTTTTTTATTTTCTTTCCCTCTATTCCTTTTTCAGAGGCAAATGGGAAAAGATAGAGGGGGAGGACAGATCACACTTCTGCAGGGCAAAACAGAGGGCCAGCGGGAAAAGCAAGGGAGCAAAAACAAAGCACAGAAAAATGGTAGATTTGAGGGCTTTCAAGGACCATTTTCAGGAAGAAAAGGGGGCATTATCTTGTGACAGTGGGATTTTCTACATTGGAAAATAGGCTTAGGTGAGAAGCAGTCTCTAAAGAGAAAGAAATGCCATGTGGAGACTTCTTCCCTCCCTCGACTCCCCGGAAAAGCTGGGCCGGGAAGGGGGGGGATGAGATAGCTCAGCTGGACACATCCTCACTCTCTGCTCTGCAGCTCGCTCAGGCAGGGCTGCAGCTCCAATCTGTGTCCAAGGCTGCCCAGCTCTCTGGAACCGCTGCCTCCCTCTACAGAGCCAGCGAGAGAGTTGGATCTGCAGCAGACCCTGCCCAAGCCCAACCTTTCTGCAAGAGGCATTTAGTTTTCCGTGTTTATTCCATTGCTGCCGTGTAGCAGCACCAGGCGGGGTTTGCAGCTGCTGGGAAGGGGAAAACTCAGCCTTTCATGGCAGCAGCGTGGATGTTTGTTGGGTAAATATATGTGTTCAAGTAGAATTTCATCCTTGCTCCGGCAGGCTGGGTTGCTGTTGGCTCCAGTCGGGGTTGGCTGGAATCTACACCGTGGGGCAGCAGAGGGTGGCTTTTTATTCATCTCTGGAGGTTTTTAATATCAACTGTAGAGGTTTTTAATATCCGTCTCACAACATTCTTCCTACCATGGTTATAAAACAAGTACTTCACTGTTAGATGAGTGGAAGTGGAAATGAAAGCACTTCAGCTTGACATTGGGAAAACTGGTGGATTAGACAGGTCAAAGCCCCCTTCAACTGCTTCAGCGCTGAACCACAGCTCATCCACATTATAATGAGGGTGATTGCTTGGAACAAATGCCTCAGGGCCCTTCTCAGTTCTACAATAATGGTAAAAAGGTGAAAACAAAGGATTAAATAAAGAAATCAGAAACTTCACCTACCGTAAGGCTCCTGCCTGATGCTTTTGCTGTGTAAGAGGAAAAGTAATGCAGGTGCCTAAGGAGGTACCAGTGCAGGATGGTACAGCACAACTGTGGCTGGGACACTGGGAAAGGCTGGAGTCTTGCAGTTTCTCAGAGCTGGGGGACTTGTGGACCATTCCAACAACAGCATCTAACTCTTCCCAGCAGGTGTTTCCAGTTCCACCACTGATTGCGTTCCCTAAAACTCACCTGCCAGAAGGGCTAGGTTTGATTTTTGCAGCTCTCTCACAGGCCAGCTTGCTGATCCTCTGCTGAGATGCTCAGCCAACTCAAGGGCTTTTGCCCCTTACCCACATCTGCCTTTACACCTTCTACTCTGGGGTGGGATTTCAGGGGACCTTTTCTGACAATCAAGCAGTACAGTGTTCTGGAGTTGACTTTTGGAGATCCAGATCCCTTCAGCAGCTCAGATTGTCCTAAACAAGTGCCTTTTGGGCCCTTGTAAGAAGGAGAACCAGCACCTCATGGCATCTGTGGAGGTAAGAGTGAAGCAAGGAGTTCTAAGCAAGCAGGCCTCATAGAAGTCCTGTAAGGTGAGTCCTGGCCATGCAAAAGGAGGATCTGATGGTACCAGGGAGGGATGGTGTTGGAGGAGGGTAGGATGGGGGTGATTCCCCTGGATTTGCACCAAAGCTCTTCTCTCTGCAAGACTGAGGCATTGCACAAATGTTGTTGTCGGTAAAAAAGGTGTTAATGGCCGTTGGATGTAGTTTGTCTTCCCTCTCCAGAGCAATCAGTGGGTGGGAGACAGGGGAGCACGGGGTCCCTGCATGCTGGGGAGAGTGTGTGGCTCATGGGCCGGCGCTGTGTGCTCTGACCTCTCCTTGTGCACTGTGCGGAGACAGTGTTTTGTGCTCCGGGGCGGTGGGTGGTGGCCAATGGACCTTCTCCAGCGCTCAGGCCCCTTAGGTGTCTTCTGTGGAGCTGTCAAGGGGGAAGAGGGCAGCATGCTGGGCTTCACTAAAGCCTTTGCAGACCTCCAAAACTGATGTTGTCCAGAGCTGTATCTTAATAGTTGTCTTTTTCGTCCCCACAGCCGGAGCTTCTGTGCTTCTGATGGTGAGGGTGGTTTTCAGTGGAAGCAGGCGATTGTGAAAGAAATCCCCCTTGCATTTGATATCATGCTTCCCTCTAGAGACCTGGAGGTCAGAAGAAGGACAGAAGCACTGCTTTGATGGGGTTTTTTTCAGATGGGAATCTAAACTGAGTTTTTCCACACTTGGGAAAACCTGAGACCTCCTGAACATCAGACTTTGGAGCTTTACCCTCTGCCGTGAGCCTGGCAACCAACTGCCCTGCTGTGCACCCAAGAGGTGAGTGGAACTGCCTGGTGGTGACTCCACACACCATGAGAAGTTGAACATGGGGAATCACTCCTGGCTCTTTCTCCTCAGTGCTGCACTTTGGCTGGCTCCATCATGGCATGTGAATAAAGTATCAGGTTGGCTGCACTTGGATGGGGAGGGAGATAAGGGGTTTTCTTTGGTTTATTTTGGAAGTCTTTTAGGCTATGAGAAAACAGAAGTACCAAAGGGAAAGCTTCTTTCCCTCCCTATTGTGCCAAGCTTAGCCAGACTCGAGTGGTTGCTCAATCAACCTGGGAAGCAAAGGTCGTCAGATGCTCTGGGATGCAGAGGTGGGCAAGGGTGCTAATTTAAAGTAAATTTTCTTTTTACTGCCAGTTTTGAATGACTCGTAGAGCTTGTCAAAAATGCGGAAATCACTATGAGGTGTCTGTGTAGTGGGAATCATACAATGGTTGGGGTTGGAAGGGACAGTATAGATCACCCACTTCCAGCCCCTTCCACAGGCAGGGACACCTCCCCCTGGATCAGGGGGCTCGAAGCCCCATCCAACCTGGTCAAAATATTGACAAATATTTTTAAATAATATCTCTTAATCACTGCTTAGAGGCAACTTCCACTTTCAGTAAAAACTTGCACATTTCTCAGAATCTGTTGGGATGTGCAGATTGCCAAGGTGCTGGTCCCGACAGAGGGTTTTTTGAGAAATCTTCCACTTAAAAGTTTTGTCACTCAAATGTTTGCCAAATTGAAGGTGACAATCACACAACTCTGGCTGCATGCTTAAGAAAGAGTTGTTAATATGTCTGAAGTTGGGATTGACTCAACTTTCCTGCTAGGGACCAGGATGCAGAACATAAATAAAATTAATGGGAAGAAGGTAAATCTAGACCTGACTATCATTGCTATTGAAAAGGAATTCTTCATTAGATTTATGCTTCTCCAAATCTTTTAATGGCCTTTTCTGACAAAGGCTCCCATTTCGGTTATTTTCTCTAATATCTTTTCAGAAGAGCAAAATTAAACTGTTTAAGCCCCTGAAGTAACAATTTGCCACTTCAGTCAAAACTAAATCTTGCAGCTTAAAAACAAACTGTATTTTATTGAAAGAATGAAAACTTCCAGAGGAAATATGAGCGGCTTCTTCAGGAAGGGTGAGGAATGGGAAGACCCTCTGCTTAATGTGTTCTTCCCAGCCAAAGCCTTCTAAAACAAATTCTTATTTCCTGTTGGAAAGGTAAAGCTTTCTGATTAGCTGAAGACATTGTGTTTTGACATTAAAAGGAATTGCTAAAGGCTCTTAACCAGAAACAGGAGGGAGAAGGGTGAATGGAAACCTCTGTGGGATGTGTTGTTTTCCACTTGTTTTGAGTGTCAGAAAGCATCTGAGCAGGGATGGCAGGTCCGTTGTGCCTGGCTTAATGAGGCAAATCATTACCAAAAGACAGGTCTGTGATGCAAGCACTGGAAGTGTTGAATCTTCATTAGAGCTTTCTCAGGGGTGTTGATTTTAATCAATGCCTGGATGGTCAGATTGGGTCTGGTTTCTCTTTTTTGTGAATTACTGTGCAATCCAGCATTAATGAAGGTCTAATTGTATAGTGTTGTTGTTCAGGAAGGTAATACAAGCCTGGGAATGCTGACAAGGAAATGAACTTTTGAGGTCTATGCCAGTAGTTAGCTCTCTGAACTAGCGCTGGTGAATGAGTAGATCAAACAGAACTTTGACTTCCAGCTCAAACAGAGCCACCACCCATTTTGCAGACTTTCCATTAAGTTTTTCCCAATGTTTTTTAATTATGTTTCTGTTGTTGCCGTTCCTCTGGCTCAAGAGAAACTGGCTGCAGGGGAAGGAACACGGTTCCTTCTGGTACCATCTGTGCCAGTTATACCTGGGAAGCACTGGAGACTTCAGAATGCTGAAACTCCTGCCAGGGGGCTGGCATGACCTAGACTTCAGAGCCTTGCCTTTGACTGTGCTCTTCAGAGCTTTCTTCATTTGCCCCTTGGCACACAGGTTTTATAGTGCAGTGATGGGTCTTCTGGCTTTTGTTTTGCCAGGGAACGGATTTTGTGAAGGTGTAGAGATAGTGGAAGCCTTCACAGGTGACAGAAATAGATTCAGACCAGTGTAGGACCACTGGGTTGTCCATAGTGTTCACAGACCAGGCCTCTGTGTGTTGGTGCTTGCAGTCATAGCAGTTTCATGGCTCAACCGTGCTGGCCACCATGGGTGGTGAGATACAGGCTCTGGAGGCCACAATCAGGGCTGAAAGGTCATTTTGTGCTCTACCTATCTAAGGAACATTTTTAAGTGCAAAGTAACTTCTTAGCTCCTGACAGATGGCCTTTTGGCTGAGCCCAGATCTGTTTATTTCTCACTGTCCCAGTGTCATCCTCCTGTTGCTCTGACTTGTACTCAGTGATCTGGGGATGAGTGTCAGCTGGCTCCAGAAAGGGATAGCATGAGAGTAGTTTCAACCACTTTCCTGCTTTGCCTCCTACGTGCTCTTTGGCCAGCACTGCGAGGGGCTGAGCCAATAACTAATAATACTAAAAAGTCTTGGATAAAGGTAAGTTTGCCAGCAGGAGCTTCTCTGCAGGAATCCTTGCATCCATTCTAGCACAAAATCACATCTGATGTGGGTGGAAGTTGGTGTCCTGCTGTTCCTATATCCTGCCAAGGTGCCTTCGTCTGGTCTCATGCTGAGCCGTGGCTGGCTGCAGCTGGAGATGTGCAGGCCCTTCTCCCAGTCATCTCTGTCTCTACCACAGAACAAATAAGAGCAAAACCTTTCTGCATTGGCCCCTGCAGAAGTGAACGGCTGAGTTGCTTAAGGCAGTAGAAGACGATACTCACGATAGGTGTGGAATGACATTGGGTGGAGATTCAGGACGGATGGTGGTGGGTTCATGGGTCTCATGGTGCTGTGTGCAATGGTTGCCAGTAGTAATTCTGAATTCTGTTGTGGGAAGCCAGCATTTAGAACAGGTTTGGTCAATGCTCTCAGCAAATCTTCTTTGTCCTATGTGCACTTCTCCTCGTTTTCTCTCCTAGTCTGTCCTTAGTGTAAAAGGAGATGCCAAGGTGAATCCAGGCATTACATCATGGACATCCTGTTGCTTCAGACCTTGGCGTGTGTTTGACTTGGCTAATGTTTCTTTCTCAAGATCGATGAGTGCCCATCCTGTTTGCCTTTCTCTGAAGATAAAATAACCTCCCTCCCCAGCCCTCCTGGAATTAGATTCCAGGTCTGGGCAGCCCAGCTGTGACAAAGGACAGGTGTGGGTCTGCAGGCAGGACAGGATGCCGGGGCATCCCCGCTGCCCTGCGGGTGTTGCTCTTGCGAGACAAACTATCTCCATGACCATTACAATTAGCAGGGGCCTCTGCTGCCTGCCCTGCTCAGCAGGGTGTGCGTGCTTGGGGAGAAAAGAAGTGAGAGCAGGGAATTGGAAGATTTTACTGTCTAGGGGAAGTGTAGAGGAGAGAGAATAGGTGTGAGGAAGGGGAAAGAAAGACAACAAAGTATTCCAAGAGCTGGGCTAAGGATGGACAAAGTGATGGTATGACACATCATCGGTCCTGCGTAGGCAAGGTGTGTTTCTGCTCTTGGCTATGTGCTTGTTTCTCTTAACTCTCTTATTTCTTGGTCTTGTTTGGGTCTGGTCCTGTGTGTGTAGGGACGGATCCTTCCCTCTAGAAAGCAGAGGATCCCCATAGCTCTGTAGTGTCCTTGAAAGTGTCAAGGACAAACCCACCAGGGCTGCACAAACTGGCAGATTTACAGCCATGGAGCAACCAGCAGCAAAGAGAGCTCTGAGCTAGAGCCTCCTATCCATCAGTAATTCCAGCTTTCTTTAAGCATTGGTAAAGACTCTGGATGGCCTCAGTAGTTACAAAACCATCTGTGTTTGATCCCTAACAGGAATGTCTATGTTCAAGGAAACAGCAGGAAGAGGGGTCTTGGCTTCCAAAGGGAAACTTAGATGGCAAAGCCATCTTTGTCAGCCACATATTGTGGGAGTGTAGTTTGGGTAAAAACGGGTTCTTCTGATTTCTTGGGGTGTAGCAGCAAATGAAGACCCCACTACAAGTCTGGGTATGACTGCACTGTGCTAGTGCTGTCCCCTGTATTGCAGGTGGGAATTGTTTTCTGCTGAAGACCTTACACCTGCTTTACACTGTGGGCATCACAGATTCGATTCTTCCCTCTGGGTTGTGAAGGAGTTAGTGACAGCTGAGGATTAATCCTGTCCCTGGCTGGTCTTGTAGAAGTCCTCCTCTGTCCTTTGGCTGGGCACAGTGGCATAGCATGATGATTCCTAGCAGGAAGCAATCCAGAGCTGAGCTGGGACAAGTTCTTCTTGGGGCTGGGTGAGTGTGGACTCACCTGCACTCTAACTCCGAAATGAAGCCTCTTTCCCTGGGTCAGAGCAGATGTTCTTGCAACAATGCTGAGCACAAACCCCACGTTAGGAGCTGGTGGTGGTGCAGATGTGATTTACTGTTTCTGTACTGCTGTTTAGTTTGTCTGTTACAGTAGATGTCCCTGCTGTGTTCTAAAACAACTCTGTGAAGACAAAGGCTTCAAAAAAACCCAAAACACAAACAACCCAAAATGCAAATTCTTGTGACCAGTTCTTCTTGGGAAGGCAGAGAAAGCAGAGAGAAACTGCAGAACTTAACCTGGGTTAACTAAACAGAGTCTTAAACTCTGTTTCAACCTAAGACTTCTAACGTTACCTGCTTGGTATGTTGTTGCCAGGGTTAAGATCCACCGCGGAGCGCAGAGTTAATCACAGAGCCAGCTGACACCAGATATGCTGGGACATAAAACTTGTAAGGGAGAGCTCTTTCTCTGACATCTTTCATGTCATGAGGAGGAATATGAATAACGGATGGGAAATCTCAGATGACAGGGCATGCAGCAGCCTCTGAATGCGGCTGAAGTGTAAATTGTTCTGCAGAATGGCTTACTTGTCCAGTTCTGGGGTTCTCAGCACAGGAAGAACATGGAGCTGTTGGAGTGAGTCCAGAGGAGGCCACAGAGATGATCCAAAGGCTGGAGCTCCTCCTGTACGAGGACAGGCTGATACAGTTGGAGTTGTTCAACCTGGAGAAGACAAGGCTCTGGGGAGACCTCAGAGCAACCTCCCAGTACTGAAAAGGGCTCCAGGAAAGCTGGGGAGGGGCTCTTGAGCAGGGATTACAGGAACAGGAGAGGGGGAACAGTTTTCATCTGAAAGAGGAGAAATTGAGATGGTATCTTGGGGAAAAATGTTTTGCTGTGAGGGTGGGGAGGCCCTGGCCCAGGCTGCCCAGAGCAGTGGTGGCTGCCCCATCCCTGGAAGTGTTGAAGGCCAGGTTGGATGGGGCTTTGAGCCTCCTGATCCAATGGGAAGCATCCCTGGCTGCAGCTGGGGGGTTGGAACTGGATGAGCTTAAAAGTCCTTTCCAACGCAAACCATTCCATGATTCTGTGCCATAAAGGCTGCTTTTGTTTTTTCCTCTGACTTCCTGTAAAAGTGCAAAGGGGAACCGTGCTCATAGTCCTTCAGTTCTTTCAATTCTCCCCAGGTCCCTCTGTCTTTTGAATACATAGTTCTTTCTGAGACACGTGGAACTAAACTAGATGGTTTCTCCCTGTCCTTGTGCTGCCAATGACATGCTGAAGGTGGATTAGTTTAGGTCGTTGCACCCTCTACTCCTGCTGCAATTGCTACCTGGTTTTTGTCCCCTTATTGATGGGAGAACGAATTCTTGACCATAGTATCCCATCCCTGCTGACATGGACACTGAGGAGCAGCTCTGGGGCTGGGCCAGCCCTGCTTGCTCTCTTCTGAGATTTGTGTGTTCTTCACCATTTAGTCCAGACTTGGGACTTCTGTCCTCTGCTTTGGTCAAGCTTTTGTGTTTCCATCAAGTCCCCTCTCAGAAGTTCCTAGTGAAAACTGAGCATCTCTGAAAGCCTGCAGTCACTCCTTACAGCTCCCTTTTCTGAGTGTCTCTGCAGGGACCTGAATGCTGGAAACATAGAATTATCTCGGACAACTTCATGGTCAAGGATACTTGATAGTCTTGAGAGTGTTCTTTCCCAGCTCTGTGTCACTGACCTCCAGCAAACCATTTTATCTTCATTTCCTATCCGTGACAAAGATAGAAATGTTCCCTCTCTTTCTCCCTTTGTCTGCTTTATCTATTTATATTTTAAGGTCTTTGGGGCAAGGACTGTCTCTTGACTGTACAAAGGCTGAGAGACAAAGGCATTGACCTTATTTGGGATCTCCAAGTGTTAATGTGGTAGCAGCACCCGAACAGTGGATGGGTGCAAAATAGCAGCGCAGTCTATTTTGGAACAGAAAGAGAAGTAGTTTCCCTTCATTGTAGCAGTTTTGGGGATGCAACAATTAAGGCACCAAATAGAAAGCACAAAGGACTGTGAAAGATTGCATGTTCTACAGAACACACAGAATCAAACATTTTTGTCAAAATTGAGGTCAGCTTCCTAGACTTTCTGGGATCAGTTTTTTTTGGGGGGGGGTGTTTGGGGGGTTTTAGGCTATTTTTTTTACTTAAAACAAAGAAACACCCTTGAGAAGACAAGACCTGGAACAAAAAATGTTTTGTAGCTTACCAAAGCTCTTGAAGTCACTTGGGACTCAGGTCACAGCAGCTTTGCCACTGTGGAAACCTTTCGGTAGCACCTGGTCAACGACTCCTTGCTTGAGCTGGTGCAGCTGTGTGTGGGGCTGATTGTCACCTGGTACTGATGAAATGTCCTCAACTATGTTCAACTATACAGAAATGTTTTGGTGCAGTTTTATCTTCTAAAAGAGGGTTTCCTTCTGTTGCAATGCAAATCTTGCTGGAAAATGGTGTTCTTCCCCTTAAGAAGGGGGATGTCCTCTCCTCTCTGCAGGCAATCTGCCTTTCCACACAGCCAGAGGGAAAGTGGTAATACGCTGCTCATCAGGAATCTAAGATTTCTACTATAGCCTCCTGCATCCTAATCTAAACACGTTTCATCTTTTTTTGACTCTCTCCAGCAGTAAATGTGGTTTTGACCTCTTAAGACGTGACTTGTTGTCTTAATTGAACACTAAATTCCCATTAGATTAAGCCCAATCTGAAGGCACAATAAGAGAATGGCAGGGAAGGGGAATCCAAGCGGCACTTAATGTCATCTTTACTTGTGTTTCATGCTGAAAGATCAGATCAGGTAGTGAATTATTAATGCTGCAGTCTGGCACAATCACAGGCGTGCAGCCTGCCAAAACGTATGGAGACCATTGCGAAGGCAGGATATTGGATCCCATCGGCACGAACAGGCGTGCTTCCATGTTTGAAAGTTCACAGAGGGAGAAGTCAAATCAACCTCTAAGGTTGGCTGCAGATTAATCTCCTCCATTTTTAATTAGTTGCCACACAGAGGACCTCGAGTCAGGAAAAAGTAACACTAAACCCATGGAAATATCCATAATAATCGTTCTACAGATTTGGTCATTGTCAGTGTGGTAAAACATTAACATCCTTTCATTGTGCTTAAGCATTTGCTTGGTTTGGATTTTCTTTTCTGCAGTCCAACGACTTTAAAACCTAATGAGTTAAGAATTGCCCAGGATGATAATGGGGCTGCTAAGACTCTTTAATGATTGGCATGGATCGGAAAGGAAGAAACAAAACGGAAGGAGGCTCCCTGGGGAAGAGTGTAAGGGCACAAAGGGTTGAGTGGGCAACTTGGAGAAAGGGGACTGTTGCTTTCACACAGTTAGGTGTTTAAAGGAAGACAAACCCTGGCCACAGCTGACTAATTTTGGCTAATTGGAACCTGCATGGGTCAGGGCCTAGAGGCTTTGCTGCTATCAGGTCAGGGCAGCATCCATCACTGGCCTCTCCCCTGAATGGCAACCCATCCGCTGCCTGCAGTAGCGGGTACAAGACTGAAAATTGGCAGAAAACTATTCACTTTGCACCCAGATGGATCAGTGTTTTTTTCCCACAGCTGGTGTGGACAATCAAGCACATAGGTGGAGCAATCTCATGGCCTCAAGTCGTGCCAGGGAAGATTTGGATTGGATATTAGGAAAAATGTCTGTACTGACAGAGTGGTGAAGCCGTGGAAGAGGTGCCCAGGGTAGGGGTGGAGTCTCCGTCTCTGGAAGGGTTCAAAGAATGTGTGGATGTGGCACTTCCAGACGGTTTAGTGGGCACGGTGGGGTTGTATTTATGGTTGGGCTTAATGATCTTGGAAGTTTTTTTCCAGCCTTAAAGAGTCTATGATTCTGTGATAATGTCCTTGCTTTTCCTACTCTTCAGGGCCATTTTATCCCTGGGGAGCCTTGTCTCTTTCCCTTCTCTTCTGACTGGTTAGCTGCCGTTCAGCCACAGCCCATCTCCAAGCTGAAATACTGGTTGAAACCTTTCAGTTTGTTGATGGATGCGTGGGCTTTGATCCTCAGCAGGGGTGGCTCCAGTGTGGGGTTGCACCATGGGAGGAAGGAGTGCATCTGAGTGATACAAATTGCCTGTTCGGATTTTTGCTTCCAAACCGTGAATAAGAATCTTCCAGAAATGCAGAATCCTCCTACGAAAGGATAGAGGTCATTGTAGTGGGTGTGTGGATGTTTGAGGTCAGCTGTGGTGAGAGATGTGGGCTGATACTGTGGCTGCTCGACCCTATCATCTGCTGCAGTACCGAGGGCTGGTCTGGCTTTAGACAATAGCTTGTCACTCACAGAATAGCAGAACGGTGCGGGTTGGAAGGGACCTCTGGAGCTCATCCAGCCCAACCTCTGCTAAAGCAGGGTCACCTTAAGCAGGTTGCACAGGAGTGTGTCCGGGCAGGTTGGATCTCTTCAGAGATGGAGGCTTCACACCTCCTTGGGCAGCCTGTCCCAGGGCTCCATGACCAACACCGGGAAGAAGTCTTGTTCAGGTGGAATTTCCTGGGCTCCAGTTTGTGTCCATTGTCCCTTGTCCTGTTGCTGGGCACCACTGAAAAGCATCTGGCCCCATCCTCCTGACTGTCACCCTGCAGATATTGATCAGCATTGATGAGATCTCCTCTCAGTCTTCTCTTCTCCAGGTTGAACAGGCCCAGGTCTCTCAGCCTTTCCTCCCAAGAGAGGTGCTCCCATCCCCTAAACATCTCCGTGGTCTCTGCTGGGCTCTCTCCAATTTTTACTTGTATTTCTTGAGCTGGGGAGGCCAGAACTGGACACAGGACTCCAGTTGGAGCCTCACTAGGGTATAGCAGAGGGGGAGGAGAGCCTCCCTGTCATGCTGGCCACACTCTTCTTAATGAACCCCAGGGTATCCTTGGCCTTCTTGGCCACAAGGGCACATTGCTGGTTCATCATCAACTTGTTATCTACCAGGACTCCCAGGTCTTTCTCCACAGACCTGTTTTCCAGCCAGGCAACCCCTCACCTGTACTGGTACAGGAGGTAGTTCCTCCCCAGTTGCAGGACTTTGCACTTCGCTTTGTTGAGCTTCATTACTACTTTAATACACTCATCCTAAAACACATCAGGCAATCATATGATTTTGATAACCTCTCTGCCCGTTCACCTTTTCACTTCTAAAACCTGCTCATGCTACACATTTTTTTGATACAATTATTACTCCTGGAATTATATACAGAGTTTCAGTCTGTCTTTTTTAAAATTACTGAAGCAGTAATTTAAGGGATTTTGTTGTTATGGTATTTTTTTGTTTTGTTTTTTGCAAATGAATGCCTCCAACAAATGTTGAACCAAACTCACTTTTCTGCTCCATCTATTGTACAACTCTCAAAGAGGGGGAGGCCAACTGATGCTCTGGGGTTTCAAAAATGAGAGACACATAGATTGGTCCTTTCCACCATGCTGGCATCTGGTACCTCATGAAACTGGACAGGATAATAAACGCGAGCTTTTCTTAAAAATAAACATGAATATGAAATAAACCTAGAAGAACTTGGGTGAAGGAAATAAAACCTTTCTGGGGATATGGATGCCTGCTGTTTCTCTTTTCTACACTTGGTTTCTGCTATGATGTTGCCCGTTGATATTCGCTAAAAACAGCCAGTGGAGGAAATGACACCAAGGCATTTATTAACCTGCATAGTGGATGTTAAAAAGAAGAGGTTTCCCTGAGAGTGGGATACAACTACTCCGTGAGAAATTGCCCTTTAGAGCTTATCTGTATGTAAATACTATAGAACAGAGTTATTATGATGCCTATATTATAAGGCCAGGTTTGCTTTATTCAGAGTTTCAGCTCCAGCTATCTAATGTCTAACTTGCAGGTGAGGATTGTGCCTTCAGCACTGATCCTTTCACAGGTAATCTGATGTATCTGAGGACAGGCTGAGAGAGTTGGGGTTGTTCAGCCTGGAGAAGAGAAGGCTGTGGGGAGACCTTAGAGCAGCCTCCCAGTACTGAAAGGGGCTCCGGAAAAGCTGGGGAGGGGCTCTTGATCAGGGTGTGCAGGGACAGGACAAGAGGGAATGGTTTTCAGCTGAAACAGGGGAGACTGAGATGAGATCTTAGGAAGAAATGTTTTGCTGTGAGGGTGGGGAGGCCCTGGCCCAGGTTGCCCAGAGAAGTGGTGGCTGCCCCATCCCTGGAGGTGTTCAAGACCAGGTTGGATGGGGCTTTGAACACCCTGATCGCATGGGAGGGTTGGAACTAGATGGGCTTTAAGGTCATTTCCAACCCAAACAGTTCTGTGTTTAAACAGGATGGTCAGTGCCCAGTTGTAAAGAGATAATGCTTTCCTTTGTGTTGAACTTTACTCAGTGCCTTCCTTTAGAGGTTATTGTTGTAATACCTTTCAGTCAAGATCAAAGCGACAAAAGTGAAAGGAGAAATGGTTCTAGCTTAAGTTATGAATTCTAAAAAAAAAAAACCAGATTTCTTACATATCTTTTTGCAGCTGAGTCAATGGTCTCATTATAAACAAAGGAGAAGCCTGTTGCCTTTGGTGTACCAACTTTTTGGATGTCCAAGACAAGAGCATCAAGGCAAACCTGTTTCTCTTGTTCCCTTATCCAAGGAGCACAGAAAGAAAGATGTTCCCATGGGATGAGCTACAGAAGAGGGTCAGGGTGGAGTAATACTTTTATCTCTCTTTCTCCTCACCCCTCAGGCCATAAGGTCCCATCCTGGGGATGTTCTAGTGCCAAAACAAACCTCTGCTTGAGTGCCTTCTGGGTAGCTGTTAGGCTGTAGGACCCATATCTGCTGTGTGTGTTCTCTTGTATCCCTCCACATGTGACACTTTGAAACTTTGGTATCTTCGATTGTACTAAGAAAAGTCCATGAAATGTTCCTTATTTTTGGAGGTACAAGGGCTCCAGGAAATTCTGCTCAGCCGGGATAGCCCTAGAATCACCTTAATATAAGGGTAGGAGGATCCTGGACAGTGTCAGAGAGGACTGTATGTGAGCGTTATGTGTGTGTTGTTCTTGTCACACCTACCCAGCACAGTGCAGACCTGCAGGGGAACTCTCAGAGAAGAAAATTGGGAGGGAGCAGTAGTTTTCTTTGTGGTGTTTCTGTTACAAGAACTCTCCTTCCTATAGAAATGTTCCCTCTTTACAGCTCCCTGGTACCTTGCAGGCAGGGATGGCTCTGCTCGTGTGTTCCTGTCAGAACTGATGAGAATTTAGAACCTCAGAGGGCCTCACAACCTCTGCCTTACAAATGACTGCTTGTCCCGACTTGTGGGTTTATCTGGTTAATAGAAGTGTGAGAGCAGCCTTTTCCACAAAGTGTGGAGGTCATGAAAACAGCACATAGGAGGGATGGAGCTTTCAGCTCTCCAGAAGGACGGACTGGGGCCCTCCCTCCTCTCCCAGGCCAAAGCATTAGTTTTGGTTTACTGTTTGTTGTATTTCATAGAATCACAGAATGGTTTGGGTTGGAAGGGACTTTAAAGTCCATCCAGTTCCACCTCCTGCCATGGGCAGGGACACCTCCCACTGGATCAGGGGGCTCCAAGCCCCATCCAACCTGGCCTTGAACACCTCCAGGGATGTGGCAGCCACCACTGCTCTGGGCAACCTGGGCCAGGGCCTCCCCACCCTCACAGCAAAACATTTCTTCCCAAGATCTCATCTCAATGTCCTCTCATTCAGTTAAAAATTGTTCCCCCTCATCCTGTCCCTGCACACCCTGATCAAGAGCCCCTCCCCAGCTTTTCTGGAGCCCCTTTCAGTACTGGGAGGCTGCTCTAAGGCCTCCCCACAGCCTTCTCTTCTCCAGGTTGAACAACCCCTGCTCTCTCATCCTCTCCTCATACAGGAGATTCTCCAGCCCTTGGATCATCTCCGTGGTTTCCCCTGGACTCGCTCCAGCATATCCCTGTCCTTCCTGTGCTGAGGACTCCATGACTGAATGTTGGGCTCCAGGTGGTGTATCACGAGAGCAGAGTAGGGGGGCAGAGGATCATCCCCTCTCTGGTGCACTTGATGGTGCTGAGAAAAAGGGCTCCTTCTTGTGCAAGAACAATGTCAGATTAATGAATCTTTCCTGAATTTGGGTCCTGAGCTGGTCTCCTTGAACTTCTTGCTCTTTGCACTGAGGGTGTTGCAGCACAGCTCTTGTGGTGCGTGGTCCCCTTTGCAGCAGACTTGCCCAAATCGTATTTTGGCCTGTCTTATTTAGTACATCTATTCCTGTAACGAAGTAAAATTAATCCAGAGAAGATCATGGTACGGCCGGAGAAAGCATTGCACTAAAATTGGGATGGAAAACCTGCTTCCTGTGGCCATGACTACTCAGTGGGGAGAGGCGTGGTACGGGAGATGTCTGTGATGAAGGCGGTGAGTCAGCAGGTTCAAAAGGGGATTTTAAGAAGTTGTGCACAGCAGCTTGATGAATGGATGCTAAAAGGACCAGGCAGTGACTCGAGTATCCCGCATCCAGCCACTGTGGGTGCTCGATGGATACAAAGGGAAGGAGCTGTGTAAAGTGGTCAGGCTCATGTGCTCTCTCTGAATAGCATCTCCTGCTGCCGCTGTAGGAGACAGATGACCCTCAGGGCAGGACAGTTTCAGCTTGTAGAGTATCTTTGTGTGTTACAAAGCAGCTTTAGGAGTTGCAGAGAAGCAGACCAGGTCTGTGTTTAGGACATATGCAAGGGGTAAAGACTTTGCTGACAAATCTAGTTTAGATCCATCTGAACTCCTTTGCTACAGAGACGACAGGTAGATCTTTTCCGTATGGAAAGCTCCAGGGAAAGGGCAGATGTCAAGCTGGTGTCAACTGTTTTATACATTTGGAAACACTCAGTTTTATATTGAATCAGCACTTTAATTGGCTTATTTTTAATCATGCTGCACACTTGGAAAAACTCACCTTTTTTATTAGTTTGGCTTTTGTAATTTCTCAGCCCCAGCTGAAGCAGGGGAACCTGTAGCATTGCTTTAGACTTTCAAACCCACTACCTCCTCTTACACAGCTAGAAAATCTGTGTTGTGTATTTGCTGATTCAGGAGTTGAAGTAGTTAGAAGAGGAAAAGAGCAAAATGGAGCAGAGCGTTAAGGTTCATCATTTATCTGAAGAGCTCTGCATTATCTCCTTGCTAGAAGTAGCAACACTTTATAAGACTCTGAGCATGAAATGATTAATCAAACCGAAAGAAAAGGGTGGACCAGAGAGTTGGCAGCACACAGCTGACAAACAGTGTTTCTGTCCCATTGAAATGCAAATACTCCAAAGCACAATCCCTTCAAAAGCCCAGCATTATTTGTTTCTGGGGATTCTTATTATGTCGTTATTACCTTTTTTCCCTATGATCACTAGCAGGTAGGGACTGCTTCTACCTAAGCATGGCAGTAAGAGAATTAAATTAGTGTCACACAACCAAAGATGCTATGGCTCAATTTACAAATTATTTGCCTCCTTATGATTAGGGACTTTTATGTTATGTCTCTTTTTGCAGCTCCAGCCTTCTGACACCAAAGTGGCAAAATCCGTTTCAGATGTGACAGCTGTAAACAGCCTGGGGTCAAAACGATTTCATTCTGTTGACACGTTTTTAAAGGAAAATAAAAGTCTCAAAGTGTAGTTGCAATACGTTGCCCGTCCTTGAGCACCCTTTCTGCAGGGATCTGAGTGCTAGGAAAGCTTTGCCTGAGGTGTTGGTACCACCAACTGGGCTTTGCAGGATCCACAGTGGCTTTCAGGGAAACCCAGCTGTTAGCACATCTGCAGGTCCTTGCAAAGCTTCAGTTTGGAGGTGGAAAAGCAGGGAAAGGTGGTCAACATAAGGCTAATGGGCCAGAAAGGCTTTTAGAATAAGTATGTACAGTGGTTGTATTCATGTCAGCAGGAGTAAATTAGCTCAGAGTGAAATTCTGGAGTCCTCTGAAAACTCAGGGCCTACTGTGTTCTGGACCAGGAGGGAAGGAAATGGGAGCAATTTTTTCTCTGCTGCCCATGTAGTGACCATGAGGCACCACGGAAGAAGAAATGGGATTTGAGGGTATCTTGTCTGAGTCCCCTTACACGCTTTCAGAGGAAGGCAACGGAGCTGGGGAAGGGTCTGGAGCACAAGTCTTATGAGGAGCGGCTGAGGGACCTGGGGTTGTTCAACTTGGAGAAGAGGAGGCTGAAGGGAGACCTCATCACTCTCTGCAGCTCCTGAAAGGAGGTTGAAGAGAAGTGGGTGCTGGGCTCTTCTCCTGAGTGACAGGTGGCAAGTCAAGAGGAAGTGGCCTCAAGTTGCACCAGGGGAGGTTTAGATCAGATATTAGGAAAAATATCTTTACTGAAAGGGTTCTCAGGCACTGGCAGAGGCTGCCCGGGGAGGTGCTGGAGTCATCATCTCTGGAGGTGTTTAAAAGATGTAGATGAGGTGCTCAGGGATCTGGTTTAGTAGTGGACAGGTACAGCTGGACTGGATGATCTCAAAGGTCTTTTCCAACCACACGGTTCTATGATTCTATTCCAGGTCTGACCCACAGCTCTGTCAGTAAGGGGGGGAGACTGGGAAGCTAATTCCTGTGGGTTCTGGATGGAAAAGGGGTGTTTGCACAGCCTTGCACACGTTGCACCACTGTCTGTGCCCCCTCGTCTCGCTGGGATTTGGTTTTAGCTGGACTTGCTGAGGTTGGATCAGATTGATCTGAAAGTTTTTGAGAATGGAAAGAGGGAAATGAAGGCAATGGGGTTGATTTGGGTTTTTTGTTTTTCCATTTGACCATCTGGTCCTGAGTCAGTCAGCAAATATTTTGTTGGGTTTAAGTTTTTAATTCTTTCAAATTCTTTCTAGAACTGAAACTTGTTCTCGCTTCAAAAATTGTTTTGAAGTAAAACTGAAGAATTTTGTTTTGAAAACATGAATATTTTTGTTTTATGGATGTTTTTTCATTTGCAACCAAGATATTTTTAAACTTTAAATAATCTGGGTGTGCAGAAAAGTGTGCTTTTTGATGGATTATGTGTTCATTTGAAATGCTTGCCCAGCTCCAGATGGCAAATAACACCTCCGGTAGGGAACTGTGATGATATGCCTGGAAATCACCCACAGAGCTGGCTGCTGGGAGATGGGGACATTCAGGGCAAGAGCTTGCGTTCTCCAAGCCCTGGTAACATATGGACAGGAGACCGGAGGGGCCAGATGCAGGGACACGTAATTTACTGCCTTGCCTGGGGAGATTGGCCTAAGAAGGGACTGTGGTTGTACAGCAGGGGCCAAATTAAAATCTTTTGTGATGCGAAGTTGGAATTTGATGCAAGGCAGCAGCATACCCACGTTTTTGCCTCTGCTCCTGAGGTTTTCTTCACTCCTGGTTGAACCTTGTAGCCTGTCTACCTGTTCGTAGGCTTTAGTCCCAAAAAGGTTTTTATTTCTTTGAGTAGAAGGCCAAATTAATACAATTCTGTAATAATTTACAGGGACCCAGGGAGGTCTGCCATGCCAAAGGCAACAGCATTCATCCACCAGCTGCCCCGAGTGAGACCCTGGCCCCACCAATGGGAATGGCAGCAATCCCATGACTTTTATGGAGTCTGGCTTACATCCTCTAGCTCTGTGAATGGAGCTTGAGTGTCTGCAAAAGAGGTGGCTCTGGGAGCAGAGCGTAAACTTTTGGGTGCTCCTTCTAGTGCTAGTTAAGAAACTTTGATTTGGAAGTCCATCAATGACTGTTCTTAGCACAGAGGTGCAAACTTTGAGTATCCTTGCTGGTTGAAATGGTAATTTGCTATTTTTTTTCTTGCTTTTCATCCCCATTAGAAAAAAAATGCAACTGTGTAAACTCAGAATGATTAGAAACCTTCCCCTGAGCAAAGCCCTGAAGTGGGCTGTATGGTTTTGATCAGGAATAAATTGCATCCAAAAAGGCTGGTAATCCAGAGATCTGGGTGATAATTCTCTTGTAGGATTTCTCTGCAATATTAGATAAATCACTTAATGACTCATTGCCTCTCTTTCCCTGAGTGAGAAACCACAATGAATAACGTTCAGCCCATCCATACAAGGGCTGAGAGGCTTAATTGTATAATATTTGCAAATCTCTTTGAAACCCTTCGATGTGAAACGGCACTCGTACCTGCTCAAGCAGCTTTGTCTGTGTACAAGGCTGTGCATCTCTGGGCAAGGGGTGCTGGTTAAGCAAGATGTTAATATTGAGCTGTGTGGCTGCAGAGAGCAGGAGGATGGGGATTAGCAGCCAGGGTGGGTCTCTGCAACTGCAATTCGAGGGTTTGTTTTGATGGACTTGTGTTTAGCTTTGTTTGGAGGGCTCTTCTTCCTCTTGTGCTGCACGAGATCAGCATTTGTGCTGCCTTTCTCTTAAGGGTAATGTTTAGTGGTGAGGTGACATTAGCAAAGCCCACGTCTGGTCCTGCTGCGCCAGCAGGGAACTCGTGTCCATAGTCTCACTTTCACAGCGATGCCGAGTCCTCGCAAACAGAGCCAGGAATGCAATAACAGCAAAACATGCTCCTTTAACCTACTTGGCACCAGTGTGTAAAATAATACCCCAGATAGGTACCCTGAATGCTTTTATAATTTATTCATTCAACAATTTCTTTTGATGTAGCTAATGTTGGATTTCCCTGGCCAGGGCTGGCATATGAAGCGTGAGAAATCCTTATGGACAGATTGCTTTGCCTTCCCAAAAACAAACTCCTGTTATCTGCTGAGTGGCCTAAATGAGCAGAATCCTCAGGGATGTGCTGCTGGGCCACAAGGGAGGCTCTGGCTGTCAGATGGAATGCTCAGGCTCGCATTTAACCAGGGAATGGGTAGAAGAGAGGCCAGCAGCCAGGGGATCCCGATCAATTTTACTCAGCCTAGTCAGCACCTGGAGCATTCCTTCTCTCCTCCAGGATTTGGAATTTATGTAAATAGCAAAAAACAGGGAGGGGGGAGGGGAAAGCATAGTCAGTCTCTCTTAGTGCACAAGACTTCACTAGGTTTTATCCATGAAAACCTTCCTGCTTTCTTCCATCTGTTTACCCAAGAGACTTCGCTGCTTTGTCCAGACCTTCACTTCCACCTTTATCCATGTTCTGTGTCTGTCTTGGTCCTCTTGCAATGGGAACTGCAGTAATGATTGATTATGGTTGGACTCGATGATCTCAGAGGTCTTTTCCAACTGGATGTTTCTATGATTCTATGGGTCTATGATTCTATCATTCTCCAGCTGATGGACTAGGCTTTTCAAGATCTGGGGCAAATCCTCAAAATGCAAAGCTAGAGGAAACATGTTTTCTCTTTTGGAGACAGACTTTTTATTCATTGACATTTTGTGGCCTGGGGAGATCTCAAATTCCCAACTCAACTTAGTCCACTGAAGAAACTCGAGGTTTTTTTAAACAGGGGGTCTCTGAAGCTGTATTTTACCCCCAGAGTGAGAACTCCAAGGGTATGTGTTAATCTCAATCTGATTTCATGTGCAAAACAGCTGCTTGGATCTCTCGCCTTGCATCTGTCTCAGATGGGGCTGTTTTCTACTACTCTGTTTAGCGCAGCCAGAAAGTTAATTTAGAGCATATTGGGAAATTCCTCAAACACCATGAGACTTAACACAATTTTTTCCATCAAACCCTTGGAGTTTGTGTTGATATTTAGAGGTGTGAGCCTGCAGCGCTGGGGAGTGGAATGTTTCACTAATTTATTGGAGAGAGCTGATCTGGGTGTTATCTCCATAGACCAAGCTGTTATTGTTTCACTTACAGGCTAAGTGCAATATAACTCAAAGTCACAATGCATTCCCTGTAATGCAAAACCCATAATACTCTCCCGTGGCTGACACCTGAAGTAAAGTATGTGTCTGCCAGCCTCCTTCAATAATTTGCCAGTGTATTCTAATTGGGTTTATATAAGGCCCCAGTTTATTTATGGATGTGCTTTTAAGTGCATTATGCAGTGGTTGGGGTGCTAGTTTGGAAATCATGACATGTGAGCTCTTGTGCTGACTGGGCTTCTGCCTCTGCTGGGATTTTGGGTGAGTCTTTAATGGCAGAAGCTCCTGTTGGTCTCGCAGCTCAGCGCTGCCCAGCACAGTCCCCATTGCAGACGGTGGGAAATGCCAGTCACTTTAAATGCAAGCAACATAATTAGGCTTACAGAAACATTAAAGCTCCTTCAAGTGCAAGGTCTGGGAAGACTGGTTGTGAGAAAATTGCTCTCTTCGGCTCCGGAGAGGAAACGAGGGTCAAAAAGCACAAAGCTGTTGCTTTGGAGTTCCCAGGGCTCTGTGCAGGAGGAAAGCAGGAGAGCTCAGCAGCAGGGAGAGGACCCAGCTGGCCCTATGAGAAAGAAGTTGGTAGAAAACAATTATATTTCAGTTCTGCACAAGAGCAGGGAGCTGTGTGGCATTTTGGTACCCCTGACCAGCTACTTCAGTGTGACAACTCGAACTGAGGCAGCTCCAGCAGTTCTAGGGCTCTCCGTCCCACTCAGTTTTGGGGCACAGGCTGCACTGGCATTAGGTAGTGCTGCAGAAAACGTGCATCTGGAGCAGCAGGCAGTGACAGGGTGGAGAGGTTCAGCCCGCGGCGCACATCAGTGTCCCTCTTACAACAAATCCATAAAACAATACAGCTATGGCAGAGTGGGAAAAAGCTGGGCAAGAGGTAGCCTAGAGGAGGTGGCAGATGGGAAAGCAGCAGGAAAATGAGCAGCCTTCGAGCGTTCAGATGTGCTCAGTGAAGTCCTGTTGGGCAGGGTCCAGAGACTGGTACTGACAGCAGTTTTGTCTCCTGTCCAGTAGGTTTGCAGGTGATTGGGAAATGTTCCTGTGATAAATAGTGGCTGGTGGAGGGCAGGAATGGGCTAAGAGGTTATGTACACCCTCCCACCTTGCTGCTGGCCCAGTAACAACTGTCCAGTGCCCCAATATCATCCATGTCATTGAACCTGTCCAACCGCTGTGGGTTGGAAGAAGGTCAGGTTTTGACCTCGAGGTTGTTAACTAGAATATCTTGTGGCAGTAGATGACCTGAAGTGCAGCTGCACGTATGCATGGGTTGTGTTTCCTCCTTCCCCAGAGGATGGCTCTGCTTTTATTGCAATAACCTTCTCCCCACTTTGACTTGCTTTCCTGTTAGCCCCCAGAGCAGCATGGAGCAGGTGTAATGCACCCAAAGGGCTTGGGTGTTTCAGGGGTAACATTGCTCCTACCTTACACAGCAATGTCTCAGACCTATTTGTCTTGGGATCCAAAATCTGTGTTAGGAGCTCAGTCCCATCAAAACCCTACTCTGCAGATGGCTGATAGGCTGAGAGCAAGGCAGACAAGCTGTGGAGTCACAAAAAAAAGGGGGCCTCAAGATCCTGACTTGCATATAAACCAGATTGTGTTTAAAAAGAAGAAAAAAGCCCCATCCCGCTTGCTGCTTTTTATGGGAATGGAGGAAGTTACTCAGTAACCCGCATGTTCACAAAGGCACTTTTGTTCCTAATAGGTCCTGAAATGTTACGACCTAATGTGTAACTTCATAGTTTACTCATGTAGCAGCATCGAGGTTACTGTGTAAGGACACAAAATAGCTTCTTCCTAATGATAGTGCAAACCAGCGGCCCCGGCACCTGCTCCAGGGAGGAGAGCATCTGCTAACCTGAGCGTGAAACCTGCGGCTCCTCTGAGCTTTGGGCAGGGCACGACTGTTCATTGTGCTGGTGAACAGGCATGGCTGGTGCTTGAAAAGTGCTCTGCACAATGGGCTGAGATAGAGGAGTTCAGCACCCAAAAAACTGTGAGGGGAACGCACCCGAACACACGTGGGAGGTGAGCAATGACAAATTGGAGCCCTCAGCACAGGAAGGACAGGGATATCCTGGAGTGGGCCCAGAGGAGGCCACGGAGATGATCCGAGGGCTGGAGCACCTCCCATATGAAGACAGGCTGAGAGACTTGGGGTTGTTCAGCCTGGAGAAGAGAAGGCTCCAGGGAGACCTCAGAGCAGCCTTCCAGTACTGAAAGGGGCTCCAGAAAGGTGGGGAGGGGCTCTGGATCAGGGAGGGCAGGGACAGGATAAGGGGAAACAGTTTTCAGCTGGAAGAGGGGAGATAGAGCTGAGATCTTAAGAAGAAATGTTTTGCTGTGAGGGTGGGGAGGCCCTGGCCCAGGTTGCCCAGAGAAGTGGTGGCTGCTGCATCCCTGGAGGTGTTCAAGGCCAGGTTGGATGGGGCTTTGAGCCCCCTGATCCAGTGGGAGGTGTCCTTGCCCATGGCAGGGGTGTGAAACTGGATGGGCTTCGAGGTCCTTTTCAATCCAAACCACTCTATGATTCTATGAATCGTGGACTGGACTCTCCCTGCAGCCAGAGGTCTTGGCTTGCTCAGAAAAATGCAAGTTTTTGCACTTTTTAGGTGTTTTATATTTTTTAAGCAGTTAGCTGTAAGCAAAGGAAAGACATCCCTGTTAGAGAAAGGGATGTCCTTTGTACTGTAGAGAAGACAGTATGGACAAACCTAACTGGTCCATGGGAAAAATACGCAAGCAAAGCTAATGCTTTATCTCCTTCACTACCAGGCTCCAGAAGCAACGCCTGAGCCCCTTACTACCTGAACTTGTGTCACTGATACTGAGATATTGTTTGCTTTTCTAATCCCATCAGGGGATTAGTTTGAAACACAAGGACCAGGAGCCCTCATAATGCCAGACCTAGGCAGTGAAACTGCAGCTGATGCTGTTATTCAACTCAGTAACCGAGTCTTTGAGGAATTATTCTGCATTATTTGCTTCTCTTGTATCGCATGGCAGGAAGCGCCACAGGATAATTACTCACATTAGAAATGCTTCCTTTGGTCTGTTTTGAACATTTCACATTTCATCTTCCCGGGTGCCCTGTGTCAGAGGAGCATCCTGTGGAGTACAGGGCTTTTTGGGGTCTTACCAGGGAGAGGTCTCCTGGAAAGAGCCGAGATAGCCCTAAAATGCTGGTGACAATGGGACAAAGATCCCTGAAGATAGAGACAAGATGATATTGTCTGGTCTGTTGCCAGATTTTGTGCTTCCTCACATTTTGCTGAAAATGTCTAATAACAGCCACGTATTTTTACACTTTTTGGTAAAAAATTTCCTTTCTCAAAAAAGGTGAAATAGTAACTGGATGATCTTTAAGGTCCCTCCTGACCCAAACTGTTCTAGGAAGTAAATGAAACAGGGGCAGGGGAGCACAAAACTGCAGAGAAAATAAATGTTGAAGTTTTGCTTTCTTTCTTTTCCTTGCCATACTTTCTATGCTTTTTATACTTTGATTTTATGAAATAGAAGAAACATATTCTCTAAGCTTATTTCCACTTCTGCTCATTCAAATGGGGCCACACAGACCCCCCCCACCCTTGCCTGGCCAAGGAGCACCTGGGCACCATTTGTGATGTGTGGTCAAGTGGCTCCTGTCCAGGTTGTGCCCCTGGGTGTCTGGGGATTTTTCGTTAGTTCTACGTGAGCTTTCTCATCTCTGAAGCAGATTCTTGAACAACAGCACCCAGCGACTCACCCCCGAGTGCAAACTACAGCAAGTGGGATGAGGTGCAACATTCCCTCTTTGGCAGCAGCAGCAGATTTCCAGCCACATGTCCATGAGTTCGTTTCACACGGACACTGCTGACCTTGTTTATTTTTTCCTTTATCTGCTCTGCCTTTCTGCAAATATTATTGCATTTGTCAGAACAGACCAATTAAATGGCCCGAGTCCTTAATGAAAACCTTGACTTTTCTTTAACCTTCCTGAGGAATTGCTCTGTAGTGGGAAATGGTGCCATTGGCTTGTGCACACAAGTAGAAACCACTCCAAAGCCATAGTCAGGCAGGATGCCCTGGCTCCCAGCAGTTGAAATCCCCCTTTATTACAGACCCTGATAGCTCAGGAATGGCAAAACCAGATCTTTGGTGCCCTGCGAACAATGTGCATCTGTGTGATCTTTCTAAAGTAGTAGCTGAATTAAGTGATTTGCAGAGCAATAGCATTTCTGGGCTTCAGTTCTTCAGCAGTAAAGGGAGTTTAGTGATGCACAGCGAGGGGCAAACTCCTTTTTGCTTTCCCCTCTTTCCTCCGCTCTGCACCTCAGTGAGAAAATGGGTTGTTTCATCCTGTGCCCACCAGCAAAACAATGAGAAAAGTCTTTTTTTTCTTTTTTTCCTGCTGCCTGATTTTAGGCTCTGAGTGCTTTGAAAAGCTGGAGTCCTAATGGAGAGCACAGGTTTCTTTTACTCACTGGATCTCCAGCTGCTTTAATTCCTTGCACAAGCAGAGGGCTCACAGTCTCCATCCCACTTCCAGCTGTGTTATCACCAAAATCACCAGATTTCCATTATTTTTTTTTCCCACCCCCAAAAATGGTTCGAGGAGCAATAGCAAAACTCAGCCCCTAAGAGAAAGGTCTTTAAAGACTACATTGAAATTGGTGACAGGGAGCTGTGCCACTGGGTACAACGAGGTGTGCTACAGCGTCAAGAGAAGGCACAAGGCTGACTGTGGATCTTTTGCAGGAGAAAGCGGTGTTGAGGCAGAGACCTACTACTCTCTGTTTCTATGCTCTTACCCTCAGGAAACAATCATAGAAACATTCAGTTGAGAAAGATCTTTTTGTTCATCAAGTCCAACCATACCTGTCCACTACTAGACCAGGTCCCTGAGCACCTCATCCACCTTCAGGGATGGGGACTCTGTTGAAGTGAAGAAATGTTTTCCCAATATCCAATCTAAACCTCCCCTGGTACAACCTGAGGCCATTTCCTCTCATCTTACGACTGGTTACTTGGGAGAAGGGTCCAGCACCCACCTTACCACAACCTCCTTTGTGGAGCTGTGGAAAGCAATGAGGTTTCCCCTCAGCCTCCTCTTCTCCAGAATAAACAGCTCCAGGGCCCTCAGCCACTCCCAGAACCCCTGTTCTCCAGTCCTTCCCTATCTCCGTTCCCTCTCTAGACTCGCTCCAGACCCTCAAGGTCCTTCTTGTAGTGAGGGGCCCAAAACTGAACCCAGGGTTTGAGATGCGATCTCACCCGCACCAAGTCCAGGGGGACGATCCCTTCCCTGCTCCTGCTGCCACACCATGGCTGATCTAAGCCAGGATGCTGGTGGCCTTCTTGGCCACCTGGGCCACTGCTGGTTCATGTTCAGCTGTTCTTGACCAGCAGCCCCAGATCCTTTTCCATGAGGTAGTTCCCCAGCCGCTCTTCCCCAAGCCTGGAACGTTGTGCATCCTTCACCTGTTCCCTCTGTTTTTCCATACATTCCTGTACAACATCTGGAACATGCTGACTCTTCAGGTCCGTCTTGAGTAGACTTGGATTCTGCAGATATTTACAGATGTGCTTAGGATGCACCCACGCCCAGTGCTGAGCATGGATCTCCATCTCTAAGATCTTCACTCCTTTTTTTTTGCTACCCCAGGTTTGTGTAGCTCTGGCCACTTGCAGCCCCCATCTCTGATTGTCACTGGAATCATGGAATGATTTGGGTTGGAAGGGACCTTAGAGATCATCCAGTTCCAACCCCTGCCATGGGGGTTAATGAAAATCTTTGCATTATTTATGAAAAAAATGAAGAATCAAATCTCAGAACTAAGCATTTCACCAAAGAGTCTGAGTGCCTGTGCAACAATCCTGGAAGTACTTCTGGCTGAGTACTGTTGGGAGTTTTTAAAAGGAAGGTTTTTTTTAAAAAAAATTATTAATACTTGAAAAAATATTTCTCATCCTCCCAGTTGTTTTGATATCCTTTGGAAACAAATAGATACTCAAACCTATTAGAGACAAGTCTTGCAATAATTGGAATAAATGGAATTGAAGCACACAGAGTTGTAAAGCTTATTTTATTCCCTTCTTTTCTCCCCGTGTGCTTGCTCCACACACCAATTGTTCCAGTGGGAAAGAGATGGGAGAAAAATTGAGTTTTCATTGCATTCATTTCTAATTATTGCTTTTTATCTCTAATGGCCTTGGAATGCTTAATCTTTGAACTGCAGTTTCAAAATATATTTGCAACATAGATCAAATTAGAACAATTCCTCCTCTTTTTCCTTCCTGTATAGTACTTGTTCTGTTTTATTTCTATATCATGGACAGATTAACATTTAATCTCTTCTGTTGTATTCACATCCCAAATGACCATGTGCTGGGTAGAAGGAGAGGATGAAATTATGAGACGAGAGTTGTACCAGGAGAGGTTTAGACTTATTATTAGGAAAAATTTCTTTACTGCAAGTGTGGTGAAGCACTGGCAGAGGCTGCTCAGGGCAGTGGTTGAGTCACTTTCTCTGGGGGTGTTCAAAAGATGTGTAGATGTGGTGATAATGGGACATGGTTTAGTGGGACTTGTCAGTTGTAGGTTTACACTTGGACTTGGTGATCTTAAAGGTCTTTTCCAACCTGAACTATTCTGTGATTTTAATGGAAGGTGTCCTGCATTTCTGGGTTCAGTGATCCTCTCCTGTACCTGTAGGAGATAAGGAATGAGAAATACGGGGCAGGTTAACTGTGCTGATGTTTGCTGGGTGCTCCATTTACACAGTGCTGTCTTACCTGGTGTCAAACACAAAAAATATGGCACAGAGGGTGAACTTTGGTAACAGACAAACTGCAAACTGAAATGGCACCAGAACTGGCCCAAACTCTGTTAGTGAAGTATAGGATGCTGCTAATAACAGGAGATGGGACCAAAAAATGTACCAGTTAACATTTATCACCTGTTTTCTTTGCATTTTCATCTGGGATCTTGGTACAAATCATAAATGGGAATAAGCCAAAGTCACATCTAGATGAGATCTTGAGTCCGACCTTGTTTAGATCAAATGCAGAGACAGGTACCTGGCTCACAGCGTGTGTCTAAGCACAGTTACCTGCAAAAGGTGAGGGTTTAAGAGGTTTGCTTGTAAGACAGATACAGTCCTGGCCTGACCATATGTCCTTCCCCAGAGCCCAGTGGTCCAGGCAGGATGCGGCTTTGGGAATCAAATGTTTATTCACGCAAGATGAGGGCTGTGTTGAGGGACAGTTTATCTCCTCTGAGCTTTGTTTTCCACCTGCAGATACCTCCTTTTCCATTTCTGTTTTCTAGGACCTTCTGGGGGGTTCCCTGATTTCATTCTGGAGCTGCTTTGAAGCTGCAGTTGGGAAGTCTCCTAGGTGCTCTTCTGAAATGATTTGCCTTTTCTTTCCTGTCCCAGCCCAAGAGGGAGCATTTGGTCAGAGGGCCCAAGAAGTGTCCACTCTTTGTTATTACTGCCCTCCAAGGCCCCTCAGTAACCACTGCCAGAGAAAGTTGGCCCCCAAGGCTTGAATTACAGTGAAGCCATGGATAGAAAATATACCATGAAATTTTATGGCTCCTGCGAAGGGGCTGCCATCTGCTTTTTCTTTTTTCCCCCTTTCTTTTTTTTTTTTATAGCCATTCCACAGTCTATTAAACCATTACTGTCTGCTTCCCCGCTTCCCACCAAGGTCTGTGTCCATTTCAAAATACAACACTCGAGATTTCAAAGCAGCTCTTGGGAATTCCTCAGATCGTTCCTGCTGCTCAGACCTTTGCTGATCCTGTTTTAAATTGGAATCTATCTGTTCACATGCATGGGTGCAGGTTGCTCTCAGCCCCTTGGCCTCTCTTCTTCCATTTGCTCTTTCTTCACGCAAAACCAAACAATCTTGCTGACCTGAGCCTGATCACAAATTGCTCTGTCTGATTGTGCCTTGCTGGTCCTGTATAGAGGGATTCTCTGGATTTGTAGCCTGAGTGATGCTTGTTGGGTGCCTCTCCTAGCAGAGCCTCCTGCTACAGGAGGCCAACGCTGCAGGTACCCCCCTGCAGAGCCTGGGCTGTTCTGCAAAACCAGCTGCAGGGTTGTGAATTCCCACCGGTCAAAGACTGAGCTGGCTCCAGATATCAAGTGTGAGCACTAAGTCCTGTCTTCCTCTCCAAACATCAAGTGTGAGCACTAAGTCCTCTGTCTCCTCTTGCTTTCCTGTACTGCTGCTATTGCATCTCCTCGTTGCTGTTTGTATGAAAGGGGAACCGGATTCCACTTGTTTCTGGGGATTGCTTTTGCACATGTTGCCAGGCTTGCTAGTTCTTGTGACGGGAGGGTTTTCCTTTCCTTTAAACATTTTGGTAGGTTTCACATCTCCCTCCCCCCAGTTTTGCTTTCTGGAAGGTGGAACAAAACCCCTTCAGCTGGAACAGGTGGGGCCACCAGCAAAAAAAGCAGAGACTGCAGGGAGCACACGAGGCCGGATCCTGCTGCAAGACACTGCTGCCAGTTCCCTCCTTAAACTTACCCACCTCCAAAACAGAACAGCTTTCCATAGCAAATGTATCTCTGCAACTTATGGATCTGCTGAAAGGGGATTGCAAGTGCCAGAGATGTGATTTTGCCTTTGATTACAAATTAGCTCTCTTGTGGTCCCTGACCAGCTGGCAAAAAGCACATTTTTTTTTTCTCAGGATGATCTTTCACCCCATCCCTGTCTCCTTTTCCTTTTAGTCCTGCATCACACAAATAGCCATGGGTACAAATAGCCATAGGTGTCCCACCAGCCTGAGAAGGCCCAGGGTGGTGCTAGTGCTGTGGTTGCAGGAGAGCGATGCTGCTGACCCCTTTTTAACGCGGTGCAGATGGCTCACATTTACTCTCCTTTCAATGAATCAGGCTCTGGAGTTATTTCGAGATGCTGTGTGATGGTTTAGGGCCACCTGCAGCATCTCGGGGTGGATGAGAGTGTCGGTGCTTAGCCAACCAAATCGAAAAGCTGCGAGCATTTCATCTCCAAGCTGTGCAAAGAGGGCTCTGAACGAGCAATTTGTTGCAAACTCAGCTTCCTCCGAGGCTCCTCCTCTCTATCCGCAATTCTTCTCCGAAAGCACCGCCGCCTTTGGGCAGCACAGATCCCAAGCCTGGGGTCCAGAGAGCTGAGTAACCGCTAGAGGGAGATGACAATGACTCTTCATATTTGTAGCTGTCACGTTATCTGCGTCAAATAACCATCACCCTTTGCAGCTGCACAGCTGTAACGAGGCTAAAGTCGTTCTCCAGGATATCACCATAAATGGAGAAGGGAGCTGAGCCAGGACTGTTGCACCCTTATTTCAGGGACCACCTTTGGGTTTTTATGACTATAAATCAAACTGTCTCACTGGGTGTCCCTGCCTGTGGCAGAGGGTTGGAATTGGATGATGTTTAAAGTCCCTTCCAACCCAAACAGTTCTATGATTCTATGACTGCAGCACCCTGTGCTTGAACTTCAAATGCAAAACTTGGTTGATGCCTCTATTGAGACTAAACAGGAGTTGTTTATGATGTTCACTGAAAAGTTATAGGATAGATGAGACTAATTTGCTCTTCTTTAGCTTTTCCACCTGAGAAAATACAGTTTTGGGAGTGTCTGTAGTGTCAGGCACAGTACAAGGGTGCCTATATGTCCTCATTCCTGATTTCTTCTACAATTCAGGGTTTGTCTTTAAGGTAAAGGCTAGGCTGGGATACTAGTGGATCACTGGAAATTTAGAAAGTGGAATTAAAAATGTTCAATGTTTCCCACACCAAAACATGGACCTTTCTTGATAGCACATGGAAACACACAAAAACATTCATTTGAAATAAGATAATTTGGTTAAAACACAGAAAATAATTACTGTCAGTGTATTCCTCTCAAAAAGGGTTTTTCATTCAAAGCTGGGGGATCAGGGAGTTCAGGGACAGGATGAGAGGGAACAGCTTAAAGCTGAAAGAGGGGAGATTGAGATGCGATCTCAGGGAGAAATGTTTTCCTGTGAGGGTGGGGAGGCCCTGGCCCAGGTTGCCCAGAGCAGTGGTGGCTGCCCCATCCCTGGAGGTGTTCAAGGACAGGTTAGATGGGGCTTTGAGGGCCCTGATCCAGTGGAAGGTGTCCCTGCCCATGGAGGGGAACTTGGAACTGGATGGGTTTTGATGTCCCTTCCAGTCCAAGCCATTCCATGATTCTGTGATTTCTTCCCTTTTTTCCCCATTTTCTCCTGTGATTGGAAAAAAACGAAAGAAAGGAAAGAAAATCTAAAAGTAAGTGACCTTGTGTGTGAGAGAAGGACTTTTGAAAACCAAGACACAGTTCCTTGGTTTGAAACAATGTGAGAATTTTCATTACTTGAATTAAAGAAAAAAAACTAAACCCAAACGCTGAGCAAACTGAAACCTCATGTGTGAACTGTCAGATTCCTTCAGAAGCTATTTCTCACTTCAAAGCACTTGCTTATAGAAAGTATTTTGCCCTGCTGTATTATGAACACAAAAGCTCCACCTAATTGGTTTATATGTTGACAGGTATCTTATTACAGAGAATAACAGTGCCTGTGCCCCCCAGCCTTGCTGTGCAGGGGCTGCCCAGGACCCCTGTTATTTGCCAGCCATGCAGATTTGCTGCTCAGAGGGAAGACAGCATTTCAGTAGATTCATTTCTCCTTTTTCCTTTGTGAATCAGCTGTTTGTAAACATAACCCAGATGCTGGGAATTACAGCGTTGGTGTGATGCGAAGTTGTTCCATGCCTGCACTGCCAGGGCTCATCCACGTCCAGCTGGGACATCAGGTGTCCTGCTGGACACTGGATTTGTTAAGTGGGGGAGGTTTAGGTCTGAACAGTGCCAAACCTGGGACTGTTTCACAAATCCACCCCAGAGCTGTGGCGCTGGAGGTGTGCAGAGCCCAGAGACCCCACACTGCCCTCATGCTCCTGCTTCCCAGCTCTTCACTAGGTCTGAGCCAACACCTTGAACACCTCAGCCCTATATACAGATGGCACATAATTGTGTTGACTAAGGAGAGTGGAGTTCTGTGCTGGCTGAGGGGGGATCTCATAAGCCACCAGAGGAAGGTTTCCTGCTGAGTGCTGGCGTGTAGCTCACACACTAATTAAATGTTAAGGGAGAGTTCCAGAAGTGCCTGCACCAGGAAGGCAACTGAGACATCAACAGCTTCGGTGTTTTCAAAAATCCCTTTGCAGGCCTCTTGGCACCTCTCTGGAATCCCTGCTCTCTGCTGGAGTCTGGTAATCCCCACTTAGTGGCAACTCGGTGGCCCAGTGGAAGCTGCAGCTCAAATTAAATAGAAATCACATAGGGCTGGATCATGAGCTCGAGTGCCACTCCTCCAGGCTGTTCAAAGGGTTTTCTCCCTGGAGAATTTTGCTGCTCTGATGGCTGTGCCTCCTCTGCCAGTTCTGTGCCTGTCCAACTGGTGCAGAATCCATAGAATCATAGAATCATGGAATGACGTGGGTTCAAAGGGACCTCAAAGCCCATCCAGTTCCAACCCCCCTGCCATGGGCAGGGACACCTCCCACAGGATCAGGGTGCTCAAAGCCCCATCCAACCTGGCCTTGAACACCTCCAGGGATGGGGCAGCCACCCCTTCTCTGGGCAACCTGGGCCAGGACCTCCCCACCCTCACAGCAAAATATTTCTTCCTAAGATCTCATCTCAATCTCCCCTCTTTCAGCTTAAAACCATTCCCCTCATCCTATCCCTGCGCTCCCTGATCAAGAGCCTGATCAAGAATACCAAGAGCTTCTGCATATTTGATGTATACAGGAAATCAGAAAAACTAGAGGCCAACATAGACTTATAGATAAACTTGAGACTTTCTTTGCATTGGGGATTTGCTCTAAACCTAACGCCTGGCACTTAAAAACCTCAGGGGTAAGAAAGGAAAACTAATGGTTACCCCAATCCAGCTTGCTCTTGCCAGGAGCTGTAGTGTAAACTGTGCATTCAGATTAATCTCAACCTACAAAGTGACACAAAAAGGAGTTTGGAGACTGTTCACTATCTACAGGGATTGGGCATTTGTAGTCAAAACCTACTGTCTGGTATGAGACAAAGCGTGTGACTTTGCTGGCTTTGCTCTCGAGGAGAGCTCAGTGCCCGGTGCTGATGCTGAACCACGGCAGCGGCACGTGTCGGGATGAGTTAACGAACCGGCCACGCGTGCACTGCCCATGGGAATGGCCACCAAACCTGCACGGCCACGGCGTTCCCTGCCTGCGGACCTATGTGCTGGCTCCCTTCACGTGAGGGTCAGCAGGTCTGAGTTTCCATCAGGGAACAGATACAGCCTTGCAGCAAGTCTGTATCTGCGTTTGCTCCAGCCCCTCCCTCACCTCTTCGTTTCTCTGAAGTCTGCAGATGCAGAGCTCTCTCCCCTGCACGTCTGCCTCTGCCCATGCTGTTGTTTCCACGCTGTGTTGCACGTTTCTAACATCTGTCAGCCCCGGTTAGTCTTTAAGTGCTCTCGGGGCTCTGTGTTGAAAGGAACAGCAGGGCTAAACTGCATGTGAAGTGAGTGCAGGACTGAGCAGAGGAGCCAATGCACTCAAAGATAAAGGAGTAGAGCTGTGCAGATGGGAGGAACGTGTGAAGGGGCAACCTTGTACAGAGAATTTAGCAGGTAGTAGGCTCCTTGGTTATATTCCTCCTTGGTCTGTTTGGCTCCTTTGGCCCAGGAGCCTGGGGTAGTCCCCCCTGCACAGACTAAGAACGTTACAGGGCAAAGCCAGATCCCTTGGTTAGGCACTGATTTTTCTTTTTTTCATTTCTTTTCTTTTAAACAAAAGCATCTGTCTCTTTTCCTGATGTTCTGCCCAGTTAAAACCATCCAGAGCAGACACTGAAAATCTGCAGCATCAGCAGGCGCTAAGGAACCAACGGGTTGCGTGAGAAGAGGGACTGAAGCCACCAAAGGACTGGCACCTCCACCCCCACAAGAGCTCAGGCAAAACGCAGGGCTTCCTTGCAAAGCTGGGACATGCTGGAAAGGGCTCCTACTTTGCAAAAGAGAACTTGCACCATCTCCTAATGTGGGAGAGGGAAACATCTCCTAGGGCAGCGAGGAATGTCTTTGGGAAAAAAAAATGGGATTTATTTAAAAAAGGCTCGGAATTGTTACAAGACAGAACAGTATATGCAGTCCTCAGCTTCCTGAGCCCAGGGAGGAGAGGCAGACAAGTTAGAATGCCCTGTACACAACACCTTTGCTGTGTTTGTAAATGAGAGGAATCACCAGAAACCTCACCTGGCAGTGTGTGCTGGCACAGCCTGAAGCCCACAAGATGCAATTCAGCTGAGCAGCGGAAGGAGCTGTCAAAACATGTAGGCATTTCTGCATCTCAGTGAAGACTGACACTGCCCAGCTCCGAAGCCAAAAATGGTTCAGGGGGACTGGGACCATCCGACCACCTGGAGTGTCTGCAACACGGAGACTCTTTGTGCAAAAACATGCCTTTGTTTCTAAAATACATGTATTTTTTCTGGCATATGTTCGACTGTGCAATACAGATGTGTTGTGCTATTCATCTCTTGTCCTTTAAGCCCTTGAGCGTGTCCACTGCCAGTCATATGGATCTGTGAGCAGGAGAGAACACGGGCTGGCAGAGCACTTGCATTTAATAAAGCGATGGATTTTCACACCAGGCTCAGCCGCTCTTTTCAGCCTCTTCGCAGCGCTGGAATGCGCGTGGTGCTGTGAATGCTGTGTGGCGTTCCCAAGGCTGTGGTGACTTTTAAAGTCAGTCAAATGTGGCCTTGATGTAATACCCAGCAGCAAAGCTTGCCAAGGATTTTGCTTCTGAAGGGGTTTTAGCAGAAAAAAACATTCTTCCCACAAAATCAGGACTTTGATTAAAAAACAAATTCCCATCAGGGAAAACAAACCCGCATCTTTCACTCGCGGTTTAGCAAACATTTAATTTCTCAAATGTAATGGAAAATTTCAGTCCAGGAGTGTAGGAATCATAGAACCATAGAATTGTTCAGGTTGGAAAAGACCTCCAGGCTCGTTCAGTCCAACCATCAGTCCAGCCCCTCCACGCATAATAAACCCTGTCCCAAGTGCCACGGCCACACGCTTTTTGAACCACAACTGCCCTGGACAGCTTCTGCCAGGGCTTCACCACTCTGTCAGTAAAGGAATTTTTCCTAATATCCATTCTAAACCTCTCCTGGCATAACTTGGAGCTGTTTCGTCTCATCCCATCACTTGTTACTTGAGAGAAGAAACCGACACCCACCTCACTACAATCCCCTTTCAGGTACTTGTAGAGAGCAATGATGTCGTTCCAAAGCAACTCATGTTTACTGTCCAAGAGCCACCTTTGACTTGGAATATGGACCTGAGGATGTGCCTCAGCTTTGTTGCTGTGAGAAGGGCTGAGACATGGCCTGGGCACAACCTCTAGCTCAAAGAGGACACAAAACTGGAGGCATCACTACCTGTATAAGTGCAATTTGAGGCTGAACTGACTAAAAAGACAATGAAACAGAAATTCCTGGTTCTGAGCAGACTTATTAGTAAACCCCAAAACACATTGGCAAAATAGTAAAAATTTCAAACTCCCAGATGGAGAAAATGGTGTTCAATTCAAAACATTTGCTCACAGAGATGGGTTGTGTGTATGTGCAGGCACACATTTACACTGGTAAAGAGAGCCCTAAAAGCTGTAGGAGATCTATAAGGACCTTGCAGTCTTTGGTCAGATTTCTCACCTAATGCTAACTTCTAGGAGTGAAACAAGAGGAAGCTTTCCTTCAGGCTACGAAGAGGAATACTACCCTGGAAAATTTTTAATTTCAAGTGTTGAAATTCAGCTATTTCCTGCCCTGTACAGTTGTGTGACACATCCATGACATAATTGAAACTTCTGGAAACCCTTATAAAATTAACCCCCCGTCCAAATGCCATAGAAATTGGAAAGCTGTTTGGAAAGTTGTTTTAAATAGTGGGTGGGATGAGAAATTAATATATGCATAACCTGGGCTGCATCCAAAGCAGTGGGACCAGCAAGGAGAGGCAGAGCAGAGGATTCTGCCCTTGTGAGACCCCACCTGGAGCCCTGTGTCCAGTTATGGAGTTCTCAGCACAGGAAGGACCTGGATCTGTTGGAATGAGTCCAGAGGAGGCCATGGAGATGATCCAAGGGCTGGAGCACCTCCTGTACGAGGACAGGCTGAGAGAGTTGGGGTTGTTCAGCCTGGAGAAGAGAAGGCTGTGGGGAGACCTTAGAGCAGCCTCCCAGTTCTGAAAGGGGCTCCAGGAAAGCTGGGGAGGGGCTCTTGATCAGGGAGGGCAGGGACAGGATGAGGGGGAAGACTTTTAATCTAAAAGAGGGGAGATTGAGATGAGATCTTAGGGAGAAATATTTTCCTGTGAGGGTGGGGAGGTCCTGGCCCAGGTTGCCCAGAGCAGTGGTGGCTGCCCCATCCCTGGAGTTGTTCAAGGCTTTGAGCCCCCTGATCCAGTGGGAGGTGTCCCTGTCCATGGCAGGGGGGTGGAACTGGATGGGCTTTGAGGTCCCTTTGAACCCACACCATTCCATGATTCTATGATTCTATGGATTCTACGATTCTATGTGTAAAACCCTTGTTGGTCATGCCAAAGGGTTAGGTGTTCCTCACCCTGGCTATTTCTCGTTATGATCAAACACCTCTTTACGCTGAGGCTCTGTTTGTGTGACTGAGCCCTTGACTATAAACCAGTGATAACACAAGGTCTTTTTGGTGCGAACATGCACATTCTTTGCCTGTTCCTCCGACAGAACATTCACTGCCATTCTTGCCTGAGTACGTGCCCAACCATGCTCTCCAATTAGCCTGCTAATTAGACTCCTGGTGTCTGTTTAGATTATTAATGGAGCCAAAACCCTTTTTAAAGGAATATTAGATATAGCTGAAAAGAGATCTTGGGGGGATGGAAGGTACTGTGAGCCTTGGTCATGTTTTCTGCTTTCCTCTGCTGAGCTGTGGAGATGTTGCTTCAGAAATCTGTTGTGCTGGGGGGTCTCGTTGGGTGAAACATCTCTCTGGGTGTACATTACTGGTGCTGGTGGGAGAGAGGCTTGCTGGGAGAAGTAGTTTTTCCAAGGGAATGAGTCCTGGGTGGAAAAGTGAATATGGGAGAAGAAACATTCCATGAGGTGATATGGTAACAAGGAAGCAGAACTGGATTTTTGAGAGACCCTTTTTAAAATAGAATGTTTAGGTAATTCCAACAAAATGAAACATTCATTTTTGGCTTAAACCAGTCCGTTTTGATTTGAAGGATGAAAAATTCAATTTGATTGGAGGAAAAAAGAGCATTTTCCATGACGTAGTTTAACTTTGTTGAAGTGTTATTCCAAAAAAACTCAACTCCAGTAGCAAGTTCCCAGTTGACTCCTGGTGCAACCTGTTCTGGCTGTTGGAGAGGAACAGTGGGACTGGCTTTTGCATCGTTCAAGGCTTACCCTTTCCCTTTGATCAGCGCTGATTCACTTCCTACCAGTTGGTGCTCCGCCGCCTGGAACAGGCGATTCTATGTGCTTTCACTCCTTGCTGCTTTTTGTTCTGGGGAAAGTTGCTCTAAGCTTTTAGCATCCCCGTGGGCATGGAGAAAGGCTCTTTTTACAAGTTCCCACTTGGTCTGAAATGAGTCTGGCTCTTCTTTTCCCAGTGCTCACCCTGAAGGCAAACCCCGGCTTTTTTCTGACCCAAGGCCCTGCAGTTATCTTTGTTTGGAGTGCAGTGTGCTTTTATCAGGCTTTGGGCAGAACATGCCACCAGGCTTGCACACGTGACACGGGGCAGCAGGAGGCACATTCTGTGCTGAGCAAGGACAAACTGCCTGTTCTTTGACAAAAGGAACCTTCTTTTCTCAGTGACCCGCAAAGAAAAACATGGATGTGCCCCGGTTATGGCTACCTCGTGGGTGGCGTTGTCTCTCAGCACCCCAGGGCTGCCATGGGTTCCCAGGTGGGTTTAGATAGTGGACACCATACTCGGTAGAAGAAAGGGGTTGGACATCAGCAGAAAGTCCTGGGCGTGTTAGACACCTGCACTCCCTTGTCTTGTTGTCTTCATGCACTTGGGCATGTGATGGGTGCGGGCACCAGTACCTCACACTCTGTGATGGGTGCAGACCAAAGTCCATCACAGTCCCCAGCATCAGGCTCCACTCTGAAGTCCCCACAAGCTCTGTGCTGCAGCTGGGGACAGGTGGGAAATGTCTTCCATGGTCCTCTCGGAAGCAAATGACCAAATAGCCTCTGCCCAGCCCATAACCATGGGCAAGCAGCCGACTGGGTCCATCACTGGGGGTGAGGCAGAAGGGAGCCTGCAGCTGGGTGCTGCTGGAGCATGATGTGGATGACAGATGCATGAGCTCGCCCAGCACAAGGCCTCTATCAAGGCAGCACTAGCAGACACACAGGAATTTAAGGTCTGTAGGGTAGCAGTGGCTTTCCAGAGGCCCCTAAACATGGGGGATAATAGGAGAAGGGGGACTTTTGCACGGCTCTAAGCTACACTGAGCGGGCTGTCTGTGACTTTTCAAACTGGGGGGTCCAAACTGTGTGGAGCAGCAAATTAAAATACAGAGAAGCCTGGAAATCTTCAACCCAGCCTTATAGGTTTGTTTTAATAGAAAACCCCAAACTTTCTTATCAGTAGGCCACACATTTTCTTCCCAAACTTGCATGTTTCATGCACAGTGATGACGTTTTCTTAGAAGAGAAAGAAACTGTGTTTGTTCTGGGGCAATGAGGAACTGGGCTTTTAGGTTTATTTTTTTTATTTCTTTGCTTAAAATTGCAATATCCTGGGGACCCACAGCAGAACAAACCCCACACAGCACCAGATCTGGACGAGGTTTGACACGTGCCAAGATCCCTGAAGCGGAGTGAGATATTTAAGTGCTCAGATCTGAAGGGAAGTGCTACCTTTGTTTTTATTAAGACAGGCTTTTCTGTGCTTATAATGAAGAAAAATTAAACAGGTTTTTTGATAAGGAGGAAGGGCTGAAGATATACTATATAAATAGATCTGTGGCCTTAGTCTGGCACAATGTGCTGCACTCTGCTGGCATATTGTGAACTCTCTTAAGACCTAGTGGGAAATAAATTGCTTGTTAGGGTGCTGCTAAGAATTAACAGGAGGTCTGGTTGTTCAGGGGGCCCAAGGGACCATCCCAAGGGCAACTCTTATCAGGGAGGGGAGGCTGTTCCAGAGAACACAGGGTTTCTTGTCAGTCCAGAGTGCACATCCCTTGCAGCAGAATTCACAGTACTAATTGTCCTGGTCATGAATTGAAGGACACTGACCTGGGAGGTGGTGTTTACAGTACACGGCATCTCTCCAAGGTCTCACTTAATAGAGATGTTGGGGCTTGTTTTGCCTGTAACTAACCAGCTTTCTCCTCTGTGACCCCTTCCTGAGACCAAAAACAGTTTTACCCTCAGTTCTTCTCTTTGCCTTTATTTATTCTGTTCATAAATTCATGCCTCTGGCCCCTTTTAATCAGAGATAATTTTCCCTGCTTTGTTCAGCATTGGGAAAGAACTGCACAACTCTTCTCTGAATCAGCCTGATGGCCAAAACGCTGATTTAAACCCACGTGTTTCCAAAACACCCTCTTTGTTTATCTCGCTTCTGTGTTGCCTGTGTTGCCCTCCTGTTGACAACTGGAAGGCTTTGTGCCAAAATACCTTGAGCAACTTGCTCTACAAAATGTTGCCTTTTAGAAGTAACATGTGATCTTAAGAAAACAAAAGCCAGATCTCAGGAGACATTCAGACTGACATCTTTTACTGTAAATAGCATGTTGGATGAGGCTTTCAGCAACCTGATCCAGTGAAAGATGTCCCTGCCCATGGCAGGATGATCTTTAAAGCCCCTTCTGACCCAAACCATTCCATGATACAATGTTTTCAAATTTAAATTGATTTTGGTACAAGGTTATTAGTAGCAAGTTGAAAGAGATAAAGTCAAGCATAAAAAAAATAATTTGTGTTTGGCAATGTCTAATCAAACCTGCACTTTGCCCCAGGTCTCCCATGGCAGCCTGTGGATGGTCTTCAGCCTTCAGAGAAAGTCCTGTGGTCACCACTTTTAGCATCTATATTTTTATACTTGAAAAATGGGTTTGATTTGCAGGAAACATACTGACATTTCATAGAATCATAGAATGATAGAATGGTTTGAGTTAGAAGGGACCTTAAAACCCACCCAGTTCAAACCCTCTGCCATGGGCAGGGACACCTCCCACTGGATCAGGTTGCTCAAAGCCCCATCCAGCCTGGCCTTGAACACCTCCAGGGATGGGGAATTTAGCAGTTATTTCAGGTGGGCCCTTCTGCCAGCAGCAGTTGGGAGCATACAGGCAGTGAACTAGAGTTTCAGGTAATTTCCAAGGTATTTTCTGGTGTTTTCCTTCTTCACACTAACAGGAGTTCTGTCAAGAACTCAGATTACTTCTCTGAGCCAGGTTGGTTGATCTCCCTGTCCAGTGCTGTACAATGAAAGTAGTGTTTGTGTCCTGTTACCTTAGGTTGCCCTCCCTGAGTTATAAGAAGATTGTCTTTGAGATGAGCTCTGACCTCACATTCAGTCCCCCGTGTCTGCAGACAGAGGCTGAAACCACTCTTCTTCCTCCAGTCAGTGCCTGGGCAAATAAATCCAAGAAAGGTCTCCAGACATGAACATTACTGCACCAAAGAGCCAGAGCAAAGCACTCCTGGGTTTGCAGAGCCTTCTGCAGAGCCTGGCAGCCCCCACTCCCCTCAAGTGATTACACAACGGCAAGAGCTCACGTGGCCCTCCCTTCCACCCGTGCACTGCTGTGAGTTTCTTGCGAAGCCTCCTTTGCCCCAAGTTGAGGAACACCCACAGCACCAGCTGGGCACACAGGAGGGAGCTGACACAGCTCTGCCCTGGCACCCTGACTAGAGCACGGGCTGCGGCGTGGCACATCACTGCCTCACGACTCGCTTCTCCAAGGCCACACATGGAGCCAGGGGAGGCAGGGCTGCTGTGGCTGCTGCTTCTCTTGGCAGAGGCACTGCCTGCTTGTTTATCCTCCCCATTGTTTGTGCACAGGAACTGCACAAGATGCCACAGGACTGAGCTGGGGAGAGCTGCCCTCCTTCAGCCACGGGCACATAAATCAGCCGTGGGGATGCTGTATCCAGGCTTTCCTGGCACCATGTGGGCAGGAATGCTTGCTCCAGGCTGCCACTTTTGTGCTGGAGAGGACGTTTGCAGCTCTTGATGATTGTGATCAGATGGGAACCTGGTGGAAACACGCAGAGCTCTCGTTTGTTTACTCTGCAGCTCAACTGAGCCCTTGGCTGCTTGTTCCTCCTGTTGAACAGGTTTGCAACGCTCTCCTCAAACACTGTAACTGGGTCAGCCTGAGGAGAGGGCCTCTTTCACCTCTCCATGTGTCTCCCTGTCTTTTTATTCTTGCTTTTTTTCTTTTCCCAAAGCCTAATGCTTTATTTAAGCTCTCTCCGGAAGCCACTTTGGAAAATGGTGCTGCAACTTTACTTGCAAAAGGAGTTTGATGCACTGAGACACTGAGTAAGGGCTCTATAATGAGTGGTGTTATGTGCTGTGAAACTGGCTTAGGTGGGATCCAAGCCTGGCTGTTCAAGGGAGAGAGTGCAATCATGGAATCACAGAATCATAGAATGGTTTGGGTTGGAAGGGACCTCAAAGCCCATCCAGTTCCAACCCCCAGCCATGGGCAGGGGCACCTCCCACTGGATCAGGGAGCTCCAAGCCCCATCCAACCTGGCCTTGAATACCTCCAGGGATGGGGCAGCCACCACTGCTCTGGGCAACCTGGGCTAGAGTCTCACCAGCCATGTCTTGTAAAGGGATCGCCTCTGTGGATAGGAAGTGATGTGTCTTTTTCAGCCTTGTCTTGGGCACAGCTACTCACCAGGTGGTGTGTGTCCAGGCCATGACCAAGCAGTAGGCTGCAGTCCCATGTGAGGAGTTTGGATATGAAAGAAATTTCTTGCAAATCACTTAGGATGTAATTCCTCTCCTTTGGATGGATCTTGGGCTCTGGATCTGGTTTCTGCATTGGTGTGTGATCATGAAATATTTGGAGTGTAGGGATAGGGTCTCAGTTCAAAACTTGACCTCTGATACTTCTCTAAGTGTTATCTCTCAGGCTGTTCCCAAACCCTAAGTGCCTCCGGCTGCATGTTCTGTTGATGAGAAAACCCTAAATCCCAGAGAGGGGGACTGACAAAGGTGGAGGTCGGGGGGGAGCCAGGTGGTGGTTGTGGTGGTGGTGGTGTTTGAGCAAGGATGTTATGAAGCACATTCTCATAGTGTAATCTGGCCGGTGAGAGGGAGAATGAATCAATGTCACCTTGAGTAAGCACGGAGATCAACCTGACTGCATTCCTGAGATAGCTGTGTGAAGATCTGACATTGTTATTCACGGGAGACTTAAAACAGAGCCCAGAACCAAGGATTTAACCCAACCTCAGGAGCAGTGGGAACACGAATATGATCAAGGTCATCTTGGGAGGTTGCAAAACAGAAGGTCAGGTTTGGTTCAGCAAGGTCAGAGCAGCTCAGGGTAATTCCTCTGACACGTCCATGTCTGTGAAAGTAACTGCCTTTGCTCAGCCTTGGCAGAGCAGTCTGCCCTGCAGAGACGAGTCCTCTCTTCTCCAGAGATTGTTTGCAAGAAGGTGAGTGTGAGACAAGCAGGATCTGCAGTAACTCTGGGAAAGGAACAGTCTCTTTGTTCTCTTCGCACGGTGCCAAGCAGCTAAACCTTCTTGGTGCTGTTTCGCTGGAGAACACCTTCTGCTTTAGCCCAGGAGATGCAGAGCAAAGGCTGGTACCTTCAGATGGCTTTGGGCAATTGTATATTAGACAGCTTTGAGCTGGAGCTCTCATGAGGATTCCCATCATCTCTGATAGGTGTCTAGGAGAGCCCCAGCCAAATGGCCAGGGAGACTGACTACGCCATAATTCGTCAAATTTCGGATCTTTCTGCGTAAGAATTTCTGCCAGCATGTGGTTGGAGAGGAGACACTGAAGGTGCAGGAGATCCCTAAGCAGGGTCTTAGGAGCCGCTCCAGAGCTCACAGGGCCATTGGTCTTGCTTAGGAAAAGAGCTTTTGGGCAACAGCCTCTACATGGGTCCCTTCATATCACCTCCCGTGAGGACCATCAGTTAAAGCCTACGGTTCAGTCCCAGTTGAAAGGGCTTATAAATACCCTTTGCTCTGATAATACAACAAAGTCCTCTCAACCACACTAAATGCTTCCAGAGTGCTTTATTGCTGATGGGGGTGGGGGGAAAACTCAGCCCGTTTCTAATTGTCACGTTCAGGTCTTGTGCAGGCAGAGATGCAATCCATATGGTGATGGGATCCAAGCTGCCCGGCTTGGCACAGTCGAGCGGTTGGTGGGAAAATGATACATTTAATTGAATGGATGTCATACAAGTGGAGTCATTTTCTTAATCCTGGAGTTGGAAATAAATACAGAAAATAACGAATATACAGTTGCCTGGGGATGATTCAGAGCATTCATGCTTTCCTTCGTTGTGAGGAGTTGGAGGGCAAACATATGGAGGAGGTTCTCATTTTCAGGCTGAACAGGACAGATCTGAGCTGATTGTTTGTTATGTTGGGCTTATGGAGACTTCAGCTAGCTGAAAATTTGGCCCCATGTTATGGAATGGAATTCCGGAGTCTCTTCTTACTTTCAGTTCCACTTTTTGATGTGTGGAACTGGAGTATCAAACCCAAATGAAGGACAACTGCTCTGGGTCTAGAGCTGATTCTTTCTTCTGCTCGTGGTCCATGTAATGGCTTTACCTTTCCCTCAAAATCTCATGTTTTGATCAGCTCCTGCTGGAAACAGCTGCTGTGAATCCCACATGACAGCCACACCTTTCCATTTCACAGGCTTCCCCTCACACTCCATGCATTCGTGTTCACTCCTACCCCTCTGCACGCGGCGCAGTAACACCCACCTGTTGGGGCTGTTTGCTGGCAGTGCTGTTCTTGGAGGTAGAGGTTGTCAGGACAATCACACTACGTACAGGAGGAAACCAAAGTCCATGTGGTGGGGCAGGCGAACCACGAAGAAGCACTTTGTGAGGGTGCAGAGAAGAGCTTAAGTGTGGGAATGGAGCTGTCAAACCCAGCACCTCGCCTCTGACTGCCAGCACTGACACATTTTTTGAGGCTTTCCTAGGCTTGTCAGGTTTGCCTTGTGAGCTATCACCTGACTGGAAATGTTGTTCCAATCAGGAATCCTGGAAAACCAGAAATGCAGGTAATCCCCCCAAGTCTCCAAAAAGAAATGTCCAGGGAAACCTGAAAAAATTATTCTTCCCAAAACTGCTGCTTCTGCCAGGCAAAGGCATAAAATTCTCAGTGAAATCTGAATATAAAATAACCGAATGTCCTGAGTTAGAAGGGACCCACAAGGATCATCGAACCCAACTCCTGTCTCTGCACAGGACACTCCCAACACTCGCACCATGGTGGATATCTGTAATGTGGTTATCTGTAACCCACAGTAATTCCAGCTTGGTTTCTAATGATGATTTGTTTGAGCTCTGGTGTGTAAGGTTTAACTTTACTTCCAAGGTGTTTATTACACTAAATACTCCTGATATGTGTATTAACACCCTACACAGGTTTTCTTCCCTTGAGGTAATTAATAACCTTGGCTCTTGGCAGCAGCAATTAGAGAAATGGCTCTCTGAATTGGGACTGATTACACTCAGGTCAGTCCAAAGCATCATCTCTATCAGAAGTGTACAGGAAGCTTATGAAAAGATTGGGGGGGGGGGGGTGTCTAAACCTGTATCTCAGCCTGTGCTGATATCTCCATGAGCTTCACTCTTTGTTGTTTATACTCAGCCACAGACCTCACCGATTCGTGGCCCAGAAGGTGCTCTGCATGCACCTGGTCACAGTTTGGACTAAATTCAGCACAAAGAGCACAGTAGCCACTGCTGGGAGGGATTTGTCCCCTGTGTGTCCCACTTTGTGAGAGGCAAGGGCTTCTGAAAATAATATTGGTGACCCACCTTCTGCTCTACTGCTGAGCACTTCATATTCATCCACCTGGATTCATTCTGCTCTAAATCCTTGGGGCTGTTCCCTGGGAATAGTGAATGACATGGCTCTCATGCGTTCCCTTGCAGGAGTCCTCCCATTTGGTACCGAGTCTATTTAATATTTCATCCTGCATTTTCATAACCAGGCACTTATAGACATTAATTATTAAATGGCCATGTTTCTTGAAATAAATGTATAGATAAAGACAGCTGCTGGGGTTTTCTAAAGGGGGTGTTCACTAATCAGTATACGCTGTTCTTACATCTTCCAAATAAAAATCTCAAAGGCCTTTTTATTGTTCAGTATTTTCAAAGCTTTGCTTTCTTGCTCAGTGCATGATGGCACCTTCAAAAGCATTTGTAGTTGATCTAACTTTGTTTTCACCACAATCCCTAGGAAAATGGGGCTGAACCATCTCGAAAACCCTCTCCTTGCCCCTCTGAATCCAGTACTGTAGCAATATTCCCAAGCTTTTAATTGCAGCTACATCAAGTCAGCAGGAAATCTTACTTTTTAGCCTCATTTCTACTAATTTGGAGCCATTCTGTAGCCTCGGTGGAGCCGCTCTGGCGGCACAAGGCATATGAAATCTAAATATGGTTCTCTACAGCTAAGCAAAGATTTTATCTTTGCCCCTCTCCCTGGCTGAAGGCAGGCTCAGGGCACAGGTGGCCAGCACAGGAGCACAGGTTGGCTGTTCAACGTGGGCACGCGTGGATGTGTTTTTCTCATAGCTGGAGGATAAGAGGAGGCCTGGGATGGAGGGGACTCCTTGGTGAGATGGGAAATCTCCGTGTGCCAGTATCAAAAGGAGGGTGATCTGAATACTGCTCTCAAACACAAAATTCCCACTTAATTTTTGTGACTGTTTCAAGGGTTGGGTGCCCGTTTGAGGCTCCTCACTGTCTGAGTGGTTGAACCATGGCTTCCTCCACCATCAGTGGAGGGAAAGCTGCCGGGGCTGGCACAGCAGACAGCAGCCCCACTGCTCCAGCTGCAGTGCCTGTGCCACGTACTACCATTAAGATATTTTTTGCTTTGAAGAAAGGCAGCTTCTCTTCCCCTTAATAATTGATAGTACTCAGATCTTTGAGACTAAGGGAAAGCAACCCAGCCTGGTGAACCTGCCTCCTCTCCAAACTCAGTCTCCTCTCCTCTGGGTAATATTTCTCCAACCACCTTCACAGGATATTTTCTTAATAACCACAGTGATCTTATACCTTGCAGTTGGAAAGAATGTGCATCTTTTTGGGGGAAACTGGGGCAGGTCCTGGGGGCAGGAGGAGACACCACAAAAGCTTTCCTGGAATGCCAAGTTCACCATGAGCAGTCAGCCTCCCTTCATTATTCCCAACAAGATCAAGCAGGACAGATTTGCTCATGGGTGGAGCTGGAAGAAAGTAATAAGCTCTTCTTAATGAAGAGAGTGCTTCAGTTTGCTGTGTCTGGCAGACTATTTTCATCTTTTGTGCTTCTGGTAGTTGGCATCCCGGGAAAGACTGAGGGACTTCAGTTTGGGAGTGGTAGGCATGAACTCAATTTGCTGCCTACCACTGGCAGAGGATCAAGGCTGGAATTTTCATTACACTTGCTTCGTCTGCCAGAAAGAAGCACTTTGATTTAATTCTGGTGGCTTCTTGTTCAATGCCAAGCTTGGAACGTGATGCTCTGATGTCTTCCAGCTTCTTAAAGTAACCACAATGTCCTGCTGAGGAAATATATATTTATACAACTGAGGAATTGAAGGTAAGTAGGGAGTCACTTTATTAACAGCCATGTTATAGGTGGATCCTATGATTTGGAATAGAAGATTATCTCCTCTTGTAATCCTATGTACCATGCCCGGATAGGATCAGAAATTCACAATTCCTCAGTAACTGTTCTGGGAAGGCTCATCTTTTTAAAAAGCAGTCACTCTGTCGCTTATCCCTGGAAGAGGACAAGGGATGCTGACAGACCTGATCAAATGCTTTCTGACATAAACACCTTTTAAGAAGGAACATTGTGCTTTTGACAAGATGACATTTTCTTACAGAAAGCATCTGCTGGCCTCAGTGTTTTGCTTTCTTGCCAAAAGGATACCTCAAAACCCAATTGTATTTTTTTATTGGGCAAAAATCCAAATGTTTTGGGGTTTTGGCAACTGATTCTAAGGATTCAACTGAATAAAAAAAAGTTTTGTTTTCCAGAAATGAAGAGGCTCAAACACTTTTTCTTTTTCATTTTAGTTCTGTTTAAAAATTAAGGAAAAACATGACCATATTTTCCATCTGATGGAGGAGACTGTCTTTCAAACCAGGTCTAGATGCTCCCAAGCATCGAGATACTCCAAGCTGGGATTATTCATTTTGGAGAAGAGAGGACTCCAAGAAGACGTTATTGTAGCCTTTCAATAATTCAAGGGGGCTTATAAGAAAGATGGGGGAAAATTTTTTTAGCAGGGTCTATAGAAATAGGGCAAAGGATAATGGCTTAAAACAGAAAGAGAAGTTTAGACTAAAAATTAGGAAGAATTTTTTTACCCTGAGCGTAGTGAGGCACTGGCCCAGGTTGCCCAGATAGGTGGTAGATGTCCCATCCCTGGAAACATTCAAAGTCAGGTTTGATGGGGCTCTGAGAAACCCGATCGAGTTGAAGGTTTTCCTGCTCACTGCAGGGGGTTTGGAACTGGGTGAACTTCATGGTCCCTTCCAACCCAAACCATGATTCTATGAAAAAATGGATGCTAGTGAGCACTCAGCTACAGCAAAGTTTTCTCATAAACCTTGTCCAAAGGCAGCAGTGGGTGCTAGAAGGAGTTTGGTCAAATATCAAACATTTTTGGAGATTCATTATATTTTGCTTTGGCTTAAAATCCGTTTCTTATACCAAACCTGAGCAGCTGCACCCTCTCCCATTCCTCTTGGTGTCATCATCAGAGGAATGAGTGTGGACCTCTGCACTAAAAGTGCTGTGTTGGTCATGATGGGCTGAGGGCAGCATGGAGGAAGGGACCTAATGAACCTGGAGTTGAAAGTGAGAGAAAGAGGATGTGAAAAATGGCCACACATGTAAAATAAGACTGAGGACACAAGCCTTCTGTCCAAAGATCTTTTGCCATCAGATGTGTGAGCATGGGTGGGAATACACACAGGCTGTGGAATCCCTGGAAGCCAACCTACAAGCATTTTCTTTCTTGCAGATCTCTGTGAGGCAGTTTGGGTTTAACCAGCATGGGAGGAAGAGATGAAATAGGAGGTGGCAAGAAATTGTGACAATGTTTGGGCCCATGACAAATTTTGTTCTTGATAAGACTCATGCATCTGGTATGTGCACTATGGTTTCCATTCATTTAGTATTGACTGTTATATTATACCACAATATTAATGTATTAATGTATTCATAGAATGTAAAATTTATATATAATACAATTAGTGTCTTAATATAGAAGTTAAGATGAAATGAATCAAGATGGCATTTGGAACAAACCCTTTAGACATTGTTGAAATGTAATAGCCTTATGGAAGAATTTTTACCCATCCTTCTCCCCCTTCCACTCCCAATTCATTGCCAGCTGTTTCGTTCCAGATGTGGCAGTCAGACTCCGTTTAGTCCAATGGTCACATTTGACAAGAAGGTCAGCTCAGCGGTGACCATATTTAAGTCATTTCCTTCAAGAAACAAGCATAGCTCTTGCTTGAACTTGACCCCAACTTGCTAAAGATGAGGTCAGAGACCAGGAGGTACCTTGTTTTTCTGTGTGTTTCAGTGTTGAAGCATGACTAACCCATTCCTCAGCCTGGAGAGTAGGCAGTGCCTGGGCTTCTTCCTATTAAATGCTAATCCAGAAAGGTCAAACACAACCTTATGCATTATTTCCTTTCTCTCTTGACACCTCCCCCCAGTTTCTTCCTAAAAACTGTATTTATGTTTTCTTCATTGAAATATTTCCTATCTGTTAATCCAGCCATATCTTCCATTCACCATGAAATCCCTCCTGAAGATCACCTCTCTAGAGGCATGGGCATGGTTTTCATCATGTATTAGGAGGACAATTTCTTCTGAGTCAAAGCTATTTGAGTGAATCTCTGAATTTGTATTGTTCAACCCCCCAGGTGATTATAATTACATTTGCATGTATGATATACAGATACAGAGAGATTTAATCAAGCCCAAGTCTACAAGACATCCTAAATTATGTCCATCCCCACCCCATGGTACAGACCCATCCTTTTGGCATTTCAGCAGCTATGAAATCACAAGCCCTTTAGCACTCCTGTTCTTACTTACTTTTACTTTCTTCATATTTGGACCCCAACCTAAAGTTTGTACTAATTTATTCTGCTTAACAGAAAATTACGTGCAATCCAAACATGATTTTAGTTTGCAAATGTTTTTTTCCTGGGAAATACAGTACAGGAAAAGATAAAGCAAAGACTTTTTTGTTTCCCCAACAGATCAATTTAATGTGTTACAATCTAGTCTTGCTGGACGGGTGGCTAAGAATCACAGACAAAGAATTAACAACCACTGTTTCATAACAAAATATTAATATACAGCTATAAATGTATTTATGCATATGCTTTATATGTGTATTTGTCAGGAGCCAATCCATCTTTCTATTTGCACTGGCTTTGTACCACCATAAGAGCCCATGGGAATGAATCCAGAGGTACCATGGTCACAGAATCATAGAATCACATTGTACAGGAGGAACTCCAGACTTCGCATTTATTTATGTTGACCATCCTGTAATTTCAACCATTCTTCAGGTTCTCCCCCACTTATTTGGTGATCTTGGAACTGCAGCCCTGTGTGGGACATACCACGAAAGATTTGGGGTTATCAGGTTTCTGGCAAAGAGTTGCTGCTTGTTTAGGGTCAAAGAGGGCCAAGAGTGCACTTGAAAACAAGAGCATTGCTCTTAACACCATCTGCTTTTCTCAGGCCCTGTCGATGTAATTGTCACCAAGTCCCAGTGCAGCTGGACTCACCCTTAGAGTCCTTCCCACCACCTCCAGTGCTTGATGAAAGAGGTATGTTCTCACCTGTGGCGAGATCGAGGCACTTGGCCCCTGGGGCTGCACACCTGTACACCAGAGCTGTGCCCACCCCTGCTCTGAGAGCTCTGCAGCCAGGCAGGGGGCTGCAGGGCTTGGCCTGGGGCAGCCTTGAGTTTTGAGAACCTCACCCAATGGTGCCTGACACGGGAGGAGATACCGGTGTGTCTACGTATTGCAGTGCATGCACTGTTTAATTTAATCCTTAAATCTGCCTTGAGAGGCCACTGCCTCCAGCTGGGGTTCCCTGGACATGCCCCCTTGTCCTTGCAAGCCCATCCCCCCAGTGCCCTGTCCATAAGTCTGGTTGCTCCTGTGCAAAACAGCCGTGCAATGTGACCACACATGGGTTACAGCCTCCCCATCCAGAGACAGAGCAGTGCTTGTGGTGCTTCTCAGAGGACCCAGACTCACTGCCTGCAAGGTGTACAGCACAAGCACAGATATTTCCAGTTGGGAAACCCCAGACAGAAGTACTGTAAAAGCAAAGCATTCCCACTCTGCCCTGCACCAGGAGCAAAGCCCCTATGTCATGGGCATAGTTTTCACTGAACTGTCTCATTTATTTGTATTAAGAGCACAATTTCTTCTAAGTTGAAGCTATTCGAGTGAATCCCCAAATTTGTACTGTTCACCCCCCCAGGTGATTATAATTACATTTGCATAAAGGATACATAGATATAGAGGGATTTAATCAAAATGTAGCTGCCAAGCAGAGACCTAGGGAGTGTATTGTTCATCAGAAAATCATTATGAAAGACCTGCCAGGTTGGCAAACTTCACTTCAGAATTAGAAGTGAGATTTTTCATTATCCCATTGAATATTTTCAGTTATTTCAAATGCAAGAGCCAAAAAAATAAATCAATGCCAGCTTGCAGAAATATGAGTTGGTAGAATGGTTATAATTGTCATTATTATTATTTATTGGATTGCAGGGAAAGATCTTGGGGGGTTTGTCTTGATGGTTGAGTTATAGGAACAGGAGCTCTGTAATGGGAGAGAGAAGGGAAAGGCATTCACAGTCAAGGCACTGCTCCACTTTCTCTACATCAGATTTATTTTTCTGTGGAAGGATAAATGGAGGAAAACCTGAGTCAATCTCTACAACTGCAGCTGCAAACAGTGGGTTGTGGGTCAGATTCACTTTGTAAGGTACTGGAGGAGGAGGACAGAGACATGCTGAAGGTTGTACCAGTCCCTCAGCTTTCTGCTGGACCCCAGTCCCAGACTGGGAGGGGGTGGCTGATGCCCATCTTAACCTTGAAGCTGAGACAATATGTGGAGCCACAGCATAGCCAAATACAGGTGCCCTGACATGGTTGTATGGTGACACAACACAGTAACTGCAGAGAGGTAAGTGGAAGATTTGGTCTGGATGACCTTCCTGGTCCCTTCCAACCCAAACCATCCTGTGATGCTATGATTTTACACTGTACTTCTGGCACCTTGCTGGTTCAGGTCTGTTGTATCTGCGATACCTGGAAGAGTATTTCATGCCCTCACCATAGCAGGGAGACCTCTAGCAGAGGAGGGATGGTGGTAAGTGAGCCCCTTGGTGAGACTGAACCAAGACAAATGGAATTTATGGTTTTGCTTAGACTTGTTAGCCAGATCCCTCTCACTGGGCCTGTAGTCAAAGAAAGGGATGTAAAAGAAATCCAACAAAATGAGTCGGGTTCTCCATAGGACAGGGAGGGGGATGAGTGAGTTTAGAACAGACTCTGATGTGGGTACATTTCTTTATTAGAGATAATTGTGCAGAACTGAGGTCGTGGTGATGGCATGGACGGATGTATAGATGTGTTTGCCTGTCTGAAAATGCTAACAATGGACACTTCACTGGCAAACATGATTTGTGACTTCAGCTGTGGTAATTTTTAAACAGTAGCAAATATTATTTCACAGACAAGATAGGGATGGAAAAGTCTGTTAGGGTGGTTGTTGATCGCTTTCACAAAACATAATGAAGGTCACAAACGCAAAACTAGTAAAATAAACAAGGAATGTGTAGAGTTGGCTCCAAACTAGGTTGAGACTGGAGTTGTTTTGACACAATGGAACTCACAACAGCCTAAAATGCTTGAGAAGCAAATATTTCTCCCCAGCTTTGGTAATCTTGAAGCACCAGTTATTATGGGTACAAGAGATCCATTATAATAACACAGAAAATCCTTCTCCATAGCATTTCAGTGGCACCTTTTTTTGAAGTGAGATTCAGGAGAATGTAGGTAGATACCTGCCCCTAAGAAATCAGATGACTCAAAAGGCATGAAACTCCTACTTCTTGACCTGGAGGGGTTGCTTCACTTTGCTTCTCCCACTGGTTTTCATCCCTTCATGCTTCTTGCAGGGCCCTGTCTGGCCAAGCTGAGACAATCTTGATTTACTGATCTTAACAGTTAATCTTTAATTAAGCCATGGACTGTTTTGGTCATTAATTTAAAGTAGCAGGCAGGGAATAAAACCTCATAAAACCTCAATCTCAACTTTGATAGATTGTGCTGAACTTCAGGGGAGTGCTTGGGGGAATGGGTGCTCCATGGGAACACCCACAGGAACATGTTTTCCCTGGAGCCTGACCCACCACCTCCCTGTGGGTTTCCCTCATCCCTCCTCAGGAGATGGTTTTCCAAGAGCTGCAGAGCAACTAAGTTTGGTCAATTTTTGATTATTCAAGTAGGAGGTTTATTGGGTACTGGCCAAAAGCTTATTGAATAAGAACTGCCTCAGAGGATTGTGGGGCAGACCCAAAGCTGAATGTAATTACCGGCTTATTTCTAAATTAATATTTTGTTAGGGGTTTGGGATAGAATTTACTTTCCCTGCCCCTCCTCCCTGCACACAACACTGCTCTGGGTTTGTTCAGCCTTGGAGCACACTTTGGGTTTTACTGCTTGTGTCTGAGATTGTTAAAACCTGTGAAAGTTTGGGCTGTTTAAAATCAGAGCAAAAAGGGGGGGAGGAAAAATAGCTGGGAACAGGAGAACGTCATATAAATAGCAGTAAAACTGTTAAATCTATTTGCATTTCACACCCAATAATTTTAGACTCCACCTCGAGAGTGCTGCTTGAAAGTTAGCACTTTTAATTGTCCAGTAAATTTCCTCTCAGACAGCTGCTTCATAAACTGCCATTGCCTGCCCTGTGAGGAAAAACAGGTAACTGATTTATCTGAGCATGGAGACCAAAATGGTCATTCGCGTGTCACTGGTTCCCCCCTCTGTTTCACTTAAATTAGCACGTGAGGACATTTGGTTACAGCTTTGCAATTTGTCCTCAGTCACCCAGCAGCACCAACCAGCACATCCGAGAGATCACTTCTCCACCACAACCTGGAGCAGGATCTGGAAGGTCCCCAACCCTCCCTGCTCGCTGCCCTTGCTGTGAGCTCATTGTACCCTGCTGCACCAGTAAATCACTCTCTGCCAGGCAGGGACTTTGGAACACACAGCCATGAAGTAATGGCTTATAATTCAATTAGAGCCCAGGAAAATCTGCTGAGTTATGTCGCGTCTATTTAGCCTGACATTGGTTTCGTGGAGGTCTAAGAATATGGCCAAAGGAAAGTTGAGGGGGTTTAGAGGACTGGATTTGTTCTGGGTTTTCCAAGCTCTTTTTTGTTATTTAAAAATATTTTTTAAATATTCTGGTCATAAATATTTATGGGATTGTTGTAGCAGTTGTGGGACTGTTCAATGTCTTCAAAACTGGTTACAAAAATGACCAAACTTGTTTGATTTGTACAACAGTTTCTAAGAAAGTTCACTGTAGGCACTGCTGCTTCTTATGTCCCATTTCAGACTCTATGGAGTTGGACTTCTTGGGTTTTGTGAAGGTGCATTTCTTTTTTTCCTTTTCCTTTTCCTTTTCCTTTTCCTTTTCCTTTTCCTTTTCCTTTTCCTTTTCCTTTTCCTTTTCCTTTTCCTTTTCCTTTTCCTTTTCCTTTTCCTTTTCCTTTTCCTTTTCCTTTTCCTTTTCCTTTCTCATTATCCTGTCTTTCTTTGCCATCTCCATCTTTCCTCTGTCCCTGTGGAAGCAGACCACTGCACTGCTGAGCACCTCAGAGTTGTCCCAAGTTCTCCATTGTGAGGAGCACTAATAACTGGGCTGTCCATCAAATAAAAAAAATGTGATCAAATGTAGAAAATAACTTTTTAGCTGTTCCAGTGAGAGAGGTTTCATCTGAAATCTCCACGACTTTCATGACAATCTCAGGAAGTTGTCTATCTCCAGAATTTGGGGTTGTGTTTAGGCTTTTGTTTAATTTCCTTGAATTTTAAAGAACATTCAAAAGGACAAATGGAAGCAGTGGCCTTACATCCAATGGAGGAATTTGTTTCCTTGGTGTCAAACTTTAACTCTCCAAAATGAATGAGAAAGTAGAGAATGTTTAGCACCAGGGGCAGAGAGCGCAGTTGGTGTTCCCATCCAGCTGCTCCAGCCTCATCTCTCCTCAATCAGCACCCAACTACAACCAAAACTACTGTTTTTATTCCAGGTTGTTGTATATTGGGGTGAGTGTGGACGAAGGGTAAAACCTACTGCCAGAAGACTCATGGCAAGGCAGAAAATTTGCACACCGGGGTCCGGGATGGGGGCCTGAATGGTGAGTTGAGGCCAGTGGAAGTGTTCTCCATGACCTTTCCAGGGTGAGAAGATGAAGCAATAGGAAGAAGTGGGATTGGGAGGCCAAAGGCTGGGGAGGGAGATCCTGCAAAGCAGCTTGGTGAAGAGAAAACAGCTGCAGAAGGTGAGAAGAGAGGGCAGAGGGTCATCGATCAGGTGAGAAAGGTCATAATTTAGGGATCCTTCCCCCATCACGGCTGGCAAAATAGATAGGTAGGTAGGTGATAGATAGATAGATAGATAGATAGATAGATAGATAGATAGATAGATAGATAGATAGATAGATAAAAGCTACGTCTTTATAGAGCACAGCTGTCCAGCTCCTCCCCAGAGGCTGGGTGGATGGAAAATGAGCTAAAGAAAAAAAGGATGGATGCTCATATTCTTCATAAAAACAGCTTGCATGTTATCCTCTGGGCATTTTTCCCAGCTGCTGGAGATAAGAGCCTGCTCCCATCTGAACACACGAGAACACACGTACCTGCCCACAGCTGAAGAGGCCACTGGGATGCTGAGCAGGTCTGTGGGTGGTTTGCTTGCAATCTGTGCATCTGACCCACCTTTGCCCTGCAGTCAGGAGTGCAACAGTGAAATGTGTTCATGTGTGATGTTAATGCTGGCAAACGATTGTTTTTTTAAAACCTGCTGCTTAGTAATTACCTCTTCCTTATTCATTTTCAAAGGTCCTATGTGATCACAATTAGATTTATTTACTAGCTAGTGTTTAGACAGGTACAGTAAAGTAACCACCAGCCTCACTTATTGATGCCTGTGCTTTATCATGCATACAATAGTCTTATTCCTCTGTAATGAATGAGTCCTTCAGTGGGAAATAAATTGAAATGCCAGTTTGGGGATCAATCAGTGCACATATGCAGCCTTTATAATGGTACGTTCATGTTCCGTAGTGAAGGTATTTTCCTGGAATGACTCGGCTGCATTTTGTTAATGCAGTTTTAGCTGCGTTAAGGTACAGGTGTAGAAGAAATCGGTTAATAGAAATGATTAGAGCTGAAAGAAAATGTCATAAAAATATGCATAACCCTGGATGACAAAGGTGATCATCACCCTGGTTTGTGACACATTTCCTTCAGGGAAGAATAACTGAAATGCAGTGTCAAAATGGAGCTTTGTTTGCCTTCAAATAAGAGGAGCTGTGGTCCAGGCTCAGCACTGAGGTCCAAGGAGTCCACAGAAATGCTCTGTGTTCTTTAAACTGAGCCGCTGATCAAATGTCTGCAGAACCAGCCCACACACCCAGAATAGCAATCAAACTAAAATTAGAGGACGGGACTTCAGGACTTGTTGGATGGGCAGCAGTCTAGAGATCACAATGAATCCCTCATCCTCCCCTGGGCTGGTTGAGAGGCTGCAATGAATAAGACTGGGATTTATTTTGAGGGTATTTTGTTGGCCCAATCTGAAGCTTGTTTGACTTGAACAACTGGCCCATAGAGCAGAGCCAGAGGAGCTCAGGATCAACGGCCAGAGAGAGTCTGAGTTTGGGTGCCTTTGCTTTCCCTGGGGCAGAGACTGGTCCCTGGGATTAGGTTCACCCCATGTCCCTAATCTCACCTAGCCTATGCTTCCTCTGGAGTCAGTGAAGAAACATAAGCACCAAGAGAAGGCAATTCACCTCTCAGGATTATCCTAAATCCCTTCCAGTTCCTTGCTCAGCAGCACCCTCACGGCTGGTGAGGAGCACAGACATTAATGCAAATGTCAGTTGAGAATGTGATCATAATATGAGGAGGGAAAGAATATGTTAAAAGTTAATTTGTCATAAAATATGTCCGAGTCCCTTTTTTGCTTTTACAAGAGGTTTTTAACTGGGTAGGCTGAAGTGGTTTGCGGCAATAACGGGTCTGTCGGAGGGGTGATAGATATCACTTTACTGATGGTAAAACAATATGAATCAGGCTTGTCTGCCAGTGTGATTACCTAATTGTAGCGGGAGGGTTCAGCAAGGTCACGGCAATCGCTGTGATTACACCGAGTCTGTGGGTTATTCCACTCTTGAGCCTTATCACTCAGGTTCCAAGGCTCAGGAGAAATATGTCAGGGTGGCTGTCAGAGATGGAACGATCTGTCCCCAAAAGTGGGAGAGTCTCCTGCAGGGCTGAGATGAACACCCTTGAAAAGAGATGGAGTATTTAAAACGCGTGGTGCCTGGGAAAGGGAAGGGCGGGAGGAGGATGAATGGTAAAAGCTCTTATTGCGGCTTCAGTAATATTGATCTTGTCATTAATAATGCGATGAACCTTAAGTGAAATTCAAGTGTCAGTGCCAAGGCAGGTTATTTCTGTCATAAACAGCCCATCAGGCAACTCGAGAACAGTGATATTAAGAGGGATGGAGAGGAGAGAGGGAGAAGAAGATGGTGTTTCTCAGGAGCCTGTGTTTTGTGGGTGGGAGGGAGACCGTTTTACCTTGGGGCGGGGGTTGAGGGGAAGTTCAGCACTTCTCAAAACCGGAGAATGCTCAGTGAAACACCTTATAATTTCAACGAGCCCCCTCATTTCCCAACAAGTAATTGCAGTGCCTCCTGCAAGGCTGTATGGTGACCTCTCCCTCCTTCATACCAGGAACTGAGAATCTCGTTCCACCTTCTCCACCTTTCCATTTTCAACATTTCTCATTTTTATTGTCATTTCCCTTGACTCTTGGGAGTTATTTTCAAATACTATGAAATGAACATATTTTCATTTATTGTCCCTGAAAACTTTGAAGGTTTCCTTCTCCCTTGAAAAAGGAAGTGTAAGCAGTTCTCCGAGTTACTGTTTTTCTTAATTCACCCTATTTTAATAAATTCTTAATTTCTTTCAGCCATGGGACTGGTTCAAAGTTGCACCCGAGGACGTTTAGACTGGGCATTAGGAAGCATTTCTTTACTGAGAGGGTGGTCAAACACTGACCAGGCTTCCTAGAGAGGTGGTTGTTGCCCTGAGCCTGTCAGTGTTCAAGAGATATGTGGAACAATGCCCTTAACAACACATTTTAAGCTGGTTGGCCCTGAACTGGTCAGGCAGTTGGACCAGATGATCATTGTAGGTCCCTTCCAACAGAAACAGTCCGTTCTGTTCTAGTAATTCTTTTGAAAGCAATATTTTTTTGTTTATATAGGTCTCTACATATTAGACTCTTTTGTTCCCACAGTACTCGATGTGTTTTTCATTCAGGGGCCTGAAGGCTCTCTAATAGGAAAGGTAGAGGTGAGACCTGCCCGGCCAGCAGTGCTCTAAGTCCCCCAGGTCCCCATCCTTGATGGGATCACTGGGTAACAGAGTCTGCCTTGCAGTATCCTGGGGTAGGGCCAAGCCTAGAGTATTCTAGTGAAGGGCATAAAGTTGTTATCTCCCTGTGCCCACTCAAGAAAAAACACTACATTCACTACATTTCAAACTTCTGTTTAATTTTAGCTTTTGTTTGCTGGAAGGGTAGGAGGTCACTCTTAACCCAGGTCTGGGAAATGGACAGTGCAATGAGTCATCTGCTCTAATTCCTGTACTGCTGAAGACTTTTGCTGATATTGGATGCCTTAAAATACATTTGTATGGTCTATAGCCACGCCTCCAGCATCCGACTGGGGAAGTGGCCTCGGGCATCTCTTCAGCATCTCCCATGAAATTCTCACCAGCTGTGATGTATCCTGTTAGAATATTTCATCCCTTTCCTCTGAAAAACAAGCCTTCTTGCTCAAAAGATAAGGAAGACTTTATGACTTAGCAGACTAAGGGCATAAATAGTTGGATAGTTAGGAAGATCCTGAGTAGGTTTGGCCTCTTGGAATACCTTGGGCTTCACCAGGAGTTGATTACTAAATTCTTTGGTACCATTTTGCTGTTCACTGAAAAATGTGTATGAGTCATCTACATCCCAAATCTAGTGTTTCATCTTTTTTTTCCCAGTGCAAACTTTCCTAAAGACCTTTGCTATGCAGCATTTTCTCTGCCTTCTCAAGGTTTTTAGAGAGCATGGGAGACCTCTAACATGTCAGATGCTTTAAAAATGTACCCAGGACCACGCAGTTTATAACCCTTATTTCCTTCCTATAGCAACTTTCTTTTCTAGCATTCAATGAAGCTACTCAGCTTGGGTTTTTTTGGTCTGAATGGGACACAGAGAACTGTAGATTTGTGCTCCAGATTAGATGCTGATACAATGCAAACCCAGCACAGAGAAAATCCTGGCGGGGTCAGGTTTCCTCTTTAGATTGTATCTTTGCAGTGGGTCGCTCAGCACGGTAACTCAATCTTATTTAACAGCTCAATTCAACCCAAGGTGATGCTGTTTTCCAAAGCATTAAAAAGCTGACATTATTTACATATTTTTTTCATTAAATATCCAGAACATTGCACTTATATTTCAGGAAATGGCATGACTAGATTTACAAATACATCACCACTGTGTCCCTGAAAGCAATTCCATAAACATTTCTCTGCTGTTTCCAGCTCATTGCCTGTATTTTCAGCAGCACCCGGTGAAAAGAACCTACCACAAATCTATCCTTTGTGCTGCTTTCCTCCAGGAAAGCCAAGCAATGCTAGACATCTGTCTCCTGGATAATGGGTCTCTTTAGAGAGAGAGAGAAATCTCTCTTTAGAGAGCTTTGAGACCAGCAGTCCAGAAGAGGTTTGAAGTGGAGTCTGGCTGGAGAGCATCTGCCAGTGAGGAGGGAAGAGATCTCAGAAAAACAGTCTGGGTGTGGAACTGGAGAGGAACAATTTCACTGTTGATGTTGTCCTCTGGGATACATAGAGAAGAGCAGCAGCCCACCTGTTACCTTTGGACAGGAGTCATGGTGTGGGAGAGGAGCAGTGGGTAGCAGTGAGCTATACAAAATGAAGCTGTGGGCTGTCTCTAGCACCAGGGCTGTAGATTTGCTGTCCCCATGCTGGATAAAGAGATTGATATCTACCAGATGATAAGCCTGAACTCCTGTTAGAATCTGTCATAGCCCCCTGCTCAGGACAGCAGTGTGTGATTCAGACAGATTCCTACCCATCAGAGCCAGTCTCACTCTCTCTATGTAAAAAGGGAGTAAAGTCTTTTGTAGCATCTAAAACAGATCTCAGTGGTCCAAACTTCCATCTCTTCTTTCCACTCATCATCCTCAGAGCTGGAAGCTCATGATAGCACTTGGTTTTTCATCACCATCCTGAACTTGAGTGTAGGTGCTCCCAGAAGGATGGCAGTGTGTCACTCGTGCCCTTCTCAGGGGAAGTCTGTGCCAGGCACTGCTTCCTAAGGGATAACAGAAGGAAGGTGAATTTATGGCCCTATGATCCCTTTGCTCATATCCAGGTAGTTCTGCTCATCAAAAGAATTCCTTTTTCTCCATTAAGTTAATAAAGAGGCTGTGACCAGTTCAGATCTTCATTGATTTCCAAACATGACACCTCAATGCTTAAGTTTTCCATCATGTTTCTGCAGCCAAAATTGTGGCCAAATATCCCTGTGAGCACAAAAAAGGGAGGCAGGGATGAGGGAGAACACCTCTCACAGTCTGGTTTGGAAGGAATCAGTTTGTGGTTTGACATCATCTCTGGATTCACCCTTCCAGGTTTATGGTTACCTATGAGCATCATGAGGAGTCATGAGCTTCCCACACTTCAAGCTGAGGGCTGAGCACCCTAAAAATCTACAGCCTGAAATGCCATGTTGTCAGCTGGTGGCCAAGTTTTGCCCTCCCCATGGCCTCTCTGCAACTTGTCCTCCTGCAGCTTCTCCTGAGTGATGACCAGGATGCTGCAGGTCTGCTGTCTCAGAGGTGGATGCCTCTTTGTGTGGTGCTTTCAGCAGGAAGATGAGAAAACTTCTGGAACACGCCCGGCCATCACAATTTATGCTTTGCTGGAGATATGACCATCAGGATGCTTGCTGGAGGGGAGGAGTGAACCAGCTGTCCTGCCAGGGCTTTGTTATCACTCCTGGGTACAGTTTGGAGCTTTGCATCATCATGTCCACTGTGCTCCTCCACAGCCCAGGCTGGTAAAAAAGGGGGCTTTGAGAAACTATATCACATTTTATCAAACACTTGGATAAAATCTTCATAGCTGGTGAATAACCCAGTAACTTCAACATGCCATTGTCCTGCCTCAAATACAGCTGAGATCACCCAGTTTTGGGAATCATCCCCAGAGAACAAGAAGAGCCCAGGTAGCTCTCACCTAGCTGCATGTGATCCAGCACCCTGGGCTGCTGCCTGTCCTGTCCCTCTGCCCTCTCTCACCCTTTGGCCACCCAGACTCTCATCTCCTCTTAGAGCTGCACCACATTGCATGCACAGCTGAACATCCAGGAGCTAAAACACAGACCACAAAATCCTTGGCAGTCTGTGTCAGACATCTGTGTGCTGAGGTGGCTGCATAATTTCCCTCTTCCCAGCAGACTAAGGCCAAATTTGACTGGTGGTGGTTGTTGCAGGCCTTCAGGAATTTTCTTCCTAACAATATATCTTTAAAGGCTTTGTAGGCATCTCCAAGGTCTTGGGAAGGCAAGAGGCAGCACCAACCACCCCAGTTCAAAAACCTGAGTGTTTGGGTAAACTGCATCTTAGAACAATGGATTTTGTTGGCAAGTAGGAATGGTCCATTTGATATGAAGGGCGTTGGCAAAGGAAGGCAAGGCAAGAGAGGCAATGGTTTTCAGCTGAAAGAGGGGAGATTGAGATGAGATCTTAGGAAGAAATGTTTTGCTGTGAGGGTGGGGAGGCCCTGGCCCAGGTTGCCCAGAGAAGTGGTGGCTGCCCCATCCCTGGAGGTGTTCAGGGCCAAGTTGGATGGGGCTTGGAGCCCCCTGATCCAGTGGGAGGTGTTCCTGCCCATGGCATGGGGTGGAACTGGTTGGATTTTAAAGTCCCTTCCAACCCAAATGGTGCCATGGTTCTATGATAAGAAAGTGCAATCAAATAAATAACATTTCCTTTCTTCCTCCCAAGCCTGCTCTTAAGAAAATAGTCACTACCTTAAAAAACCACAAAATATTAAAGAATCAAATCATCTGTTCCCTCCAAGCAAAGCTGGTGTCTATCTCCTGGTTGAGGCTGACAAAACCCTTCTCTAGTTTTTAATCAACATGAAAAATGCCCCTATCCAACCCACCAGCTCAGCCTCCCATCCGTGACAGCCCCTTTCCCTCTCCCAAACAGGCAACAGATTTCAATTTAGCTTTGAGCGAGGGAAGCTCAATTGGTTTATTAAATTTCACACACTAATTGACACGCTCTCCTTAAAATATAACTTGCACAAACAAAATTTATACTAATGACACAGGGGGTGAGTCTTTCTGCTTCCACTGCCCCCGCTTATCCCCCTCTCCCCCAGCTCCCACGGGAATCCGGCATAATTGCACTTCCAAGGCAGGGGCCATTCAGCAGGGGTGGGAGGTTAAAGAGAAATAAATACTGGAACGCTGATGGGGTTTTTCCTGTTTTGGCAGGGACGGGTGTGTAGATTTTGGAGCGAGCTTCCCTTCGCTGGATGCGCACAGGCACAGCTCCCCAGGCGTGCTGCACTTCACCTTAATAAATCCTTAATGGCAACAGATTAACCTCAGCCAGGTCCCCTGGCACAAGTTCACAACTGACGTCTTACAGAGAGGTTCCACAGGCCTGTTTGGAGATCTTCATCTTCCCATGATGGACAGGCTGGCAGCTGCCCATCACTGCCTGAATCCTCATCCTCCACCTCATAAGGGAAATGACTCCGCCACCAGGCAGTGATTGTGCCCCTGTACCCAGGACTGGTGAAGCCACACCTCAAGTACTGGGTTCAGTTCTGGGCCCTTCACTACAAGAAGGACATTTATGGGCTGGAGCACATCCAGAGAAGGAAACAGAGCTGGGGAAGGGGCTGGAGAACAAGTCCTATGTGGAGCGGCTGAGGGAACTGGGGTTGTTTAGCTTGGAGAAGAGGAGACCGAGGGGAGACCTCATCACTGTCTACAACTGCCTGAGAGGAGGCTGTAGCGAGGTGGGCGTTGGTCTCTTCTCCCAAGTGACAAGTGATGGGATGAGAGGAAATGGCCTCAAGTTGCACCAGGGGAGGTTTAGATTAGACATCAGGAGAAATTCCTTCACTGAAAGGGTTCTCAGGCCCTGGCAGAGGCTGCCCAAGGATGTGGTGGAGTCACCAGCCCTGGAGGGGTTTAAAATGCAGGTAGATGAGTTTCTTAGGGACATGGTTTAGTAAGGGGACAGGTACCGTTGGACTTCATGATCTCAGAGGTCTTTTCCAACCATATGATTCTATATTTCCGGTGGAGAAACCCTGCAACAGACAAATTTGCACCCTGTAGTTTCCCTTCTCACTGCTTCCTTGCAGAGCATTGGACACAAATCTCCCAGCATGATTTTCCTCCAATTTTCCCCCCATGACAGCTACCTGGATAAAGGCAATTTGACCTAGTGTCCACAATGCCCTGTGCAGGCAGGAATGGAACCAGGAGGGCAGGGGTGGACAATGATGAGGCTCCTGGGAGCAGCAGTGCTGGCTCCGCTGCTTCCCCAAAATTGCTTTCCCCCAAATTTAAAGCCCAGTCACTTGGCTTTTTCTATTTGTTCAGGAAGACATTTTTCAATAATTGATGGCAGAATTGTAGCAATACCTAGCACTTTAGTCGATTTTTTCTGTAGTTCCTCAAGCTATTTACAAAAGAAATCTTTAATGCATCTTTTTCCAAACATTTCCAAAAGGTTCTAATTTTTAAATTCCATTCTCCAAGTGCAAGGTCCTTCTGGACAACAGGGAATGGAGCTGCCATCCATAGGAAGTGGCTGCTATTACAGTAACGCCTTAAGAGTTGGGGCTGCACACCTGATTTTGGATACATGTTGGAGATGCACATCTGGGATATAGGATGACAACTTTGCATAAGTTGTACCATCCTTGTGGAGTCAAAATCAGGTGGCTCACAGAGCCACAGTCTAATTTTAGCTTTGCCTGAGTCACAATGTCAGAAGACAATTTGTTGCATGTGCCAGTCAGTAGGAAACATTTGAGTCTCTTTAGCATCTTTCTCCTATACGTCTTTTATGTAAAGTTCTCTCTGAATATATACAGAATTACAAGTTTGGAGGGCCAGGGAAGGTACAGGTGCACCTCCACACTCTTCATGCCTTCTTATTCTTGAGCTTTGATAAAAAGAAGCCAGGGAATTCTGAGGGTGAGATATCCAAAATACCCAGGCTGAAAGTTGAGCTCAAGAGGAAAAAGTCATAGAATCATGGAATGCTTTGGAACCTTAAAGCCCATTCTGTTCCGACCCCCTGTCATGTGTAGGGACACCTCCCATTGGATCAGAAGGCTACAAGCCCCATCCAACCTGGCCTTGAACATCTCCAGGGATGGGGCAGCCACCACTGCTCTGGGCAACCTGGGCCAGGGCCTCCCCACGATTTTTTCCTAAGATCTCATCTCTATCTCCCCTCTTTCAGTTGAAATCCATTGCAGTTCATCCTATCCCTGCACTCTTTGATAAGGAGTCCTTCCCGGTCTTGTGGTTCTTCGTACCACGAGGCAATACTCAGCATCTGAGACACTCCAACCCATGGAATGATGAACACTGCTCCTGTAATACCGTGTGCATGTTCAAGCTACCAGCCTGGGGCTGATCCAGTAACAAACCCAAAACCTGGCTTGGCACCGAGTCCTGCCTGGGCATGGGCCCATTTTTTCCAGAGGTAAGGACTGCGTTCAGTCAGACATCACCCCCTTTGCCCACCGTGGGAGAAGGCAAGGCTCGGCCTCTGCTGCCTTGACCACTCATTAATGCAGAGCATGGATTTCATTACCCTGATTGCTCAATTCTGTTATTAACAAAGCATAAATCTCCTCATTAGTCTCTCTCAGCCTTGGGGTCACAACCTCTGGGAGAGGTCAGCAGCAGATGCCCAGTGCAGGTCATGGCCCTCAGCCCTTTACCTGTCCGATAGAGATGGACTGGGGCCAAATATATCCTCGGGCTGGCTACCCCCTTTACAACAATTTCCAGCTCTCCCTTACACATGACTCTGCTGGAGCTTTTTAGACTTTTCCAGTCATGTCTGTGATCCTGGGGTCCTGACATCGCAGTCCTGAGCAGGGTGTTAGGGAAGGGTGCACAGAAATTAATCTGGCCATGTTCACCAAAATCATCCCTCTTACTCTCCAGACCTCCTGGAAACCTCACTGCTCCTGCAGTGTCCCAGAAGCTCCAGGTTTCCCTACCACCTTCTTGTTTCTCTGTTACTTTTCCCCCCTCTTTTACTCTGAACTCATCACTGGATCAAAATATTTTATGTCCTCTGTTGATTTTATTATCAGAGCAGGCAACAAATAGGTATTAAACTTCATGCACTGCTCATATTCCCCCACCACTCATGTCCCTCCCAGGCTGAAGAGCCTCCAGCTGCCTACACTGCCCATCTCACACCTCTTAGTCCCTGCTAGTTCACACTGCCGCTCATTTCATATATTACCACACGCTTTCTGATATTAAAGACCAGTCCAAGGGTGATCTCGCACTGTGATCCTTAAGAGGGGCTAGAAAAGGCCTGTTCCCTGCTGTATCAGCTCTCAATTTCTTTCATCAAGTAGTTCCTGGAGTATTGTGTTCTCAGCATGAGCCAGCAACATGCTCTTACAGCCTAGAAAGCCAACCATATCCTGGGCTGCATCCAAAGCAGCATGAGCAGGAGGGTGGGAGAGGAACCCGCCCTTCTACTCTGCTCTCATGAGTCTTCCATCCAGTTCTGGAGTCCTCAGCACAGGAGGGACTTGGAGCTGTTGGGGCACGGCTAGAGGAGGTCAGAGATGTGATCCAAGGGCTAGAGCATCTCCTGTGTGAGGACAGGTTGAGAAAGCTGGGGTTGTTCAGCCTGGAGAAGAGAAGGCTGTGGGGAGACCTTAGAGCAGCCTCCCAGGACTGAAAGGGGCTCCAGGAAAGCTGGGGAGGGGCTCTTGATCACGGAGTGCAGGGATAGGATGAGGTGGAATGGTTTTCAGCTGAAAGAGGGGAGATTGAGATGAGAAATATTTTGCTGTAAGGGTGGTGAGGCGCTGGCCCAGGTTTCCCAGAGAAGTGGTGGCTGCCCCATCCCTGGAGTTGTTCAAGGCCAGGTTGGATGGGGCTTTGAGCCCCCTGATCCAGTGGGAAGTGTCCCTGCCCATGGCTGGGGGGTGAAACTGGAGGGGCTCTAATGTCACTTCTAACCCAAAATCATTTCATGTTTTTATGAATCTCCTGTGTCACTGGCAATGCCCACGGCTGTCCCAGAGAGCAAACAAGGACACCTGCAATATCCATGTTGAGTTACGGCACTTTATCAGGTCGCAACTTTGAACAGTTCTGCTGTGCTCCAGGATTTGAGTCCGTTAGCACAGCGGCTCCAGGGCCCTGCTGCTCAAAGCACAAAAGCTCTGTACCACACCAGCTCTGCTCTGTCTTTGCAGTTTTTTTGGCACCCAGCGGGGGAGGAAGAGTAGGAGCAGGTGGCATCAATCCAAAATGGGCAAGCATTTCATTTTTGTCTTTATGGGCATTTTGTCAAGCATAGCTGCAGACAGTAACTCTACAAACAATAATTAACCTCAAGCTGTGGGCAGTGTTAAAGTGCCTGCCCCATAACCTGCTGGCACGCAGGAAATCTGAGATGCTGCTAATAGGTTTTCAGCAGCTGAGTCCATTTCTGGCCCAAATCTATTTGATATGGCTCTCAGATAACGCTGTTGATTATTTTCCTGAGCGCTCACCGAATGCTTCCTGTTGTGAGAGTCTTGACTGCAAGAACAAACAAACAGAAAAGTGGGCAGGGAGCTGGTGAAATCAATACCCCATCCCATAAAAAGGTACTGGTGTCAACTAGAAATGCAGCCATGAAGGAGTGAAATTAATTAGCTAAAACGCAAGGCAAGCCGACAGTCCTAATTAAGATGGGGAGTGACAGCCTGGAGGTCCCTGGACTGCCTACTCCATTTTCTCAGGGCTTGTGAAATATGGGGGAATCATCCCTGCTGCCTTCCAGGTGGCCAGATGGGAGAGCATGGAGGTCCCCCTGATCAATAGTTCATCCCAGCCATGCCCTGCAGCAGCTGCTCTGGAGGAAGGAGAGGCAGGACCCCGGTGGTTACAGCAGTAATCTCCTCCCTCCTCAGCCCTCCTTTGTTCCATCCACAAGGAATTTTCCTCCTTCCTCCCCAGGAATGAAATTCGGTTTATGACCCAAAGCAAGAGCATCCAGTGCCCTTTCCAAAGAGGTTGTCTTCAGAGTCCTCCCTCTTGGTGCTCAAGTTACTCCTATGAAGGGGCCATCTGATGTTGTATCACGGTGTTTTTGGTCGTACCTGGTAGTAGTGAGCACCACAAGGAAATTATTTCTTGGGAAAGTGTCTGGCCAACAGTTCACTCTCCGAATTCAGACTCTTGGTCTGGGTCGCTTTGTGCTCAGACAAGCTCTGGAGCCCAAGCAGGGTGTTACACTTGTGTGGATTGGCCCACGGAGCACCTTGGCTGGATCCCTGCCAGTCCACAGTCATGGTAAGCCAGTGCCTAAGGAGGATCTGAACCAATCCTCTGACCTTGCCTGAGTCTCTGTGGTTCTCACCCTTTGTGCCTGATCCTGCTGCTCCAAAACTGCCAGGAGCATCGTGTATAGGGGTTCATGACTGACTCCTTTGGGCACAGGATCAGTCACAGGAGGAGGATGCTTGCTATTTCTTTTTGACAGTTAAATATGTTGTCTGTGCTGGTCCTGTTCCATGATTTTCTTTCAAATACTTTTTTTCAGGTTGCATTTCACGGGATTATCTCCAGAGCTGACAGACAGACAGGTCTGTCCCCCTGTCTGCTCAGCACTCTGTCTTTTCTGCAAACACCCTCGCTCTGTAGCATGTGAGCCTGGGATTAAATGCCCAGAAAGAAACAGTTCCCTGTGACTTGGCCTGTGAAGTCTTTTCAAAGTTAAGTTATGGCTGTTAAATGTTAACACCATATAATGCCTGTCTTTATCGGATCTTCGCAATAAAGTGATGACATGTCTCTATTACGAGCTCTTCTGATAGAAGCTCCCAAACCCACAGTGCTGTAATGGCATTTAATCTCCTTTCTGAGTGCCGGAGATTTGCACCCAGGCTTTGTCCTCAGCACTTCCCTGGGATCGCCGAGCGCTCGCATTGAGGCGAAGACATTTTAAAGAGAAAAGATGAACTCGTCAAGCCCACCCCCAGCTGTGGGAGGTCTGGGAAACCTCAGCCACCACAACGCCATGGGCTTCTACCACACTACCTGTCCTTTTTCCCATCCTCAAGGACAACTGCAAAGTTGCTTATCAGCCTGTAAATCAGCCGTGGCAATAAAACGCTGGCATCCAGAGCAATAGCTTTTGTACTAATGCACTACTTTGCAATTGCTGTGCATATCCAACATATTAATGACACAAATTCATTACAATAAATGAAGACACTGATTGGCCAGGGGCCAGAGTTGGCTAAGGACAAAAAAAAAACAACACCAAAAAGTAGCTGTTTGAGATGCAGAATTGGTTGTGTTGGAGGGAGAGCACTTTTGGCAAGGGATGGGAAGAGGTGTCTGTTAAAGGTAGCAGCAATGGTGGAAGAGACGTGGGGAGCGCAAAAGGAGGCTGTGAGCAGGGAGCAGACATGTTTTCCAGAGGAAGTGAAGGAGGCAAATTGCTTCATCAACTGAGTGATGCGTTAAGTAAACTGACCCTCAGTTTTCAGGTAGGAAAATCCATTCATTAATGGGATGAGCTCGTTATAACCTGGAGGCAGGGGCTTTGTTTATTGCTCCCTTTGCTTGTCTTTCCACTGTGGGGTCCACCTCTCCCCATTTTCTGCTGTGGCTGTGCCTCTATCACTCTGTGTGCTGCTCTTTCTATTGGTGGCCATTGATCCATATATTGACAGTGGATACAGAAATTATTGAGCACTTCACATACATAACTGTGAGAGATTTAAAAACATTTATGTTTAATTTAGCAAAGAAAGTGCAGTCCAATATGTACTAGATCAAAGACAAGACACTTAATACCAAAGGACTGTTTAATCTAGTAACAAGAGCCAGTGCCTTCTAATTAAAATTAGAGCTATTCAAATGAGAAATAAGGCATGAGTTTTTAAGGATCAGGAAAATTAACCCTTGGAAAAAATGATCAGGAGGACTGGTGGATTCTGTTGCTTCATAATTCTAGAAGTGAAATTATAATCACCCACATGTTATTAGGTTAAGAATCGAAGTAACTCAATATTTTGTGACTTTTTTTCAACCAAGGTTATCTGAGGTAATATGAACATCCAGATGTGTCCTCTGCAGCCAGTGAAGTGTGGACTGTGAAATCCAGCCTGTGAGTCCAGTTCTATGGAACACCAGTGCCAGTCGAGGCTTGGCAATTGGGCATTTGCTCAAGAGAAGCTCTGGTCTGGAAATGCCTGTTTTGGACTTGGGGCTGGACAAAACCGACCCAGTTTCTGCCTCTCCTTCCCTTCTCTCTTGAAGTGAGCAGCACGGAGCCTGCAGCATGGTGGCAGGAGGTGTTGCCTGCTCTCGCTGCTCCAGCTTGCAAATGAATTCCTGTTGATGAAAGAGAGGAAAATGAAATAAAGACTTAATGAGAGACATAAGCCAGTGTCTTCAGAAGGAACCTCTCACGTGAGTAAAACTTATGCTCTTGATGTTGCATCAGAAAATGTCTCTACACACCCAGTGAGACAGCAAAAATTTTTAGTTCTGCAAGTTCTGTTTTTGAATAATGTTTTATATATGGATGTCAGAGGCAGGGAGAGCACCAAACCTGTCCTCAGCCCACCTCCTCCTCCTGGAACTGCAGCTGCAGCTGCTCTGAGCTCTCCCTGCCCTTGCTGGGGATGAGCCAAAAGTCCTCATGGCAGAGCCTCCTGTCTCCAGGTAACAACCCATCCTCCAGTATGCTGTGACAACAGCCAGGGGTGTCATGTGGTTCTGAGCTGCAGGGCAACGCAGGCTGGAGAAAGCAGAAGATGGGAGTCACCAATAAGGGCTCTGGACAGGTTTGCTGGGCCACCAAGGGAGGTTCACCCATACAGGCTTGTTGATTCCTGAACATTTAAAAATTCTTCTGCAATTCTGCACTCTTCACTAGATAGCAGTCATATTCCTTGGCTGGTTTTGTTAGGAAAACAACCTAACAATGTAAACCCCCTCTTTTTTACCACCTCCTGATGACAGATTCTTTTCTTTTGCCAAGGGGAAAGCAAATAAAGCATCCCACACCAGGACAGATGTTGAGCTGTTTCCTCACACAGCTCTGCTGGGACTCTTGTGCTGCACTCCCAAGCACCCATTCATTTAAATACTGCAAGGCGAGAGCAGTTGTAGGAGACACAAAGTTTCTGTTCAGACCCACAAGACAATTGAAGGCTTTCCCAGCACCAAATGCCAGCGTGCATTCATGCTTCAGAGGGGCTTCAGAGCTTGCTACAAATTCAGTGGTAAATTCAGCTCGAATGAAGGTTGATTAAAGCTCCCAGATAATTACTCATTTAGCTGCAGAGGGTGTGCTCGAGGAGAAGTGTTGCAGAGTTTTCTAAAGGCTGGAAAGTCCAATGCCTCAGCCGGAGCTGCCAAGGGAACGGATGCGCCAAGTGGAGCAGCGTAATGATATCAGTGACAGTAATTACACAGACAGGGAAGCAAACGCTCACCCCATACAACTACAAATCTGCTACAGCCTTGTGCAACTGTTTCTCTGTGCCTGTGCCTCGAATGGGAGCTTGGCTACGGCTGAATTTACAAGTGGACTCTTTCTTAGGCTCCTGTGTTCCAGTTTACCCTTCCCTCCTCCCTTGCTTCTTGGCTGTTGAGCTAAGGGCTTACGGCACTGCTGTGAACCAGGGGCTGGCTCTGCTGGAGGCAGTGAGGACCCAACCCTCTGTGTGAGCTGGGCATCCCTCCCCAGGTGCTTAGAAAATAAACTGCTCACCTGCCCAGGGTGGGTTGAAAGTCGGGATGCTGACACAAACTCACTCTGCAATAAGCAGAGCTGGATGGCTGAATCTGATCTCACCTGGACCAAAGACGATGCCGGAATGCAAGATTACTTTAGTGAGAAACAACTTTCTCTGCATCCATAACTTTGGGATCTTTCACCTAACTTCGCACCGATTTGACAGGGATGCTGAGGTGCCAAAGAGCACTCAAACCCCACATCAAACTCAAATCAAGGGCTTCCAAGAGCAGCAAGGCTCAGGTTCAGACTTCAGCCACATCCAGAGGATTTCAGCAAGTGGACCACAGCTCAGAATGGCTTCATTAGATATTTTTCTCCATTTGCAGTCCATTGTTTTGAGAGTAGTTTCTGAGGCAGGGTGCAAGCCTTCACTATTAGGTGCAAACACCTTCCCAAAGGAAGAACTGTCCTAGTTGTGTGGGATTAGATGGGTGGAATAATCGTCCTAGACACTGTGTCATTATCTACAATTTCCAGGCCATCACAAATAGCACTCAGGGTCATTTCTCTCCCATTAGAGTGGAACTGGGGGATGCAGGGGCTAAGGCAAGCACTGGGCTGTGCTGCAGAGCCAAGAGGGGCTGAGTCAATTAGCACACAAATCGCAGGTTTTCCAAAGCTGTCTTCAAAATATCCCTAAATACACCCAATTCTAAGTGGGGAGTTAAAAATTTTAACTTAATTATCACCCAGCGAGGCTTGTTTGCATTATGTGAGCTTGTATGAAGGCTTTTTCACTCACTAAGTCTCCCTTATTTGCCTAAAAGTTGATAACAAGAGTTAGTTTTTACATTGTATGAGGAGTTCAATCCTGTTATTTCATTCATGGAATGGAATCACTAAGGTTGGAAAAGACCTCCAAGCTCATCCAGTCCAACCATCAGCCCAACCCCAATGTGCCTGCTAAACCCTGTCCCCAAGTGCCATAGATGCACATATTTTGAAGCCCTTCAAGGATGGAGATTCCACCACTTCCCTGGGCAGCCTCTGCCAGGGCTTCACCACTCCTTCATTAAAGACATTTTTCCTAATATCCAGCCTAAACCTGCCCTGGTGCAACTTCAGGTCATTTCCTCTCATCCCATCACTTGTCCCTTGGGAGAAGAGCCCAGCACCCACCTCACCACAACCTCCTTTCCAGGAGCTGCAGAGAGTGATGAGGTCTCCCCTCAGGGTCCTCTTCTCCAGGCTAAACAGCTCGAGATCCCTCAGCCGCTCCTCATAAGACTCTTTCCTTCCGTCTCCCTTTCCATTTTCTAAGCTCAGCCTCTCTCTGGCTGATGAGGTCTTTAATTCCATGCCAAATGCATAGGGATATAAATGCCACTGAAGAGCAGTTGAAGTTTCTGGTTATAGAAATCTGCCTGAACGTCATTACCCACTAAGATGACCGACTCCATTCGGTACTTTGACTTCATTCACAGCCCATTACTTTAAGAATAGCTCCTGATACAGAGCGCAAAGTACCTCTGCAGCTAAAGTGATGTATTCTTAAAAATACCTAGGATGGAACAATGCAGTGTGCCTGCAGGAATTTGGGAGTGCAGGGAAGTGCTGAAAGTTTGCGTTTTTTTCCCCAAATAACTGTGAAAAGGACCTGAAAAGGAGGATACCTATTGTAGAGTGCATTAATCCTTTTTGGAGAATTTGACTTCCCTTCCTTGACTCTAGGAAGATGGGAGAGGTAGAAAGATAAAAATAAGTGATGTATTTGATTGTGGGCTACTCTTTACAAACCGGGGGGGAGTGCACGCTGAGAAGGGAAAAGGAAGACAAGTCCCCGGGTGAGCAGAGCTTGGTCTTTAGCTGATCATTTAATTCCGTTGCTTTTTGGTCACAAACCTACAACACAGGTGAAAGCTGATTTAATTGGGAAGAGGGAAAGCTCAGCCTTTCTGGGCAGAGTGGTTTCAACAGAGCCGCAGTGACTGAGCTTTACAAATGACTAGGATTTCCTTTCCAGGGCTGATGGAGGCTCCTCAATGAGGCTTCTGTTCTTCCATTGGACCCTGTTTTCAGCTTCCCGCAGGATAAAGGAAGCCTTCCCCTCATGTAATGAGTGTTTACCTGGGGGTGCTGATACCACCAGAGTCTGTCACTGCAGGATCAAAACCAGAGCTGCACAGCCTCTGATAAAAAGGCCAGATGTGCCACTTTAATTAATGTAATTTGCTAAACACTGGAACAATTAAGTGCAACACGATAGTGCAGTAATCTTTGAGGCCAGGAAGTGCCATCCCCAAGGCATCCCCAGCTGTTCCAGCTTTCTTTTCTACTCTGCCATTTTCATAAATTTAGAAACTTAAAGGATTTTCAGAGGAACCCAGACATCAAATAAAGAAGGAGACTGCAAGCGTGCAGGGGAACGGAAAAGGAGGGTGAGGGGCTGTGCACCTGCAGGTGGTTTGGACAGGGATCTGTGATGTGAATGGTGGCAGATCAGATACACCCAGGAGCACACACATTCAACAAACAGCCTCCTGTGAACACCAAGACACACAAACAAACGGGTGTGTAGGAGCTGAGGCTACCAAAACCAGAGAGGGAACAAGCGTGCACTCAGAGTGTTGCACAAACACCTTGTAACACCTTCCCACACACCTACTCTACTAAGCAGGCATCAGCACCAGGCTGAGCACGCACCCTCACCCCTTCTATTCTGAAAGCACATGGATCATCTCTTGCTGCCTGTTTGCCTGGCACCGTGGCCTGGGCACCTTCCCTGTTCCGTCTGTTCATGCAGTAAAGCTCCAAAGCCTCTTTTTCAGACACAAAAATCCTCTGAGATTTTGCTACTTAAGAACGGGGGAAAGTGAAAAAGAAACACAATAGTGAGGGGAAAATGAAGTTTCTTTAAAAGCCGACAGGTTTCAAGGAAAGTGATGGGAAATTAGAGAAGTGATAGATGGGCTAATTTCCCTAACTGACAACCCAGACAGCTCGGTGCAAGAAAACTAATGTTTGGGTTTGATTTCTGTTCCCCCCTCCTGCCATAAGTCTAGAGGGGGGGGTTGGTGGTGGTGTATGCACACTTTACAGTAGGGAAGATATTTAATGAGCTGGGAGAGCTGGAGTTGTTCAGCCTGAAGAAGAGAAGGCTCTGGGGAGACCTTCGAGCAACCTCCCAGTACTGAAAGGGACTCCAGGAAAGCTGGGGAGGGGCTCTTGATCAGGGAGGGAAGGGATAGGATGAGGGAGAACGGTTTGAAGCTGAAAGAGGGAAGTTTGAGGTGAGAAATATTTTGCTGTGAGGGTGGGGAGGCCCTGTCCCAGGTTGCCCAGAGCAGTGGTGGCTGCCCCATCCCTGGAGTTGGTCAAGGCCAGGCTGGATGGGGCTTGGATCCCCCTGATCCAGTGGGAGGTGTCCTTGGCCATGACAGGGGGTGGGACTGGATGGGCTTTGAGGTCCTTTCCAACCCAAACTATTCCATGATTCTATGATTCCGTGTTGTTTTTACACTGTAACACATAAATGTCTCTCTACCACCCACCAATGAAACTGTCAGGAAAAGGGAATGCACAATTAGAAAAACAATTTTGAACAAAGTTCTGTATTTTTCAGGTTTACAGTAGCCCAGTTTTCCCCCTCTCCCTGAATGCCTCCACCGTAAAGTTATCAAACAGGTTTCCTCTTTTTTGAGGGAAGTTTTTCTGTGTCAGAAAAGCAAATAGCTGTGGGGAAAATGGGGGAGGAAATGGAGAAAAAAAGAGTTTTTCCCTAATATCCACAGTAAGTGCAAGGCCAGTAGCTCTGGAGGGAGGCAGAGATGACTGGTACCACTGAGGACATGGGTGATTTGGAGCAACTTTGACAACGTCTCTGCAGTGTTGAACCAAAGCACTGGGACCTGACCTCAAGCAGTGCCCATTCATGTCCTGCCTCTGCTGCCATCAGAGCAGGAGGGTTATCAGCGGTCTTGATATTTCTAAGGCAATGGATTTTCTTACACTCTTCCTATTAAAAGCAAAATCTGCTTAACTTAAAAGTTCTGCTAAATCATGTTGAAGGAATTTCATGAAAATACATGGCTTAAAGTCTCCTTTCTTATCCCTGCACATATTTTCTGTGCTCTCAAGCCACACAATGTTTTTCCAGTCTATGTTTTACAGGAGATTAGTTAAAATTTTCAGCTCAAAATGGCATCTGGTTTCCAAACTTACTTCAGTCCAGGTAAACAATAACCCACTCCGTTGCCTTTAGGGCTCAAAGGCTGCGTCGTCCTTCCCCACTTTCCAGGAATGTCCATGGGACAGTTCTCCAGAAGTTATCTGGCCTAGTGGTTTGGTGACCCTCCAGGAAAACGGGCTTTGGAAGGAATACTGGAGGCAGAGGTAGGTGTGTCCAGCCATGGGTGGATGAGCCCTCAGCTACCCTGTTGGACTGAGTTTTTGGGAGGACTTGGCTGGAGGAAAGCCTTGCTTCCAGCTTCACAGCAGCAGTGGTCTTCAGAGAGGAACAACGTACCTCTGTACACACCAAGTGACAGCCTTGACTGTACCAACAACCAAAGGGGTGTCTACAGATCCAGCAGCAGGGGCTGGAATACAATTATTGACTTAGGTGTTGAAACTCCTCTGAGGCACCTCAGTCTTCTTTTAGCATGGCTTTAAGCACCCTTTAAAACAGGAGGTAAGCTGCAATAGGCCACTTACTGCCATTAAAAGGCCCTTCTGGACCAGTGTTTTTTTGCTGACTGAAAGGGTGCAGATCTGTCCTGTGAAGGCAATGGGGGTGTGTGGGGGTGTGTTTTGTGTCTAATTGTGTGAGTACTTTGTGCAGAACTCAGAATCAACCCCCCGAGCTGGTTTCTGAAGCCTAAATCTGCAAAACTTTTCCTACACCACCACAGTAGTTTCAGGGAAATGCTGTCTTTCAAGTCAAGGTAGGAAATTAAAAGAAATTAATATGCTACTCAGCAAGATTAATTAATTACCTAATGTGCATATATCACTTAGGAATGGTAAAGCCCTGTGTAACATTTTATGTCTGAGGAAATATGGCCTAAAGTGGTTCAATTCCAGTCCAGTAAAACCAGCATCGATTAGGGAGGCTGATCTGGAGAGTCAGGTGCAGGGAGGGGAGCGGCGCCGGTGGCTGGCGGCTAATCACGAGATGGAACGAAAACGCTGCCATCTCCAGGATGAAGGACTCCAGGTTACAAGATCATAAAACACAGGAGTCCATAAAGTTTCTGAGCTCTGAAGGCAAGTCTTAAAAGTTAATATCGTGCAATAGCAGAGCCATAACAACAAGTCACCTGGAGCCATTTATTATTCATTGAGAGTCACCCTCACTGCACACAGACCAAAAGTCCTTTAATGTCCCAGGTACATTCCGCTTATCTAAAGAAGATTTACAGGAATATTATTACACCTTAAGGAAATGCCAATCAATTATTTTAACATTAATTTCTGCCATTTTAATAACTCTCCCAAGGCACAGCCTGGCCATGTTTAATGGTGTAGCTGTTAAGCTGCAAGAGATGTCGTTTCTCCCTTTGTAATTGGACATTGTGTCAGTTGTGCAGTCGATAACGGCCGTACAATACAATTAGAGTTGAATGTTAAATTGCCATGTATTTCATATTATAGCCCTGTGTTATGCCTCTAAACATCTTCTGGAAACCTTTCTACATGCTATTTTGTAGTGAAGACTGGCTTGACATGAAATTCATCATAGTTCAATTTCAACTAAAGGGAATTAGGTGCTGACATCCTCCTGAAGTATGATAGAGACTGGGTGCTTCATCATTTTGAGCTCTGAAAAATCACTCTTTCCTTCAAACTGGATACACAGCTCTCAATGCTTTTAAATTACAGCTGAATGTTTGTCTTCTCTTGGTTGTTTAAAACATATTGGTTTCTTCTTTTTTTCAAGAAAACCAGTATATTATATTAAAACCCCCAGAGAAATTACCCTTAGGTGACTTTGAAAATCCAACCCCAAATAAATCAAGGTGATTCTTTGGGAGGCACCTTTTGTCTCTGAGATACACTTTACCATTTGATTCTGAATAGTATCCACCTATCTCTACATTTCTCTCATGCGTCAAGGGAACAGCTCTTTCCTTAACGACCACTTCTGCGTTGCCTTCTCCAGCACCCCTTTGCAGCAGGACTTTCCTTTGTCATTCATTAACAAATTAATCCTGCTCTCCCAGACTGCTGGATTTCATTCCTGGCACCACCGACCAGATGTAAAGTGACAAGTGGAGTGACTAGTGGCACCTCTCCTTCCTCTAATGTATTAGGTGCCCTTCAATGAAAATTCTCCTTAAAGCAAGGAAAAACTACCAGCCCCGTGACGCTGATCTCTTTTGACTCCGAGACTTGGTCAGAGCACTCCCTGCAGCAAAACTGTCTGTGCAAGAAAGCCAGGCTAAGATGTGACAGTTGGGGGCTTCAAAAATGAGGCAGTAGGTTATGTTGCTGTTGAAGTGAATAACCATCACTGATGGACACTCCCTGCCTTCCTCACACATCTAGCCCATTCTCTGCTGCTCTTCTTGCTTATCCTGACACTCTAACCTTGATCTTTTCTGAAATTTAGGGCCAGGGGTTTTCTCCTGCATGAACAGAGGATACAGATGATTTGCTACATCTTCTCAGGTGGCCTTTCTTTATCTTAGGACCTTATTCTTTCCTATTGATAATGAATAAGTAGAGACCATTCTTGCAGCTGATGATTTCTGGGCCTTTAATTGTGTTAAATTGTTGCCTTGAACTGCAAGGAGGGTTGAACTAAATGACCTTCACAGTCCTTTCCAAGTCAAACTATTCTGTCATTCTATGCTTCTATGATCACTTTTGCCCCATACCTTGTTTTTGAGATGGAGGACCCCACACTGGAGACACCCTGACTAGTACTGAGCAGACCAGAGGTAGGCACTGCCTCTTTGTGTAAGGGATACAGCATCTGGCATGAACAGAGCTCAGCCTGAGCTAAGCTTGCTTGTGCCGAGGGTGCGTCCCAAGCAGAGAAGAGTTAGCAAACAGCAGGCAGGCCTTCAGTAGTGCACACCCATGTGGCAGCTGGTACTCGTTTCCAGGTCAAGCCTTGTAGAACTGGGGAAAATGCAATCAAAGCTAAGTGAAATGCTTCATTCAAACTGTGCAGTCAACTGCATTTTGCTGATACGTGAAATGACTGCAGCAATCAAACCTCACAGCTGCTTGCACAACTGTTGATAAGGTGTCACTGGTTGCCTTCAAGCCAAAAGGTGCTTTTTGTGAGTGTCTAGTGACTAAAACTGTAAGAACAAGCACAAAGGGAAGGAGAGAAACACCTGCCTTTGGAAGCTGCAGCGCTCTTCGGGGTGGATGCTTCAGGCTGGCTAAAGCTGTGCAGCTCTGCTCACTTCAAAGAAGGAGCAGGGTGGTTTAGTGGAGCAGTGCTTTCTGATTGAAAATCGTCAGGGGCTGCAGGCAGAGGCAGAGGAGTTTGCTTTTCTAGCTGAGATTCTGCAGGAGTCTTTTCAGCCAGAGAGGAATTAAAGATGGGAATTAAAGGTATTTCAAGTGAAAGCTTGCTGAGTGCAAATGTTTACCTTCTGCACACAGCATTCAGCCTCCCAGCATTTCCATATCTGCACAGCCTGAACAGCAAAGCCAGCGAGATGCTTCTGCTCTTCAAAGGGCCTTTTTTCTGCTTGGTTTGGTACTTCTAAGGTGGTGGTTACAGGGTATCTCTATAGGCACCTTCTGCAATGTGAGTTTGATATTCAAAGAAGAATGGGTGCTGCCTGTCTCAGACAATGATGTAGAAGGTGTTGGCCAGAGCCTTGGAAAACAGTGAGAACGGAAGAAAGGTAAACAGGTTTTGGAAATTTTTCCCTAATTGATTTTCTACTCAATCATTCAATATTTTAAAGTTAAAAACTTTAAAATCAGTACAGAAAAAAAAGCATCAGTGGAGGAGAGCTGTAATATTTACTATGAAAATCTGGAATTTCAAAACTTTAATGAGATGTAAAATATGGGAGATACCCTCAACCTTGTAGTAGAAAGAACAGTAGAATCCCTTCTAGAGTAGATGCAGATGGTATCTCATAGGTACTGCAGACTTGAATCCTTAGAATCCCACTTTAAATCTTGAACTGGAAAGGATCCCAAGGTTACCAAACCGATGTCCTCCTTAAAGAAATAAGAACTGAATTCTGCTTCTGCTGACCTCCAAGTCTCCACTCAAATGAGAGTAATGATCTAAAGTATCAAACCACCCAGAACTTGCCAAACCAGTGGAAGTTCTGCTGTTTCGCTCATGTTCAGTGAATTTGGTTGTCCACAGATTTCAGGAAAGTAGGGGACACTTCCAAAGCCTTTCATCTTTGTTGTGAAATTTGTTCTACTCTTGAAAAAATTCCTGCTGTGCTCTGCCAATGGAACAGTTTCTACGCCCCTGAGACTTTTCACATCTCTCACTGTTTAGCCCTGGGAAGCTGGCAACGCTTATGGTGTTCTTGAAAAGACACTGCAATTGCTGGAACATGTCAGGTGGGAAATGTTTTTACAGTGCTGGGTGATTCTGCAACATCTACAGACAAACGGATGAACAGACGGATGGGCTCTGAGGAAATGTTGGGTTTTTTTTTGGTTTCCATTCACTCTTCCTGGATAAGAAGCCTATTTTTTTTTAAATGAGTTAATGTTTTGTACCAAGGTCAGGTCTTGCACTAATAACCTTTCATAGAATAATAGAATTGTCATGGAATGGCAGGGGACTGGAAAGGACCTCAAAGTCCCACTGGACACCTCCCACTGGATCAGGGGGCTCAAATCACCATCCAGCCTGGCCTTGAGCACTTTCAGGGATGACACCTCCAGTGATTTCCCTATAGAGAATGCCAATCCTTGGAGCCTTCTTCTTTCTTCTGGAGGGTGCTCTGTTGGCAGGAGAGAAACACACCCTTAGTTGATATAATTGAGATGCCGCAGTCATCCTGACATTGCAACACCTGAGATAATTATTCACAGTCATGTGATGTTATTAATGTCTCCCACTGGCTGGAAATGCTCTGGAGAACTGTGCACAGATTGGGGTTTGGTGAATAACCATGACTGGATTCTATGCTTAGTAATTCACCTGCCAACCAAACACACTTGTTGGCCAGCTCATTAATTATCCTATCAAAATTGGAACATGTCTTTCGCATTTTGAATGCTGACACAAACAGTCACAACACAGCCTTATTTGCCTCTGTTTGCTCAAAGTAGGTCTTGACTCCCATCACCTGCTCTAACCTGACCTTTCAGATTCCTGAGAGATGGGCATGAGAAGGCAAGGCAAGGCAAGGCAAGGCAAGGCAAGGCAAAAGAGACCCCCCTGCAGTCAGCATAGCACAGCAAGGGAAAACCGAAGCTCTGCTGAGCCAAACTCTTCATTAGCAGTGATGCCCTGTTATTGACCTGAGCTGAGTCACTCTGCACTCGTGCTGGTGTAACAGAGCAGAATACATCCCTGTGAGAGCAGTGGCTGCCCAGCCAAGGGCATTGCTCAGCCACTGACCTTGATGTGGGATTTCTTGGTGCTGAAGGAGGCAGTCACATGTATGAATCAACAATTAAACACCATTAACCAAATTAGTGTCAAAGAGATTGGGTTTTGGGGCCCCTCTCCCAAGGTTTACCACCCTCCTCATCTCTGCCTTTGTTTGATACATCAAGGGCAGAAATAGCAGACCTGAACAAACAGGAAATTTTAACTACACAACTTTTTCACTCATTTTTCTACCCCCCAGGAACAGTGTCTGGGACACTCTCCTCTTCATTTCTGTTTTACTTTCCTCTCTAGCCTTGGGAGGACAGATGCACTTGGAAAGAATAAACAGGAAGGGCCAGACCTGCCCCTGGTGTTCCCTGCAGTCAACAGTCACAAATTCTGCCCTGTGTCTGCATAACAACCCTTAAGACAGAAAAAACCAGCCACGAGCATAATGAGATAAAATCCCCTCTGATCAGCCTGGCTGCAGACCAGTAGGAAAAGCCAAGGTATTTTGTTGTGAGAATTTTTATTCAGCTTTCCTGGGACCATGGGAAAGGGCTGTCCCTTTGGGGCCAGCCATGGTTGTCTTTTAGACCTACACTTGCAGCAAGAGGCTGGGAGAGTTCATAATTCAGCCTCAGCCTTCACTTTCTTCATGATCTAAATCCAACAAGACAACAGATGGTCTCCCCTTTGTTTGCAATGTGATGCACAGCCTGTACAGGCTACTCCAAGCAGAGTGCTGCTGCTGGGTGGTGGGACCATCCACCACTCAGCCAAGATGAGGGACCATTGTCCCTACATCCAGGATGAAACTTTGACTTTACAACTGTAAGAGACTGTAAAAGACTCTCTTAGGTGACTGTCTCAACCTTGCTGACACTTGAGACCATAAACCAGGCAACAACCTGGCAGCATTCAGCTCTGGGCCCGAGAGATCCCAGGTGTGCAGGGCTCATGAGCAAATACCAGCTTTATATCTGAAAAGTAGTTCTGGTTAGGGACCGTTTCCAGTGAATCTAGGGCAGATTGATGGGTTTGGTGTGAATTTATATCTCTAAGCCGTTTCAAGCAGTAGCTATTTTGTATTTTTCTCCTTCCAGCTGCAGCTGGAGATGTTGGTTGAGTATTGTTGCACCAGATGCTGTCAAACAAACATGAAGAGTTGGCTTCTGCTTTGATGTGTGTGCAATCTAAGCTGACAAGATCCCTTCTTGAAAGGACTCAAACTCATCAGCAGCCCTGGGGGTGTGACATGTCTCACATGACCCCGTCCAGCCCTCCACGTGGTGCTGCCCTCCCTAACCTTCTGACGACTGGCCAGACTCTCTGGCCTTTAAAAATACAGTCAAGCAGCTGCAGAGACTGGAAACCTACTGGGTCTCTGGACTAATTTTGGCTCTAAAGGCAACAGAATCGTCCCCCACAACCTAAATGTCCAGGAAGCACACAGTAGCTCCTCGATACCTGCAGAAGTGACCGAGCTCAGAGCACCACATGAAAGCAAAAGTCTCTGTGTTTGACCTTTGCACAATTTTTCTGTGTGCATCTGGTGGAAGACCCTGTTGTGCTTATGTGTGGTGACAAAGTGTGTGAGCATCAGCTGAGCTTGTGGTGTGTGCAGGTGTGTTTCCTGTACCAAAGAGGGATCACATTGGACATCCGTGAACCTTGCAGCATCCGTTCAGCACCAGAAAGCAGTGATCTAACAAAGATCTTGAGAAGGAAGGTTACCATGTCTGTGTCTGCTATTAACATTTAGAAGGTAATCTGCTTAACACCATAAATGCTAACTACTCTGGCATACCCTTGACAGGTATAATTGTCTGTAGTCCTGTAAAAAATAATAGCCATCTGGCAGAAAGTACAGATGCTGTGAGAAGAAGAAGATGACGGGCACCAGCAAGAGACCGAAGCAAATCTCCCAGCACAGGCTACCTTGGGGCTATTAGATTGCCTGGCAATCTGCTCCTGTACCTCCTTTCAGCTGCTTTCAATGTCAGGGGAGGAGGATCTCGCAGTTTTAGCCTCAGAGCCAGCATGGGCCCAATCTGAATTTATTGCAGACAAGGAAGCAGAAATACTTCTGCTTCACTGGAACTGACAAACATGAAAAAAAGAGGTAGCCTGGTGAAGATCAAACCCATGGGCTGCATAAGAAAGCTTGCTCAGTTTTTGAAAGAAGTGTATAACCCTGATAATAGTACACTGTATATCATCTGGTGCTTGCAAGGAGTGACCTGCCTGTTCTTCAGCATCTCTGGCTCTCCTCATCATTACAGTCCTTGTAAAAATCAGCACATTTAAGTGTGAAAACCAACAGTCCTGGAAAGAAAATGATCCTCATTATTCATAGAACCAGAGAACTACAATAAGCCAAATGCAAGCTTCTCCTGGGGCTTCTCTTGGCTTCTACCTTGATCCATAGGGCTCTTTCTTGGGGTAAAGAAAGAATCCAACTCAGACAGATTGTTTATTCACTGGCCTTTCTGATAAGACTGCTGAAAATGTCTGTGGAAACTGTGGGTACTGGTAAAGCAGGAATATTTTCCAGCAGGTGCCAGGCCAAGACGTGCTGTACAGCAGCAGCTGAACCTGTCAACAGTTGGCAATGAACTGGAGCAACGCGCTCAGTATCGCCTGCAATGAACATCGGCCTCTGCTGCAGCCAGTGGAGGGAGGGCAGGAGGACATGGAAGGAGGGAAATCCTCTGGCCAATGCTGTTCCCAGGCTCTGAAAGAAACCAGGCACCCTGATAGTCTGGAAACAAATAGTTTTCACAGAATCACAGAATTGTTTAGGTTGGAAAAGATCTTTAAGATCACTGAGTCCAACCGTAAAGCTCACCCTGCCAAGTCCACCCTTAAACCATGTTCCTAAGCACCACATCTACAGGTCTTTTAAATCCCTCCAGGGATGGCAACTCTACCACTGCCCTGAGCAGCCTCTGCCAGTGCTTCATGAAGTAATGAAGTAATATTTCCTGATATCCAGTCTAAACCACCCCTGGCATAACTTGAGGCCATTTCCTCTCAACCTATCATTTGTTCCTTGGGAGAAGAGACCAACAACCAAACTGCATGATGCAAGATACCCAAACAAGTCCAAATCATCTTCAGAGTAATTTACACTGAGCAACTCCTTTTCTGAACTTCACTAAGGTTACAGTCAGATTTGGTCTGATCTTTGCTGGTGGTTGTACCTTTGCAGCTTTAAAGAAGTGTTGAGTTTGCTCATTGCAGTGATGGTGCACAGACACTATCTCACTTTCTGGCCCATTTTTGAGGCCCATTTTTGGTTTACCTGAAATCTTCCTGTGACTTTTTAATACTCCCCAAGAAAACAAAAGAAGGTGGTCTCTATTACGGTGAAACCTCCTGAGGATGGCTTGACTGCAGTTGATGGTAACAACAACCACCGGAGCAACACAGAAGAATTTAGGGAGGACAAGGGCACATTTCACTCCTTGCTCTCAGAGAAGCTGATCTTGTCTTTAACCTCTGGATGAGCATACATGACTCACAGATCGAAGACATCTGCTGTGAGACAGCTGGATTCACATGGCTGAGCTGTCATCCACAACCTTCAAACAAATCCACACCAAAGAGAAGGTGCTGCACCCCACGGACTGACTAATTCCTTCCCTGGTGAAGGTAAAATCTGAAATCCCTCTGAAGTGAATCCATTTTGGCAAACGACACGATGCCATCCCCAGGTGGAGGTGAGTCCGGCTTTAGGGTCACCTCAGTCATTATTTAGGGGTGACCTCATTGCTCTCTACAACTCCCTAAAAGGAGGTTGTGGTGAGGTGGGTGCTGGTCTCTTCTCCCATATAACAAGGGATAGGGTGAGAAGAAATGGCCTCAAGCTGCACCAGAGGAGGTTTAGATTAGACATTAGGAAAAATTTGTTCACTGAAAGAGCAGAGAAGCACTGGCAGAGGCTGCCCAGGGCAGGGGTGGAGTCACCATCCTTGGGGAGTTTCAAAAACTGTGGCACTTTGGGACATGGTTTAGTAGGCACGGTGGTCTCAGAGGTTTTTCCAACCCTAGCGATTCTGTGATTCAATGAGATCTCTCTTACACAATTCTATTTATTTTCTGGACACCAAGTCACTGCCAGGATCTGAGAATCATTTTATAAATGCCATATGATAATTTTACATTTTGTTAATCTGTAGAATAATTGTTCAGGACTAAGACTGTCACACAAAGCATTTAAGCACCTCTACCCTTTTCCAGGCTGCCCGCTGATGGGTGGTGGTGCAGCTGATCTTATGTGTCTCACACTAAGTCTCTCAGGAGGATTTTCTCCAAAGATTTCATATTTAGCCACTTGCTTCACCTTAAATTGCTTTCCCTGACCCCATTTAAGAGCTTTTTGAAGGACGCTGACACTTGCTTTCAGATTTTCATCTAATCCTTCTCCCACTTTGCATAAATCAGGAGTAACTGCATTAAAGCCAGATTCTTCCACAAGCATTAGCAAAACTGCTAAAAAACACCAAGATTTATTTCAATCTCTGGCTTCAGTCCTAGCAATAAGTAACTTGGAGCATGGCAATTGCTCTTCACTTAAAGGACCGTGGCCATAGTGTTTGCTCATCTGGGCCTTCCTGCCTGTCTGTTAAGGGCTGGGCCTACCCTGCAGCCTCCTGGGAGTCTGTCTGACCTCTTGCTCCCTGCTCAGCCTCCTGTATCAGTAACGTGTGCCATCACCTCGAAGACCACTGCTCCTTGGTTACTTGGATCTCCTTCTCTAACTCCCATTTACAAGAAGGGTCGGAAGGAGGATCTGGGGAATTACAGGCCTGTCAGCTTGACCTTGGTACCGGGGAAGGTCATGGAGCAGATCATACTGAATGCTATCACACAGCACATGGAGGACAGACAGGTGATCAGACCCAGTCAGCATGGGTTTATGAAGGGCAGGTCCTGCCAGATCAACCTGATCTCCATCTATGACCCAGTTATGAGTGAGGGAAAAGCTGTGGATGTGGTATACCTGGATTTTGTAAAGTCTTTGACACCGTTTCTCACAGTATTCTGATTGAGAAAGCAGCTGCCATTGGCCTGGACAGGCACAGCCTCTGCTGGGTGAAAAACTGGCTGTATGGCTGGGCCCAGAGGGTGGTAGTAAATGGAGTTAAATGCAGTTGGACACCAGTCACGAGTGGTGTTTCTGGGGCTCAGTGCTGGGGCCAGTCCTGTTCAATATATTTATTAATGATCTGGACGAAGGGATTGAGTGCACCCTTAGCGAGTTCGCAGATGACACCAAGCTGGGTGGAAGTGTTGATCTGCTTGAAGGAAGGGAGGCTCTGCAGAGGGATCTGGACAAGCTGGATCAATGGGCTGAGACCAACAGGATGAGGTTCAACAAGACCAAGTGCTGAGTCCTGCATTTGGGACACAACAACCCTGTGCAGCAGGATCCTGATGCTTCCTACATTGCCCCTCTTCCTCCACCGGCATCATCCAGCACTGAAGTCCACATAACAGACTTCATCTTTTTAATGAGGGGGCCATCCTTGTCTGATTGACGACATGCCTGCAGGGTCCCACTCGTTCCGACCAATGAAGCCACAATCTGTAGCATTTATACTGGTTCTCTTAGGAAAACTGCCTTTCCAGGGAGGTTTGTGGCCCTTGAAGTTTGTAATAACATTTAGTTTAGTAGACAGCACTGGCCGAATTGCAGCTCAAACAGATAATTAAACAGCAATCCATCCATAGCACAATTTACACTGTTCCAACTGAGCACATCATGTCCAGGCTTACATGATAGCATAGACCTTAATTCCTAACGTGTGTAAAGCCAGATCTACACATCCTTCATGGTATCACCTATATTTTAGAAAAATCACACTACACATTTGAACAACAACAACAAAAAAAGAATAAAAACAAAATCTTTCCTGTTTACCAGAGCATCACATCTCTGCTCTGGGGCTCAGGGAGACTTGGAAGAACAGGAGCCTCTCTAACCATTTTCCAGGGTCATAGAACATACACGGACATAACACAGCAGCACAGTCACCTCAGAGCAAACCCCTGATCTCTGTCAGCTTAGAAATGCTGTCTGCACTGAGGAGAACTTTTCATTTGGGTTCCTTTCTGCTACTATTCATTCCAGAGTGGCTCTAAACCCCACGCAGCTGGGGACAGGCCTGGAAGCCTCTTCCAGTGCTTCACCACCCTGTTAGTAAAGAAATTTTTTCCTAACAGCCAGTCCAAACCTCCCGTGGCACAACTTGAGGCCATTTCCTCTTGCATGGTGGAATAAAATAAAGAAACAGCAGAGCAAACCAGGGATATGATCTCCTGTAGACATTCGGTGTGTCTATGTAGATAGAAGCACACATACCCTGTCCTATCCTATGCTATCCCATCCTATGCTATCCCATCCTATCCTATCCTATCCTATCCTATCCTATCCTATCCTATCCTATCCTATCCTATCCTATCCTATCCTATCCTATCCTATCCTATCCTATCCTATCCCATTCCATCCCATCCCATCTGGAGGCAGGGATTCAACACTTTATGGAAATGAGTTTGCTGAGCTTCCTTATCCCTCCCTAGCATTTGTCTCCTACAACAAACCCCAGACGGTTCCCCCTGGCAGCAAAGGCTGCTCTGGTGGCGCTGCTGGAGGTGCGGGGAGGCTGTGGGTGGGGGTCAGCACGGTGCTGTGGATTGGGTGTGGGAGCACTGGTAAAGCCCCGCGGGGATGTGGGCTGAGATGTACCTGGTTCCTTGACCCCACTCTCAGTCAGGTTACTGAACACCAGAGCAAGATGGAGTGTGAATAGCAAATGGGGGGAGGGAAACACACTCAGGATGGAGAAACGTGTGACAAAAGCTGCACATATTTTCATCAACCAAAGGCCAGGACATAATAATAATCACTTTCCCAGCCCAGAGGAGAAGGACAAGACCAGGGGTTTCTTTTCAGAGGAGCTGAGACAATAGTGACAAAGGGCCACACAAGGTCACTGACACTTCTGCAACTCATGTCAGCTGAGGAGCTGCTCCCGATCTGTCATCTCCCTGCGGATCTCTGACAACTGAGACCCCAAGGCACAATCCACCTCTGTTACTGAGTGGCAGAAACTTTCCTGAGCTCAATGGGTCTACACAGCACGGCCACAAATGGGAGCGAGCTCTGCTGCATAAATGTACTGAGCTGCTTCGCTCCCTCTGCTTTGGTGACTGGCGGTGATTGTCACATTGCTCTGGCACCTTCATCAGCCCCTTCAGCTTATTTGCATAGCTGGGAAGGGAGAGAAATTCTGCTGTTACTGAATGTTGACAATGTCCTAAAAAGTGCCATTAGTTGGTGTGCAGATTTCCCTTCTGTTCAAAAGGGCTTTGGGGACACAGTGCTCAAGAGACACTTTTACAGTCCCAATTGAAAAAAACAAAACAAAACAAAACAAAACAAGACAAAACAAAACAGGAAGTGGTAACTTTTAAAAGAAGTGGCATCTTTTTTCTGTTTGGAGTCCCTGCCAGGTATGCAGCAAAAATCATGTCTCTTTCTCAAGTCACTACCAGCCAGCTGGGCTTTGGTCCTGGAGCTCGATACTCCCTTCGCTCCTTTCAGTGCTGAGGTTTGCATCAGGAAGGGACATCCCTGCTGCCACCTCTGCGGAGCGGAGGATGGAAGACCTGCAGGAGTATTTCACCATATGGCTCCCACCCAGCTGGGTGACAGTGGGCAGACTATCAGATGTGAGATTTGCCATTTCTTCCTTCTCATTTTCATAAGGCTGCTTGAGGAGAGGGGATGGAAATTACAGAGGTAAGCCCAGGACCGCAGGGGCGGTATGGAAGCAGAGGCATTACCAGCTGACAGTTGACAACTCGACTGCCTGAGCTCCTAAGCTAGAAACTATGGAGCCTCAAAGAGAGAAAGCTAAGGGCAAGCAGCCTCTGCCTATCTGCTGCTCCATTGCCTCTGCTGGTGGAGTGTCATCTTCTGCTGGCATGAAGGCCACCTTCACATGAACTGAGCTCCTAAGCAAGAAAATGAAAGTGTTTGTTAGCAAGAATTTGCCTTCAGCACTGGTTCTTTCCTGAGGATGGAAGAACACATTTCCAGAAGAAGAAAGGCACTGGTGGAGTTTTCCAAACACACAGGGCCAAATCGTCACCCCTTTAAATTCCCAGGGCAGCACAGAGCCAGAGCAGGGTTGTGGATTTGTCCCAGCTGCCTGTTTTGCTGGTGGTTGGAGGAGATAGGGTAAAGCCGTGGTGAACCAGGGCTTGGGGATCACCTGTTTGCTTCAGTATTTCTTCCAATTGATGAAACACATGAATAAGTGACTGGGAGAGGATCCTTCCCAATCCCAGTGTCAAAGGCTCCATCTCCACGTCAGGTTGCAATAGCCTAAAAAGTTCACCCAACACAGATGATGTTCTCTTCATGCACACGGTCGATCTCCATTCTTACAGGTCGTTCATCAGAAATTCATGGTCAGAGCTCCCAAAAGGACAGAGCAGCAGGGTGGACATGAGCTGCCTGCAGTCTGGCCAAGAATATGGGCTAGGCAGAAGATGACACTTTACCAGAA